>CM053622.1:516156109-516194857 GCA_028646595.1 Phalanger gymnotis
TGTATGATTCATGAGACCTCAGTATTAGGGTAGCTGAAGGGAATATACATATAGAGAGAGACAGAGGGCAAAGGTGAGTTGAATATGAAGGGATGATATCTAAAAAAATCAAATTAAGGGATGAGAAAGGAATATATTGAGAGAGGGAGAAAGGGAGAGATAGAATAGGGTAAATTATCTTGCACAAAATTGGCCAGAGAAAGTAGTTCTGTAGGAAGGGAAGAGGGGGCAGGTGAGGAGGAATGAGTGAATCTTGCTCTCATGGGATTTGACTTGAGGAGGGAATACCATACATACTCAATTGGGTGTCTTACCCCACAGGAAAGAAGGAAGAAGAAGATAAAAAAAGGGGGGATGATAGAAGAGAGGGCAATTGGGGGAGGAGGTAATCAAAAACAAACACTTTTGAAAAGGGACAGGGTCAAGGGAGAAAATTCAATAAAAGGGGATAGGTTAGGAAGGAGCAAAATATAGTTAGTCTTTCACAATATGAGTATCATGGAAGGGTTATACATAATGATATGCATGTGGCCTACGTTAAATCGCTTGACTTCTTAGGGAGGGTGGTGGGAAGGGAAGAGGGAAGAGGGGAGAGAATTTGGAATTCAAAGTTTTAAAAACAGATGTTCAAAAACAAAAAAAAAGTTTTTGCATGCAACTAGAAAATAAGATACACAGACAATGGGGCGTAGACATTTATCTTGCCCTACAAGAAAGGAAGGGAAAAGGGGATGGGAGGAGCATGGGGTGACAGAAGGGAGGGCTGACTGGGGAACAGGGTAACCAGAATATATGCCATCTTGGAGTGGGGGGAGGGTAGAAATGGGGAGAAAATTTGTAATTCAAACTCTTGTGACAATCAATGCCGAAAACAAAATATATTAAATAAATTAAATTTAAAAAAAACTACATGAAATAGACATATAAACCATCTGATATAATATGACATGATATAACAATACAAAATACATATAAGCCATGTGAAATAACCATGTGAAAAGATGCCCAAATTTCCCTTTCATCAAATTTAGAAAGAGAAATTACTTTCCCATATCAAATCATACCCTAACACATTGGTGTTATACATAATACCACCAAGTATCACTTTGATGGCCAGCTGTTTGTGTTCTCCTAAATCCCCTTCCCAGACTGGATTGGAGTCAAGATTCTCACAGATTATCAGTATCTTTGCCTACTAGGGCCAGCTTGGTATGGGACTTTCTCCTTTACTCCTGCCTTAATCTCCTCCTCTTTATCTCTCCCCCTGCTCTCTCCCACGTCCTCCCCTAGATTGTGGGAAGTATCAATGCTTCTTAACCTCTGGTGCCCAAAACAAAGTAGTAATTATATCCAGGGCCCATCTAAGGGAAAATAAAAGCCACGGGCTCCATTTTAAATTTGGATGCCAGTTGAAGATTTATCAAGTAGTTAGTAAAAGCAAAATCTAAACAATGAGCTTCATCTGCTACCAACTCTGTGAAATAGAACTCCTTTGGGTTCACATAGGCACTGGAATAAGCACGTGTATACACAGAGAGTACAATTGGAAGCGATCTCATATTTTTTTCTAGAGAAAACAAGTTTGATGATACTATTGAAATTATAGAAAGCAGATTAAGGGGAAAACACCAAATAATCAAAGGATCAAGATTCCTTTCTCAGCTTCTCAGAGACGGTTCCATTCATCCTCGGAAGTGTTGTCATAGTCATGAGTTCTGGCCAGAGACAGCTGAGCTGCTCTGGCCAGGAATGGTCTCTTTCCTTCCATAAATCATCCTTGTCTTCTGTCAGCTTCTTGGGCACAGGGATAGCTGCTACTGTTGATCTGGGGACCTAAAACACAGCCCTCTGCTTTTCTCTCTTCACTGTCCTGGCTTCACCTCCCCAATATCCTGTCTTCTTTATCTCCAGAGAAATTCAAAGGTGCTGCAAGCAGGGCAGTCTTGCCTTGCTTTTTTAAATCACATGATAGTTCTTGTCTAGGAGAATAGGCCAAACCACAAATCCCAAGATGCTTAGCTATTATTCAAATTATATTTACTCCTTCAAACCTTAAGCAATGACTCCAGTTAGCACAGAGTGAGAGAGTCTAAGAGGGTGTTACATATTTAAATAGTAAGCTTATAGACATGTGTATACACACACACACACATACACACAACCATAAAACTATATTTCACAGTCATTTGCCTGAAGGAGGTTAAACTTTAGCCAATTTTCCTAAATATATAACATCAAAAAGGCCCCTCCCTTATGGGAGTCCCTCAAAGCTATTATTGTTCTTTCATTATTTTCCATTTCATCTAATAAAGTCTCTTAGTGTCCTTAGCTTAAGGAAAATGAGGATTCCCTGATAGCCTAATACTTCCCCTCCCCCATCAAGTCATTTGCCTGAAGGAGGTTAAACTTTAGCCAATTTTCCTAAATATATAACATCAAAAAGGCCCCTCCCTTATGAGAGTCCCTCAAAGCTATTATTGTTCTTTCATTATTTTCCATTTCATCTAATAAAGTCTCTTAGTGTCCTTAGCTTAAGGAAAATGAGGATTCCCTGACAGCCTAATACTTCCCCTCCCCCATCAAGTCAGCTACTGAGATTTTCAGCCTTCAGCATCAAGGTGTTCCAATCTTCAGAACAATTATGACACCTGTTCCAAATTCTAGTTCCTTTTTACTATTCCACTTGGTCCTTAAATTTCTATGTGTCCTGAATTCATTATTACCTGGCATGTAAGTACATGCCATTATTCACTCATGTCATTGTCCATGCCCCTTTAGATCAAGGACTGTTGTTCACAAAGTGTGAATCTCTCATCCCCTACCAAGGCTTGCGGAATGAGTCTTTTACATTTTAAGGTAGAATATTTAGATTCAAAATTATAATTGTGTTCTGTCAATTTTCTAGGGTTTTAATGAACCCCTCCATCAGGATCTCAAAAAAAACCAACACCTTTTATCTTCTCTATGAGAATCCTTCTTAGGAATGTAGGCAACTACTGAACAGTCCCTAAAATCATTCCACCTAGACCCCAAAGGGCATGTACAGGGTCCCCCAAGTGACCCATTTAGCTACTTAACAAAGAAGCTCTGATGCTAGTGTAACATTAGATGCCACTGTGGAGAATGAGAAAGGTCTGTGCTTCCCTCACTTCACCCTCCCAAATAGAAAGATGTAGCACTAATAGCTAGCTCTCTAACCCCAGCTCTTGAGGACAGTCCCAAAGTTAAGACTTTCTCCTCCAGTCCTTCCTAACTTCCCCCCCACCCCCAGCTTCTTTTAAAAGGGTCTTATCATAGTCTGTGAAAAACGAGACCCCTCTAGGCTAACCCACAAATACCGACTCTGATACCAAATACCAACCCTGCTCCTTACTGTGTGAAGGCTAGATGTGTTACATTTCACCCCCTCTAATAAGAAGGGCTGGGGGTTAGAGACATCCAGTCTTCTCAAGCCCCCATTGATGAGGTATTCCCCCAATTTTAGGGATCCCCTACCTCCAGATCCACTTAGCCATTTAACCTTCAGATTAGCTTTTACAAAGGAATATTTACTTCAAAGGTATAATGAGAACAAATACACAAATGCCCACCAATATGTAGGAGCATAATGTTCCCAACACTACCTCAGTCTCTGGGGAGTGGAAAGGAATTAGGCTCACAGATTAACTCCATTCCTCTGTATTGTGGTCCCACCAAATTCTAAATCCAACCACCACCACCACCCCTTAGCCTTGCATCAGGGCTTCTCGGGGCTTCCCTACTGGGCTGACAGCAACATCCAGTCGGGAATTCTGCCTCCAAGGTCTTCATGGTTCTAACTTCCAAGAACATGGGCTCTGCCTATGCTTTTAGAACTAAAAAAAAAGACAATCGAAACACTCCAAAAGCCCAGACCAATGCCTCAGGGCCACATGGTCTAAAATAAGGGAAAGGGAAGGTTGCCCTTCCACCTGCCCCGCTTAATTCATGGCTTTCATTCCCATGCATAGTGCAGGAAAAACAGAGACATTGTTACGGTTTGGTAGATTTAAAGATGTAGTCTGTTCTAGCGATGCAGCCAGCAGAAAAGAGTGCTCTCATTCACCCACACGGTAGGAGAACACAGAATGTATTCTCCGAGAAGCAGGTCCTTGGCGCGTCCCATTTGTGTGCTTCCATCTTTGGCGATCTGGGCATGCACAGTGACGCCCCATGACCCAAGTAATGACATGCCGATAGAAACGACAGGAACAAATTTATTTATTAAAAAAGTATTAAACTCACAAATAAACATCAATATTAGAAGAGCTAAGAAAATAAGAAGAGGGTTTTTCCCTCCAGCTCTGTCTAAATGCACAGAATGAGAAGAAAGTAGCAGAAAGAAGACCTCCCTCAGGCACTTGGATTCACAGTCAAGAGGCCTCTCTCCAATCGTATTGTTGCAATCTCATCTACCTGTCACCGACCTCGCTGGCTGCCCCAGGAAAGGCCAGACCACTCCCCACCCCATTTGAACTGCCTCTTCCCCCTCCACCCATCTCCTCAGCCACGTATACAGTGGTATACTGTTAAGCAGAATTCACTCTTAAGTTTAATCTGCATTAATAACATTTTCTCCATCACTTTCTTAAGTCTAGACAATCAACCAAAAATAAATCAAGCCATGATTTGTAACAGGTCTACCATTCCTTGTTATTGTTAATGGTTATGGAGGGTCTTAACTGCTATCAAAAGAAGGTTTCAGGTAAGTGGGTCCAATATTTTCAGGAGCTAGAGGCTGAGATTTCATTATTAAGGACGGCAATTGAAGCATAGGGGTATTTTTTCCCTTAGTAATATTTTATTTTTCCAATTCCATGTAAAGATAGTTTTCAATATTCACTTTTATATGATTTTGAGTTCAATTTTTTTTCTCCCTCCCCACTCCCATCCCCAAGACAGTGTGCAATCTAATATAGACTATACATGTACAATCATGTAAAACATATTTCCACATTAGTCATGTGAAAGAAGAATTGGAACAAAAGAGAAAAACCACAAGAAAGGACAAAAAGGGAGAAAATAGTGTGCTTCAATCTGCATTCAGACACCATAGTTCCTTCTCTGAATGTGGATAGCATTTTCCATCTCAAGTCTTTTGGAATTGTTTTAGATCATTGTACTTCTGAGAAGAGCTAAGTCTATCAGAGTTGGTCATCGCACAGTGTTGCTGTTACTATGTACAATGTTCTCCTGGTTCTGCTCACTTCACTTAGCATCAGTTTATATAAGTCTTTCCAGGTTTTTCTGACAGCTGCCTACTCATCATTTCTTATAGAACAATAGCATTCCATTACATTCATATACTACGACTTGTTCAGTCATTCCCCAATTGATGGGCATCTCCGTAGGGGCATTTTTTGGAGCTGGTGGTAGCACATGTGGGACAGCTGATATGGAGGTAGGGACTGAGGCCTCAGCCAGGAACTCACAGGTTGTAGGTGGAAAGTATGATCCAACTCAAGACCCAGAAGTTTTGTTGCAAGATTGCAGCTTCCCTCTGAGATCAGAGCTAGAAAACACGAGATTGAGAGTGGAAGTGAAGGTGAGACTTTGGAAATAGTGGTAATAAAAAGTCAAAACTTATCCCAGCCCTCCATATAATTTCCTTCACAGAAGGGAGGAGAAGGTAGGCAGGCTTTCATCCCTAAGTATCTGAGGAGGTTGCAAAAGAGATTTAAATAGCAACATGATGAGTCACTGACCTGAACAGTGGTTGCTGAGAACATGGTCCAGTGGAGCCCAAGGAGATCAGCATAGCTCCATAGGCTTGGGCAGCTCTCAGAAAACATACTTTTGACAAGCCAATCAGGTCATTTAAAAATCCCAAATGGAGTCCTGTCCTTTGACTCTTTTTAGGTGATTAAGATGGGGAATTATGCATACTTGGTCCCATAAAGATGAATTCATGTTGCAACTGTACTCCCATTGGGGATTTGTAGGGGAGTTGATAAAGTTCCTAGAGGAAATAGGTTTAATGGATGTGTAAGGGTATCCCCCATGGCCTGCCAAATCCCATAACCACTCTGCCTGGGGGTAATGATATCCACCCTTCTTGGAGGGGCTCAACTGAATGAAATCAGGCTTCATTTAGAGGTCACACACACACAGGCATAGGAGAGGGACTGAAGCAGTCTGAGCAGAAGATTGGGACAGTGGTGGCCAGGGAAAATACCGAAGTTAGTGGACAGTGGGAATAGAAGGTGTGGTGCCTCTGCCCCTGCTGTCCCAGAGGGAGCAGGTGGGTTGGTGGAGGCAGGAAGACCTGAGTTCAAATGTGACCTCAGACACGTCCTATCTGTGTGGCCCTGGGCAAGTCACTTATCCCTTGTTTGCCTTAGTTTCCTCAAATGTAAAATGAGGAAAATATTAGCACCTACCTCCCAGGGTTGTTGTGAGGATCAAATAAGATAATATTTGTAAAGTGTTTAACACCATGCCTGGCATATAGTAGGCATTATATAAATACTTATTCCCTTTCCCCTAAAAAGCACTTAGCACAATGCCTGGCACATAGTAGGCCCAATATAAATGCTTATTCCCTTCTTTCTCCCCTCCTTTCCCTTTATTAGGTAGATAGAGCTCCCCAGGGGAAACTTTGAATATGGCTCCTGAAATACAGGGTTGATAATAACAAAGCAAATGTTGGCCAGTCTATGGAGTTGCTGGTAAAACTATGCTGGGGATTCCAGCACTGGGGTAGCAGAAGCTGTTTGGGTTTACCCAAACCTAAAGAACCCCTCAAAAGCATTCCAATTTCCACTGGAATTATAGAGGGCACTGAGAAAAGGGCTATCATGAGCTCTTGGGAGTCGGCATCTATATAGACCCTTTAGCAACTTCCATGTGAGTTACTGGTATGGCCAAATGGAAAATTTTGAAATCTCCTGGGGACTTGATACAGTTTGGTGTTAACTACAGGGGAAGGTTCAGGCAATTTCTTTTTTTTTTCATTTGAAATATTTTAATTTTATGAAAATATGAAATCATCTGAACCTTCCCCTGTAGTTAACACCAAACTATATCAGGTCCCCAGTAGGTCAAAGATATTTTCTTTCTATGATCTAGATGAAGGATGCTGGGATTCTTTGCCCTACCTACTCCATTTATAATAACCCTTTGTTGCCCATGAAGAAAGTGGATTACAATGAAATACAGAGAACTGAACAAAATTATTGTATCCATTGTAGCAGCTATTCCTGACTGCATCAATATGATGGACCACGTAGCCTAGACTCAGGGTGAGTCTTCTCACAAATGGCTCTTTTTGTTGTCCCTGTAACTGAAACTAATCAGGAATAGTTTGATTTCACCAGAAGAGTCTAGTATACTTTTATCATTCTTTCCAGGGCTAGTTGAAATCTCCTTCATACTGCCACATTCTGGTGGGAAGCCTGAAAAAAAGCCTTCTCTTCCTGAAGACATTAGTGTACACCATTATACTGGTGTGGTGACATGTTGTATAGTCTGGATGTGTCGATTCTGGACTGACACCCCAAGATTGGATGGTGGCTACCTAAGGAACAAGAAATTAGAAATCAACCCTAAGAAAATTCAGGATCTATACCACTCAGGCAAGTTTTGGTGAACAAAATGGACAGGGAGAACCCAGATGATTCTGAACTTACCAGTCCAGAGCAAGGCATTGACACTCATTTCCCTGGCTAAAAAGGAACACAGAGGTTTATTGGACTCTTTGGATTTTGGAGAATCTACATCTTCCATGTAGATAACAGGGTCCCCATTTATCTTAGAAGTCTGCCTCTTTCAAATGGGGCTTAGATTTAAAGCGAGCTGTCCAGCAGCCTCTCCCCTGACACCTTTATGACTCCATGGAGCCCATGTTTTTAGAGGTCTTTATCCATAAAAACCAGGCTTAGTGGAGCTTTTTGGTAGCTACCTACACATGACACAAACCATAAGGCTTCTGGATCTTCAAGCTTCCCAAAGCAGCCACTCCCAAAACTAGTTTGAAAAAAAAGTAATTGCTTGCCCGAATAAATGATGCACAGTCATACAATTATCCGTCATCCAGAAATGCCAGTTGGATGATACAGATGGCCCTTCTAACAAGGTAGGTAGGGCACAAGAGAAATCTATCCTAAAATGCGAATAGTATATTCAAAATCACTCAGTTCCCTCAGATGTTAGTACCCTTCAGGAAGTTGTGACTGTGCCAGAGATTAAAGCTTTCAGTCCAATCCCTGGCCCCCTGAATCCCCCACTGACCTAATGAGTTTCTGTCTATAAAGAGCTGGCTCTCAAGGAAAGCTGGTTTTTTCCTGATTTACTGATGGTTTCACTTGATGTGAGAAAAGCCCACACAACCTGATTTCAGTGGTCACTAATTAATAACAGGAAATACTCTTGAGATTGCAGATTTGAACATTTGTAGCATTTTCTCTCTCCAGTCATCCTAAAAACTCTATCATTTGTAAAGAGTATCTTTACAAAAATCTCTACTAGATACGTAACATTTTATGTATGAAATCTCTTTTTCCTTTGTTAGTATGAAAGCTGATTTACCACCTCCCCCACTCCACCCCCCCCACAAATCTCTCATTCAGAGAGGCATTTGCTGCTAGATGTATTATATGAAAAACATTTATTAAATGCCTACTACATGCCAGGTACTCTGCTAAGTGCTGGGGATATAAATAAGAAAAAGAAGGATAGATCTTGCCTTCAAGGAGCTTACATTCTAATATGAGAAGACAATATACAAAAGGAAGGTGAGAAGAGGCAGGGGCTGCAAAGTGGTACTTAGTGTCAGGGCATCATGACGGTGATGTTGGAGCTGAAAGCAGAACAGCTAGCTGGCATTTTGACGCCTCTTTAAAGAGAGGTTATGGGAGGGACCTTTGACCCACCCTCCAGCCCTCCAATCAGAGAGGCTGAAGCAAGTGAAGGTACTGATGAGGTGTTAGTACCAAAGCTGAAGCAATCTCCGTGGTGATGTATTTCCTGGTAATGAACTTATCTTGGTAGAGAGAAGAGGAAAAAGAGGAGGGAAGAAACCAAGCAGAACACCTGGAGGCAAATGAATGATGTAGGAAATAATATGGGCAGGAGACATTAATCATCTTCCCTTCCCAAATTCTTTCCTTCAGACCTAAAATAGTTCTAATTCACAGGATTATAAATAACAAAGAGGAGGCCTGAATTCTTTGATGTACTTTATTGAGCATGTATAACTTTAGCTCAACAGTGAGAAAGAAGCTTGAATCCCAGAAGAAGCTTGTGTACTCTCTGGAAACCGTGTCTCATGTTCATTCAATCTCACCTTTCCTCCCTAGCACAGGTATCACTCCATCCCATCCCTCTGAGTATATCATCAGCCTGCCTACACCTGAGTTCTTTTGTACATGATCAGAAAGCATGTCAGAGCTGATGTAATAAAATGATGATGTTGATGATGAAAGCATTTAGGTAGGGCTTTAAGCTTTGAAAAGCGTCTTACAAACTTCATCTCATTTTATCCTCATAACAACTCTGGGAGGTAAGTGCTATCATTATCCCCATTTTACAGATGAGGAAACTAAAGCTGTTAAGTGACTTGCTCAGGGTCACATTGCTAGTATGTGTCTGAGGCCAGATTTAAACTCCATTCTTCCTGACTCCAGGTATAGTGTTCTATTCACTGTGCCACCTAGCTGTCTTTTAACATATGCATGGTTACCCCTCCCTTGTATATTGAGACCATTAGCAGGCAGGCAGTCATAATGTTAGAGAAGAAGGTTTTGTTAAAAAGAGGAATATAAAATGGAAATACTAGAATGAGTAACCATTAGTCCCCGAAATGTATAGATAGCCTTTGAGGGAACCAGCCATCTAGCTCTCAGGACAGGTTGCCCCAGTGGACCTTATGTTCAACATATTCTAGGGGTTTACCTTCCCTAAAACCATAGCTCACTAGCCCCATCAATATATTCATCTTTATTAGACAGCCAGAGAACACAATAAGTATATTTAATGAAATAGTATATTAAGTAGCCACAAATCTCCTATAAACTTGGGGTATATTCCCCAGTGCAAATAAATACAGTTTAAGTGGGAAGAGTGGTTAAATGTAGGGGACACACATACAAGGGCACAGACAATGTAGAGAGACTGACACACAGAAAATATATGTGACCAGGGTACATGCATGGAGGGGCGAATTATGCCTCCAATACTTAAGAGCCACTGATATCTTCTAATAATATCACTATAAACTTCACTCCAGGCCTGCATTCTATTTCCTTTTTAACTAGAAGTTAAACTCTTCTGCCATATACTCATCAGCTGGATTCTCCTCCACTAACTACAACATTCTGGTCACTGTTTAAATGGACAGTTGATCTTCTGGGCACTGGTCTGTTCCCTGTAAATTTTTATTCCACTGAAAATCTTGCTTATGGTTTCTTTGAAGGAAAGAAACAGGTCGGGGCAGCTGGATGGCACAGTGAGTAGAGCACCAGCCCTGGAGTCAGGAGGACCTGAGCTCAAATCTGACTTCAGACACACAGCTAGTGTGACCCTGGGCAAGTCACTTAACCCCAACTGCCCTGCCAAAAAAAAAAAAGAGAGAAACAGGTGTATCCATGATCCACTATCTTAAAACCCATACGTTTTTCCAGATCTTTTAGAAAAGTCAGAAACCTTTTAGCTAGTAATCAGACCTCCACTTCTTCTACCCCCTCAAAAAAAAATGTCTCTCCTCTTAGGTTGTCTTCCTTCATTCCCTCCCTACTGAGTTCCCTCACCTTCCCAGCCATAGATCTTTAACCTCAGGTGCCAAGCTCTTTAAAGCAAAAAGCAGAGGGTTTCCAGCTACCTAATTTCCTCAAGCTTAATCTTTTCTTTAGATTCTTTTTCTCTAGCAAAGTCACTCTGTCAAAGACCTCACCTTTAATAAAAATTCCATAAACCTCCAAATTTTCAACCTCTGAAGGCTATTGACATAAGTCAGATAATGGTTATTGCCTGAATAACTACCAAACAGCTATGGAGTTCAGGGTCCCTCAGTTTTTAAACCCTAAGTTCAGTACTACGCTGGTAAATGTTTAACAAGAAGCTTCCTGGGAGGGGCAGCTAGGGTGGGGCAGTGGATAGAACAGTGGAGGACCTGAGTTCAAATCTGGCCTCAGACACTTACTAGCTGTGTGACTAGGCAAGTCACTTAACAGTGATAGTCTCAAAAAAAAAAAAGAGGCTCTCTAGGGGGAAAAATGTGTACATGACATACTTTTTAGTGTAATTTGCAATATTAACACTTTCTCCATTATTTTCTTAGTTCTAAACAATCAAGAAAACAATAATTTAAGCCCTGACTTGTAGCTTTTACTGATTTCTGAGGGATGAATGCTCACACTGAAAATTTAAAAATTGGCTCTCTTGACCAGGTTCAAGCTGGCTCTAGTACAGCCCTGCCTAAGTTCGTTCTGTTCTTCCATGTAAATGAGTGGATTAAAGCCAGGCAGCAAAGCCTACTATACAACAGCATTTATGGCCTGCTATTACATATATAAACCTGAGGATCACTTGCAGTTCCAAGTATGAGGGTTCTTCTGGCAGAGGTTTCCCCCCACTAGTCGTGTTGCCTTGTCCTGATATTCCCTGGATTTTCCTTGTGGAAAGAGAAGGAAGGACTTTCTGTCTCTCTCTGTCTGTCTCTTTCCCCTTTCTCACCCTTCCCTGCTCTTCTATTTTTTTTTCCTTTTTGGAGGAGGGAAGACAGGGCAATTGGGGTTAAGTGACTTGCCCAATGTCACACAGCTAGTAAGTGTGTCAAGTCAAGTGTCTGAGGCCAGATTTGAGCTCAGGTCCTCCTGACTCCAGGGCTGGTACTCTACTCACTCGCCCTGCTTTTCTTTGCCACTCCTCATGGTTCCCTAGCAGACAGTTCCCTTCATTGCACCACTGCCCAAAGCCAAGGCAAAACTCTATGTAGTCTTCCAAGCTTACCATACCACATCCAAGTGGAAGATAAGAGTGAAAACCTCCCTGTCTTCTCTTCTCCTAGCTGCTACTCCTTCCTTCCATCAAGCCCTTCTTTCCCATTTACCAGCAGCACCCATTAGCATGTATAGGGGTGGCACAATTTACTTTCAGTTACCCAAAAGAAAATAGTACCAGGATGAAACAAATATCCCAGAACTTGTTACCCATATATTTATAAAGCAATAACCCCCCAGGTGTCACTGTAGCACTCAAGCTATGTGTCCCCTGCTCCCACAGCCTCAGGGGCCCACCAGGTTCTCTCCCAGCGACCCACATTTGGTTATTACAACCAATAAAAATTAAAGATCAGCTCATGTAGTCTGACGGATAAGCAGGGGGGAAAATAAACGACTGAGGCTTCATCTTCATCTCATTTCTGCTCTTTACATTTTATAGCACTATGAAACACAAATAGAATAAATGGCTTGAAAAATATGCCTCCCGGTGGTCTCCTCGACCACAAAGCCGGGATATGGGATCCTATACCCTATATTCTGGGAAATGTTTTTTTACATACTTCTCAGAGCTGCTCTCCCACTTTAGCATCCTTAGTCTACATTTATAGTCACGTTGAGCGAAGGCACGTCTTTGTAGACCAAATTTCATAGCAACACAAGTCAAAAGGCAATAAAAAGGAACAGCTTATACCCGGAGTACGAATTGCCAACAAACAAGTTGGAGAAGGGGGAGGTTTGGGATAGTGACAGCAGAATTCCTCCCCATTGCCTGCTGGTCTATGTTCCGGTTAACTTTCGGTGCCTAAACCTCTCCTATGGCCACTCTGTCTCTGCATCAGCTTTCTCAGCGCTGGGGAATGAGGACTTAACGCCACTCGGGCCACTGCAGCCTTTAACCACGGCCCTATTTCTTCCTATGGTTCCCCCGCCTCTCCCTCTCTCCCTGCTTTCCTCCTTCCAGATTCCACTGGCTTGTTTTCAAGCCTCGGCATCTAGTTCACATCAAGGTCATTCCGTCTAAGCCTCAACCTACATTTCCCGTCCGTAATCATCATGTGAGGGCTGGATCTGTCCCTCCCCAAAGCGGCTTCATAAACTTGAAAGCTTATAAAGTACTTTGCTCAGAACAACCCTGTCAAGACGGCAGTAAAAATATTATTTCCCTCTTTTTATAGAGGAAGACACTGAGATTTAAAGAGGAGAAATGACTTGATCACAGTCACATAGCTAGTAATTGGCTTATTACTATTTCCAACACTTGCTGAGAACCACTTTGAAGTGCTTACTTTAGCTAATACAGAAAACAAATAGAGTAACCTCAAATACTTTAAAACATGAGGAAATAGAAATCCTACTGTAAATGTTTAACTTTCTACACTCTCAAGTCATGCCATATTTTATCTCTGTTTGGCTAGCCCTTCATCGTAACAGGGAGTTGCCTGTCATTTTATTTTAAAAGGAAAAACCCTGAAAAATCAAAGCAAAATTAACTGTAATATAGTCAGTATTACCAAATAAAACTCAATAAAAGCATGTAGAATGACTTTTACTGTTGCCAACTAACCAACATCTTTTGAGAAACTTTGTTTCTTAAATTTTGAGAGCATTTGAGAGCAGTGGGCTGAAAGTCCAAAAATCTGGGTTGTGGTCCCATTTTAAAAAATATGTTGATTTTGTAACTTTGGACAAGTCAAGATTGCTCTAGGCCCATTTTTCTCATTTTAAGTTGAAGGGGTGGGTACAAATGTCATTTACATCCTTTCCCAGCTCTCACTTTCTCTGAGAAGAAAAACTGAGAAAAGATTGCGAATGAAATAAACAGAATGTTTGTCTAGTCATGCAACTGAAATAGAGAAGAGAGGTGGCCCGATCCTCAGAGATGACATTAGGCACAATCTACAAAGCATTTCATCGTTCCTTCTGTGAGGGGACAATTAGTGCTGGAGAACAGACATTTACTGTGTATAATAACTCAGAAAGCAAATGGTCAGAGAGTGAAATAGCCATATGAGGAAAACATGTCAGGAGTTTCAGTGTTCCAAAATTAATCATGCAATTTCCTGTTAAGTAAGCTTTCTTGTACTGAAGTGAGTTTGTTCAAGGCTGTTCTATCACAACAACCTCCCCTATTTGCCCTGTAAAGTTTCGAGTTGAGCACACCCAAGCTCAAAATAATACAGGTACTGATCCTTCTGGATCCTTAATGAAAGCAGGAGGCTGAAGGCTTCTTTCCTTGTTGTCATGGCAACAACAAGAGCTGCTGGCCGTCTGTTAGCATAAACCAACAGCAAGTGCAAGACCACACATTCCACAAAGCCTTGAAGATTTACCAAGCTTTAGGGCCAGAATGGAGCCTCGATGGTCAGACTGAACTTCCAAGGGAAGAAGGGGACAACCATAGTTTTAACCCCTAAACGTAAGTAATTTCTTTCTTCTTGTTTTCATTAAGGTATGTCTAGTTTTAACTGGGACCATTTTTAATATCTCTTGTTCATGCTGCAGGGTATAAATGTTTTCTTCTGGATCTAAGACCCATTCCTTTTGGTCTCTCTGTTTGCACAGGACAGTTTATGTTACTTCAGTGTGGGTTTTATTATTTAGTACATCATTCTCACCATGAAATACTTAGAGTTTACATTTACAAACATAAACTATTCCCCCTAGAGATTATGTCTTTAAAACAGAACCCAGGATGGAGGTAACAGAGAAAATGAAAAAGTCAATAGTTGTTCTTTAGTCTTAAACTTCATACCTTAATCCAAAAATTAGGTGGACTTCATATCATTTAGTCTCCAATCAAAAAGAATTTACTAAGCATCTGCTAAGTACCAGGAGTAGAATCTATAGCATGGTGACTTAGAAAATAATAGGTGCTCATTGAATTGAAACAAATTAGATTATGGTTTGCATTTTAAAACTTCTGTCTCTCCTTGATAAGAAGTTATCAGGGCTTTAAAAATAGCTCTCATTATCTGATACTTTTCTTACGTAAGCCTTGAAAAAAAAAAAACTTCCATGCCATCTTTTTGGCTTATAAGTTCTTAGCTTCGTTTCCATCTTGAACAAAAGCTACATGATTGCTACATGAATATTAAAAAAAACTTTAAAAGAAAATTTAGCTGAATATTTGGCTGCAGTAGTTCAAATGGTTTTTGAAATTGTTTTTCAATCTTAATAAAAATATCATATTTGGCTGAGACAAAGAGCTCTCTTAAGCCTTTTTTTTCAATTAGTCAAAATCCTTGCCCGCAGATATATTTGAAAATTCAGTTAAGTTTTCATCATTATCTAGTGATGCGCGTGTTATCAAAGGAAAGGAGCTGCTTCAACAGCATAAAAAGTAGGTATAATATTTATTGAAATAAAACCTTTATTAACCACCAGAAAGATCAGGTCTCGTGTATATGTGTATGTGTGTGTGTGTGTGTGTGTGTGTGTGTGTGTTTTAATTAACTGAAGGATAAGGATGATGCTTATTACTATTATCTCTGAAAATAATTTTTTCTAAAGACAAAATAATACAACTGGTTTGGAAGAAGAGAGATGTTTTCATTCTGTCAGAAATCTGGCATACAACTGAGACTAACAGCTTCAACAAACTCTAAGGAAATGAGTCATATTCAACAGCTAACGTGGATTTCCAGATGTCTTTTCCAATACACGGTTTTCTTTTAATTACCTAAAGGTGACACACAACTTTTCCATTAATAATTACTTTATAGATACCCTTCTGTCAATGCATGTGACTGGCACATAGTAGGCACTTAATAAATGTTTATTGACTGATTATTGATTGAAGGAACGTGTATATATAGCCAATCACTGGAGAACTTGAGGAAGAACAAATGAAACCATATTGTTGTATATGTAGTAACCCTCTGGGTTACTCTAACTTGAAGGTTGTGTTCCCAGAGGGAAGATGCCACCCTTAGGTTCTAAGATATCTCAGCATTTGCCCCCCCCCCAACTCTAACTCGTGAAGCCCATAAATACATACAGAATCCAGGAAGAGTGGGCACAAATTTAGAGCATAATTGTAATGAGACACACATTTAGGTAACAAATGTCATCGAGGGCCTCATGGCCTCGGTTCTTCAAAGCCTAGATATCCTTTATTTGAGTCCTCAGACTGCATCTCTCATCTTCCCTCCCAGACAATGTCTCTGAGGTACTGGTCACTTAACTAGGTTCCCAGGGTCCTTTCTTCTCCATCGCCCAACCCTCATTTACCAAAGCTAGTTCTCTCTATCCATAATTGGCTCTCTTCTTTGCTGCCAGAGATCCTTAATCCTTGAAACTGCTTTCTGTCTCAAGTGGCTTGACTCAGCTCCTACTCTATGTATGTGTCTGTGTCTTTCTGAAGAATGTATGTTTCTATTCCCTTCTGTGTCCCTATGGAATAACTAACACCATTGCCATGTCCAATGAAAGGGAGGAAATCCTTTCCCACTCCTGCTGCCCTATGGTATAGGCATAGGGGTCACACCCCACAAAGCTGCTCTTGGCCTTGACTAACTGCAGAATTTAGCAAGCTCACTGTTTAAAGGCAACCAGTAAGCTGTTCCTCCAGAGTGATCAGGAAGAAATTCATACTTTATAGAAGATTAGCAGAATGTTAACACATGAATACCATCTCTGTTACCTTCTTTTTTACTTTCTGTGAGACATCTGTATTTGTAGTTAGTTAAAAAAAATAATTATTTGTAATTACATCTTGAGCTGGGGGAAATCAATTTCCCCCAGGGAATGGACCCTCTCACATATATGTAGTACCCCATCTGTGTTACCTTTCCTCCTCTAATTCACACTTACAGGCTGGGTCCCTAGGTGGCAACTACTCCCATATTCAAGGTACTTTGCGGATATAAAAAGTAGTCCTCATGGTGTGCTTACTTTTACTGGTCAGCCAGGAGACACAAATGACTAAAAGCAAAGAGTTTTACTGAGATGACATCATACGAATGATAGTAACAAAACTCCCTCCCAATAAACCTAGATTGCATTTTCCCACAACTACATATGGTGCCAGTGGGAAGAGTAGGCACACACTAGTAAAAAGGCATGTACTTAGGGAATACATAATGTGACCAAGGCAACTCATATCTCTGACACTGAAGGGCCCATGAAGTCTTTGAGGTCTTTTCCCTTTCCATGGTGTCTTTACACTGTAGTCCTTGTGTGAAGTATCTCTGCTCAGCAAGTTACTTACCTGAGCTCCCTAGGCCTATCCTTCTCTTGTGCTCAACTCCTGATAGCCAGAGAAGGCTCTCTTCTTGACTCCTCAAGGTTGTTTCATTCCTCAAATGCTTAATAGCTGCTGGGCATGGTTTCTTCTACTGGTGAGTAGCACCACTGCAAGATCCCATGCCAATGGTGGGAAAGGGGAGAGATTTCTCTCCTTTCCCACCAACAACAAAGGATCAAATCCTTCTCAAAAGCTATGTTTTTCTCCCCATAGCTGGCTCTCTTCTCTGCTGCCAGAGCTTATATTCCACAGAACTATTGCCTGCTTTGACTCTCGTCAAGTCTGGAAACAATTGACCAAAGAGTCATAGAGGTTATGCAACTGCTGTTAGTTCTGAAAATACCAAAGAGCTCACACAGATTATCACAACTAAGAAATAAAATGAAATAAAAACAAAATAAAACCAAAGAGCTAACAGTGGTCATAAATAAAAAGCTTTCTTTATTCCACTGGAAGAGGGAAACTAGACACATGTACCAGAGTCTCCTCTAGAAGGAGTACTGCATTAGTAAGGCCAACTCTTAATACATATATAATTTGCAATGGCTACACAGTGAGCTGTATCCTTGACAATGAGAGCACCAAGGAGACAAGTTTAATTTAATTCATAACTGTAACGTGGGTCCTGCACATGCTTGTCTGAGTTCAGGGACCACCTGGGGCTGGTATGAAACAATTCTGAGATTTTGCTGTGGCAGAGTTTATACATAGGGTGAGTGCAAAGGATTGTCATTATGCCAAGCTCAGGGCACATCCTGCTTGCTGGGCCTTAGCTCTGGAAAACAGGGTGTCTCCTAATAGTAAAAAGAGACAGGTGATCTTGGCCTGGGGGTCCTGACATGCTCAGCTCTCTAAAGAGTGTCCCACTTTTTAAAGGGCCACCAAGAGTATGGCTGGTCCTTGGTCATCCAATGGCTAGCTGCCCTCTCTTCATTAGTTTGATCAGAGAATTTCTTCATACTTTGTAAATAGTCGACATATACTTATAAGCCCTTCCTTAACACTTTGTTTAAGACTTTAACATCTTTCTGTTACCTGCCTATTACTTGTTGTGATTATATCATCAACCAGCCTGGGGAGAATCAGTTAATCAGAGACATCCTGATCAATTCTCCTCTCCATTATGTTCTCTCCTTAATTAAACATTTACTGTCCCCAGAAAATCAACTGTGGTGCTTCTGCTTCATTTGTCCTTAGTCCCAAATTCTGGGTAGCTCTCTAGCATCTTGGGAAAGCCCAAATATTGCTCTTTGGAACTTTCCCCTAGAGTCTGAGCAAAGTCAATGTGGCACAGTCCTTAACCTGAAAACATTTCCGTGAGGGTCCTATGGTGGGCCTATAGATTATACTCACCTCCAAACACATGGTTATACAATTCAAGAAACACATTTTTCAAAACTTTCAGTTACTACAAGCTTTGGTGCTTACTTATCCCAACACAAAGACAGTAAAAGAAAAAAGGGAAAGTAAAAAATGACCTTCTCTCTCCTGCAAAGGGTAAGTATGATCCCAATAAAGCTTCCAAAAAAAATAGGGGACCTAGAGTGGCTGGAAGATACCAACTCACCTTCAGAGGGGAAACCAAACTGCTCCCTATAAAAATTCTTCTTGGATTACTGCAATTAAAATTTCTCTAATATCTCATTGCAATATGAAGGACATTCCAAATGGAAGTCCACACCATCCTTCAGTGAGACAAGCAGGCTAATAATAATGATGATATAATAATAGCTAACAATTATATGTTGCTTACAATTTGCTGGGCACTGTGCGAAGTGATTTACAATTATTATGTTATTGGGCCCACTCAACAGCCCTGAGAGGTAGATTCTATAATTATCTCCATTTTACAGATGAGGAATCTGAAGCAAACATGTTAAATGACTTGGCCAAGATCACCCAGCTAGTAAGTATCTAAAGCTGAATTTGAACTGCAGTCTTCCTGATTCCATGCCCAGTGCTCCATCTACTATACTACCTAGCTGCCCCTAGTTTATGAAGAAATCAAATTCATAAAAGCCTCAAAGTGGTAGTGGACTCTTCAAAAGCTGTTAAGAACTTGGAGTTGATTACTTGGGATTTCTGGGCCATCAGGAGAACTTTATCCTGTGGTCCATAAGGATTTTATGGAAACTGTCCTGACATGTAACAATGAGGGAAGCATTTTAGATCTGCTCAAAAGCAATTTTTAAAAAATTAACCTGGATGAGTTCCCAAAGTATGCTTCTAGACAAATTGCTAGGCAACAGCATTCTAGAAAGGAAACATCCATATTGCTCATATTGCCTTCTGTACTTGTAATGGACAGCGTAATGCAACAGATAGCAGTTTTTAAGCATTCAATTCATACAAAAGTTATCTGAAAGAAAATGCTCTGGCTTGTAAAGGAAACATATGAAAAAACTGTCTAGTTACTCTGAAAACAAAAGAATACAGAAAAACAAAAAAAAACATTTTTTCCTTTGGTGGATCCCTGAAAAATCAGGTTATTTAGAAGAAGATCCTACTCAGAGAATCTCCAGTGGTACCCTATAAGTGAGTAACCTAAATATATCCCAGAAAAAGTATCCCCAACTCACACTCACAAACTGGGACCTCCTATAGGGCAGCTAACCTAAATTCACGGTCCTCTATGGGGAGATATTTCTCAGTCCTCAACAGTGCATTTACCTTTAATAGTCAGGCTGGAGACATAATTATCCCAAAGCATGAAGTACTCTAAACACATAGTCATGCACATGGCAGATCAGAAGCAGGAAGAGCAGCTCTGCACATGCTATATGCAACCTCCAGGTAATCATGGCTATTATACATACATGCACTCCTTTCCTTTCCATTCCTTTCTTCCCCTTCCCTTTCCCTTCTCTTTCCTTTCCCTTTCCTTTCCTTCTCTTTCCTTCTCCATTCCTTTCCCTTCCCCATTCCTTTCCTTTCCCCCTTCCTTTCCCATTTCCCCTCCCCTTCCCTTTCCCTTCTCTTCCCTTTCCTTCCTTTTGTTTCCTTACTTTCCCTTCCCCCTCCTTTTCCCTTTTCCTTTCCCCTTTCTTTCCTTTCCCTGCCTTACTTGTCCAGTAATGAATAGAACAGTGGCCTGAAAGTCACAGTACCTCACTTGGCCACTATCTAGGTATATATTGTACATAAGTATAGCATCATTGTCTTCATGGTGTCATGATGTCTTAAGAACAGATAGCCATAATTTGTCTATCCACAGTTTGCTGGGAGCTTTACAATGGGACCTATTGCAATCTCACTTTACATCTCAAAAACAACTTGCATCTACTTTTCATCTTTTTTTCTCCTTGTTTTTAAAAAATATTGCCTTTCATTAACAACTATTTCTTAGCCAACATGCTAGCTTAAAGAAGAGCCTTAAGGAGTAATCAATTTTCAACCTAGTAACTTTGGCTTTCCCTGACCTTAACTAAAAAAAAAATTTTTTAGTGCATTTGAGAGTTAGAACTTTCCTTTGCTCTGTTCTCTTTATGGGTTAAATAGAAATTAAAGTACCCACTATTCCTCGTTAAGATGTGAAATTACCATAATTACTGTTTAATATTTTGTTCAGTACTTAGAATTCTTTCCTAGCCTAGATTCTTTCCACGGAAAGTTTGCATTCAGAAGTAGCATGAGATACAGGCTAAAATAGCATGACCCAGTACAACTTTTGTTGTTCAGTTGTTTCAGTTATGTCTGACTCTTCACGACCCCAGTTGGAGTTTTCTTGGCAGAGATACTGGAGTGGTTTGCCATTTCCTTCTCCAGTTCATTTTATAGATGAGGAAACTGAGGCACACAGGTGAAGTGATTTGCCCAGGTTCACATAACTAGTAAGTGTCTGATGCCAGATTTGAACTCAGAAAGACTCAGTATAATAGGATTCTGCAAAAGAGAACACACACAATCTTTACTATGTGATAATTGGTTTTAATGTTCTGGTTTGGATTTCTGTTTTCCTTCAGATATTTCTGATTTTCTAGATTTGATTGATACCTACAGGGAAGATAACTAGTTAGACACATCAGTTTCTGAGAGCAAGGAGTATCAATTAATGAGTCTGGGAAGACTTCCTGAAAGAAGTGGGATTGGAGGAAGATTTAAATGAGGGAAGGGAGAGCTTAGCAGATGGGAAATATGCTGCTGTCCCAAGGCCCCCAGGCAATACGAAATTGACATGTAGACTGAAGTAGGAAATTAAAGGAGAGTGTTTCATAAAAGATAAAATTACTGTTGTATATTTTACCTTCCCCTCCTCCC
The DNA here is from genome assembly GCA_028646595.1 of Phalanger gymnotis. Taxonomy (NCBI): domain Eukaryota; kingdom Metazoa; phylum Chordata; class Mammalia; order Diprotodontia; family Phalangeridae; genus Phalanger; species Phalanger gymnotis. Next base: position 516,177,569 of record CM053622.1, read on the forward strand.
ACCAAAAAAAAAATTGGGGGAGGGGGACGCAGAATTCAACTGAGTTCATTCTCAAAATTCACAAGAAAACAATCATTTTCATTATATAGTGGGTGGCTAGGAAATGGATAAATTTGATCAGTATACCATGAAAGATGTACTTGGATCAGTATCCACTTTGCATCCGGAAAGGCCTGGTCTCAAAGGTCATTAGGGAGGCCTCGTAACTACCAGAATCCCTTTCTCAGTTGCCAGGAATCTAGCAGAGCTCACTTGGATTCCGGCCTGGACATCATTTCACAAGTTCACAGTTCAGTCCAAACAAAAATGCCCAGAGAGTTTGTTAGGATCCTTCTATCAAAACAAAAAATAGTCTTTATGAAATGATCAATGAGAAGAGAGGGCATTTTCACTTGGACAACAAGGAAACCTTTTGAGAAATCAGCAAGGGTCTGATGGCCTTCAGATGTTGCATTTGGGCTCAACTACTTACTGAGTTGAATTTCTTTTTTTGTACACTTACATAATAACTGGGGTTTAAACCTCAGTAGAGCAGAAAGAGAGACAGAAAGAGAGTGGGAGGACAGAGAGAAAGAGAAAGAGGAAGGAAAGAGAGAAAAAAAGGGAAGGAAGTGAGGGAGGGAGAGAGAAAGAAAGGAATTGATGGAGGAAAGAAAGAAGAGAGGGAGAGAGGAGAGGAAGGGAAGGAAGAAAGAGGAAAGAAGGAGGGAGAAAAGGAAAAAAGGAAGGAAAAGGAAGGGAGGAAGGAAGGAAAGAAGGAAGGAAAGGAGGGAGGGAGGAAAGAAAGGAGGAAGGGAGGGAAAGAAAATGAAAAGAGAGAAAGAACGAAAGGAAAACAGAAAAGATAAATCATTATACTTCCATCCTGAGGTAAATATATAGAGAAATTTTATGTAAATGTAAAAATGGACTCTTCTTTATTGTTCTGGAAGGGAGGGGTTAAATTATTCAAGGTTTGCTGACTTCTTTCACTTTTCTGCTCTTTACTTACCGAAAGGGTTGGAATGGTATTTGACTCATTTTCCTTGGCTTCCTCCTTCCAGCCAAGACTTAGCTTAGAGTTCCCAGAGAACTGTGCTCTTGAATTTCAGACTTGTGGAAAAACTACAAAGCTGTATCTATTCTCATTCAAGAACCAGAGACAGAATCAGTGGCATTTGGCCTTTTGTGGTATTGATCTAGTGTTCACTAACCTGGTTTATTCAATGGGGTTAGAAAGAGGAAGCTTATTTATCTCAGTTTCCTTAGACCATGGAAATTTCTCAGAATTGAGATGTGAGGAGCAAAGATATAGAGGCTATGACTTGCTAGAAGGGGGAAGAAGAGGACCATTCTTGGTTTCTCAAATAGGGAAGCCTGACCACCATCAGATTCACAGGAAAGTTCCAAAAGAGCTGTGAAGTACAACATGATCCACTGGCTCAATGCCAGTCAGTGCTGGCCTTCTTCCTTACCACCATCTGTTTATTCCTCTTTATTACCTCGGTTTTACTTATCCTTCAATGTCATCATCTTTCCTCCTTCCTGTAACAACAATGTTGCTAGCAGCTGCTGTGGAGGTGTAAGGCCAATAACACCAGCACACAGAAGGGCTACTAGCACAGGTTCTTTGATCTGCTTTTCTAAGGAAAGGAACTTTAAGGGGTTAACAATCTCACTTTAATCAAACATACATATATAATTCATTTAGTTCAGGAGGGAAAACCAGCCCCCTGAACTTCAGAGCAAATACAAACAGAAATTACAAGCGGAAAAACTCAACAGATCAAATAACACAAACCAGTAGACGGGTTTCTAGCTTCCTGTCCAACATCTCAGTACATAGTTACTAGGGAAGCACCAATACCTGAATTTTCAAGTGCTGGGGGAGGGGTGGGGGTGGGGCTCCTGCACCAGTCCTTAACAACAGCTACCCAGAGTCTCATCTAGTCAAATCACACAACACTCTTTCAGTGAGTGAGAGTCCAAGCAAAACCCTAACCTCTGAGTTTATATACCCTGTTCAGTGCCCTGAGGGCTGGGGCCAACTTAGCATTTAGGGTATGGGAAAGTTCTTCAATCACTAGTACTGCATTATATATATTGTTTCAAATCAATGACTCCAGATTGCCTTAGTGCTGAGAAACACTCCAAAACAAAAAGATCCCACTTTACCTGCCCCATTCAAACAAAGGCCAGACTCATTAAAGGCACTTGATAGCCTTAGCTTCCCAAAAGAGAAGAACAGCAAAAAATCCTGCACTGATTCCCATTATACTTCCTCCTACCTATAAAATAACCATTTTTATTGTAGGTGCCTCCCTATCCATATCCTCATTTAATACTCACTGTCATAATGATATTTAACATTTCTATATTATTTTAAGGTTTATACTGGGGTGTTCAGAAAGGACCAGCACCTCTGGTAGGAGGACTTGCTGAGCCTTTTTCAGGGCTGCTCTTCCACTTTTGGTGTCCACTTACCACTCAACTATCACCTGTGGCTCCAAGAAGCGGTAGCATTTGTAATGGTCACATACTGGGTAAAATCATTTCAGTGGACGGGCTAAATCAGGTTGATGGTAACTGAGAGGCCCCAAACCAGTCAATGAGCTAGGGGCTCTATACCCCAAGCACGTGAAGACTTTCCCTGTGGAATGAGCTGATGAAAACAATTTATTCCAATGGCCATTAAGACAGCTGAAGTGGGCACTGTGGAGCACTTAGAGCTTGGTCAAACACCAAAGATGCCAAGGTCATCCACTGCATCCGGGGCCACTGCCAATCATCCTGTCTTTATCTTGCCGCTGGACTTCAGTGACTCTGGAAGAGAGAATGAGGCTGACGACTTTGTGCAATTCTGCCTCACTTAAATCCAATTCATGCTCTAGTCAAGACATCACCCATCATCCACTATTGTACCCTAACATTGTGACCTTATTGGCCCTCTTTGAAAATGAAAGACCACCACCAATAATGATAAGGTTCTTTAAATGTATTGCCTCATTTGATCCTCATAACACTATAAGGTAGAGAGTATTATCATTCCTGTTTTTCACAATTGAGACTGAGGTTGAAAGAGACCCCAGGGTCACATAGCTAATAAATGCCTGGGTCAGCATTTGAACCAAGTCTTCCTGACCAATGCTGTCCACTACGTCACCTAAAAGCCACATACCTTGCGACAACCCTGTGAGATACAGTAAAAACATTATGCTCACCATTGTCTAAATAAGAAAACTGGAATATTTACACATGGTTATAAAGCTAAACGAAAGAGCCAAGAGTAGAAACCATGTATTTTGACTCCCGGCTCAGGAGTCTTTCCACAATCCTTCACTGTTCTTTTGCAAATAAAATATAGCTCAGGCAAGTACCTGAGGGCAGTTAGTTGGCACAGTGGATAGAGCACCAGACTAGGAATCAGGAAGATTTATCTTCATGAGTTCAAATTCAGCCTCAGATCCTTACTAGCTGTGTGAACCTGGGCAAGTCACTTGACCTTGCCTCAGTTCCTCATCTGTAAAATGAGCTGGAGGAGGAAATGGCAAACCACTCCAGTATCTTTACCAAGAAAACCCCAAAATGATTCATGAAGAGTAAGACACAACTTAAAACTACTCAACAACACAACAAAAGAACCAATTGGTACTGAAACAGGTAAAAACAGAGTGTAATGAAGTAGACTAGCATATGAGCGTCAGTCCTTGAGGCATATGTAAATACTCCTTTGCCTGGTTTCAATCCAAGTGACTCTGTGGAAACTTAGGGAAGAGCCAGTTCCTGGCCATGAGGGCTCATGGGTTAGCACTGTGTAATGCTGTAAAGTCATCCAATTACTTGAGGATTTGGAAAATCTGATCACTCTAGTCACTAAACAGAGAGTACATATAAAAGTACCAACATACTGATCTATCACTCTTTTCCTTTACAATTACAAGAAGGTATGACCACTTAGAATCGACCCAGAAAGTGAGATGGGGGGAAAGTGGTAGCCTCTTTGGCAACTGTGAGCACATGGCTGCCTCTGTCTCTTTGTATTTATTCTTTCCTGATCTTAGGCAGATGAATAGCTTGATATGAATGTACCTAGGTAACAATGTGAGTTTGGGAGATTTGGAGCTCCTATCAAAGGTGCTACCAATGGCTGGGGATAATTAGAATTATCAGTGGCTGCTGGAGTGGTAGTGGCCCCAACAGCAGAAGTATCCTGATCCAGTAGGAGACAATGGCAGAGAGAATTCTTGGCAGCCAGATGGTAATCACTATTTACACAGAGAGTGGAGGGGGGACATATACCACTCACTGATCTAACCCAACTTCCTCCCACCCCTAACAGAACAGAAGCAGGCAGCTAGGATACTACTGACACTAAGCTTACTCTTCCCCATTTTATAAGCATGCCCATCATTCTGGCTTTTCTGCCAAAGCAGTGACTGACATTTCCTGAGGAATGAGGAGGTCTCTTGCATTTTTTAAAAAAAGTCATTCTTTATTCTTTTATTTTTAAATTAAATTTGATTCTTTCAACTAAAAAACATTTTTATTCCACCCCTCAGAGGAAAAAAAAGGAAAAACAAAACCATTATACTGAACATGAATAGGCAAGCAAAGTATATCCATGCTCCAAAATGTGTCTCATTCTGCACATTAGCCAATCATCAATCTGTCAAGTAAAATTCTTCATAATTGGTCCTCTGAAATCATAGTTGATAGTTGCATAGATCAGAGTTCTCAACTGAAGGTGCTGTCTCATTAAATGAGCAATGGAATGTGACATGACAGTGGGGTGACATGGAAAAAATTTATGGAGGTTGATAGGGGGAAAGATAGAGAAGGCAGAGATAGATAAGTTTGACCTAGCAAATCAAATGGCAAGGGGAATAAAAAGAGACTGAAAAATCCACAAGCAATGAAAATTTAATAGAAAAATTTGAAGACAGTTAAGAAGAGAATTAGTTTAAGAATGTAGCTACTTAGGACACAGCAATGGCATTTTTGTTTGCAGATGATTGTGTACTCAATGCAGCCTCTGAGGCTGAGATGCAACTGAGTTCTCTGCCATTTGTGCTAATTTTGGCCTGACAACCATAACCATGAAAATAGAGATTCTCCACTAGCTAGCACCACATCATCCATATGTGGAATCATTGATTCCAGCAAAGGGAGAAATTTTGAATACTGTGGTTAAGTTCATTTACCTTGGCAGTACGCTTTCCAGGGATGTCTACCTTAATGATGAAGCTGACATAAGCATTACCAGAGTCAGCTCAACATTTGGGAAGCTCTGAAAGAACGTGTAGGAGACAACAGGCCTTAGGCTGCATATCAAACTGAAGTATACCAGACAGAACTGTTGTGCTGACTTCATGGTTATATGCATGTGAAACCTGGACGGTCTACCAGCACATGCCAGAAAATTGAATTGTTTCCAGTTTGAATTGTTTTAGGAAGATTTTGAAGATTACTTGGCAAGATAAGGTACCTGACACTGAGGTTCCCTCTTGAGCTGAACTGGCAAGCATTCAAACTCTATTGCAGAGAGCACAGCTCCGATGAGCTGGCCACATAGCCTGAATGCCAAATATATGTTTACCTAAAAGACTATTTTATGGAGAAATTGGACAAGGCAAGCACTCACATGGAGGTCAGAAGAAGTGGTACAAGAACACTCTCAAGGTCTCTCTGAAGAACTTTGGATCGACAATGAGACATGGGAGACACTGACAGAGGACCACACAGCATGGTGTGCCCAAATCAAAAAAGGTGCTGTATTCCATGAGGAAAGCAGAATTGCAGTAGAACAAAGGAAATGTGAGATGTGCAAACCCAGAGACATCTCCATTCCAAATGTTCTAATGGATTACTTGTGCCCAAATCGTGGTGGTGCCTTCCAAGTTCATACTGGACTGATCAACCACAGCTGAACACACTGTATCTTGACCCCAACATTGTGATGTCAGTGGTCCTCTTTGAGTATGAAGGACAAACAACAACAGGAGACCTTTTTAAATGATTATAATTGAGGGAAGTTTAAAGAGCAATGCATGTAGGGGGAGGAGAAAGGAACCAAGAACGAAAATTAATTCCGGGCAGATCACAACCTGTTTAAAATTTTTAGTCTCGGAGAGTTGCCTTAGGCTCAGAGAGAGGTTAAGTGGTTTTTCCATGGTTACACAGCTAGTAAATGTCAGAGACAGTACTTGAACTGACTTCCTAATTCCTAATCTAGCCCTTCATCCACATTGCCAAAACTACCTCTTGTGAACTATAATAATTAAATATGGATACTTGGAAAGAGAACAAGGGTTACAAATCAAACCCCATTACAACAAATTTAATTATAGTGAAAATCTCTGCAAGTGAACTCCAAGCCCCTGAGGATCCCAATTTATTTCAAGCAACAATAAATTTAACCAAGAGATAGAATGATCTAGTAAAGAGAATTGTTTTTAGAAACCACTAAATAAATGAGATAACCTCAGTTTTCTCATCTGCAAAATTAGGGAATTGAATTAGATGAGCTAATAAAGTCCCTTCCAACTCAAAAAACATTTTATTCTATGAAAAGAATTGCGACTATCATGGAATTTGTTCTGAGGAATATATGGAAGTTCATAACATAATGGATATGGAATCCATTACGAAATTTAAATAACACATTTGTTCTTTAAGTTTCCTTTTCCTCAGCATCAGGTAGAAATAGATTCTATTTGATATAATAGTTCATATAAAAGTTTCCTGATATTAAATTATTCACCCAAATGAAATGGATTAGCCCTTCCAGGGCTAGGACTAGGGCAGGACAATGGGAATATACACACTCTTTCAGCAGCATAGAAATGACTGAGCTTAGTATTTAACTAGCATTAACATCCTTATAACACTCCAACTCAACTAACTTTGTCTTTGTTATTTAGCTTTATATAATTTTTATTTATCTTTTTAAGGTTTACAAAGCCCTTAACATGTATTATCTCATTTGATTTCATATTAATAAATGACAAGTTTGCATTATTTTCACACAATGCCTTACAAACTTGTTTGGAAAACACATTTTTGTGCTGCTTGATAAGGGGAGGACCTTATTCTTCTTAACCTCTCTTCCCCCTTTGTCACTGCCGATCATGCTGTTCTCCTGGATATTCTCTTCTTCCTAGGTTTTTGTAACATTACTCTCTCCCAGCTCTTCTCCTCCCCGTCTGACCCCTCATTATCAGTCTCCTTTCCTGGATGTTTATCCAGTTCATGTTCACTGACTATGGGTATCTCCCAAGGCTGTGCCTAGGGTGCTTGTCTCTTCTCCCCCATCCTCTCAGTGATTTCATCAGCTCTCTCTTAAAATACAGATGATTCTCAGATCTCTTTATATAGCCCTAACCTCCAAACTGGTATTTCCAATTTCTTCTTGGACATCTATAACTGGATGTTCAGTAAACACATTAAACTCAACATGTCCAAAAGTGAACTCATTATTTTTCCTCCAAAACCCTCTCCCCTTCCTGAGTTCCTTATTACTAATGAATAATTTCTATTTCTTCAATCACCTAGGTTCACAACTCAGGTGCCACCTTCAATTTCTCACTCTCATTTCCATACTGAATCTGTTGCCAAGGCCCATCAATTCTACCTTCCCATCATTTCTCACATATACCTCCTTCTCTCCTCTGACACAGCCTCCACTTTGGTGTGGATCTTCATTGCCTCATTCCTGGATATTCTAACAGCCTTTTGATTGGCCCTCCTGCATTAAGTCTCTCCCTACTCAAGTACATCCCCCCATTCAGTTGCCAGAGAAATTTTTCTTAAAGCTGAGGTCTGACCATGTTACCCCCCTACTAAATAAATTCCTCTGGTGCCCTATCACCTCTAGGACAAAAAAAAATCACCTATTTGGCATTTAAAACCCTTCATAACCTGATCCCTTCCTGTGTAAGGAAGGTCCCTTTTTATGCTCCTATCTTCTTACATTTTACCCCCCTCTATATACTCTATGATCCAGCAACACAGAGATCCTTGCTGTTTCTTACACATATAACAGTGATTAGTCTGGATTATTACTGCCTGAAGGCTAGGTATGCAACATTTTACCATTCCCCCAAGGTTCTCTTGCACTTAAGAAGGGTCTGAGGGTATCTAGTCTCCTTGCCAGTGGCTCAAGCTTCCACTGATTGTGTCCCCCCAATTTTAAGAGTCCTCCGCCCCCATTCCATTTAATCACTTAATAGTAAGATTAGCTTTTACAAAAGAATGTTTACTTCAAAGATACAATAAGAACAAATAAACGACCATCCCAATATGTAGAGGCATAATCCTCCCCTATACCTTGTCAATCTCTGGTACCTTCCAATTTTACCTTGTTTATATAAACAAGTTGGTGTAGTGGGAGCCAGCCTACTAAAGTGACTGTACTGCCAAGAGAAAGTAGGGACACATAGACAGCTGAGCTGGCTGATGGGAGGAATTCAACTTCAGAGGGTGTTGGGGTGTCTAACATAGTAATGGTGGCAGCAACTGCACTGAGAGGAAAGCGAGCAGCCCAAGAGTAGAACGAGGCAGACAAATTACAAAGACAGGCTGCCCTTGAGGCCCGTAATTGGAATCACAAGACTGTGAGTCAGGGTCTTGTGAGTTCTGAAACCTCAGTGGAGAGGGAGCTCAAGGACTAAGATGTTATTTCTATTGTTTTTCCTGTTTCATTCTTTTTCCTAATAAGTCTAGTTCTTATGAAATATTCATGAGACTTATAGATTATAGGGGGGCAGCCAGGTGGCACAGTGGATAAAGGGCTAGCCTTGAAGTCAGCAAGGACCTGAGTTCAAATCCAACCTCACTTACTAGCTGTGTGACCTTGGGCAGGTCAATAACCCTCTTTGCCTCAGTTTCCTCATCTGTAAAATGAGCTGGAGAAGGAAATGGCAAACCACTCCGGTATCTTTGTCAAGAAAACCCCAAATGAAGTCACAAAGAGTTGGACATGACTAAAACAACTGAACAACAAAACAGCTCATAGGAAATAACAATGGAGGAGGGAACAAGGCCCTGAGAAACACATAAACCAAGTTTTTGTTTTGTTTTTTTATGTTCCCAAGGGTTACCCATGGTGGTGATGGAACTACTCTTGAAGGTACACAATATCAAATCCAGTTTAGGTGCTCTCAGACCTGAGAGGCTGAGTCATCGGTTATACCCAATACTTAGCTCCAAATGTTTAATGTTCTTTCTTTTTCCTATCCTCCTTTGGTCACATTCCTCCACCTTCCAGCCTCCCCATAGTCGTCAGGATTCCCTTCTGCCTCTTCAGATCCCTCCTTCTCCTTCCTTCTTCCTCTTCCTTCCTCTTCTCTCTTCCTCCTCCTCCTCCTCCTTCCTGTCCTCCTCCTTCTAATTGTTAAAGGAATATTTTATTCTCCCTGAAAATTTAGAGAGGCATTTATCTAGCCTGAGAGGAATGATTTTATACCAAACCACTACAAAAGTTCAGGAAATCTGTAGATCTGGCAAATATTTCCATTTATATTACTGAAAGTGTCTCTTACTCTTATAGAACATGACTTAAACTTGAAAGCCTTTGAATCATTAATAGAGTTGGGGACTGAAGTTGTCCTAAGAACAAAATATTGCACAAAATGCAGTTTAAGTATGAGTGTGCATGACAGGGAGATGAAGTCCAGACATCAGAATTGAGCTGATGTGCATTTTAGTAGGAGCTGTGCCCCATGGGGCATGTGGGCACACAGATATTACTTATTTCAAAACAAATTCCATGCAGATTCCTTCTAAATCTAGGATTAAATAGCATTTTTTAGATAATGTTTCTATCTCTAAAAGGAATGTTAGTTAGATAGGATTGGTTCTGTTGGCCGGAAGATATTACTTGTAAGAAGATATCTTGTCAAAGGGAGGATATCATTTGGACTACTTACCTAGCAAAGAGATGTGAAATTCTCAGGAATAATGTTTTGAGTTAAACTCTATTTTACTCTGATATGAAAAACTGAAAGACATAGCTATGAAATTCCAGAATTTTTTGCCCCTTTCAAATCAGAAGTAATTTTTCATTTATAAGTAGAATAGTATTTGCGGAACACTCCAAATGAAGAATCTGGGGAAAAACAAGAGGACCAAACGGAGCCTACCGAGAAGAGGGATTGGAGCTGCACTAAAAAGCAGGCCATCCCAAGTAACCCTAACATTCAGGCTAGAAATTAATTTGATATCTAAAAGCAAAGGAAGTCCTCCATTGGAGTATCTCATGAAGAAACTCCTGGAACAAGAATTAGGGAAGGCTTATGGAAGCAAAGTCTTGGTAGACTGTTGTAGAAAAAAAGTCTTTGGAGTCTTCCAAGGGTAAGATGAACTTATACTTTGGAGACCAGAGTCACAGAAGAAGGTTTTGAGAAGGCCAAGCTCAACATACATTTATTCAATTCAACAAACATTTATCAGTCCTATTATATGAAAGTCCCTGCCCTCAAAAAATGTACATTATACCGAGGAGTAGAAAAAGTACACAGATAAGGAAATATATGATCATTTGAGGAGGGAGAAAATATTAATGATTAGGGGGAATAAGAAAGGCTTTAAGCAAGAGATGGCCCTAAGAACCTTGAAAGAAGCTAGGAATTCTTTGGGTTTTTTACCCATTTTTCTTGCTATCTTCTATTTTGGTATCACTTTCATTTCTAAATATATCACTCCTTCCTCCCATGGTCAGCAAGCTGTCTCTGAGGAAAAAGGGCTCAGACCTAACACAGTTTCTACAGAGCATTGGTCGCACATGTTCAATGGTGCCAAATGTGGCATTATGGTAGAGATAAGTCCTAATCTCAACTATCGTTGGGCTGGGTCCTAAAGGTCTTCAGGTTGCTCATGCTGTTGTTCATGCTGAGCTGCTGCAAAACCTAGCATGGATTAGACTTTCAGACTCCCAGACTCCTGGACCATGGGTGGCTTGATCTCTTGACCTTTTAAAACTCAAAAGACTATATCCTCCAACTTCGTTCATCTAAAATGAAAGAACAAATGCCAAGGCAAAGAACTAAGGCCCATATTCACAGGGCCAAATGTTGGTTTTGGAAGCAGAGAGCACATAGCCACTACCCTTACAACATTGTCTCTCATTAGATGCAACCAGATAGGAAGAAGTCAAAAGTATAAGAAGTTCTAACTCAAGGGAAAGAGGCCAAGACCAGCTAGAGTCTTTTAAATATCCCTGAGTTCCTGAGTTCCAATTCCAAAGCCACAGAAAATCAAGAGGCATCTACTCAATGTGTAGTTAGCAGATTGGAATCAGTTACAGAGCGTTTACACAAGCTCCTGAAGTCTCTCTCAGGCATTCCCATTATATACCTTCACAATTTGTCTGGAAGCAGGCTCCTCACCCTCTTCCAGGTGGAGAATTGCATCCAGGTATTTTGTACATACCCATAGGGATGAGGCCCATTTGGCCAATCTCCAAGTACATAAAAGAGTAAAAAAGAAAGAGAAAAAAGAACAGTTCAGTAAAACTAACCAGCAAATTTACTATTTCTAACTTTGTCATCTTTGTCAATTTGTTGGGTATAAGATGCTTTGATTTGCCTTTCTCTTATTACTAATGATTTGGAGCAATAGTTTGCAAAATTTTTTGAGAACTATTTATTCACAACTGTTGGTCACAGAGGTGGAGTCAAAATGGTGGAGTAACAGGAAGTAGAGGCAACCTCCCTCACCATACCCCCTACACAAAGAGTTGGAAAGTATATCACACTGACTTCTAATCAGAAAACCAGAGAAAAAATCATAATGAGTCATTTTTTTCCAGCCCACAGTGGGTTAGGGAGAAAGACAGAGAGATCCAAGGACACCGAGGACAAGATCTAACCAGGAATACCCAAAGCATTTCAGTGCCCAGGGATTGAGAAAGAACAGAGACTGGTCACCAGGGCTGGAAACTCCAGAGCAAGAAGTGATATCAGGGGACTACCTGAACTAACATAGGGTGTGAGAACAGGTACCATCTGGCTGTTCTGTCACTTACTACCCAATTCTGCATTAGACACGGGGGAGGGGACAGATCTACATATAGAGGTGGTGGAGAGGAATGGTTGCTAGTGGGCCTTCGCTGTGTATAAAGAAACAAGTTCAAAAGCAAACAGTGGCCAAGTGGTTCTGTTTCTAAGAATAGAGTAGAGACTTGGTTCTAGCCTCAAGCCCAGGGTGAAAGTCTACAGGGCACAAGCCCCAGACCAGGGGTGGGAAATCTTCAGTTTAATTGCTCTGAACCTACAGAACTTCCCAGTGGGCTAGTAGCCATTGAGTCCAGCAGCAGTACTGAAATTCCTAACAAGAGATAAGCCAACAGACCGAGTTCTTTGTTTAGGAATTTGCCAAGCTCATATTAGGAGTTAGTGAGCAGACTTAGGCCTGGATCACATTATTTTGAGAGCCCTGAAAGTTTTCAAGCCTCCAGTCTCAGCTATGAAATCAGCAAAAGGAAATAACAAGACAGAAGCTCAGGCCAGACACCGCACACATACATACATACATACATACATACATACATACATACAGAAAGAGAGAGAGAGAGAGAGAGAAATGTGCAGAGCCTAGTCCTAATATAAAGTACAGAATCATGAAGCAAGGCTAAAGAATGACCAAAAAAAAAAAGAATCCAATATAAAGAGGTATTATGGCAACAGGGAAGCTCAAGACACATAGAAGAGAACCACTTTAAAACATCTACAAGTAAAGCCTTAAAGAAAAATGCATCATGGACACAAGTCCAACCAGAATTCCTAGAAAAGTTAAAGCAAGAGTTTTAAAAAGACCTAAACATGATTTTAAAAAACAAATGAGAGTGAAATGGAAAGAGGAAAAATAAGAAAAGAAATAAGAGCTACAGATATAAAAAATTAACAGCTTGAAATGAAAGGTACAAAACTTTACTCAAGAAAAGAATTACCTGAAAATTAGAATTTTCCAAACAGAACTTAATGACTCTACGAGATATCAAGAAATACTAAAACAAAGTCAAAAGACTGAACAAATGAAAGAAAATGTGAGGTATCTCATAGCAAAAAAATAAAAATAAAAAACAAAACACCCACTTACCTGGAAAACAGATTTAGGAAAATAATTTAAGAATCACTGGACTACCTTTAAAAGCCATGACCAAAAAAAAAGCTTAGACATCATATTTTCAAGAAATCATAAAAGAAAGCATTTCTCATAAAAGCCTCTTTTCTCAAATATATAGAGAATTGAGTCAAATTTCTAAGTACAAGTCATTCTCCAATTGATAGTCAAAGGATATGAACAGGCAATTCATATCATACAAACAGGCAGATGATGAAAACAAAGCTATCTACATGAAAAAAATACTCTAAATCACTATTAAAGAGATGCAAATTAAAACAATTCTGAGGTATCACCTCACACCTATGAGACTGGCTAATATGACAGAAAAGGAAAAATATAAATGTTGGAGGGGATGTGAGAAAATTGGAACACACTGATGCAATGTTAGTGGAGTTATGAACTTGTCTAACCATTCCAGAGGACAGTTTGGAACTATCCACAAAGGGCTATAAAATTTTGCTTTCCCTTTGACCCAGCAATACTACTACTAGGTTTGTACCCCAAAGAGATTTTTAAAGGAAAAAGACCTATTTATACAAAAATATTTATAGCAGCTCTTTTTGTGGTGTCAAAGAATTGGAAATTGAAGGGATGCCCATCAACTGGGGAATGGCTGAACAAATTGTAGTATATTATTGTAATGGAATACTATTGTGCTATAAGAAATAATGAGCAGGATGGTTTCAGAAAAACCTGGGAAGACTTATATGAACTCATGCAAAGTGAAGTGAGCAGAACCAGGAGAACATTGTACACAGTAAAGGTGATATTGTAGAATGATCAACTGTGAATGACTTAGCTATTCTGATCAATACAATGATCCAAGACAATTTTAAAGGATTTGTGATGAAAAATGTTATCCACCTCCAGAGAAAGAACTGAAAGAGTCTGAATGCAGAATGAAGCAAATTTTTTTCACTTTATTTTTCTTGCTTTTTTTGTACAATGGCTAATATGGAAATGTTTTACATGATTTCACATGTATAATTGATATCATATTTCTTGCCTTCACAATGGGTAGAGAAGATATGGAAGAGAAGGAAAAATTCAGAATTCAAAATTTTTTAAATGTTAAAAATAATAATAAATTTTAAATGTTAAGGTAGAGGAATTATGTGATATACTATGTTTGGAAGAAAAGAATGGATCCAGATTGTGAAGGGGTTAAATGCCAAGATGAAGAGTTTGTATATTTAACTGCCTGCTCTGTGAAAAATGCTAGGGCAGATAGAAAGTCTAGATAAGTCCTCATGGGGTATATCTACTCTTTACTGACTTCCATCCCATCCTTCCCTATAGACCTCATCCTCCACCCACTAAGAAAAAGGTGAAGGACGAGGAACAACACTATTTTTCAACAAAGGAACAGAAGCAAATATATGTTATCTTCCTCAAGGGAACATCAGAAAGGAAATTACTTAATTAGAAGTGGCTGGCTCTCAAAGTTAAACTACCTTCTTTATGTTAGTGGTTCCAAATCATAAAAACTCTGTAAGTTTGTTTTTTGGGTTTTTTTTTAAGGAAAGAAGTTGTAAAATATAAACACAATGTCAAAGGCAACTTTGAACATGAGTAAATTGAGCCTTAGGAAGAAAAGCAACATTATCTAATTGAAAGCATCATCTCGGTTGAACAGCCCAGAGCAGAAAAACTAATTCATTTTATGTCACATTAAGAAGTAGCACAATTCAATAGATCAATCAACAGGATTCCAGAGTTCTCTTCTAATTTCTAAAACCTCAAATAACTATTAAATACCATATCCCATTTACTTATACAATAAGTGAATATGAACCTATATCACAAATTATTTTTACATTTCATGTTTAAATAACCTTTACAGTAAAAGAAAACTTCAACATGCATGTGTCAGTGGCAACTTAATAACCCCTTCCAATATTTATGATTATATATTCATAAATACAGACATTGGAGAGACAGTGTGCCCTAATGCATGGTGTTGGACTTGAGCTTCAGGAATTAGAATCTCACTTCAAATACTTACTCATGTCAAATGTGACCCTGGGCAAGTTGCTTAACCTCAGCCTCAGTTTCCTTACATATAAAATGTAATGAGGATAATAATAGTATCTGCCATATTACACATACATATATACATACACACACACAAATAAATTTGATCCTCACAACAACCCAGTAAGGCAGGTAATATTATTACATTTTATATACATATATATAATTATTATGAACCTTACAAATGTTAGTTATTATTTAAATGCATGTGTGTATGTATATAACATGATAGCCAATGTGTGGTAGTGTCATTGTCTGACTCTTCATGACTTCATTAGGGGTTTTCTCAGCAAAGATACATGAGTGCTTTGCCATTTCCTTCTCCAGCTCATTTTACAGATAAGGAAACTGAGGCAGACAGGATTAAATGACTTGCCCAGGGTCATACAGCTAGTAAGTGTGAGGCCAAATTTGAACTCAGGTTTTCCTGACTCCAGGCCCAGTGCTCCATCCATTGTGCCACCTAGCCATTCCAGCTGATGCGTACATAATGCATAGTTCATGACACTCCTAGTCCTTTTGAATTATTTCATATAGATATCTTCATATTTCTATAAAGTAGGCATATCTATCATTCTTTATGGCAGTATGTTCCCCATTGTAACAATGTACTATGGTCTGCTTAGCCATTTACTAACTATAGAGTATTTAAGTTACTTACAGTTTATCACTATTACACGTAATCCATCAATAAACAGCCTTGTATAAATATTTTGGATTTTAAAAATATACATGTATTCCCAATAAGTGGGACTATAGGGTCAAAGGGTTTAAGATTCTTATTATTGTTGGACTGCCTACTAGAAAGGAATGTGCTCCTATGCATTGTTGTAATTCCTTCTTTATCTATTTTCCTTCTCATAGCCAAACTCCTAGAAGACTTTTACACTCATTTTCTCCCTTGTCTTACCATTCGCTCTCTTCTCAGCCCCTTGCCATCTGGCTTCCAACCCTGCAACTCAACTGACCCTGCTTCCTCAAAGGTTACTATCTCTTATCTGCCAAATCCGTTGGCTTTTTCTCAATCGTCATTCTCCTTGACCCCTCTGCAGCTTGGTTTCCATAATATTACTCTCTCTTGGTTCTCTTCTTACCTGTCTAAGCACTTCTTGGTCTCCTTTCCAGGATCATTGGTGTGATAATAGGTCTCTTCCAAAGCTCTGCTCTGGGTCCTTTTCTCTTCTCCCAATATCCTCCCTCTTTTGATAATCTCCCCTTGGTTCAATCATCTCAGCACAGGAGACTCACAAATCTATACAGTTCTAATCTCTTCTGATTCTAGATTAGAGTCCTACATCAACTACTGCTGGAAATTTCCATCTGGATTTCCTGTCAGTATCTTAGATTCAACATGTCCACCTTATCTTCCTCTCTAAACCTGTCCTCCTCCAAATTTATCTGTTTCTGTTGAGTGGACCAAGAACAACATCTTTCATTACAAAGATAACCCAAATTTAGAACTTCAGTCATCCCTGAGTTCTGTCTTTCTTTCTCTTTCTCTCTCTCTCTCTCTCTCTCTCTCTCTTTCTCTCTCTCTCTCTCTCTCTCTCTCTCCAATCAACTGCCAAATTTTTTGCAGTTTTTTTTTCTGTATTCATCCTCTTCTTTCCACTTAAGCAATATCCAAGATCATCATTTACTTCCTGGACTGTTAGAATAAGCTCCTAATTGGTCTTTCCTGCTTCCAGTCTCTCAGCTCTGTAATCCATCTTTCCTAAACATCTTCCTAAAGAACAAGTCTGACCATGTGTGTTGGTAAGCAAAATGCGCTCCTTAGCACTCAGTGCCCTTGAAGAGTTTGGCTTTTGTTTGCTTTGCTAAGCCTCAGGCCCAAACTCCTATTAGGTGTGGAACCTAGTGGGTGTGGATTGGTGACTGGGGTGGGGCCCAAGGTAGGGCTGGCTAAGGGGAGGTGTTAACTCCAGAGCCATGCCCTATTAGGTGTTAACCTAATCTATGTGCATGTGAACCTCCCAGGGTCCTAAGGGGAGGGGCTAACTCAAGAACCAATCACCAGAGCCTAAATTCTGGTCATTCAGATGACGTTTGATGACATCTGAAGCCCTATAAGAAGGGAAGGCAGAGCCATTTGTGTAGGGCTCTTGAGATGGTGTTGATGAGGAGATTCTGGGCAGCTGTAGCTAAGGAGCCCTC
>CM053622.1:516194957-516219994 GCA_028646595.1 Phalanger gymnotis
GTCAAACCCCTTCACCTTGCTTTCCTTAGTTAAGCAAATCAAAAGAACCTGTGCTTTCTGGGTGCTGGCAGCTTTCTGGGTGCTGGCTGTGGGTGGATCTTACACCCCCACAGAAGCTGCTAACCGGATTGTGGAAACACCACGTCACTCCTCCCTTAAAAATCTGCAGTGGTTTCCTGTTGCCTCCAAGAAAACAAACTCCCTAGAATTTAGAGCCTTCTACTTTAAGACTCCAACCTACCCTTCTAGGCTGTGTTTCAGCCAAACTGGCCTACTAACCCCTAAAATCAGTACGTATTCCAGCTCTATGGATTTACAGAGGCTCTTCCCCATTTCTGGAATTCACTCTTTTCTCACCTCTGCCTTTTAGAACCCTTCTGCTCTTTTCAAGGCAACTCGCCTTATATTTATTTAGCTATGGGCCCATAGCCAAGTTACTTAACTTCCCAGTACCCTCAAGCATTAAGATTAAAAGTTACAGATGGATTGTTTATCTGAACAGTAGTTTCCAAACCCACAGTTCTTCCAACACCAATAAAATCATAGGTCTAGATGAAAAATAAAAGTTTGGGATCCCCCTTCCAAAGGATATTAACTCCTTGAAGGCAGGGATGATTTTTGACATGTTACCTAATATTAAAAGTACTAAAAAAAGACAAGAGATTAATTTATAATTTGGTAGATGCCTATTTAAATAACTAAAGAGATAAGCAATTGAAAATCACAGAAGCCTTTGTTTTCCATTTACCAAAGGTCACTCAGTCATTCAGCTAGTGACAGACGCTGTTGTGATTAAATCCCTGAATTTATACTAGCTGCCTTAGTTGTCTGTGCAATTGTGTGATTATATTTTTACCCCAAACCTGTATCTCATTTGAGAAGGGAACTCTCATTGTGGAAACTCGTTCCACTAGAGCAGGTTATACAAAGTTGCCAGGAGCTCAGAAAGTTTCAGTAACTTGAGTAGGTCTTTGAAGTACAGAGAGATTAAGTCACTTCCTCAAGGTTACACAAGTTGTGAGATGCTTGGGAAAGGATTTGCCATATGTGTCTCTTTATGATGTCCCTCTTGTCAGTTTTAGCACATTCTGATCTTTCCCCCTCTGGTTTGAGGATTTCTTTACATAAGTCTATTGTCTTTATACAATGTTATTTTATTGTTCCCTTTCAATCATTCACCTCCTTTTAAATAAGCTATGTCCTTCCAAAGCCACAGGCTAGTCATTCATTAGTCATAGTTTACCAAATCTCACTGATACATACCATAATATGGTTCTGAGGAATGCCCAGATCACCTACCTCAAGTCTCTCGGCACTTCAATCCATCCTCCGTTCAGCCAGTAATGATTTTCCTAAAGCTCGGGTCTTAACTAGATAGATAATATCACTACCACCCACACTCAGTTAACTCCAGTGGCTCCCTATTGTCTCCAGGATCAAATACAAAATGCTGTTTGACGTTCAAAACCCTTTATAACCTAGCTCCCCTCCTACCTTTCCAGTCTTCTTACAGCTTACTCCCCAACACATAACCCTTCAATCCAGTGACACTGGTTTCTGGGCTATACCATGAGCAAGACACTCCATCTCTTAGCCCTGGGCATTTTATTAGATTGTTAGATTGTAAGACCTCGAGGGCATAGACCATTTTTTGCCTCTTTCTGTATTCCTTAGCACAGTGCCTGGCACTTAAAAAGTATTTATTGATTAATTAGGGAGCTGCTTTTGGTACAGCATTGGATTTATCCTTTTCTCATATTGATGGAGATTTTGACAGGAAACCTGTTCCTTCTAGGTTGTCAGCATTTTTATAAACAACAACAACGGAAAAGATGACAAACATCTCATGGGACAACAATAAATTATGGATGAAAATCAAGGAAACAAGATACATCAACACCACTTTCACAGTCTTCACAAAAAGTTGTCTCAAAAAATTTATGCATGTGTGTATATACAAATATATACACATATGTATGTATACATATAGATACACATTCAATTAATAAACTGTACTAGCCAAAATTGTTGCTGAAAACTACTCAGAAATAACTGATCCACGAAATTTAAGAACAACATTTTAGTACGTATCTCCATATCACAGCCTCATAATCTTAAGTCATCAACAAACATTAAGTTCCTCCTAGGTGCCAAGATCAGTGCTGGGGATGCAAAAACAGTCCCTGACCTCAAGGAGTTCACAGTCTAATGGAGAGACTACATGTAAACAACTATATACAAACCAGTCATACAAAAATTGTCCAAGGATTCATTGATAGGTACTGCTGTCAATCATATATATTAACACATAGAGATCTGGAAAAACTGGTTTATTATATATTCAGAGCATAGATTTACTGTATACAAAAAGCAGTGGGCCCTAAGCAGCAGCTTTAGCAACCTTACATAGGTTTTAGTTATATGGGAAGGATGGGCACAGACAGAAGAGAAGATAATGATTTACACAAAGAATGGATGGCAGAAGGGTAAGATCTACATCAGGTAAAATAATAAACTAGGCGATAAACACCAGGGTTATAGCTGGAATTTGCAAACTCAGCATTAACACTGGAGCTATAATTTGACGTCTCAGCTTGATTCTGCAGGCTCTAGCTAGTTATAGTTAAGTATATGGTGGTAAATTCTCTTATCACACAAGACATATCCAGGGTAAATTTCATTTAATCCCACATGGAAGGACCTCCCTCTTAAGAAGAATCAGGAAAGGCCCCTTGCAGAAGATGGGATTTTAGCTCAGACTTCAGGGAAGCCCACAGAGGGAGATGAGGAGGGAGGAAATGCCAAGCATGGGGGATAGTCAGTGAAAATGCCCTGAAGTCTGGAGATGAGTGTCTTGTGAGAGGAATAGCAAAAGAGGCCAATGTCAATGGATCACAGAGTACTTGGTGGGGAGCAGGTCTGAGAAGACTGGAAAGCTAGGAAGGGGTCTGGTTATGAAGAGCTTTAAAAATCTAGCAGATAATTTTATATTTGATTCTGAAGATGATAAGGAACCACTGTAATTTATTGCATAGGGGGTCGACAGCTCCAAACTACGTGAAACAAAAAGTTACCAAAATGTAGAGACTTAGCATAGAAGAACAAAATAATATAGAAACAGAATGAGTTGTATTCATCTTTGTTGACCTATCTGCTACTGGAGTTATATTGATAATGCCTTCAGTGAGCCTATGGAGGATAAATTTACATACTAATGCTTTTGTTTAACTATTTAAAAACCAGTTATTTTATCTACCTGTGCAAGAGTATTGTAGATCATTAAATATAAAAGATTAGGAGATAGTTATTTGTCCCAGGACCACTTCTATCTGAACCCAATTGAATAATATGAGAATGAAGTAATAACAACAATAACAACACAACCATGATAAATATAGGACTTCAAGATTTTTATGCACTTTCTATATACTATCTTATTTGCCCTGTGATAAAAGTGTTACAGTATTATTATCCTCATTTCATAGAGGAAGAAACTGAGGCTGAGAGGTTAAGTGACTTACTCTAAATCATTGTACAGAAACTCAAATTCCATGTTTAGACAGCATCTTCTTACCTTGTTGATCACTTCTTATATTCATCTTTCTCCTTTGAAGGCTCCAATCTTCAATCAGCAGGAATAATGTAAATAAAAATTTGGATGTGGTTCAGTTTGCCCAGAAACATGTAAACTCAGTGGGTGGACACTTACATTGAGAGTACCATCAGGAGAATTAATGTTTATAGATGGTCTAAGAGACTTAATACCCAGTGGGTGGACACTTACATTGAGAGTACCATCAGGAGAATTAATGTTTATAGATGGTCTAAGAGACTTAATACCCTTTCCCATCATTCTTTTACTATTATAAAGGAAAAGGTAGGAAATTAGTTTGCATTTTCCATTTCATAAGTCTTCATGAAATCATGACATCATCACCTAGTGGCCGATTTTTCAATCAATCACAAATATCTCTATCTTTAAATAAGCGTGATATGGGTGTGGCGCATTACAGATGCCATTAGCTTGCTTGCTTGATGGAACTATTCCACATAGAGGCATCAGGGAGCTTGCTTCTGGGAGAATCATGACAGTGTGGAAAAGAAATACCTTAGACTATGGAACATATGTAAATATCACTTACCAAATTTGCTGTTAATACTGCTCCAAACCACACAAGATTACTTTATGACTGTTTTACTATTTATTATATAACCTTTGTGTGACAGGCTACCTTCTGATAGGAAGGGCAAGGCTAGGCTTTGGAGACCTCTCACTATCTGGCTCACTGTCTCCATTCAAATGATCTGGGACAGAGATGGGGAACCTGCTGCCTCGAGACCACATGTGGCCTTCTAGGTCCTCAAGTGCAGCCCTTTGACTGAATCCAAACTTCACAGAACAAATCCCCTTAATAAAAGGATTTGTTCTGTAAAACTTGGACTCAGCCAAAAGGCTGCACCCAACGACCTCAAAGGGCACATGTGGCCTCAAGGCCACAGGTTCCCCACCTTTGATCTGAGAGCTTCAATATCTGGCATACACCTCCTGAGTATATCTCACCAATTGCCCTCACCAGCAAACAGGCTCATAAAGCTCAAATCATGAGAAGATGCATTAACAAGTCAAGGAAAACACATAGGACTTGAATTTGAACCCACAGAAAATGATCCCTACCAGAAGGCCATCTTGTCCCCAAGACCTAGAGTTTCATTTATTTGTAATACAGCCATGGGTGGGGCTCCAGAAGGAGGCATTTGACTTTGATCTGTGCTCCTTCTCCCTGCCTCAGGTCCTCTGATGTCTAATTTCATTGCTGTTTTCTAGCAGCTCTTACCTCTAGTAAGTTCTCCTGTCATTCAGTGCTCCTTTTCATTCTCCTCCGTAGCATCTTGTCCTATGATTCTTCCCATCTCTCAGCAGGTTATGGTCATTCATTACAAGCCCCTTTGTCTATCTTCTGTTGCTTTTAAGTTTTTCCTACTGTCTCTTTCCCTGGAGCTCTCTTCGGCCTCTAGCACACAGCACTAGTTCCCATTTCCAGAGGACCAGCTGTCCAAAATGGTTAGGAAAGAAAATTTCAGACTTCCTGTCTTGCCCCAAGGTGTTTATAAACCAAAATGTGCCTCTACTCAAGAATCTTTCCATTTTTAAAAAAGCTTTTTTTTCACATTGGTTCTCACAGCCCAAAGCCTCATGAATAAGTATCCTAAGGGTTAAAGGAATCTTTTCCTCATGAGGCATTACAAGCTGGTGTCTTTCTCTGATCCCCTGTTGGCTCATAGCAGCTAATTACAGTTTGCATTCTCCCTCTCCCAATGCCTGAGCAGCACTCACATCAATATTTTCCTCTGGGTCTAAAACTTTGGAGATAGCACTCCACTTTCTCCCCAAACATCTTTCCATTCCCTATATTTCCCCAGGAACAACTGGGTGTATTTATTAAAAAGCAGGGCTGTTTCTCAAAACATCAAGGAAAAAGAATGAGGAGCTAGGCACTTGTCTTCCCCTCATTCATCACTCCTCCCCCCACAAACCAGGAAGAGAAAGGTTTGTAATTCCCCACAATAATTGCATTTTACATAGGGCTTAATGCTACTTGGGTAGGTAGGTGGTACAATGGATAGAGTTGCAGGCCTAAAGTAAGGAAGACTAATCTTTCTGAGTCTGAATCTGGCCTCAGACACATACTAGCTGTGTGACCCGGGGCAAGTCACTTAAATCTATTTACCTCAATTCCTTACCTGTAAAATGAGCTAGAGAAGGAAATGGCAGACTACTTCAATATCCTTGCCAAAAAAATCCCAAATAGGGTCACAAAAAGGGTCACACAACTGAAATGGCTGAACAACAATAATGCTACTTATTGCCCAGTAGACAGATAGGTATTATGTGTAGTGTATATGCTATGTGCACAGATAGATATAAAAATCAATGCATGATATTATTCTGAGACGGGAAGGGTATGGGTAAAGGTAATTATGATTTAATTATTCTTTAATTATCTTTGTCATTGTTTATTTATACACGGTAACAAATGTAAGCTATTAATTCAACCTACCACTTTCAATCTTTAGTCATCTTGGGAAAGCACCAAGTAGATGGGTGAGCTAGATCATTAGATAACACAAGGGGGTAAAAAAAAAATGAAGCCCAGCTAGAAGAAAAATAAGGGTGAATCAAGTTGAAGTTTACCATTAACTAAACATTTAATTGGTATTTGTGGTATGTTGTCTAATATTTAACAAGAGGGAGAATGTGGGGAACAAGATGAATTCAACAAAAAGCTGTGTTCTAGATTTTGTAAAATCCTGTTTTAAGAGGAAAAAGGAAGGGGGAAGAAATTAGTCCACGTTTAATGGATCAAATAGTTACAAAATATTAACAACTGGATGCCTGAAAGATGTGTTATTCGAATAGCTGCAAATCACTCATTTTCCCTACAGATAATAAAAGCTTCTCTCAGCAGTTACATGGCAGACTTCAGTTCTGGCATTCTCTCTCCTTCACTGGCACATTTGTTGCAATGACAGCTGCTATCAGTGGGTGGTGTCCTGGGCTTTTGGAAGACACAATAAAGTGGTTGTAATCTTGTGTATGTTTCTGGGAAAAGCCCTTTGCCTGTGGTTTGGTATTTTCAGTATTTTGTGCCCTCAATAGAACCCTAAATTGAGGGCCAGAACTGGAATATAGGTGCTTCATTTTCTCAAATTGTTTTCTTAAAAGGAATTTGTAGTGACAAGGTTATTTGTTTTCTCTCAGGTGGTTGGCATTGGCTTGATTCACCGAATGAAAGACAACCCAACAAATGAGTGCCACTGTCTTATCTCTGAAAAAGATGGCTCTGCCCTTTGGTCAACACCTCCTTCTAATTAGCTTCTTTGGCTTCTTTGCATACAGCAGCTTTGTAAGAGGTCAAAAAAACAACACATTGATTTTCACTAAGGAAAACACCATTCGAAACTGCAGCTGCTCTGCTGATATACGGGATTGTGATTACAGTTTGGCTAATCTGATGTGCACTTGTAAAACTGTTTTACCCTACACAATAGAGCAAGCCAGCTATGACAGTGATCTGACTATTTGGTTCACAGACACCACTGCACTGGGCTTCCTACTGAACTTTACATTGGTTAGGGACCTGAAGCTTTCTCTATGTAGCACAACTACCCTCCCAACAGAATATCTGGCAATCTGGGGACTGAAGAGGCTTCGAATCAACACAGAAGTCAAGGATCAGTTCCCAGAGCAAAGCTTACTGATACACAGCAGTGGTGACAGTGATTTTAAGGAAGATAAGCCTAAATGGCCCACAGACAGGCAAACATTTTTATATGTTTCATTCCTGGATACAGCTCTTTTCAATGGGGAATCTTCTTTGAAATCATACAGCATTGAAAATGTTGCCAGTATCACAAACAACTTCCCTTACCTTTCTTACTTCAAAATGTTTTCCATCCCAAGCAACAAAAGTTATATTGTTACATTCATTTACTGATATTGTATTGTGATCAATTTCAATGGATATGTTAACAAAATATGGTTAATCTGTACAATGTATGTCATTAAGGGATTTCTGACCTTATAAATACCCACTTACAATTAACCCCTTCTTTCCCCACCAAGCCACCAACATTTCCTCCAATCCACACTACCATCAGGCTTCTGGGGAATCATGAGACCATAGACCTAGAGCTGAAAATTACTTCACAGGCCATCTAGTCCAAGCCCTCCATTTTATAGATGGGCAAGAAATCTAGAGAGGTTAAGTAACTTGACCAAAGTCACACTGGCAGTGTCAGAAGTAGAATTTGGACCCAGGTTTCATTTGATCCTCAAAACAGCCCTGGGAAGTAGCTGCTATTTATTTTCATTTTACAGCTGAGAAAACTGAGGCACATAGAGGTTAAGTGATTTGCCCAAGGCCTCACAGCTAATAAGAACTCTTCCACTCTACAATTTCTAACAGCCTGCATTTCTACCAACTAGAAACAAATTTGAATTTACAAACTCCTCTCTTAAAAATGCTAGGAGGTAAAGGACCAATGCACCAATCACGTTACTGTGAATAGTGTGTTCAATCAGATTGTTTTCATCCTAATACCTAGCTAAAAACAACTGCAGAGGGAAGGAGGTGGGTCATGGTGCAAGAAAGGTAAGTAATGGTGGAACACAATGCACTTTGGAGATTAGGGAAGGACTGGGTAAAGAGACAAAGTGGAGGCTCCTTGAGGTCAGGGACCACCTTAGAAGGAGGTCTTTGGGAAAGGAGAGAGGCTCAGAGGGAGGTAGGAAGATGCCCAAGGCAAATTTTGTCCATTTAAACATTTTGGCCAGAACTGACCTCATCCAAGGAAAAATAGAAGAGGATCTCTTCTTCCTTCCCCCTTCATCCTGTATCACACGACTAAGATGCTCTCAGCCAGTAAGTAGGCCAATCATATTTGTATGTATTAGAATGTAAACTCCTTTTGAGAAGGGACTTTTTTCATTTATCATATTTGTATCCTCAGCACCTAAACACAGTGCCTGACACCCAGTGCTTAATAAATGCTTGTAGAGTGTTTGATTATATACCGTGGTTTAGCAGTTAAAAAAAAAAGGTTGGAGATCGGTGGTACTTTGCTTCCCTGGAGAAAGTTCCACTCAGAGGCCAGCCTCTCATGATTTGTGACTGCCTTCCCAGACTACTGCATCAGGAGGGGCCCTGCCATGCTCCACTGCACTCACAACTCAACTCCCTAAATGTCTTTTCCTCCTGCTCCCTGTTGACAACCATCTTGCCTTTTGCTTTTCAGCTCCCCTTTATGTGTTCTCTCCTCGAAAGAATGTAAGCTCCTTGAGGGTATGGATTACCTTGTTTGTATTTGTAGCAGGGTACCTGACAGTTAAGTAGTTAAAAGATTCTCTCTCTCTCTCTCTCTCTCTCTCTCTCTCTCTCTCTCTCTCTCTCTCTCTCTCCCTACCCCCCCAAAAAAAGAGACAGTATGAAGGTACTGAATAAGATGAACTCCAAACAACTCACCAAAGAAAATTAAGCTATATTTCAACAGCCAGAAAATTACTAGTTATGGATGTGCAATATCAGAATCATCTGTCTCTTGTGCAGTCAGAACACTGACTTAAAAAAGTATACAGCAAAATTCAAAATCAACAGCAAATTAAACAAGAGGCTAAAGATAATAAGATACTATAAATGACTACAACAACTTAACAACTTCAACCTATTAAAATTGATGTTGGGAAACGGGAAATAGATAAAGGAAGAGATCAATACTAATCTTAATTGTCATACTTTTCTGCGAAAGTTTAATTGCCATAAAACAATTACAATGACAAGTAAGCTGAAAGATTCCAGAAACTACCATTTGTTATATCTTTGCCATTCAGGCAGAAATGGGGAACCAAAGGCAAAGTCAATTTATACTACAAGTTCATTTGCAAAACACTACTGAGTAGGATGGTGGAAAATTATGATCAATATCACTTCAAAAACTAATTTAAAAAGCAACAGAATGGAAAATAAGTCTACAAAAATCTTGGCATGAAACCAAAATGAGCTACATCATCCCAAGAGCATACAAAGATGAAAATAACAAGATGACCACAAATAGTCATAAAATGGAACAAACTGCACCATCTTTCTATAATGATCTATTTTAATCATCAGTGACAGAGTAACCATAATTGGATTCTAACACTTTAGTCCTCAGTATACTATATGTAGAAATGGCACTTAAGATAAATTCAAGAATAGCCAGACAAACCTACATATATGCTGAAGAAATCAGTGTAGGAAAAGGACATAAATTTTAAAGAACTGAGGACTTACCTTCTAAAATAGCTCAAGGAGGAGAAGATGCCAAAAATAACCAGGAAAAAATCACATACAATATTAATATCCAAAATGGCAAATAAGAGAATAATAACTACTAATCCACATGCCTACTTTCTTAGCTTTTAACAATTTTATGAGAATGATCTACATTTGTATTAAAGAAATTCTTGATTTAAAAAAATATATGTATATATGAAGGAAAGAGGCAAGCTTTCACCAACAACTCCATAGCAGACCACATCATTCTGTTCACACAATTGACTTAAAGGTTAAGAGAATACAAGGTCCCACACTGCTAGTGAGTTTACTGTTTGCTACAAAAAGCATCAGAGGAAAACACAGCTTAACAGCTATCCTCATCTATATGTTAATATTACTCTATGATACAGAGGTAAATGCTTACCAAAGGTGTATATCACTATTACAGAGGATTTATTCTGCAAGGTCTAAATGGAAGAATGATACCTTATTGATGGTAGGGTCTTTCATGTGCTCCCTTTGGAGATGCTACTGTGTTGAATATGTCATGTTCCAGATTATTACAAGGTCTCCTCCAAGACATCCATGATTAATTGAAAGATTAACCTAACAATTCATACGGGAAAAACTAAATGGGCAAAAACCAGTCATTGTCCAGATTATGGCATGCATTTGGATGGCCAATCCATTGAGTTTATCAGTATGTGTGTATATAATTTATGTATGTGCAGAAAACTATATATACATAAAGTTATTTATATATACACACTGATATATACACATTTTGTGTTTTTATCTATACATATATATATATATTTATGTTGTTGTTTGTCCTTCATTTTCAAAGAATACCAACATCACAGGGCGATGACTTGCGTATGAATTGGATTTGTGAGACAGAGTTGCACAAAGTTGTCAGCCTTACTCTCTCTTCCAGAGTCATAAGTCCAGTGGCAGGACAAAAGTTAGGACAACTGACAATGGACCAGGATGCACTGGATGACCTTGGCATCTTTGATGTTTGACCAAGCTCTTGAGTGCTACACTGTGCCTGCTTCAGCCACCTTCAGGGCCATTGGAAGAAGTTGTTCTCATCTGCACATTTCACAGGATGTCTTCACATGTTTGGGGAATGGCTAGCCATCCCCATAACACAGAGACAGGTTTGAGGCCTATCTGTTGCCATCAACCTGGTTTAGTCCATTTGCTGAGATGGTTTTACCAGAGTGTGGCCGCTGAGCATTCCACAGCTTCTTGGAACCACAGATGAGAGGTGGGTGACAGGTTAGACACCAAAGGTGAATGAGCAGCCCTGAAAAGGGGGTTAGTAGGGCAACTAGGTGGCAAAGTGAGTAGAGCACTGGCCCTGGATTCAGGAGGACCTGAGCTCAAATCTGGCCTCAAACACTTGACAAACTTACTAGCTGTGTGACCTTGGGAAATATACTTAACCCCAACTGCTCTGCCTTCCCCCCTCCAAAAAAAAAAAAGGAAAAAAATCATGACAAATTGTTGCCAGTGTAAAAAAAGAAAAGAAAGAAAAGGGGTTGGCGAGTCTTCACACCAGAGATGTTAGTCTTCCCTGAACATTCTTTGCCAAGAAAACCTCAAATGGGGTCACAAAGAATCATAAACAACTGAACACAAAGTGTACATATTCAAACATACATTATTTATGCGTGTACATGTCTTCATTTCTTAGAGACCTATGGTCAAATTTCCTTGACTTGTACTCTCTGAACTCTCAGTCACAGATTTTAGGTCTTGATTTGATGTTAGAAATCATTTAGTTCCAATGGGTCTGGTCCCTTTATAGTCTTAAAAATTATTTCAAAATAATTTTTAAATTTTCTGTGTGAACATTTATACCTTGGAAATCCACAAATGCTACATTCAGAGTTGATTTATTGTTTAATTGATTGTCCAGACTCTAGATTTAAGAAAGTGGTAGAAAAAATGTCAGTAATGCAGATTAAACTTTAAAATATCCTGTGCACACTTTTTTTTTTGAAAGAGCTGGTTGTTAAGCATTTATCAGCACACCCTTGGTTTTACTGTATTAGAAATTTAAACATCTTGCCATCTTTATGAAAATAGTTTTAGCTTCATGGACTATGAAAGGACCCTCAGGGGTCCCTGGAGCACACTTTAAGAATTACTGCCTTAGTTCATCTCCTTCATTTTGCCAAAGGTGAAAACTTAAGGCTTAAAGAGAGTAACTCAGTCAAGGTTACATAGTAACACAGTATCCTCTCTCAGGGTACTCTCCCAACTCACTCATAGGTTGGGTCTCCTGAGGGAAGTCCAGGTTCAGGGTATTCTGTGAGACTGAACTCCTAAAACTATGGATCACCGGCTTCCACCGATGTGTCTACTTTCAACAGTCATGCATTTGACCCAATTAGCTCAAAACAAAAATGTTTACTGAAATCACAGAGCAGAAATAATAGGATAAAGCATTTCTCCCATAAACCTGGGAGACATTCTGCCTCAAATATGTACAAATGTAGTAGTACAGAGACACCTCCTCAGAAATAGGTGTGGTCAAGCAATTTATGCTCCTATCGCAAGCCCCTGATGTCCTTTCTTTTCTCACACTGTTCTCACGTTGCTTCCCCCCATCTCCCGGAACAGTGTGCTGGGTAAGTCACCTAGCTGGGCTCCCTGAAACCATTCTCTGTAATGTCACACCTGGACCCTCTTTGGGGTAAATTGCTCCTCTGAAAGATAATATTGGTTGGGGCTGGGGGTCGGAGAAAAGCCTGATTTTCACAAAGAGGCAACAATAATATCCTCCCAAGAGGATAGTTGGCTCTTTTGATTGCCAGAGATGAATCTCTCTCAACTGACAGGGCTCCTCCTGCCTGTACTGACTTACCAGAAAGTATCTGTCTGCAGACCTGGCAGATATTTTAAGGCAGGTATATGGTTTATCCTTCAGCAATCCAATGGCTAGTTACCCCATAGGACAGCTTAGTGGTGCTGTAGGTAGAGTGCCAGGCCTGGAGTCTGAGAGGTAATTCATGCCCTAGTCTATAACCAGAACAGAGTCAAGGTAACAAGCCCATGGCAATTGAACTATTAGTCTTGTCCCCCTTAGTACCAAGTTCTAAGTACCAAGCTACTAAGCATGATAGAGTGGGTCCTTTTAAAAGGAAACCAAAGAATTATTGTATGTTAGCACTAGAAGGGACCTTAAAGATCTATGCTCACCTTACAGGGATACATAAAGAAACTGAGGTCCAGCAAGGTTAAATCAATACTCAGCAAAAAAGTTAATGTGGTGTTCAGCTGCATGAAGAGAGCTATTGGGCTTCTGGAAATATAGCAGCAACACTGGTCAGATCACAACTAGATACTATGCTGTTTTGGGCACCATAACTTACGAAGGATAAGCTGGAAGGCATCTAGAATAGAACAGACAGAATAGAGAAGGGCCTCAAGTGCAAACTATAGGAAGGATATATCTCCAGGAAATGGAGATATTTAGCATCTAGAAAAGAAGACTCAGACTTGACAGATATCTTTAGCATTTGGAGGGCTGTCGTGTAGATGAGGTATTAAATGCATTTTCTTGGCCCTAGAATTAGAAGCAATGGATAGGTGGAAGCTACAGACAGATATATTTAGGCTTAATGTATGGAAAATCTTCCTAAAAATTAGGACTATCCCTAATTAGAGTGGATTGCCTTGTACAGTGTTCGAAAAAAGGTTGGATAGCCATTTGTCACATATGTTATAGAATGGATTCTTTTTTGAGGTTACATTGTATTTTATCACCCCTGAGCCTCCTTCAAGCTACAAAATTCTATGACTTTGAACTGACTTGCTCAATATCACAGAAATGGTGAGTAACAAAGCTAGGATCTGAACTCAAGTCACCTGACTCCAACTTCAGGGCTCTTTTCACTACACTAATCATTACTGTGTTAGCTGTGTAAATATTACAGTTATTAGTCTTGTATATAAAGTTGCAATAATAAATGTATTACAAACACAAAGTTTCTAGTAGACAGTAACACAGTAGACACAATTTGCAAGTGGAATGTTTAGATGTTAATTACAGAGCACAATAGCGGACTTTGAACCTCTCCTGTTTTACACAAAGTAACAATTATAAAAATATTGCTCACGTTTATATGGTGCTTTAAAGCTGAGAGGATGTCTTCCTCACAAAAACCTTATGAGTTAGGTAAAGCATTATAATCCCTAATTTACAGGTGAAAAATCTTTATATTTACTATTTATTTATTGTGTGCCAAGCACCGTGCTACAAGCTATAGACATGAAGGAAGAAAGACAAAAAACAGTCTCTTCTCTCAAGAACATCACAGTCTAATGGGGCATATAGCATGTATACAATTACATACAAACAAGATTATAAACTGGAGATAATCTCTAAACCAAAGCAAGAGACCCTGCCAGGTCCAGCCTAGAAAAAGGAACCAATCTCAACCTAAGTAAGTTTGTCTCCTCAGTAATTTCATTGGTGGCCCAAAGCCAGCACATCTCACCAAAGGCATAGGGACGGGTTTTTTAGGTTAGGGTTTAGAGTAAGGCAGGGTAAAGGAGACAGTATTTCAACCCAGTTTTAGGTCTGTGACTTACTCAGGACAAATCTCAACACCTCACTGCTCCTCAGAAATCTTGTCTTTCTCTGGGAAGTGACATCTTTCCTGGCTTGTAAAGCTTTTCCATGGACTAGTCCTAGAGAACAAAGACTGGGGAGAAGGGCCAGTTTGAAAGCGTTGTGGGCCACCTGTGAGAGGAGAGGAATAGAACTTCAAATGTCTCAGGCACCTGTAGTAGCAAGGTTGCTCTTGGGAAGGAGAAATACTTGCTCAGGCCACAGAGTTCTCTACCTCTCAGCAGGATCTGCCCTCAGTGGGGAAGAAATTGAGGTATGGGTGGGGGATACATAGAGTAAGAAGGCAGAGAAATATGCATGTCCCTGATGAAGGGCCATGCTGTCCTGGGAATCTTTTGACTCCCCAATCCCCAAGATTTTTTTCCCTAGAAGTCTGACCTTCCCAAACTGCTTTGACCTGAGTAGCCTTCTTCCTTGTTTAAGTGCATATCCTCAAGTGTGAAACCAGGGACTGACTACTCTGGAATGTCCAGTGGCCTGGTGTCCAAGTATCTCTAAGAGTGAACAAATATCAGCATCTGCTAGAATGGCAGTTTGGAGAACTGGGTTTGAGTCTCTGCTCTGACACTTATCTGGGCCTGTTTCCGTCTCTCTAAAATTAGGGGGCTGAACAACCTCTAAGGTTCCTCCCAGCTCTAATAGTCTGTGAATCTATGAAACTGGGCGGCCATTCAACTCTGCCTTTGCTTAGCCTCGGTTACAGTAAGAGTTTAAGGGGCTTTGTGACCTTGGGCAAATTAGTTCCTCTCTGTGCTCTCAGTTTTGTCCTCAGTAAAAACAAAGTCTTAGACAAAATGATTCATAAGATCCTTTCCAGTTTTATGATAGTGCTTAGAGAGTTTGGTGACGAGGTGAAAAGGAGAATGGCTTCAAGTCTCTATCAGCTCTCTGCCTAAAAGCCTGCTCACTGGTAAGGGTTATTACTCCCCCAACCCTAGGGATTACACTTCTTGATTTACAAATGTGAAAACACATGACACTAGCTGTGTGATCCTGGGCAAGTCACTTAATCCTGTTTGCCTTAGTTCCTCAACTGTAAAAATGAGCTGGAGAAGGAAAAGGCAAACCACTCCAGTATCTTTGCCAAGAAAACCCTAAATGGAGTCATGAAGAGTCGGACATGACTGGAACGACTGAACATACAAATTCTAAAATAAATGTAGATGACTAGTGCATCACAGAATTATACTTTTCAGTACTCAAAAGTATCAGAGAAAAGACAATGTAAGAGAAGAGACAGATTTCACAACTTAAATATATATATATATTTCTAGGACAATTGTCCAGGTTGTAGACTCGAGCTGAGGGAAAAGATTCATTTTTTTTTTGTGACTTCCCAGGGCAGGGATAGAAAACTTAGACCTGGATCTCCTAACAAGAGGTTTAATAGCTTTGGTTGTAGGCATCTGGAACTGGTATGAAAGGTGGTACTCCACCTACTTCCTCTTTCTATAACTGTTTTCCTGCAGTCATCTTGAAAGGAAAAGCAAACTATTCCTGGGCAGAAGAGCCAAGGGAGTTTGCTGAAGTTAACACCCAATGGAAAGACTGAGGAAGTAGGTGGGAAGTAATGTTCTAAGGTGAAGTTAATTGGGAAGCCACTAGACTTCTTCAGCATATAAACACATAACACTCCTATCTCCAGTAGATGTGGGAGCCCATCTTGGATTTTTTTCCCCCCTCTGCTCTGGGAGCTTGAATACTATTTTATGTCCTATTTCTTGTTGAGGTTTTTCTGTTTGTTTGTTTTTTAAAGCAAAATTTTCCAGGATTCTTTCTTAAGCACTCGAGATTTCCTACTTACAAAAATTCTATTTTAAAAATATTTTGGTATGTTATTTTAATTTTCCTTTGATGTTTTGTGTTTGGAGTAAAATTTATTGCTATTTTGGGAAGAATTATTGGTTTCTGAATTTTATAATTTTGATACATAACTTCTGTTTCTTTCTCACTGAGATTTTACAGCCTAAGTCTTCTTAAAACCTGGTTTCTATTTTGGGTTTATTTGTTCTACATTTTGTTTTTTAGCCTCCCATAAGTATTTCCCTCTATTGTATTCAAACTGCTGTATTCCTATGTCAAACTTAAATATGAAAGTCTGCTATTCAATAAATTGTGTCATTAAATGTGATTTAGTACCAATGTTAGTGTTAAAATGGAATACTACTGTTCTATCGCTACTAATTTGCATATTTGCTCAGCTATTAATTGCTATGTGTCATTTGCTTAGATGATTGCTTTACTGTATCACTGTTGTATATCTAGTTTACTGCCACACTGTAGATTGTTGGATACTGCCATCATGGATCAATCTGTTGAATAGCTGGGATAAAAAGAAGGCAGTAGGATCAAGAGTTAGGATTTAGAATTATTATGGAATTGGCAAGTACATGATATAGAAAGAAAGAATAAATTAATAGAGTGTCTCAGAGGCCCATTTCTGGGGCCAACAGGAGGCATAAGGTCTGCCAAATTGCCACAGGTCTGCGCCAGACTTGTTTGTAGAAACTTAAGCATCACAGTGATAGTGAAACAGCAGGCCAAGTGTAAACTCCATTCATTGAATCTACATTTCAGCATAGTGGGGGAAAGTTCTCTATTGTCTGTAATGTGAGTGCCATAATTCAGAGGCTGATAGAGATTGGGACAGTAAAGCCTGAAGAAGAGAAGACAATCAGATTGAAATGAGTGTGCAATGGCCTGCTACATCACAAAATATTAACAATCCAGTTGAACAATGGAGAACTTCTACAGAATGTAGCAGATTTTGAAATGCTGCTATAATCAGTGAGCATAATGGAAGGTAATCACAAAACCAAGTATTTCCACTGGGTAGTCTCATCTATAAATAGCTCAGGAATATATAGTACTACATATACGGAGAATAGCCATACCAAAGATAAGAGCAAAAGTCCTAAGAAAACTTCCCTGGACAAAGCCAATATGCTTGGAAAGGTGAGACAAAGGAATGGACCATGTAGGGCTAATATGCAAACAATACCATCAGCACAAAATCAGAATTATTTTTTTGCTATAACTGGGGAAAAGGTAACTATATGAAGGACAGATGCACTTATGAGGAGAATAAAACTTTGATGCTATAGAAGCTGATATCTTCTGAGACCTGGGCAAAGGTACTAGGTCCTGGGAAGGAAGTCACTCTAGAGCCTGAAACAGCAAATATAGTTTCATCATTTATTCATTATGGGTCTACTCCACCTGAACTCACTGAACAGAGGGAAAGATAAAGATTAAGGATGTGATATACCATTGTCTTAGACAGTGGATTTCAAATAATCATCATATTTCAATCATAATTTAGAGGATTAAGTAACAAAAATTACTGATGTATGGGGATACAACAAAATGAACCTGAAATATCCCATGGAAGTTATTGTTGTTAATAGGACAGTGGACTCTGTGGCTTTGGTATTTCCAAATCTACCAGCTATCAATGGAATGTCAGGACTGATTGAAAATAATTCCAATCAACATCACAGGATGGAATGCAATACCTATACACTTTGGCCATCCATGCAACCTATGCAGAGGTCTATAGAAGAAAAGACAAGCTGTGATGGTGGACTACCAGCCCAGGAAGAAATATGCATGCAGATGCCTTATCTAGAAATTTCATGTGGCACTGAAGCAATGACAATACCTAAAGAAGGAATGAAGATTACATGTGATACCTAGGGAGCCGGGTTATAAGAAAATAGCAATACTGCTGAGAGTTTGGAACATCTACCAGACAGAATACCAGTAGCATATGTGAACCATTTGTAATAAAGGGGGAATATTGTGATTCCCATTCCAGCCTAGTTCATATAGTCACAGAATGCAGTCGTATATAAGAAAGTTTTAATGTGCAAACAAACTGAGTCTGCATCCTCATACCTTTAAGGGGTGTGAACCCTTCAGTGCATCAAGAAAGGAAAAATTCCATTGTCTGAGAAAATAGATTAGGCAAGATGGCTGCCTGAACAATAGAGCTCTGCCACACATACTCTAGCAAAAAGATGAAATTCATACCAGACTGAATAATCCTCAAGAAATCCATCAAGAAACTATGCTAAGTGAATAATTCCACCCCAGAACTGCACAAAAAGGCAGCCAGGAATCCACAGGCAATTAGAAAGGGAGTCACCAGTAAAGCCAGCACCAAAAGCAGCACCAGCACAGGCAAACAAATCTATAGCCTCCCAGAGAGACCAAAAAGGGCCAAAGACACATGTGGCCTGTAGGACTCCGTGTCTAGTCTAAGAGTCTGAGAAAAACCAAGGGAAATCTATAAGCCCCAGGATGGAAGCCTTGGAAGCTCCAAAAGCAAAAGTGACCACTGCAAGTGAAGTTCAGACCAGGCTACCTCTGGGTTCTCTGCCACTCTATCCTGAGACATCATAGGGTGCCTTAAAGATCCAGCATTCCAAACCTCAAAGGTTCATGTGGGGTCTGATTCTCAGTCCACGCAGAAACTCAAAAGACCTAACCCTACGGATAAAAAAAAGAAGCTCTGGGGTAAAGAAATGGAAAGAGAATAGGTAGCTTGGAAGAAGTGGTAAATCTTACCCTAAAAACCAGAAGAGACCAAATAGAAATGAATGATTCCATGAGACAGCAAGAAATACTAGAACAAAATTTTAAAAAAATTTTCAAAGAAGAAAATGTAAGATTTCCCTATCAAAAACAACTAACCTGGAAATGGGAGTAAGAAAAATAATTTGAGAATCATTGGATTGCCTAAGAAACATATTTTTTTTTTGCAGAAAAAAACCTAGACATCATACATCAAGAAACCACAAATAAAAACTGTCCAGATCTATTAGAAACAGAGGGTAGCATTAAGAGAATGAGAGAATCCTGGAAATACATCCTCCAAGTAAAAAAAAATTCAGGAATGTCAAAGTCAAAATTCAGAGCTCTCAAGTCAAAGAAAAAATGCTACAAGAATCCAGAAAAAGTGTTCAAGTTGAAAGGAGCCAGTCAGGATCATACAAGACAGAGCTTCTGTCATTAACAACAAACATTTATTAAGCATTCACAATGTGCCAGACACTGTGCTAAGCACTGGGGAATACAAACACCTCCTGTTCTCAAGTTTACATTTTAATAGAGGAAGTCAACACATAAAAGGGAAATTAAAAGGGGGGCGGGGAGATGATGTAAAAAACAAGGTGTCAACATTAAAAAGAATGAATCTTTAAATCATCAGTCATTAAGAAGAACCCTAGAAAGATAAAAATTTTAAGCAACCGGAATAGGCTATGTAATGTAGTGGTAACATTTTAATCTGGAGAAGTGTCCCTTCAGAATCCTATGTCTTCCCAGAGCACTGAGGGAATGAAATAAATAAAAAAAAACCGGAGGGCCTGGAGGTGATTTGGTTCTGTTTGGAGGATTTAAGAAGGGGAAAGAGAAGGCAGAATAAAAGGAATATACTAGTGGAAGAAAAGGATGCTAATAATCAGGTACACAAAAAGAAGGGTATATAAATATGAAGGAAAAGTAGGCACAGTGGGCATAGATGATTCTTATTCGAAACAAATGAAACATACACAGTTTGGTGTAAAAATACATCAATTCAACTAGAAAACAAGTGGGGAGGGGGGAGGGGAAGAGAGGAGATGTTAAGAGAAAAGAAAATAACCAGGAAGGTAACAGTTGCAAGCAAACCAAACTTCCTGATCCTGACGGTGGGATTAACAAGTGAAAAACAAAGAACTAGAATCTAAGATAAAAGCCATTAATGGGGGAATGGCTGAACAAATTGTGATATATGAACATTATTGTGTCATAAGAAATGATGACATAATTGCAGAAAATCCTGAGTGAACTGATGCTCAGTGAAGTGAGCAGAACAAGAACATTTTACACTGGGACAACGTAAGAAAAACAACCTTGAAAGACTTAAGAAATCTGATTAACGTAAGGACCAACCATTTCTCCAGCAGACCTATCATGAAACATGTTACTGACCTCTTGACAGAAAGGAGACCAACTCCAAGTGGAGAAAGACAGGTACGCTTTTTGATACAGCCATTGTATGGCTACATCATTTTGACTGAGCTTAATTATTATAAGGATTTTTTTCCCCTTTCAGTTTTTAAGGGGAAGGAATATAGAGCAGGATTAACAATGTTGATGCTTCCCGAAAGGAACAAAAACATTCAGAACAAAGTGTGGAAAAGCAGGATCATATTGAAAGTATTATGTGGAATTACACACTTCAAAAGCAATATGAAACAGATTCATAATTTCATCTATATTACTCCTTTTGTGTTCTGCTGGATATATGAAAATGTTTTTTTCTGATACTTAAGTTCAAAATTTTTAAAAAATTAAAGTGTACAGTAAGCAGAACCAGGAGAGATTTACAAAATATAACATTTATAGCACTGATTGAACAGTATATCCTAGACCTAGACAGATACTCTGCTTATGGAGAAAGTTTTTTGCTTCATACTAAAATCTAAAATGTTTAGCTGGTAAATAAATTGATGTCTCTTTGTTGCAACAACATGGCCAGTGGCTACTGTGTCTGTGTAAAACCAATAACAACCAGCACACAGAGGGCTGTCAACACAGGTTCTTTGATCTGCTTTACTAAGGAAAGTAACTTTAAGGGGTTAACCCACATCAAATGTCATCTGAGCCACCAGAACTTAGGCACCTACTATTGGCAACTCCCCTTAGGGCCCTGGGAGCTTCCCACCTCTCTCAAACTAGAGAACTAGTTTGCTAACCAGCCTGGGGTTTAGCACCTAGTAAGACTCAATCAAAGAGACTTAATTAATTTATTATTCTAAAACAGTAAAAAAGCCCCACCTTAATTACCAATACAGATGTCAACTGGGCATAACACTTTGAGATATCTGAAAGGCAGATGAAAATGCTAGAGGTCAGCAGAGAGATTAAGGCAAGATAGATAGATTTGAGAATCAGCAAAGAGATGGTAATTAAATCCATGGGTCGGTAAGATCACCAAGTAAAGCAGTAGAGGAAGGAGAGAAGAGGGTCTAGGACAGAACCCTGAGGAACACCTATGGTTAAAGAGCATGATCCAAGAAGATTCTCTTCTCAGATCAGAGCCTCAACTCCCCTATTCCACCCCCATAAACCATTTCATAGGAAATAATGAACCAGTAGCAGACACTGCCTCCAGCAGGGAGCAGAGACACGTTCTAGACAGACACAAGTACAAAGAGAAAGTCACCTTTGGAAGGAAGCAACTTTGAAGGTATGAATCCTAGCAAGTGAAAGTCAGGCTATGAAGAGCAGATCCTAAAAAACCAGTGTGAGTAAACTATAGAAGGAATTTTTGGTCCTGCAGCACCAGTTGTGAATTGCCTTTGTTATATGCATATCCTGTACCCACACCTCACTACCATTGTACTTTTTAAGCCCACTCTTCCAACAAAAGCTGCAGTTATCCTTTGTATATCACAACTTTTCCCCATTGCGGTTTTGGTGCATCGTGGGTCAACCTAAGAAATTAAATGGGAATTTTTGGGGAGTTTTGTGGAAGCTGCAGATGACACCTGAAGGGCAAGAGACAACACAGAGACTATGACCAAATACGTAGCCCAAATTTTACAATAAAGTACTGTAAACATCCCATAAAAGAAAAAGTAAACATTCAGACTTCTTGGGTACAGAGGGCCAAAAAATTTTATGAAGATTTTCCATATCTCAGGGTGCCCTTAACCTCGATGATGTGGAAGGGATAACTATTTGTAGAAAAGCGTACTCCCAAGTTTATGGGAGAATATTAAAGCACATTGGTGACTTGCAAGTTTTGGCATTACAAGTAAGATCTCACTGAATTATCCTCTAGAATACTGAGAGTATTATCTCTGAAGATTTAACCCTTGAATGTAACTGCAAGTTGAGGGATTAAGCTGCTCTACTGAGGGGGGAGAGAGTCTCATCAGATTGATGCACTTTCAGGAATTCATTGAAGAGATTTTTTATTCAGGATTCTTCTTTTTAGATGCTCTAAGATCTTCTGGGGGAAAAATTACTTTTATTTATTTTGTTCATTATTTTAGGTTATAACTAGTCAGTCAGTTTCATGGTATGTTTTGTTTCACAAGTCAGATCTGTCTCTTTAAGATAACTATATTGTTTGAATGCTTATGCTGATATTTGTTGTGTAACTGTACACATTTATATGTTAGTATGAACAGAATACTCATGCTTAGCAATTCAACTGGAGTACATGATTTTTAAAAAAACTTTTAAGCAAACCTTCACCACCTGCCTTGTGATTATATAAGCCTAGATAGCTAGTCAGAGATCTTTATGGACTAAAAATCTATATAAGGTTTGCCTACAAGCCCAGAATCTTTGAGTAATCTACCTAAAGTACTTAATCCTAGGGAATATCATACTTTCTTTGAAGTTTTTCTGAATTTGTTATCCTATTTAAGTTAGCCTGCTTGTCCTAATGAGGGGTGAGTTTGGACCACTACTAGGATCTACTAGGATGTGTTTCAAAGTTCCCTGGAGAAATTTTGAGTGTCCTTAAAGTTTCAGGGATCCAAATGCAGTCCACACTAGAGCCACATCAGGAAAGAGGGCCAGCATAGCATCCAGTAACCTGAACAGTAGTGGGATCCTATGAAACAAGTGTATCTAACTAAGCAACCACAAAAGACAGGGCCAGCACAAGACTCAGACAGCTTGTATTCCAGGAACCCACCATTAGGCCTAGAGCCAGGGCTAGTAACACTAGGAGGGCCCATGGTGGAGACACAGCAGTAGAAAGGGCTAGCACAAAGGGGTAGCTTATGCAGCCCCCGCACTGGGGAAGCTTATAAATAGGCTAAAAGTAACTCTTCTATTGGAACCATCACAAGAAACATATAGAACAGCAACTAGGCAGTCCCAAGACTGGGAGCCTTACAAGAGGCTTGCTGCCAGCACAATCTACAATATCCAGTTTTGACAGTTGGGGTTTGTGGAGAGGGATAAGACTGACAGGTGGTAAGAGACACAGATAAAAGGGCTAAGACCAAAATCTATGCAGGGCCATCAAGAGAATAATCTCAAAGTCAGGGCTTCTGGGGGAGGGTGGGGCTTAGTCCTAGCCACCCAATTCAGCACTGCAGTGGCAACAGAAACAAGACTGGGCCTACTGTGTCTATCCAAGAATGTAAGAGTGGGTAGCATCCAGCCCTAGCACAAAATTCCAATTCAGAAACAGTGGTAGGAGACAATAGTAAACAGAAAAAAATGCCAAAGACGATGAAGAAATATTACCAATTATAAAAAGCTAATGAGGCACACCAAAGAAATGAATAACTGCATAAAAAGTACAAGCCATATAGAAAAGGTTTGCACTCCTTAATTGACAGTGGTGAAAGGATATGAGTAGGAAGTTCTTAAAGATATCAAAAGCCACATGAAAAATGCTTCAAATTAGTATTAGAGAAATACAAATTAAAACAACTTTGAAGTGAACCTCACACCCTGCAAAAAGGAAAATTGTACATGTTGGAGGGCTGCAGAAAAACTCCAACAAGGTGTCTATGTCTTTAGTTCCTGATGCTGGGGAGGTTGAAGCTGGCAGAAAACTTGAGTTCAGTTCTGAACTGTAGTATGGAAAAAGCTGATCACATGTCCAAAGTCTGGTACCAATAAGGTAAACCAACAAGAGTAAAGAACCACTAGCCTGTCTAAGGAGGAGCAAATCAGCCAAGGTCAGAAAAATGGAGCAGGTTAAAGCTTCTATGCTGATTTGTTTTGAGATCAGGCCACTGAGTGACCAATGATCCAGCCTGGATGAGCTAGGGAGACCTAGCTTTAAAAAAAAGGCATAGGTTCTGTGAATTGGTACAGCAATTCTGGAAAACAACTTTGAACTAGTTATTCTCAAAATGCTATTGAAGTATGTGTATCCTTTGACCCATAGATACTACTATCCGGCCTAACGAAAAAGACATCGAAGAAAAAAGGAAAATGACCTATACGTACAAAAATATTTATAGCAGCTCTTTTTGTAGTAGCAAAGAACTGGAAACTAAGGAAGTGCCCATCAAATGGGGAATGGTATATAAATGTTGTGGAATTCTATTGTGCCATAAGAAAATGACAAAAGGTTTCAGAGAAACCTAGAAATATTTGTATTAAACTAGTCAAGTGAATAAAACTAGAAAAACTATTTATACAATATTAACTCTGTAAAGACAACTTTGAAAGACATAAGAACTCATATCTAG
Source organism: Phalanger gymnotis (assembly GCA_028646595.1). Taxonomy (NCBI): domain Eukaryota; kingdom Metazoa; phylum Chordata; class Mammalia; order Diprotodontia; family Phalangeridae; genus Phalanger; species Phalanger gymnotis. Next base: position 516,219,641 of record CM053622.1, read on the forward strand.
GCAACAACCAACCATGATTCTAGAGGATTGATGACAGAGGTGATAGATCCAAGATGCAAAATTAAACTTGCTGGGAATTTGTTGTTTGATTGTGAACATTTATCAGAGGGTTGTTTTGTCTCTCTTCTTTGCGATGGGGGGAGGTAGTGGAAGGACAGGTTAGAGAAAGAGAAGATAAATACTTATTAATATTATGAAAAAAGGGGTTTTTTTTTCAAACTGTAGGGACCTAGGAAAGGATTAATAGTCTCAACAAGGAAATAATTGAAAATATGAGCAGAATGATAAAATTGTCACAAGATTAGCTACCTCTGGGTGGGACCTGACCTCCAGGCTACCTCTGGGTGGGACCTG
>CM053622.1:516220494-516295961 GCA_028646595.1 Phalanger gymnotis
AAACCTGGAGTTGGGGTCTTTTCATCATTAGGATGGAAGGCCCTGGCATGCCAGTAATAATAAAAGAGCTCTATGTGATTGGCTAATCCGGTTGTCCCTGGACTCTTTCCATTCCCAAGCAAACGAATCTAACAAAACCTCTTCCCTTGTGTCACATACAGCTCCCATATGCTTCTGCCCCAGGAGAACTAAACGAATAACTGGCTAGCATTTACATACCGCTTTAAGGTTTGCATAAAGTTTTACAAATATATATTATTTCATTTTTATCCTCATAACAACCCTGGGAGGTAGGTGCTCTTACTATTCTCATTTCACAGATGAGGAAACTGAGATAATGTTTAGTTAAGGAACTTGCCCAAAATCATAAAGTTTGTGTCTGAAGCTGGGTTTACACCCAGGGTCTTCCTGATTCCTGGTCACCACCAGAAATCCTTCTTTCCGAAAAAAGTTCAAAAGGCTAGGAAATAGTGTCAACACTTTTTTAGGATAGGACAGGAGTCACTCTTAAGACAAGAGCTTCTAGTCTTAGCCATCAAAATAATTTGAGGGGCAGTTTCAGAGAACATTAATCGGGATTAAATTTCAAACAAAGGCTGTCAACACCTCTACAGCATAGGACTCCAAACTAAAAATTTGTAAAGCTGGAAGATGTCTTGAAAAGCTCCTATACTTCACTTCTCACCATACAAGATTTTATAGAACAGGAAAGCGGAGGGTGAAGGGAGCCGCCCATGATCACAAGCAAGTAAGAAGAGCTGGAATTTGAACCTATGTCTAATGACAGTGAAATCCAATGCTTTCTCTAGCTGTCCAGGCCAGCTCAAATTCAGTGTCCCAAAAGTCTCAGGGCAGTTTTAAGCCATCTTAAACTTTGGGAACACTCTGTGTTTCCTACCACCCTGCTTTTGTCACCCAGTTCATTTTCTTTAATTGGAGGTGAGGGTGGGGGAAAGATTTTGCAAATACCTCAAGGACTCACCTGCCTACAAGAAAACGTAGCAAAATGGGGAAGGGGGATTGGGATGGGGGAGAATAGAGGGAGAGGGGGAAAGTGGGGGAAGAGAGAGGAAGAAGGGGAGGGAGAGAAGGCAGGTTTTTGATGACTTAAAAAATAAACTATAATTTAAAAGACAGCTTTCTATTTTTAGGGATAGGACCAAAAAAAAAAAGCCCCGTCGATAGCAGCCGCAACCGCTCCCCAGCTTCTGGAAAGAAAGTCTAAGGTAGTTCATTTCCCCAGCTTCCCCACGGAAGAACGGCCGCCCAACCCCCTCTCCTGTCCCGGTCTCTTCTGCTCGGCTTCTCGCTCCCTTCTCCCCGCTCTACTCCACTCCTCCCTGGCCGCGAGGCGGGAGGCAAAACCACGTGATGTCTGACCACAGACGCTGCAGGCCAGAGGGCAGGCCGTGACTTTCTAGCCGCACGTTCCCTTCAACTCTATGGTTCTCCCAGTTGTCGAACGCGAAGCTTTCGGCTTCTCTCCCACCCCCTGAGTCTTCCGGGCCGGCAGGGGGCAGCCCACTAAAGTACCTGTCCCGAGAGGAGCCGGGCTCTCGGCCTGCTTGTGCGCGGGTTGGGGAGGAGCGCCAGGAGCTCGGAGCGGGCGCCTGCGCCGTCTTGGGCTCTGCGCTCGGTGCCGCGGTGTGTGAGGGCCGAGGTCCCCGGACGCCGTCTCGGTGGGCGCCGCTGCCACTTTCGTAGCGGCGATGTTCCGCAAGGCCCGGCGGGTGAACGTGCGCAAGCGGAACGACTCGGAGGAGGAGGAGCGGGAACGCGATGAGGACCTGGAGGCGCCGCCGCTGCTGCCGCCGGGCGGGGGGGAGGAGTCGGGCGCCGGGGACCGGGCCCCCGGCGGCGAGCTCCAGTCGCCCCCCCTGGCCCCCGGTCCGCCGCTTCTCTCCTCCTCTTCCGCTTCGCTGTTACTGAGCCCCGGGGCTGACGCCGGGCCCGGCTTCCCGGCCAGCGCCGAGCAGGGCAACGGCCTGAAGCCGCGCAAGAGGCCGCGGGAGAACAAAGAGGCGCCCCGGGCCAGCCTGTTGAGCTTCCAGGACGAAGAAGAAGGTAACCGCCATCCCCGCCGCCGGCGCCTCAGTCCCCCTTGCCCGCTCTGCGCGCGGGGGGCTCTCCGGGGACCCCTACTCGCGGGTTTTGGGGGCACCCAGGTTCCCCGACATTCCTCCCCCCATAAACCCGGAGCGCCCACCTGCTTCTCCACCTGGTGTCCCCTCCCCTTCGCCCACGTGAATTTTCCCCTCAAGTCCCCTTATTTCCTAAATAGTCCCCACCTCGAAGAGCAAAAGCTGCATTTTAGCTCAGCTCCCAGGAGGGTTCGTGGTCTCGGCTTCCTCCCGGCTGGCGCTTGGTGCTGCAGCAGCATCCCATGGGTGGCCCCTTAGAGGCCCGAGAAGGAAAAAAAAAATCATAGATATGTCACGAGAAGGAAAAACACCGGTCTAGCGACATCGATCTCTAACATTTCTGTATATGTCCTTTTTTTTCCCTTTTTCTTAAATGAGGAAGAATGAGAAGCTTAGGGAAGCCTTTATAAACGTTCATTTTTTTTTTAAATGAATTTGCCCAAGTGCATCCAATAGGCCAAGAGTGAAATGAATTTCTGATTCCTGGAAATCCACGTTTGAGGCTAATGAAAGTCACTTTACATAGAGTGGAGATCCTAGCTTTACTTTCTATTGGGTCTTCCTTTGCTTTGTATTTTTGAGGGCAAGATTGTTTGAGCTAGAGATTGCTTTTTCTACAAATTAAATGAGATAATATTTGTAAATGGCTTTCGCAAAACTTAGGGCGTTACACACATTATACAAGTTGAAAGAGTTCTTTTTCCACCCCCTTTTTCTGTTGGAGTACACCAAATTGTTTTTTAGACTTAAAATTGATGGCCTTGGAGTGTAGGTTTCTATTTGAAATATCAGGCAAAAACTAGACTTGGGAATTAACTGACAGGTTTTGAGCAAATAAGATCATTTAAAAAATTTGATACTGGCTTAAATGTTTTATTATCTCAGAGTCTTTTCTCCACTAGCATAAGAGTTTGAAAGTGAAATAGAAAGTGTTTAACTCTTTCATGTGCTATTAAAGGGGAGGGGGGGAAGAAAACACCAAAAAATCCCTTTTACCCCTTCCATAGTGTTCCAAGTAAGTGAGAGATTCCAAGCAGCTTCAGAGTGCGTTGATGATTGCAATGTATAACTGTTGATCTGAGCAAATTGGTTGTTTCAACTGAATATGACATTTGGAAGTTTTAAATATGACAAATACAGATATCTTACATGAATGTTTTCTCTTTTTAAAGAAACTGAAGAAGTTTTCAAAGTGAAGAAATCAAGTTATAGCAAAAAAATAGTAAAACTACTTAAGAAAGAATATAAAGAAGATCTTGAAAAATCAAAGGTTAAGACAGAACTCAATTCATCAGCTGACGGTAAATAGAAAGCAATATAATATTTTGACTATGTAGTTTGGATATGCAATGAATTAATTTGGAAGGAACCTCTTTCCAATAAAACAGATTTGTTACATGATAGTTACGAAATCATAGTTTGCCTGTTTAAAGAAAATATTAAATCTTTGACTGCCACTGGAATTCTCTCATTCCTGTGGCTTTATATCACCCAAGTTTGTCAGTCAGAAATAACTGTGATGTGAAAACAGAGACGATTGACACCTTAGTTCCCCTTATCTTTCCCTCTCCTCTTACTTAAATGTATGCAGATGTGATCTTGAATTTCAAGTTGATACACTTTAAATTTCAAAGTTTTATTTTTTTAATGCATCTTCATGAGGATGATAGTTGAATTCATGGAAGTTGATGAAATTACCAACTAAGAGAAAAAAGAGAAAGCAGGTTATGGCAGTACTTAGTATATGCTCACACGTAGAGGTCAGGACATTGATAATGACTGCCAGAGGGACTGAAAAAGATCTGTCAGATTGGTAGGAGAGATATAATAACAAAGTGACAAAAATCCCAGGAGGTGAGAGTAATTAAAATGAGGGTGGAGTCCACAGTATCAGATGACTAGAGAGAGTCAGGAAAGATGGGGTGTAACAGAATACAGTAGATTTAACTATAAGATCATTGGTGACTTTGTAAAGAGTTTTTTGTTGAGTGATGGGTAGAAGCAGGTTTTGAAGGGTTGTGAAGTCAATAAGAGGTGAAAAAGAGGAAGCAACAAATGTAGAGGGCTTTTTCAAGGTGTTTGGCAGTAGGAAGGAAATAAGCTATATAAAAGATAAAATAGGAAATAATAAAGGAAGGGCATTAGAATGTGGGATGAAACACTTATGAATGATAATTAGGTCGAGTGTATGATAATCTAGCTGAAGAGAAGCAAAAGTGCACATCAAGTCACGGAAGTTAAAATTGATGAACTTGGAAGCAGAGCCATTTGAAGGACATTAGCAGGTAAATTGATATTCTCAAGGATAAGGACAGAGATTGAGGTAGAGGCAAACATAAACCATGTATAGAACTCCTTGAGAAAGAAGAGAAAATGATCTAGGAACTAGTAGAGAATAGCCATCAAGATCTGGATTGAGTGATGTAACTGGATGGAGAAGTTTCTGAGTGATGGTGGTAAGGAAACAGTGAAAAACAAGAAGCACACTTATTTCTCTTTGTGACTCAGGATGTTGGGAAAGCATGAGAAAAGGTATGTCTAGTACTGATGGCCAAACATACAGTCTTTTTGGTGGGTAGGAAAAGCCAGATTTTTTAGGGTGGCGAGATGGATAGAGGATGAGAGGAAGAGATCTGTAAAAGTCAATTTTGAAACAATAGAATGGGGGTCCAAAGGACATGGTGAAAGAGAGAGTAGGGTGGGGTGAGGCTACAGAAGGTGATGTGCTGATTTGATGAGGATAGTAGGTGGTGGTAGCATGAGAAGGAAGATTCTGCCTGGGCAGCCAATCATACCTCCCACCTCTTGACAAAGAGATGATGGATGAGAAAAGCAGATTGAGATGTATTCTAAGACATGACCAAAGTGTTGATTTATTGTATTGGACGATATATGTTTCTTATAGGATTGACTTCTGTTGGAGTGTGAAATTGTAGGTTAGTGGGAAGTGATACAAGCACATATGCATATATATGTATGTATATTTATACACACACACAAACACATTAGTATAACTTTTTAATACTTAGAAGAAACCAAGTGCAAAAAAGGATACAAAAAAAGATCAATACTGTTACTACTTAGTTGAAAATAATATATACACATTTTAAACAGCTATATGACAAATTTAGTTTCTTATATAACCCTCATTGTATGTTGAAATGTTTTTGTCTGATTATTATTAATTTCACAACAAAAATGTTTTGGTTTCTTTTTTTTTTTAAATAAGCAAAAGTAGTGACTTGGAGTGAGTGTGTAGAGAGTAGAGACAAGGAAACTACTTAAAGGTGACTTCAGTAATATAGGTATGGAGTGATAACAACTTGAATTAGGATAATAATCTTGCAAATGGGAAAGGACTGATTTGAACTTACTTTCCAAAGGAAGAAAAAGTAACACCTGGTGGCTGATTAGATATGGGAGGCTGAGGAAGGAATGTCAAAGAAGTAAAAAAAAAAATGGACAAGACTTTAAGGTTGAGAATAGTTGAAACTTATGCAAAAGAGATTCCAGGAAGAGGAGCCATTTGTGGGAGGAAAGCTAATGGCTTCAGATTTTTAGTAATGGTGAGTTTGAGGTCCAGAGGAAAATACCCAGCAGGCAGTTTAAGAAGAAAGGAAACTTGGAGAAGAAGTCAGCTTGGAGAGTTAAATTTGGAAAATAGTAGATTTAATGATAATGAGGTAATAATAGTTGAAGCTCAAAGTGTGGATAAGGTCATTGAGGGAGAACAAAAAGGAACAGAGTATTGAATGTTGGATTTTAGCAACTTTAAGGATATAGGAGAAAGAGAAGTAGGAGGGAAAATAAGAATTGTTAAAAGCAAACAAGGGAGGAGAGTTTTATGAATGGGTTCAGAACTATCAAATTCTATAGTAAAATCAAGAATTATACTATGAAGAGGTCATTAAATTTGATAATTGTCATTGGCTACATTTTAAAAAGGAGTTGTAGTTTTGGTGCCAATGACTATAAAATGAAGTATTGATGAGAAAGTAGGTGGGATGTGACAGGCGTAGATTGGTTATTTGCAAAATTTAGAAGAGGAATGGCATCCAGTAGAGCAAGAATTCTTAACTTGGAGTTCGTGGATCATTGGATAGATTTCAAGGGGATCTGTGAACTTGGATAAGAAATAAATTACATCTTTATTTTCATTAATCTCTAACAGAAATTTAGCATGCCCTTCAATTATGATATAGCCAGCAAACATTCTGAGAAGAGATCCCCAGACTTTATTAAACTACAGAAGGAATCCATGACACAAAAAAGCTTTACTCGTGTTCATAGAAAGAAAGAACTAATGGAGATGAAAAATGCTAGGTAGAAGGGAAAATTGATGGAGCAAGGCTTCAGAGGAGTAAGAAAGCAATGGAATTAAAAGAGTACGTACCCTTTTCTGAGCCTGTAGGGAAGGAAGAGAGAATGGGTATAGATAGGTCTTTTGAAGAAGATAAGCAAGATAATATATTCAGCATAGCCTGGATCCAACTTAAATCAATAAGCCTTTAAGTGCCTAATATCTGCAAGGCTTTTAAAAATAGGTCCATGTTTTAAGGAACTTTCTATCTGGGGCATAAAGTATATGCACAGAAAAGTGAATACAAAATACATCAAAGTAATCTTTTGGGAGGTCAGGAGGTGGCACTAACAGCTGTTTGGCATCGGGTAAGGCCTTGTGTAGAAGTGAACACCTGTGCTGAGCCTCAAGTGAAGCTAGAGATCTTAAAGAGTTACCAGTGACTAGGAAGAATATTCCAGCCATGGTGACAATAAAATGTTATGTACAGGACATCTCAAGTAGGCCACTTTGGTATATTCATCATTCCTTCCTTGTTTGTCCTTCCTTCCCTAAGAGGACCAGGACATCAGGAAGGTAATATCATAACTTGGATTTAAGTGAGGGAGGTCTGTGCAAAGTCTTCAGCCTCACTCTCTACTCCAGAGTCATCTGGATCCAGTGGCAAGATATAAATCAAGATGAATGGAGATGGCCCTGATACCATGGAAGACCTTGGCCTCTTTTTTAAAAATTAATTTAATTCCATAAGTTTCAAAGTCCAAAACGTCCATAAGTTTTAAATTTCTCTGCCTCCCTCCCCCCCAAGATGGCATGCAATCTGATATAGGCTCTACATATACATTTTTATTAAACATTTTCACATTAGTCATGTTGTATAGAAGAATTAGAACAAATGGGAAGAACCACAAGAAATAAAAACAAAAGACAAAGCAAAACGAGAGCAAATAGTATGCTTCAATCTGCATTCAGACTCCATGGTTCTCTCTCTAGATATGAATGGCATTTTCCATCATGAGTCTTTTGGAGTTGTCTTAAGATCTTGGCCTTTTTAAGCTAAGATCTTTTTCCCTAGTCTCAGTTTGATTGAGGCAATATCCATTCAGTGATTAAGGCTAGGTAAGAAATGATGCAAAGAATGGCCTCTTTTATCTAGTCAAAAAACAAAATCAATCTGTGAGGGGAAGACCTTCAAGAATTTGGGGCCAAAACAGCAACAATTTGCTGTTTTCATTCACTCAGAGCCATTAGAACCCAAGCAGTGACCAAGCGAGGCTTGGGCTGGGACCTGTTAGCCAATCAGTGAGAGCCAGAGTGATTTAGGTTTAAGGCGTGGTCCTTAAAAAAGAAATCTAGCCTATAAACCCCAAAATATCTTGTGAGGTTTCAGCGATGAAAATTTATATTCCCTTGGGCAGAGTGCCTGCAGGTAAGGGTATGATTCCTTTAGTGGACAGAGGAAAGAAGGAAGTAAAGGAAGGAACTGTGTTGCCCCCCTGGAACCGGCCAGTTGGGTCCCCAGGGGTAATGTTAAGGTCACCTTGTAGAGAACATTAGATTTCTGTTTCTGTTGAAGTGGAGCGGGGAGTTAAACGGAAGAGAATTGAAAAAGGTCTATTGTATAATTTTTAATTTATAATATAGTTTACATTAATATATCTGATTCTTAAATTTTTCACTGCTTAAAATATTAACAGTAATAGCATTGTACTCATGTCTTTAGAAATTTTCTCAGAGCAAAGATTATAACAGAGTTGGCTTGGGTAAGAAGATTAGTTAATGGTCTGGCTTCCAGCACAGGGATCGTTACAAATGGCTGAGGAAGAAGCATTGATAGTTGTGTAGGCAGGCTGACCAGGCCCACAGCTTGACCCAAGGAAGGTACACCTAGGACCTGGTAGGTGGAGGGTGAGGCTGCATCTAGTTTCCAGATTACTAGATGGCTAATGCCTAGCCCTTCCTGCTAGGACCTCCCAACCACAATACAGGTCATAGAATCATAGATTAGAGCTGAAAGGAACCTTAAGGATCATCCAGTTTAGGGGTTCTTAATTTAGGGTGTAAAAATAGTTTTTTCAAATATTTTGATAACTCAATATAATTAGTTTCCTAATTATAAAAAGACACTGTCTTGTCTTTTATGTATTTAAAAAAAATTCTGATGAGAGGTCCATGGGTTTCATCCCATTGCCAAAAAGTAGTTTATGACACAAGAAAAGATTTAAGAACCCCTGATCTAGTCCAACACCCTCATTTTATTGATGAGGACAATGAGGCTCTGGGAGTGAAATGACATACTCTCACCTCCCTTCAGGGAACTAAGAAATGTTAAAGAAGAAATTCAGATGCAAATCTTCTGAGCCCAAGTTCAGTCTTCTTTCCACTATTACAAATGATTGTTCTTCAAATTAGAAAAGACCCAGATTAAAGCTCACTGGAGCTTATTCACCTTTTGGTGGGCAACCTATTGCTTCAAATTCTTTAATTTTATGAGGAAGTCAAAGTTATTTGGACTATATACTTCTACCTCCACCCACTTAAGGTTGAAGTCTAAAATAAAAAGGATCATTTTGTAATAATGTTTAAGTGATTCTTAGGCATAGTACAATCTAATCAGTACTCAGTTCACCAAGAATTGAATGAATTCAGGGCTCTCAATAAAAATTTATTGAGCACCTGCGATGTGACAGGCACTGCAATAAGCGCTCTTTAATAGTCATTGGGGAAAATGAAAAGCCTTTTACTTAAAACTTTTAAAAAAGATCAAACTACATAATAAAAACTGCAATGTATGAATTACACTAACTTGGTATTCAAGATAATCTGTACACATCCTAGAAGACTGGAGGTAGGGAAGGAGTTAGAAATTGGGGAGGCAACCTTCATTAGTCTTAAAGCACAGTTCAGTAAGGAAATCCTTTTCCTGCAGTGAGTCCCTTTGCCTCCTCTAATTGTATTTCTGATAATGAAGTTTGGGGTAAGGAAATGTATCCTTTTAGGATTTTTTTTTTCCATTAGCTGAACAACCTTTGGACAAGGGGCAGCCTAAGGATCCAAATCTAGAAGATGGAGCTATCATCTGCGAACATGGTGAAGAAGAAATGGAAGTGGAGAGTGAGAAGGAAGAAGAAAAGCCAAAAGTTGGTGGAACTTTTTCAAACGCTTTGTCGTCTTTGAACGTTCTGCGCCCAGGTATGTATTTACTAAAAATTTATAACGCCAAATTAGCATATCTATTTTGGAGTGACCTATGCCAGGTTGCTTAAGATCTCTTTATTTCAGGGGGGAGGGGACAGGGCTGCACTCAATTTCTTTCTTGTAACATAACTTGAAGGTAGATGTAATACTGAAGGTTGTAATCTCATTTCTAGATGGGAGTGGGGGAACCACTAATGTTTTTCCAAGATAGTACGTGTACAGCCAGTTTTATTAGCTATGCAGATAACTTATGCTTAACTCCAATAAATGTTAACATAGAATTACTAGAGGATTGATTATCTTTCCTCTTTGTCCAAGAGAAGTCAGAATTTTAATTAATCATACAAATGTTACATCTAAAACATAGCTCATTATTGGCAAGCCTGTGACTTAAGGCCAGGTCTTAAATGTATTAACTCTGTTTAACTGTCTTTTAAAAACTTTTGTTTTTACATTTTGGCAAATATCACTAAAAACCTACAAGTTTATTTCCCATTTGGGAGAAATTTCCTAGAAAATTTATAGTAACATAATCAGTTTTCAAAGCTGCTGCCATAATCTCCCTATTGGTCCTTTTTTATTTTTTTGTTTGGGGGGAGAAAGGCAGGGCAGTTGGGCTTGCCCAAGGTCACACGGCTAGTAAATGTGTCAAGTGTCTGAGGGCAAATTTGAACTCAGGTCCTCCCAACTCCAGAGCCAGTGCTCTATTCACTGCGCCACCTAGCTGCCCCCTCCCTGTTGGTCCTTGATCCTGTACTAGCATTCTCAAACAAATTCACAGCCAGGTACTCCTCAATTTAAAAAAAAATCTTTTTATTGATGTCTTTTTAAAATTATTCGTTTCCAAATATCCTTCCCTGTCTCCTAGCTTGCCAGTCATCCCTTGTAACAAAAGTATTTTTTAAAAGAGAGGGGAAAAGCAGCTCCGCAAAACTAACCAACTATATAATGTTCTAAACCCCATGGTTCCTCCTCTACAAAGCAGGGTGTATATTTTCTCTTTTCTAGGATGGAACATTTTCATAATAATTACACAGTGTTCAGTTTGGTTCGTTTGGTTGATGATGTTGCTTTATACATATTCTCCCCACCCCTCAAAGCTGCTTGAGAGCAAGCAGGAATTGGGATATTTTACTTCTTTGTCTCCTCACTCCTTAGTACAGCACATAATGGGTGCTCAGGTCATTGCTTGTTGATTGACATTTTCCCTTATTGTAGACATTGGGTATGTTATTCTGGTTTTGCTTATTTTGCATCAGTAAGTCTTTCTATACTTCTCTGAATTCTCCACGTTCATTGTTTCTTTTAACATCAGTGTTTAATTATGTTCCTATATCTCAATTTGTTTAGCCATTTTCTGATCCATAGAGCATCTACTGTTTTCTAGTTCTTTGCTACTACCAAAAAAAAACTGCTATAAATATTTTAGTATGTAAAGGACCTTTTTTCGTCTTTGACTTCGCTAGTGTATTTGGGCACCATTGGGAAGTCTGGGTCAAAGAATATGGACGTCTTAGGGTTTTTTTTTTCCATAATTCCCATTTCCTTTCTGGAATAGTTAAAATGAATTTGTGCTTCTAAGATGCTACTTTTCTTAACTGCAGAGGGCACTATGGTACTGGCTAAACTTAAACTAAATAGCTAAAGCAATTAGGAATAATGAGCAAGGGTTGAAACTCTTCCAACTTCCTCCTATATTGTATCCAACAGCAGCTTGATCTGGATTGTATGAATGGATAGTGTGAGTATTAATGATCAAGATGAAAAAGTTACATAGTCAGCTAGCACTAGAAAGTAGTTCTAACAAAGATGTCTTGAAGAGACAGTAGCTTCTGTGCCCCTTGGCAGTAATTTATACAGTGATCTCTAGAATGGATGCTGGATAACTGCTTCTTAACTGACTTCTAAAGCTCTACAGGTAACTCCCAATTTCTGTCCTATTTTACACACTCCTTCGTTTAAAATATACAAAATCTGTATTTCTAACAAGGAAGGCTTCCCCACTGAATTATGTTATTTAAAAAACAATTATTTGTTTCTAGGGGAAATCCCAGATGCTGCTTTTATTCATGCTGCTAGGAAAAAACGTCAGATGGCTCGTGAACTTGGTGATTTTGCACCTCATGATCATGAACCTGGTAAAGGCCGCCTTGTTCGAGAAGATGAAAATGATGCCAGTGATGATGATGATGATGATGAGAAACGTCGAATAGTTTTTTCTGTTAAAGAAAAGTCACAGAGGCAAAAAATTGCAGAGGAAATAGGTAACATTTTAATAGATTAAGATTACATTAAGATGCTAATAAACGTACCACGTGTTTTTAGCAACCATAGTGGTCTTGTCAACATGGCTATTGCCACTTAGTCGGTACAAATGTCTTCTCATCTTATGTATTTTTTGTCCGTGATCCTCCAAAGCATGTACCCAACACTCTGGAATGCTTCCTTTGAGAGAGAGAGAGTGTGTGTGTGTGTGTAAAAGATGGGTTCTAATGCAATTCTTAGACTGTCCATTTGGTCTTTCTTACTACACTTGCCTACCTCCTTTCCTGATCATACGTTTCTCTGATGCTATCTTTTTTACAGTATCTTGTGCTCTAATCATCATTGCTGTTACCTGTTACCTACTTTTTGCCTCCCATGCCTTTTAGTTTTTTAATCTTTCATTTGATTTTTCACTTAACAAGTATTCCTTTTTTCTTCCTTTACCAGATCTTATACTTAACCCATAGTTTTTATTCTTCAGAGTTTTTTTTGTTTGAAGCCATTCAGTATCAATAGGCAAATACAGATGGTTAAAGATACATATTTGCATCAGGAAGAAACTTTGGAAGGCACTACAGAATTTTCCAAATGCCATTTGTCCTGCTGTTTTACTCAGTTTTAGACTCAGCAGATGTTGGAGGGCCTGTCTGTACAGCTGTACATAGTAGTCTGGCAAAAAAACATTTTTAATTCATATTGTTTTGTCCTGTGTGGGTTGTTGAGCTGATCTCATTAAAGGATCCCTAGGATCTTGATAAAGAAGCAATGAAAAAAGGGGGAAATCTTGTAATTTTCTCTGTCTTTAAGTCAGTTTTGTGAGATAATTAAGATTTTCACTACCAAAAAATCTGCAAAAGCCTTCATGTTCCCTTCTCATTTCATGAAGTAAAGCCAAATGTGTATATGTACATCATTTTCTTAAAGGTTTTGTATATAAGAGAAAGTTAGAAACATGCATCATTCGTTCCTGATGTCCTCAGTCACCTTTTAAAAAAAAATTACCATCTTGAAATTTGTTCCCATAGTGCTTTTAAATAGTCACTGCCAGCATGAATTTCTTTTTTTGTGTATTTGATTTGGTCCAAATATATCCCCCCGTGACTTTTTTAGGTCCCAAGGCATAGTTCCACTGACACTGATAAGAATAGATCACTATAAAATTGCTGACAGACCTGTTCTATTTTCTACCGTTTATATTTGCTTGTTTTATGGGTCATCATGGTCAAAGAATGTATAACCCAGTAGCCAACCTATTGGTGGTAAAATTCTGGAGCCTCTTTGTACTTAGGAAGGCTGATCTTTGAAAAGCAAACTTTGTAAGTGGGACTGTACTCAAAAGGCTTTCCAGCATCACTGAATCTACCAGCATTTGAATTACACTGTCATAGCCTTAGAGAACCCAAGAATATTTCTGTACCAGGCATTTATGCAAGTGTGTTTTTTATGAATGAAAACCTTAACTAAGACGTTGAACTTAAGATAGGTAAAATAAACATTATTCTGAGATATTTCATATTCTTTTTTTAAATGATTTATTTGTTTAGGTATTGAGGGGAGTGATGATGAAGCCTTAGTAACTGGGGAACAAGATGAAGAACTGAGTCGATGGGAACAGGAGCAGATAAGAAAAGGAATTAACATACCTCAGGCAAGTCCTAAAAATTAATTTTATAAAGGTTTCTTATGTATTTTTAAAATCTAATCAAAAGTTAATTGAAATTAATAGCTGTTTTAAAAATTATATTGAATATTCTTTGTTAAAGTACTTCAGCAACCTTATTGTATAAACCTGTTATCTGTGTCAAGTATTATCAGATTTTGAGGGGAATCCTATTAATACATAGTACTCTGAAAAAAAGAATATTGAAATTCAAATCATTGTTTCATTATTTGAGTCTGGCAGCCATTCAGTGAGTTTCTAGCAAAATTACGTGAGGCAAGTAGGAAAACATTTATTGGAATTTTAGTCAGGGCTATATTGCATTTTGCTTTTTCCCACCAGAAAAAAAATTTTCTGTTTGCTCAGATAAAATTGTTGGATAGGGATAACGCTCATTATTGTTACTCTTAACTCCTACTCAAAGAAAAAAGAGGTAACAAATTTACACTTGTAGAAAACTGTGGCCTACCTAGCATAAGGAATTACTAAGGTATTGGTTCAAAGTAGCAGTGTCCAGAAGAAATAATGTAACTTGGAATATAAAGACCTGAATTTGAGCACTAACACGTAATAGCTCTGTGACCTTGGTTAAATGATTTAAACCTCCCTGAGCCTTAGTTTCCTCATCTTTTAAAATGGTACTAATAATATTTGTATTACCTACCTCCCCAGGGCTGTAGTAAATTGAAAAGCACAATAGTGCATGGGCAAAAAACAGTCATCTTCCTTCCACTTAAAATATGTGTTGTGAAAGATTTCTGACTTCAGTAATATAAACTATAACTGATATCATTGTTCTAAGTAGAAATGTTCTAGTAAATGTTTAACAACCAACTTTCTGCAGGGGGGAAATATATCCACAACACACTCTTAAGTTTAATTTGCATTATTAACATTTTCTCCGTTTTCTTAAGTCTAGACAGTCAACAAACCAATAAATCAAGCCCTGATTTGTAACATTGGCTCACTTTGAAAAATTAACAGTCAGCTCTTACAAGCCAGTATGAGCCGGCTCTTACGCATCCCTGGTAGGCTGCCCTCCCTCCTGGAAAAAAGGGTGAAGGGACTCAGGTAACCCCTTCCCACACTCTAGGTTGTTAGGGACAGTGAGGTGTTCTAAAGAAAGCTGAGACAGGGCTTTAGTGGGAGGAAAAGGAGATCTGAGGAAGAGAAATTCTCGACTCATCAAAAGGTTGGGGAATAGATAAGTGTCATACTGAAGATGAAGGAAAACAGAAGGACAGCTATACACTTAGTCCTAAAAACACAGATTTCAGGTTCTTCCTGAAGAGGAGGGAGCTGGATGCTCTGAGGAGAAAGCAGCTATCTGTCCTCAAAAGAATGAAAGAGCCACAGGAGCCATCAGGTGAGATCATCCAGGAAGAGTCAGAGGAAGTAGTTAAGAGTAGAGGTGGTGGTGGTGGTGGTGGTGGTGGTGGTTAGGGAGTTCCTGTTCAGGAGAAATGATAACAATCAGATCTCTTGTCTTTCTGGGGCATTTATCTAAGACATAACAGAGCCTCCCAAGATTCATCAAAACAGATGATTCCTACCCACTTTTGGTGATTCATATGGGTATAAATGATGTTGCCAGAAGGAAACTAAAAAGTATTTCCAGAGTTTATGAAATCATGGGCAAGGGGCCAAGGTTGTATTTTCCACTGAAGGCCAGGGATACAGAAGGAAAAAATTGACTTAAAAAATGAATAACTGGCTAAAACAATGGTATCTTGAGAATGAACTTTGGATTTCTGGACCACAGCTTAAAATACTGAGATGGAGTATACCTAACAAAGACTGGTAAGAATGTATTTGCTGGCTGTCTTGCAGATCTAATCAAAAGGACTTTAAAAAGCAGAGATGAGGGAGAAAACTGCCTATGTATATCCACCAAGCTAGACACCATAGAGAGTAGCTACAATGAAGGCAGAAGAATAGTAGTCGGGACACCCAGAAGGTCACAGGAGACAGAAATCTAGGAAAGGAGCCAGTACTAAAACTTCACAGCTTGAGATGGCTGTTCAGATGCCCACAGAGTAGGCAACAAGCAAGAAGAACAAAAGGTCCTAACAAAAGGTGAATTTGACCTCGTAGGCATCACTGAGACTTGGTGAGATGAAACCTGTGACTTTAATGTTCAACTGGATGATTATACTTTATTCAAAAGAACGACGCTAGATAAAAAGGGGAAGAGAGGAGGAGGGTTAGTATCGTGTGTTACAGTGGTGTACTGATGAGGCAATCAGGAGCCACAGGGAGGAAGCGTGGTGCCCAGTTTACAATGAAATCTTAGACTCACAGATCTAGAACTGGAAGGGACCTCAGAGGCCATCTAGTCCAACTTTCTTATTTGACAGATGAAGGACTGAGACGCAGGGAGCTTAAGTGACTTGCAGAGGCAGGATTTGAATCCAGGTCTTTCCACTGTACCGTGCTGCCTGGATGAAGATCAGTGGAGAGAAAAACAAAAATGATATCATTAGAATATCCTACAGAACACATGGGCAGAAAGAGGAGATAGATGAGGAGACAGGGACTCATGCCCCATCTCAGTGTGGCGGCTTGGTACAGGACTGGTAGGAGGCGTCATAGGTCCAGACGGCTCCTGGGGTCTGACGAGAGCAGACTGGCGATGAGCTCATGCTTCAGAAGGGAAATTCCTCACAGATAGAGGTTGTTGAGATGGAAATGATGGGAACTCTGAGGAGGCCAGTTTGTCCTGAAGTTTGGAATAGAAGAAGGGAAAACCAGGCAGAGTCTGGCATACTCCCTGGATTACGAGGAAGGAGATTTCAGAGGAAAAATAGGATACTATGGACTAAACGAAGGTATCAATCCACGAGCAATAGGAGTCCTATTCAAGAAAGGAATTTTGAAGACGTAAAGGGAAATAATTTCAGTGAGGAGGAAAAACAGGCCATGTCCGACAATAGTGATGTTGATGCACAGGGAACTCACTAAGCAACTTAGATTTCACAAGATCAGTACAGAAGATGGCAGCATGAGGGTGAACGTAAGAGCCCGGCACAGCCCTGTGACAACAGTGCCAGCGGGACCATTGGCCAGAAAAGCAGAGAGCAGCACAAGGGATTTCCCTAGCCATGTTGGGAGGAAAAAAGAGGATCCATAAAGGAATAGGGCCTTTGGGGTGAGCTGGATGACCATGACTGACAACAGAGAAGGCAGAACTATTCATTCTCATTTTGTTTGTTTTCTCTCTAAAGGAGAAACGCTGGAAATAATAGTACAAACAGAAACAGTAATTTGCTACTAGAGACAAGTCAAGGAGATAGTAAGAGAGCACCTCTTTGAATTCAGGTCCCTTGGCACACGGAAATCACATCCTTGTATACAGAGGAAATGACAGGTGTGGTTGCTGAAAGGTTACAGCAAGGTTAGAGAAGAACAAGTGACCTGATTTTTATAAAAGGAGGGAGAACAGAGTTTACAAATTATAGGCCAGTTAGTTCAACTTTGATACTTGGAAACATTTTAGAATGGATAATTAAAGAAATGGTTAGTGAACATCTCGCAAAGAAAGCAGTGATGACAAAGGCCAGCATGGCCTGCTTCATCGAGGACAGGTTGTGCCAAACTAGGTGCCTTCCTCCACACCCCACCTCCCCCCGCCTTTTTTTTTTCTTACTGTATTATTCAACTGGCAGATTACAAGATGCTGTAGTTAGTTTACTTAGATTTTAGGAAAGCTTTTTATAAAATTTCATTCTTAGGGAAAAAGTGGAGGGACATAGACATAGACTAGGTGAAGTAATAAAAGTTAGATGGATTCAGAACGAGTTGAATGTCTAGACTCAGTGATCATTAGTAATTCACTATTGACTTGGCAGAGCATCCCAGGGATCTGTGTTTGACCCTGTCCTGTTTATCATTTATCATTGAATTGGGTGCTAACATAGCTGGCATACTCATTAAAGGGTACAGGGCTAGGAGGGATAGCCAACACTGGATTACATTTAGGTTCTCAAAAGATATGGCAAATTAGGGCATATAATAAGACTAAAGTCAATAGAGTTCAGAAAATCAGCTTCAGTTCCTGTATTGGGGAAGAATAGTTAAATAGGAGTTTGTCAGAAAACAATCTGAGGGTGTTGGGGGACTGTAAGCCCCCCAGTCAGCAGTGTGATGTCAAAAAAGCTATTGTAGTCTTGGAATGCTTTAAGAGAGTAACACCTTCCAGGAATAAGGAGGTAGCAAATAGCACCTCTGCCCCTGGTCAGACCACATAGGATGTACTGTTTTTACATCATTGCATAATGATTTAAGAATGATGCTGATAAACTGGAGAGAGTCTAGAGGAGGGCACCCAGGGTAATGAAGGACTTGAGTTCACGTGACATGAGAATAAATTGAACGAACTGGAAATAGGTGAAGACCTGTAGAAGAAGAGACTCAGGAACAATATGATAGCTGTCACTAGGTGTCTTAAAGTCTGTCACTTGGAAGGTGTGACTACAGTTGTTTTGTTTGGTCCCGGAAGGCAAACTCAGGAACAATGGGTGAATGTTGCAGAGACAAATTTAGATTTGCTGTCAGGAGCAGTCCAAAAGTGAAATGACTTGCCTCAAAAGGTTATGGGTTTCCTTCATTGGAGGTCTTCAAGCAGGGGCTGGATAACCATCTGTCATGTATGTTAATGGTAGGGATCCCTTTTGGCTGTGGGTTTGCTAAATGGCTGGTAAACTTAAGTTCTGTGATAAATAGCTGGCATTTGTACGTGACTTTAAGTTTTGCAAAGTGGATACTCATAGAAAGTAAAGTAGGTTAGCTACAGATGATCTCATTGGATACAAGTATCCTGATTTTACATATGTGAGGAAACTGATACTCAGAAGTAAACTGACTCACCCATGATCACCCCATTGGTAAAAGACTTTAAATTCAGATCTTTCCAGAATCCAGTCCAGTGCCCTTTCTGCCCCCTGATGCTACTTCCCATTAAGGAGAGCAGGATAAATACTTTATAATGCTTTTATAAACCATCTCGATAAAAATTATCTTGGTCTTGAGTAAATCTTTTTTATGTCTCCAGAATTTTACAAGTCCTTAATTGGTATGCTATGCTAAGAAGAAACTAGTGAAAAGAGCACAGGAATCACAGTGAAGAGACCTGAGTTCTGATGCTGATTCTGACATCAACCAGTTGTGTGACTTTGAGCAAATCATTTTACTTTTCTGAGCGTCGGTTTCCTCATAGACACATGGAGTTGGACTAGATAATTTCTGAGGTCTTTTTCACCTTTAGCAGATCTAATAATAATAATAATAATAATAATTCTATCAATTTTTAGGCATCAATTGAAGCTCTGTTACAATGGAAAAAAAAATCTCTGTAGGCTCCCTCTCCTGTTCCCTGATGGTTTTTGTTTGTTTGGTTTTTAAGAAATGTGCAGCACTAAATTTCAACTAAATTAAAATTTTAAATAAATACTAAGTAGAAATTGGGGGCATATTCTATTGGAATTGCATTTTACTGTCTAATCATATATTGACAGGTATGTTGTTAGTATTTCATGTATCACATACCTTCTTTTATAGGTTCAAGCGAGTCAGCCTTCCGAAGTGAATATGTACTACCAGAATACTTACCAGACAATGCCTTATGGTTCGTCGTATGGCATTCCTTACAGTTATACAGCCTATGGATCTTCAGAAGCCAAATCTCAAAAAACAGATAATACAGTCCCTTTCAAAACTCCCAGTAATGAGATGACTCCTGTTACTATTGATTTGGTAAAGAAACAGCTTAAAGACAGGTAGGGCAGATCAGCTTCTTAAAGACCTGTCTTCTAGCTTTCTGTTCCCTCAGGCAACATTTAGTCTGGGGTAGCAGATGCAGAATATCATCGATGAAGAGCCACTGGCCCATCTTCAAAAACTAAACGGAAGATGACATCATACTCTGTTCTGCTACCTCCTTGGATTACTTCTGTGGAAGCCTGGAAAAATTGTAGAAATGTCACCATATGATCTTGTTGAAGACAGATCTGATTTTCTACCTTCTGGACACTCAAAAAGTGTAGTCAAGATTTGGGGGGAAAAGCAAAACAAAGAATAAGAATTCGGTTAGCCTGCCAAATACCTTTGAAAATTCCCTAAACTGCTATGTTTGAAAAGGAAAAAAAAGCAGTGCCGATGAAAAGGGAATTTAAAATTTTTTCATACTCTATCATTGGAACTAACTGCATTATGATATAATATTGCAAGTGTCCTGACAACTTAAAGTTTTGGATATAAATTTGCTATATTTATCCTTTTTTTTTATTCCTAGGTTAGACTCCTTGAAAGAATTGCACAAAGCAAATCGACAGCAACATGAGAAACATCTGCAAAGCCGAGTGGACTCTACCAGGGCTATTGAGAGATTGGAAGGGTCTTCTGGGGGTATTGGTGAACGGTATAAATTTTTGCAAGAAATGCGAGGGTATGTCCAAGACTTGCTTGAGTGTTTCAGTGAAAAGGTAAGAATGCAAAAATATTAATCTCTTTCAATAAATCCAAAGTAGGGAAATCTAGGTTTTATTTAGCACCTTTCTGTATTTTTAAAAAATTGTTGCTGAATTTGGTTTTAGAAATGATGAAAAGTTATGCTGCTTTATTTTCATGATTTTGTTAATAATTTTAATAGTAATACCTTTGATGAGTGCCTCAGAATTTGAAGCACTTTTTAGACAGAAGGTTTTGATTTAATCATAGAGTAGCTTACTAATTGGCTTGCCCTAAAGCATTAGAAGTCAGGTACTGATGTGATGGGATTTTTTTTAAGACTAGATTTAAGGTTTGTTTATTATAATTCTATACATAATTCCAAATACATACAAAACAACTTAACGATGTTTTTATTTCCTAGTATAGGTTTGGTTATTTTTGTTTCCAGTAGTATTCCGCTTTAAATTACAGCATCATCCATTTCAAGAAGCATTCATTTTGAACTACCATTCTTTTTAAGTTGTCATTTTATTCTAAATGTTTGCATTTAGAAAAGTAGTGTATTGATCACAGTTAATAGCATTTCATTCTGTCACTCATTGATTACGTTTCTAATAATTTCCTTAGAATCTCCTTTCTTTTACAATTGTTCTTTCACTTGATTTTTCTTCTGAATTAGAAATTATGATACAGCTAATTATTTCTTCTCTGAGGTTATAATGGAATTTGCAAAATGTTTTGCTTCATAGTAGATAAGCACTACATGGTATTTTTTGGACCTTTCATTCTTAACTGTAAAAATGATGGTCCTCTTCTTGTTCCTGCCTCCTCCTTTATCCCTTTTCCCCCTTAGAATGAGTGCTTAGCAGAAAATTATATAAAATATCCTTCTTTATAAAGAGACTGAAAGAAAGCTTTTCCTTTGTCATTGTCTATGTGGATCATTGTATAATCTTCTATATTGTGGAAACGTGGCTTGGCAAAACATCAACACTTAAGTATTTGATTTCCCTGCTATTTAGATATTATCATAATATCTAAAACAAGGGATTAGTAAGATAGTTTTCAGGAATTTAGCTTCCTTATTGAGCCCAGGTGGCCTGTGATTAGACCTAGTCTATGACTTATAGCAGTGGTAATGATGTCCCAGTTCAATCTTAGCACTTTGTTTTTGTTATGTGCCTGGCCTTGCAATTGAATTTCTAGATCAGGTGTCATGCTTAATATCTAGGATATTATGCCATGTTATGGCATTCCAGTGAGTAGGGACAATACATAAAGGAATAGTGGAGGCATAGACTTGATCATGTACTTACCAATGCTGGAACTTCGGAGTAACCATCAGAAAGCAGAGTGATGTTTTTCCTACCAACAGAGCTGATCTAAACCTGGAAATCATTGTGGGGACCAGCCTTCTCTGACCTAAAGGTTACTAGTTCTTTTATTTTATTTATGTTTTCATTTAAATTTTATTAAATCTTTTATTTTTCACTGAAAGTAAATTTTGGGGTCAGCTCTTGTACAGAGAATTGCATATTTACACATATTAAGATAAAACCGTATTATTTGGGTCATGTGCACCTGAAAAAAAACTAACTTTAAGACAGCTAAGCTTAGATCACATGATATTCTTATTAGTAGAACATCTATTCAGTGGACGCCAGCATTTTAAGTTACATGAACAAGTAATATTCATTAGCATTATGGTCACATGTTTTTTCAATACTTTCTTACCTAAACTTAATAAATGTGAGTTCAATCAAACTTGATAATTAAGACAAAGACATGTAGTTTTGTAAACTACTATCTGATTACTTTTCAAAATAATCTAATTTCTGAGAGCTTCAGGCTTCTTTTAGCTCTTTTCCCCACTTAGCCCCTTTTCATCTATTTGTATTAAGCGCTCAATGAATTGTGCCAGTTACAGAGTCTGTTGTTGTGTTTTGTAGAAATTATTCTTCATACTTCATATTGCGCCTACCATAGGCCACACATGGAAAACATTAGATAAATGGAATTTACATTTATCTGGTGCTGTACATATATATCAGACTAATATAGCATTTGATTTTAATTGATCTCATGTAGATAGTTTATCTTTTGCCAATGAATATTGTTTAGTTTTGAATAACTGCATATATACAAGTTCATTATTAAAATGCTGCAGAATTAATGTTGTCATGAGTCATCTATCTTGGAACTATTTTTGGAACAGAGTTGGATTATAATCTTGAAGATTCAGATCACTGATGACACTACAAGGACATTGCTTCAGTGCAAGACTACAAATTTGATCATTCCTCTTTTCCTCTTAAAGATGAAATGTACAACAGTATAAAGTTCTAATGCTTCCAGATTTTAAGCAAAGTCAGAACCTCTAGCTTTTGTTCTAATTCTAATTTCTCAGTGTCTTGTTTTTCCTTCTATATCTAGCCATCATCCTGGCTTCCAGCTTAGTAAAAAGACACACTACTGAAATAATACTTAGTTGTGGGATTTTGTTTGTTTTTTGAGGTTTGAAGAGGGGAAAACTTGTCTTGGTAAAAGTCGTTAAAGTAAATCTAGTTATGCTTAAGCTTCGAGTTGTATGGATTCTTTTGTTTGGTAGAATTTTCTGTGGATTTTGTTAAAAGGCATCCAAAGCTAGGATCAGAAACTTAAACTATAATTTTGAAAAATATATATTTACATTAATTCCATTAGAGAAAGTAGTATTATTAGGAGTAAAGAATGGATTTTATAATTTTTTTTTACAAAATATGGTTTGTCTTCAGTCCTGTTTTTTGTGAGCTTACGCATATTTAGTCATTGTTCTTTTTTTCATTGTTAAATATACAAAAATTTTTTCAGGGAGTAGAGTGTTCTTTGTCAAAATGTAACACAAAATTACTGTAATCTCAGCTGGTTCATGGTAGATCCCAAGTTGTTGGGTGTAACTCTTAACAACAGTAAGTGAAGATTTGGGCACATTGTTGCCCCATCATTAGGACTTGTTCAAGAATAAAATGACTACATCATTTTCACCTTTCAGTGAACATTTGCTTTTTTTTTTCTTGCAATGGAATCATGCAGATGTGCAAAAACTTGCTTAACTGAGATGTTCTTTGTACCTGCCCTTTTGTTTTCTTTTGTTTTGTTTTAATTATCCATTTCCAGTCCATTTCATTCAACAAGCTGCTTTAAAGCTTGGGGGCCAGTGTTTAAAAAACAAAACCTAAAAACTTTCCGTTTGTATTATCAAAAAACTGTAAGTTCTGGCTTACTTGTGTGTAGTGGTTAGCTTTTTGTGGAATCTTTGTGACACTTTTATTTAAAGTAATAGGATTATGAAGAAATAAGCTTTCATGTTTCATTGTATTAGACTTGCATTAATATGCTTTTTATAAAAGCTTTTGTTCTAAACGAGAACCAGTGATATAATTAACTATAAATGTTTTAATAAACTAGAAGCAGAGTTCATTGATTTCTTAAACTGATCATTCATGTGCAAACTGATTGTCTTATAATAAAATAAAGGAAATTAATTCTTTGGTGGCAAGAGGTGGAACTTCCTGACTATGCTTTTAAGACATTAGTGCCTCATAACAGGAAATCCTGGTTGCTAACAGAGAGGTTAGTGAAAACTATTGTAGTAATATTACCCTATTTGTTGACAGAATTGTTTTAAGAGTTCAATAAATCACTGAGCTATGTAGTGTCTGTAAGTTTTAAGGCAGTATTAGGGTTATCTTAAATTACTAATTCAATTACCTTTTGAATTAGTATAAGAAACATAAATGACATACGTACAGCCTGATACTTTCTTTTTTTAGCACTGCCCAGTGATATTTGTATCGTTAGCTTCTTCGTATTTTTGAGAATCAGAACTTATTGCTGAGAAATTAATGATGCACTTAAAAAAATTTAAGATAATCTAAAAAATCTGATAGGCAAATTTTATTGGAAAGCAGATATTCAAAGAGACTTTTGGAATTGTGAACAGAATTTATGTGTGAACTTCAGAAACACAAGTTAATTTCTTCTGTTTTTTAAATTACATTTTTTGATTCTGACCATAGTTAGGATACTTTTTCAGAATTCTTGGATTAGTATGGAACCCCCGAATACTTAAGCAGCTAGAATTTGATGTTACGTAGTGTGTTGTATTTTTGCAGGTGCCACTGATTAACGAACTTGAATCATCAATGCATCAGCTGTACAAACAGCGAGCTTCCCGCCTTGTCCAAAGACGACAAGATGATATTAAAGATGAATCTTCGGAGTTTTCAAGCCATTCAAGTCAGTCCATCTTGAAGGTTTTTATTATTCATTAAACAACCTTGTTTACTTAGTGCAGCTTAATTGAAAAGTAGATATCTCAGAGTACTTTTTAAAAACAAGTTTCCTTGCTCTTGTGACAGGTAGATCTAGAAATAACATCATAGAATCAAAATGTATTTTTAAAATTCTGCATCACACAAGAACTCTGAGATTTTCACTATTTTTGTCTTGTAATTATTTGTCTTCTCTAGTCATATTTCCTCTTTTCTTCTTTAGAGTTCAGTCAATACCTCATATTCATAATGTTTTAACTTGAAACCATCTTATCTTTTTTTTTTCCTACTTTTTCCACCCTACACATAATAAGACTAATGTTACGTAAACTTGATTACACAAAGGAAGTTTAAAGACTTCAAGTGCTTGACAGAAAAAAAAATTAAACCACAATTTTATGCTGTTAAAATTGTTACAGTGTGAATCAAATATAAAACTTCAGCTTTGTGGAATTCAGTCTTTTTAAAAAATATATCTTGGATAAGGCATTTCTCTCTGTATCCTTTTTTTTAACTTCCCTTTCCCCACTATGCTAACTTTAGCATACTAAAATGATTTGTGATACTTGAAGTTGTAGGGTAGAAGCTTAAAGAATTTTAGTCTTTCTGAAGTATTCACTTTGTAAAAGTGATTTGAAAATGTAGTGGAGCTATTTGTATATTTATTTTTTCTATCCTGATATAGTCTTACTCATATAGTCTATCAGCAGTACTTTTCCCTTGACCAAACAGTCATTTAATTTAAAGAAAAAATATTGTTAATTTGAAGGGAAACATAATTGTTAATCTGGTTAGATGGACTGAGCTGAGACTCATATTTCTTATCAGAGAGAGAGAGAGACACACACACACAGAGTTGTTAAATTCAGTCCATAAAAATAGAGCTTTCTTCATTTTAAACCTTTGAGACCCTTTTTCTTTTTGCCCATGTTTTTAGATGATCAGAATTTTTGCTGGTGTGAAAATCTAATTTCTGTTGCCATTTCTTTTTTTTTTCTTTTTGTCTTCTCTGATATCACTAAACATTCCTGGTGACCTCTTTCTGAAAGAAGTGTTTGATTAACAAAATAAGCGTGTCCTGTGAATTTGGGAGAGGCAAAGAAAAGAAGTGTAATAGCAGTGGCTTCCAGAGTAAACTTGTCTGAGCTGAGAGCCCCAAGTGGCGTTTGAGCTTCTGTTTTGCTGTGTCATTGTTCTGATGTTTTACAGATTTCGACTTATGCATCCCACCCTAAAACATTTTGCTCTGTACTGAGCTATATTTCTATAACCTGGGCCTTTAGTCATTCAGTAATTAGTAACTTATTCATGGGAGAAATTTCCTTCTTAAATGACGTGATTAACAGGAATTGTATATTTTAGATTCTCTAAGCAATTTCCATTGCTGCTTATAATTTGCTAATCAAAATGTATTCACACTACTTAAAGTGTTTCTTGTAGTATGTGTGGGATGATATATGATAATTAGACTGAAAGTTTTAAAAAATTAAAAAAGGAGTCAAGGAGTGAATATTATCAGAAGATTTGTGGGAAATGATGAAAATGTCTCTAGTACTTCCCAAAGCAGTGTTAACATCCATTAAAAAGATTTCGAAAATTTGTAACATAGGTTGCTTGCATTCTTTTGTACAATCCTTGCTACCTCCAAACAAACTCAGGGATAGGAATAGAGACAAAAGGATCTCTTGACTACTTAGATGTTTTCCTAGATATTTTCCCTCAAACTAAGTATTTTGTAAAGCCTATAAATGATAATACTTAAAATATTGTAGTATTATCCATACTTTAAATCATTTGTTTATTCAAGTTTGTTTTAAAGAAATATGATGGTTTGGGTGCCAGGGAGTTTCTTAATTGAAATAGTCTATAGATTTGGGAAATTTACAGAGCTGGTCAAGCCACGGTTGGGGACATCATGGTTAAACAATTCCTCATTATTCTAGTGAATGGGAATATGGACTGGATCTCTTATTGCATCAACATAGGAAACAATGTGTAGCAATGCCAGGTCGATAACTTCTCTGCAACTTGAAGTATTAGAAGATTTCCTAAAGCATGGGGAGATTAAGCAACTTGCCCTAGGAACTTATCAGAGATAAGCTCTGACAGAGATATTCTAAAAAATTCTGCAAACCTATCTTAGGGCTTTAAAAACATTTTTTTAAACTTCTCCCTTCTTCAGTAATAGGACATTTTGAGGGTGAGCCATTTCTTTTTTTGTTTTGTTTTCCTGATAGTGGTTGTTATGGTTTTGGACAAGCCCAGGAAATGAGAGGTGGAAAGGGGGAATCTCTACAGGCCTTCATTGGTACCTTTTTATTCAAGTGTTGTTATTTCTTTTCCCCCAGTATCTCCTCATTTATCTCCTTCCCACTGCTGTGTCATTTCCTTTCAAAGACTTATAGTTTAGGAATTTGGAAATAGGGATGAGAAAAGTATAAAAGGAAGAATATTTTGGGATGGTGAAGTTGGACTTACTCAGATTTTGACCTTCAGGGTTGAGTATTGCTTCTCTCCTTCATGGTTCCAAAAGATAGTTGTAATTAGGAAATCTAATATTGTTAGTATAGGCCAAAATTTAAATAGTAGTTAGACCACAGAACTGTTTTCTTCCTGTGTCCTTCTCTGTCTTTCTTTGCTGTTTTTCATGTTATGAAATACACAATATTTGAAATCTTCTTGCTTAAGGAAAACATGTTTTCTTTGTTTAGTCAGGCAATATGGATTTTTAAATTTTTTGTGTATTCATGATAACATGCACCATTTTCAGTACTTAAGACCTGAAAAAAGATGAAAAGTATTGTATATGCCACAAAGTATTGTGTTGCCTCTTCTAAAAGGGAATTCAGTTGTTCTACTGCTTCCTCTGCCCCTTTTGCCAGGAACACAGAGAAATATTCAGGTTTGTTAACTGGAACCAATCACACTGTATTGAGATTAGCAAGCAGTCTGTCATACTAGTTTGTTCTATGCAAACTCTTTCCCCAGTATTGTTGATAGGAGGCTTTTAATTTGAGTCATTGATGTCTTGCAGATAAAGCTCTGATGGCACCAAATCTTGATTCTTTTGGACGAGACCGAGCCCTGTATCAGGAGCATGCAAAGCGTCGGATTGCAGAACGAGAGGCCAGAAGGTAATGCTTTCCCATCCTTGTGATCATTGTGTATGAGAAGGAGGTATTTGTTTAATCTATTTTGGGGGAACTTGATACTGTTTATGTTTAGGACCCGTCGCAGACAAGCCAGGGAGCAAACCGGCAAAATGGCAGATCACCTCGAAGGTCTTTCCAGTGATGATGAAGAAACATCAACAGATATTACTAATTTCAGTCTGGAAAGAGGTTAGATACTTGTGTATTTAAATATGAAATTTGGAAAATTTCTCCTTGGATAGAGTGGGTAGAGAATTGGTCTCAAAGCCAGGAAAGACTTGGGTTCAAATCCAGCTTCTGCCTCATCCTGGCTGGGTAACCTTGTGCAAGTGACTTTACCTCACAGGACTCTGGGTAGCTCTGTAAGTTTCACAGAAAGTACTGACCTGCACTGGTAGAGTTTCTTCAGCTGGGAGTTCCTTATGCCAGTGAAATCACAGGTCCAATCTCTATCCCTTTCTCTATTTTTTAGTCTTTTGTTTCTTACAACTAAGTAGAAACATAGAAATTGGTTGTTTTATTTGTTAAATAGTGCTTTTTGTTTTTGTTTTTAAACTAAATATCAAGCTATCAGTTATTGAGGAGGTGGAGGAGAGATCATATTTTTGTTTATGAAGGGCAATGGTAAATTGTAAATGATGCCATTAAAAATGGCCTGTGCCAAATCAGAAGATGAGCCCTAAAACTAATTCAGATTAGACCAGTCCTGCAAAAACATTCCTGCTTAGGAAAATATTATATGATTTAATGAAACAAGAACAAGAAAAGTCAATGCTGAATGGATAAATTGTGTTCATATGATGGAAGGTGTTCTCCATAGGGATTCTAAAATAAAGTGTTCTGTTTTCCACTAAAATGTTTGCTCCAATTACACATAAGCTTTTTTGTCCCGGACTTTAGTGAACTACAGAGTATCCATAAGGTGCCTCTTGGAGTACAGGTAGCTGACTCCTGATCCAGAGGAACCCTGGATGAGCAAAAAATCATTCAAAATGCTTTTTTTTCTTTCTCTTCTCTGTTTCCTCCTTCCCCCATATCTTCAGTGGAAACATCAGTATCCAAGGGCACAGCTAGGAATCTCCCAAAACCAGTGCTGCTGATTAATGTGAATAGTGTCTCTCCTGTCCTGTATTAACTCAACAGTTATTCCCACTTCCTTCCTGCCCCAGGTACTTTCCTGGCATAGACTTATTAAAAATTCCTGTATCATAAGGAATTTGCAGTTGTCAAAAACCCCCAGAAATGCAGGTTATAGACAGGTAATGTAATGTCTTGTCAGACCTGCCAGCTGTCATCTAGATAACTAGCACCTAGGCTTTTCCATAACTTCTTTATTGTTGAAACCCTGGGATCTGATTCACCCCCACTGGTTTTCTTTGGGTAGCTGGGGCTATTATAGGAAGACATTGAGTAAATAAGATGCTACTGTCAAACTAACATAAAGGAATACAATGTTGCCACTGCTTATAAAATCTGACACTGTACTTCTTGACTTTGACATGTGAAGGAAAGAAATGACGTGCCCCAAATCTCTTTTCATTTGTGGGTTGCTGTGGCCAGAACTTCATCACATAGTGACCTCTTTTCCTGTTTCACATGAATAAAACTGTGACCTTTTTTCTACACAAAAATATTAATATTGATTGGTTGGTACAATTCCTGAAGAATGTATGACCATTCTTATGCTTATAATTCAGCAACTAGCTGATCAATTTCATCTTTTTTGAGAAGTAGCTGTTTTATATTTATCTTTGTGTAATCTGTGTAACCGTACTTTTTAAAATTTTCTTTGAAATGCTAAGTTTTTAAAAATGTAATGACAATTAGTCGACACAGTTTAGCCCAGAATTCTGAGCTGTCCTGAGTATCATAACATTTTTCTATTGATTGCTGTAATAGAATTGCATCACCAGGTACACTATCCCTAGTCATTTCTGGTTGCTCATCCTTCTTGGCCTCTCTGTAGCATTTGACACTGGGTAGGACCTCCCCCTCCTCCTGGATACTTGCTCTTCCATATATTTTCATGACTTTTTCCTAGTTCTCTTTGTGTTTAAAATAAAGGAGCTGGAACTGATAACCAGTTAGCTATAGACCTGTGAATCCTCTCATCCTTTTATCTGTCTGACCATTCCTCAGCCTTCTTTGTAGGATCACGTCAGGGTTCTGTTCTAGGCCTTCTTCTTTTCTCCTTCTTCACTGTCTTTCTTAGTAACCGTATCATCACTCTTGGATTCAACTATCATTTTTGTGTAAATGACTCCCAAATCTACATACCCAGCTCATATTTTTCCTGAGCTCCAGTTTTTATTTCCAAATGTTTGCTGAGCATTTTCACTTGTGCCTTATAGACATCTCAAACTCAACAAGTTCAACATAGAACTTATCTTTTCCCCTAAAGTCACCTCTTTTCTAATAATTCTACCCCTAAAACATCTCTAATATCCATTCCTTTCTCTTCACTCACACAACCCCACCACTCTAGGAAGTTCAAGCCCTCATCACCTTTCACAAGGACTTCTGCAAAAGCCTACCAGTTGGTCTCTAGTTACTTCCCTCAGTGGATCACTGTGGGGTAAAATAAAAACTTCTTTAACATTTGGAGACCTTCATATTCTGTCTCCAGTCTGTCTTTCCAAGCTTAGAGGATGCATTATTGTGTGTGGTTTGTCCTTCGTTCTCAAAGAGGACCATGACATTAGGGAGATGATGACATGACTTGGAGTTGACTTTTTTTTTTAATGTAGATTTACTTTTTTAAAAATTTTATCATTTTTATTTAATATTTTAGTTTTCAACATTGATTTCCACAAATTTTGAGTTACAAATTTTCTCCCCATTTCAACCCTCCCCCATTCTAAGATGGCATATATTCTGATTGCCTTGTTCCCCAGTCAGCCCTCCCTTCACCACCACCACTGCCCCCCTCCCCCCCCCCCGTCCCCTTTCCCCTTACTTTCTTGTAGGGCGGGATAGGTTTCTATGCCCCATTCCCTATATATCTTGTTTCCCAGATGTATTGCAGTTGACTTTGCTTTGAGGGAGGGAGGGTTGTACAAGGTTACCAGCCACACTTTCTCCTCCAGAACCATCTGGGTCCGGTGACCAGATATTGATCAAAACAACTGGAGATGGCCCAGGATGCATTGGGAGACCCTGGCCCTTTTAAGCTAAAGTCTTTTCAGGTTCTCACTTTGAGTGAGGTAAAACCCATTCCGTGAATAGGCCTGTTTAAGAAGTGAGTCAAGGGATGGCCCCTTTAATCCAAAAAAAAAAAAAAAATCAAACTGAGAGGGAAAGATCTTTTGCTGGCCAAAAGAGAAACAGTTACTAATTTACATTCACTCTGAGCCTGGTGGGCCTCAAAATTAACCATTAAGTGGTTTTATCCATGTGAATTGGGTTTAAGGCTCAGTTCAAAATTTACCTTCCTTTGGGCAGAATACCCTCAGGTAAAATAGAGATGATGACATGATTTGCAATTGACTTTAATTCAAGTGAGGGAGGGCTGTGCAAAGTCTGAGCTGCCTGAAAGGGGACCCAGCTGGCCAGTTCCAGTTGAGCACATCAGCTCCTCTCCTCCCCTCTTCTTCTTTCCCCTTTTCTTTCCTGTCCTCACCTTACCTTAGAGTGTTCTGCCCAAAGGAAGGTAAATTTTGAATCGAGCCTTAAACCCAATTCACTCTAGATCTCATGGATTGGATGAGGCCTAGCAGTCCCCTGCTACTACTGGCTGAAGTCACTATACCTGGGAGACACCATCAGAAGGGGAACTTTCACACTGATATTCTTATGTTTCGTTCATCGAGTGTTTACTGAGTGCCTTCTTTGTGGCTGATTTAGTCGATAAGCTTTTCCATACTCAGCATTTATCCTGTTCAGTGGCGTACAGATTCCCGTCTTGGCATAGACACCCTCCCTGTCCCCCTTTCCCTACTTTTCTCTTGACCCTAGCTTTCCAACAACCTCTCATTTTATATCTTCTTTTTTTTTTAAAGTAGATTCATTGAAAGGATAATTTTAGACTATCATGAGAGAGACATGACACTCTCCAGAGTTGCCAATGACTTCTTATTTGTTAAAGTTGATGGTCTCTTTTCAGTACTCGTCCTCTTCCTTTATTTCTACTTTTTATTTCTTTGTTGTTCTTCTACTTGTCTGACTATGCCTTTTGGGTTTCCTTTGTTGGTTTATTACTTACTTAGTATTCATCTTCTTTCAAACCTCCCCTGCATCCCAACGCTTTTAGCTGTTAGCAGTATCATCTGCTCAGGCACAAAACTTGATTTACTCAGTGCTTCCTGCACCACATTTTCATATCTTTACCTTCGCTCACATGGCTACCACTTTAGTTCAGATATTATTGTCTCTTTTCTGGACTGGTCTCCATGCTTCTAGTTTCATGTCTCATCATCTCTCCCTTTACACAGCTTGCTTTCAAAATGATTTTTCTAATGTGTAGGTCTGATCTGATCATGTCACTCAGAAGCCTGGTTTCCAGAGAAAATATAAGCCTACTAACATAGCCTTTAAGACTCTCTGATCTGCTTCTAGCCTACCTTTCCAGTTCTTCTTTCTTTTTTTAAAAAATAGTATCTTCTATTTTTATATTGCTTAAATCTCCTGTTAAATCTTTTTCCTTTCTAATTCCTACAGTCATCCCTTAAGGGAAGAAAAAAAAGAGGAAATAAACAATTCATCCAAACTTAACACAGACTTCACCAAGTCTGACATTATATGCAATGTCCCATAACATTAGTTGTCACCACTGCCAGGAAGAGAGGGCGGCCAGAAAGTCATTGGACTACGTATATTCTGTTACAAGGCTTTACTCAGGGTACACGCAAAGGTTTATTCAAAGAGATCAAAGAAACAGAGAAAGGGCATATGTATAAAAATATTGAATACAGCACTTTTCGTGATAGTAAAGAAACTACAAGGGGTTGCCCATCAATAATTGGAATGACTGGAAAAGTTATGTAATACCAAATGTTAAGTGTAATGTTATTTTGTCCTAAGAAATGCTGTCAAGGGAACAAATTTAGAGAAACCTGAGAAGACTATAAACTGATGCAGAGAAAAACAACCAGAGCTGGGAGAAAAATTTATACAACAGTTATAGTGTTGTAAAAAACAACTGTGATTAATGTAACTTCCAACTAGGACTCCAGAAAGCTTAGAATGAAACATGTTTACCACTTCTGGACAGAGAGGCAATGGGCTTAGAAGTACAACATGAGTCATGTGTTTTCAGACCTGGCCAGTATATAGATTTTTTTTCCCTTGACTATCCTAAGAGGTGCAAGTAGAGGTGGAAGAGGCTAAGTTAATCCAACTACTGCCTTCAAAGAAGAGAAGAAAGAAAAAAGCATCAGTAAAACTTTTTGAATGCGTAGAAGTCAACAGAAAGAAGTTTAGAGGGAGACACAGCTCCTTCCTCCATGCCTAGAATTAATTTTCTTCCCATTTTGATCTTTCTGAAATGTTTTCCTTTAAGGCTTAGCTAAAGTGGCATATTTTGTGTAAACCCTTTCCTCATCAACCCAAAAGGAAATGTTGTCTCCTAATTTTCATAGGGCACTTTTTCCGACTCTTGTACTTCCTGTGCCTAGCACATGCTTTACGTGTTTACATTCACTCATGTCTGATTCTTTGTGACCCCATTTTGTTTTTTGTTTTATTTTTTACAAAGATATTGGAGTGGTTTGCCATTTTTCTTCTCCAGCTCATTTTACAGATGAGGGAACTGAGGCAAGAAGGGTTAAGTGACTTGCCCAGGGTCATATAGCTAGTAATTTCTGAGACTGTATTTGAACTCAGGAAAATTAGTCTTTCTGACTCCAGGCCCAGTGCTCTATCCACTGTGCCACCTAGCTGCTTGCTTTGTACATAGTAGTTTCTTTTTGAATGTTTATTTAAATTTACTTTAAGACTAGAAATTATAATGCTTAAAATAATGGCAAAGATTGACTGTTAGAATTTACATGGCACTTAAAAGTTTATAAATCATGTCATATAAAGTATCTCATGATTTGGCCAGTAGTACTATGAGGCAGTTACTACATGTATTATCCCTTATTTTATAGATCAGGAAACTGAGGCAGAGATTAAATGACTTGCATATGGGTACACAGATATTAAGTGTGAGAGATGAGATTTTAACTCAGGTTTTTAATGTTGCTAAGTCCAAGGGTCTTTTCCACTATTAACACACTAACTCTCAGAAATGTAGTTTTATTTGTGGATGAGAAAGTCTCACTCTTGATCAATTTTCTTCAGGGTCCCAGTAGAAAATGAAAAATATGTTAACTTATTTCTTACACTTAAATACTTAGTAATAACTCTAGTGGTGTTTCTTTCCTAGATCGTATCTCGAAAGAATCCAGTAAGATTTTTGAAGATGTCCTTGAGAGCTTCTATTCGATTGATTGTATTAAATCACAGTTTGAAGCATGGCGTTCTAAATATTTCACTTCTTATAAGGATGCTTATATTGGTCTTTGTTTGCCAAAGTTATTCAATCCTCTAATAAGGCTGCAACTTCTTACTTGGACTCCCTTGGAGGTGGGTAGATGTAAAAACAATTATTTTTTGTAATAAAATAGTAGGTTTGATTAAATTTAATCTTTGACTTACGAGCTCAAAATTTTACCCAATATATAATTTAGTTCCCTCCTGGAATGAAATGCAATGCGGCTCTAGGGAGAAGAAGCTAAAGATTACATTTATTTTAATCGTGTGGCCTCAAATGATAAACTATCCATTGCTTTACAGTTTTTCAGCAGTCCGCCCATTTATTGCTAGGTTATGAGTAGCTGTGTCATTGTCTTCCTTCATTTCTATTCCAGTATTCTGAAAGTTAGAAACCAAGTCTTATCACTCTACCTTGAGGGTAAAAATACTTTAGAAATTACAGATAACATAATCTCATTCTTACATTCTTGATTAATACTTAATCAAAACCTGGTATTTTGAGGGTAACAGTAATAGGTAGGTCATTTGGGAATATATTGAAGTGGCAATAGATGCCTTTGGATTCTTGATTACAAAAAATTCAGAAAATATGCCTTGATATTTAGATGCTCCTAATAAAATATGATGCCTTACATTTCTGTAATTTCTATAATGTTTTGTACTCTTAAGGCTATTTGTACATACAGTAATGCATTTGATTCTTGGCAAACATCCATGCTCATGGGGTAGGTAGGATTAGTATTCTCTTCTATAATGGAGGAAAACTAAGACACAGACTAAAATGAATTGTCCAAGGCTTAATATTTATTTTAAATAGTAGAACTAGAATCCAGATGTTTGTTTTTGTTTTCCTCTTTCAAACTATTAATCCATTGCTAATTTCTGCAATTATGTGCAAATAGAGTAAAAGTTGCTCAGTTACTATTAGGATAAGTTGTTATCTTGGTAAAGTGTTTTATGTACTGAAATTCTTGTTATATTACTCTACATACATATGACAGAATGATTTGAATATTTGATTCTAATAACATTTTTAATTCTTATGGAAGGCAAAATGTCGTGATTTTGAGAGTATGCTGTGGTTTGAATCATTGCTATTTTATGGCTGTGAAGAGCAGGAGCAAGAAAAGGAAGATGTAGATGTTGCATTACTGCCTACCATTGTGGAAAAAGTGATTCTTCCTAAACTAACAGGTATAATTTATTGATATCATGGCTTGTAAAATTTTCTCTATATTCATAGGTGTGTGTGTGTGTGTGTGTGTGTACACACATGGGGAAGTGGGAGCAGTTCTCAGGTTATGAATAAGTGGTATTCCTAAGTTGTGTTTGTAACTTATTGGGAAAATCTCATAAGAAACAATATTGTAGGTATACTTAGGTAGCCACCCTTTAGTCCAAAATATAGAACATTAGTGCCAATTCTACTGTGCTTTCCTCTTGGTTACTCTGAGAAAATGGTGCCCAAGTTCTAACTAGAAATTTGGCATTCTGATGACAGATCAGCCTTCCTGCCAACCTAGTCTTTATTTATTTATTTAGATTTCTGTTTTGATGATTTGTCTTAAATATAAAAAGTCAAAGTTTTTAATAATGATCTTCAAAAGGAAATCATGCAAAGCAATTTTAAATGTTTACAGCCTTCCTCTTTCTCCCCCCTTAGTTTGCTTCTTTATGCTGTATTGTGATCTGCAGAACAGACTTCTCTTGAAAAATTCCACTTTGTTAGGCAAACCCGGGGCATTCTCAAGTGTTAACAAGTATCGCATTTACCCAGCTGGGAAACCTCAATTGTGGTTCACAAAAGGGATAGAAAACAGCTTTCTACTAGTGTCAACAAGTCAAAGTGACTAATAATCTTGTTCTATAGTTAGCTTTTTCCTAATCATAGGAAGGTATCCTGCCCACTCCAAGGGGACAGGAAATAAAAGTCATTTGTGATCCTTTAAGCAAGAGGACCACAAATAATGTACCAATGAATATCTAGACTGCTATCTGATGACAGTTTTTAAAAACAGGCTTTAGTTCAGGGGATAGGGATGTCCTAGTGTTTAGAAAAGAAAAAAACAGCACGCTTCTTCTCTACCCAGTAGTAGCAAAGGGATGTATACTGAGAATTGGATCAGTTAAAGTAGGAGGTCAGTGATCTTTGGGGATGGAAAGAGTAGGGGCATTTTCGGGGCATTTTCTTTGGATTTAGAGTGGATTCATGTGATGAGACAGGATAAGCCAGCAGCAAGGAGAAAAAGGAGGCAAATCTCCAGGGGCAACAAGGAAGGGAAGAGGTTGTTCCTATAGCTGTACCAGCTGGAAAAGTGAGTTGACGGAAGCCATAGAATGTAAAGAATATTTGTTAGCAAGGATTCCTGGTTATTAAAACTTACTGAGTAGTTTTGTTTTGTCTTGCTACTTCTTATATGTTTTTATATTTTAATTTTGTATATAGTTTGCCTTTATCTCTGTATCCAATAAGACTTATTCTTACCCAAATAGGAATAGCTGAAAATACATGGGATCCCTTCTCTACAACACAGACATCTAGAATGGTTGGGATTACACTGAAGTTGACAAGTGGATATCCTTCAGTGGTAAATGCAGAAAATAAAAACACACAGGTAATTTATTTTCATTGCTTGTTGAGAAGCATTATGTTTAGATGGCTTTTAATTTTCCCCTTTGAAAATATGAATGGGTGTGTTACAGATTATACTTCTATGAAAGATCACTTTCATTAAAAGTAGCACTTAGCAATTTTTATTAGTTTAAACTTTTGCAACATAGTTCAGACATTGAAAAATGTGATTTCTTGTAAGTTGTCACAATTTTACAAACCCAGTCAAAGATTATAATTTTTAAATGGCCATCAAGTTTTTTTTTTTTTTAACATTTTCAGCTATATTTAAAGGCACTCTTACTAAGAATGAGAAGAACTTTAGATGATGATGTATTCATGCCCTTGTATCCCAAAAAGTAAGTAAAACTTACTCATTTATTTCCTTCTACTTCGCTATTTTAATATAGTTGTCATTTGACTTTACTAATTTAATGAGTTTCAGCAGCCCAAGAGACTGTTTAGTAGTGTGGTGGTCAAATTCTTAACTTACAAATAGGTAATAATCATTAATCTTCCATCAATATCTGCCAAATAAATTAAAATGTATTGTTTTATCGCTTAAATGTCAAATAACTTTCCTAAAAAATTAATTGAAATTAATTGAATTAATTAAGAATTAATTTAAAGCTATTTGCTGCCTTTTAATCATTTTTTGCCTGTTTTCTTGTGTTATCCATAGTTATTAATGAATGTTTATATCATCTGGCTTTTAGAATAAAATATTTCAATTAATGTTTTTCTCTCCCTTTTGTGTATAGTATCTTGGAAAATAAAAACTCTGGCCCTTATTTGTTTTTCCAGCGACAGTTCTGGTCTTCAGTTAAGGTAAGTGACCATGACATTCTAGGGATTTCTGAAATAATTTTATTATTTAAGAAAATGACCTCTAACATAAATAATTAGATATTTATAAACAGGAAAGCTTCCATTTGAAACAGGCTTATTTGCAGTTTTGTTATTTAAAACTCAGAAACTTTTCCAAGAAAAACAGTGGTGGTTAGATTTCTTGGCTAACCCAGAAAAGTCTATTGATAAACTCTAGGGTGACTGAACTATTTTTTTTTTACTTTTTCCTGGATATATAGGTGCCCCTCAAAATTTTAAAAAAATTTTTTAGTAGCCCAACACAATCCTTTTTCCATATCACTTCAATCTCTAAGTATCTGATATAATTGTTACCCATCATGTCTACATTATTCCTAATGTGTTTCATGTTTCAGAATTACTTAACCTTTTTTCTCCTTTCTGTTACCTCATTGTAGCTGATCATAGACTTTAGAGAATAGGTTGTGAGGAGGACTATTTTTATTGAACTTACTCATACAAATATAAGTGACTGTTAATTGCCTCTTAATCTTCCCAGAGTGAATGAGGTATTTTGGATATGATTTGTTGACA
Organism: Phalanger gymnotis; assembly: GCA_028646595.1. Classification (NCBI taxonomy): domain Eukaryota; kingdom Metazoa; phylum Chordata; class Mammalia; order Diprotodontia; family Phalangeridae; genus Phalanger; species Phalanger gymnotis. The sequence continues at coordinate 516,258,457 of CM053622.1, forward strand.
GAGAGAGGGGCTACTGAATGGGCAAGAGTCTTCCATGAGAGTTTGACTCTGGAATCAGAGTCCCTAAACTGTTGCAATTTTTTAAACCATGACAAGCAGCATAGTTTCTTTATAAGAGTTCTGAACTTGGAGTCAGGAGAGTTGTTGTTCTGTTGTTTTCAGTCATGTTTGACTCTTCATGAGTCCTTTTGGGGTTTTCTTGGCAAAGCTATTGAAGTGGTTTGCCATTTCCTTCTCTAGCTCATTTTACACATGAGAAAACTGAGGCAAACAGTTAAATGACTTGCCCAGGGTCACAAAGCTAGGAAGTGTCTGAACACAGATTTGAATTCAGGAAGATGAGTTTGGGCCTGGGACTGTATCCACTGCACCACTAGTGGTCAGCATCAGTAGAGACTTGGGTTCAAATCTTTGCTCTACTCATCTGTAAAAAGGGTGATAATGGTAATAGGATTGTAACTTAGGGCTATTTGTGAAAATCAATTATAATGACATACATATAGCACTTTGTATCCTTTTTTAAGCCATTGAAGCTGAACATTCTCTAACAGCTCCAAGTTTTTTCAGTGTATTTTCATGAGCAATAGCAACTAGCTCCATATGTGTATGTTGGTGGGGAGAATTAGCCATTTGTATGTTGTTGGCTGTAAATCTGTAAAATGTTTCGAGTTTAAAAAACTGAGGCCTGTAGAGGTTAAATTCACATCCAATTCAACAAGAATTTGTTCAAAGAAATTTTATAATTGAGACTTTTCAAAATTAACTACTTTTTATTTTATATTTATAAACCCTGACAGAATCCCTATTTGGAATTTTTCACACTGAAATTGGAAACTTTGTATAAGAGGAATTTATAATCAGTGTTACTAATTCATATGTAGGTAAGAGTGTTTTCCATATTAAAGCAGTAATAAAATTGTACTGAATATATATTTTACAAGTAAAGCATCAGTGAGTTACCATCCCAAGATATATCAATTTATTTCAACTCTCTACAGTTCTTTTTTTAAAAAAAAAAAATTTTATTAAACTGTTCCCACTAAAGTTCTCCATTGCTTCAGAGTGGCATACGAGTGGGAACTTGGGTTCTCTACTCAATGGTAGCACAGCTCAAATTCAGGAAAGACTTCAAAAACTGCCTCTTGAGGGCCTCTGTACTTTGGGTTAAATCATATCCCCTAGCGAAATATGCGTTCTTGATGTAATGTAATTCTAAAAGGGTTTTGCCCAACACCAGCATTTTAAAGGTAAGTTTTCTACAGTGTGTGTGTGTGTGTATACATATACACGTGTGTGTGTGTGTGTGTGTGTGTGTGTATCCAACCTTCTTATATTACCTGAGTTCTGCAATTTGGTTTTCTCCTCAGCTATTAGGAAACTTTCTTCAGTGGTATGGCATTTTTTCAAACAAAACTCTTCAAGAATTATCCATAGATGGTTTGCTAAATAGATACATCCTTATGGCTTTTCAGAATTCAGAATATGGGGATGACAGCATCAAAAAAGCCCAACATGTAAGTTAACTAAGATATTTAGTATTTTATTTTATTTCAAATTTTTAAAAAATTTTGTCTGGACACTTTGAGTATTTTGTAAAGTCCTCTACAACAACTAGTAGAACACATAAAAAAGTAGGATTGGAAGTTAACTTACCTAGACAACTAGTACAAATCCCCCATAGCATCCTCTGTACCACATTACTTCTAAATAAACTTTTGTGGTAATTAAGGTACTTCTAAGTACTACCAAGAGGATTAGTAATGTTTTATTTTTTGGACATTGATCTTTTAAATAGTAAAAAACCATTTATTAAATACCTAACTACAATGTGCTAGACAAAAAATGTTTTTAACAACCACTTTGTTAAATAACCATTTAAACTAACTAAATATGGTTAAATGATCACAAAATAAATTGGTTTTCTTAATATTTTCTCAAATATGTAATTTCATTTGTGTGTTCCAAACTCTTCAAGGGAAAATATTTTAATCCTGTTTTCTGATGATTGTACATTTGATATTGAATGATGCTATGGGGCAGCTTTGTCCTTATATTAGTAGTATTTTCTTGCTGGGACAGTTTCATCAGTTCTGATTCTTTTCGTGACATCCGTCTAAGAAGTATTATGGTCTTTTCATTTCGGTTCTTCTTATCAGTTTGTTATCCATGATCTACAGAATGTGATCATTAAAAACATAATATAACCATACCTGCATTAAAATGTTCATTGTTGGCTTAGCTGAGGTTTGGAAGCTCAACACATTTGAGTTCCAAACATTAGAGTATACCTCTAATTTAATTGTGTGATTTTGACTAAATGAATTAATCTTTTTTTTTTTTTCAATTTTTTTAAGCATCATCCCTTTAAAATAAGCATCTTTATCTAGAACTATATAACAGGATTTCTAGTTGGGCAATTATTACCTAACCCTGCTCACCACTTTTTTTCTACCCTGCAGGTAATCAACTGTTTCCCCAAGCAGTGGTTTGTAAATCTGAAAGGAGAAAGGACTATATGCCAGCTAGAAAACTTTTGTAGATACCTTGTTCACCTGGCAGATACCATATATAGAAACAGCATTGGGTGTTCTGATGTAGAAAAAAGAAATGCGAGGTAATTATTTGTAATCAACTAATGAAGTAAAGTAGGGATCATTTTATCAAATAGTATTTAATTAGATATTTTAAAGTTGAAAGATATCTACTTTTTAGTTTTGAATTATTGCATGTGTATGTAGAAATACACACACGCGCGCGCACAACCCTCTCCCTCCTATGGCACAGTGGAAGTTTGGAAAACCTGAATTCTTGTCCTAGGTGTGTGATGGACAAACAAATCTCTCAGTGGTAAGATTGTTCAGTCGAGGGAGTTTCTGCACTCGAAGTTGCCTATGCTAGTGAAATCTTAGTATTGCATCTCCTGCTCTTCAGAGAGACAGAGAGAAATTTGGTATTCTACTAATCAAATTGGAATTCTAATAAATTGTATACACATATTACATAATTTATATGTCAACATATATGTACATGAATTGTGTTTCAAAATTGTGTCCATTTCATTCCATCTGTTTTCAAGATAAAATTTTAAAAGCATGAAGCAAAACATTAAGGCCAGATTTTGTTAGGGTACAGTGGTAGAGAGGAAGCTGTGGCTACCCAGAAGTCATTTGGGGTGGAAAGGAGAGATCCTAAGGATCTTTTCTGGGCAGCTTATTTACTTGGTGGGGCACTATTCATGGTCCCAATTTTGACTAGGCTGGTACTTACATATTAACAATAGCATTTATAGAAAACTTGATATTTGAACACAAATCCTATTTGCAGATGTAAGTTGGATTAAATTCCCTAGAAATACTTTGAGTAATTGTGAACTCTTTTCCCAGAATAAATACACTTAGTTTTTATTTTTGATTTTAATTTTATTTTTATTTACCCAAATCAACAGGGATCACCTGTCATGATTTATGAGACCAGCTTACTCAGTAATTACCCCATGTTTGCAAAGAAAAGAACTTCATCCTGTCTCACTATGGATTTATAAACAGGAAAAACAAATGATAATTGATTATAGTATGCAGTCAAGTTTCATACAGTTTTCATTTGGGGAAAAAGTACAGACTATATCAGACCAATACATATAGAATGTTGTAAGCTTTTTACATAAGCTTTTTTCTTAACAATATATTAATTGATGAATTTTTAAACTGAGTATGTAATCAAAATGTTTGTCCACAAGTTTATTTGTGAAAATTAACTAATCAAATACTGCTTTGTTACTTACAATATTTTTCTTTTTTAGGGAAAACATAAAGCAGATAGTAAAACTTCTTGCAAGTGTTCGAGCTCTGGATCATGCTATGACCGTTGCAAATGACCACAATATGAAAGAATTAAAGACTATAATTGAAGGAAAATAGAACTTTCATACTGAAAAACCTAATATAAGCTTTAAAAATCCATTCCTGATGTACAATTTTTGTATATATGTAAAGTTTCTTAAACTGTAAAGTATTGATTCTTGTTTTAATAGAGCGTTATTATATATAGTACTGCAACCGTAAACACAGGATGAGGAGCCCAGAATGATTACCTGCAGGAATACAAGAGTGTTTTCCTTATTGCCCATCATACTTCTCTTAAAGAAACATTTTGTAATCACATTTATATTAGCCATCTATTCAGTTCATTGTCCTCTGGTACACTGGTGTGTGTGTCTATGTGTGTGTGTGTGCGCTCACGCACTTGCGTGCATGTGTGTGTCTAGGTTTGTGTCTGGATGTGCATATGTCTGGTGTAAATTGTGTAATTATACATCTGTTTATACCACCGAGGAGTTACTTTCACACTGGAAATTTTTGGCATTTTTCTACTAAGTAAGCCTTTTGATAGCAGAAAACTCTTCAGTAGCAAATTGTCTTAGGAAATTACTGCATTATTGCAAAAAAGGGCTTGGTGTAAGAGTCACATATTTAAATGTTTAAATATCCTTCAGTTTAAAACAGAACAATGACAGTATTCCCTTGAAACTGAAATGGTTGAACTGTGGAACTTGTCATTGAGTTAATACAAGATTTTTCTCTGTAGTCAAATGTGGGTTTAAAGGGAACACTAGTAAATGTTATTGAGTAGTTTACAGTTGGAATATGTAAATTGAACTTTAAAAACCACAAAAAACCCACTGTTTAACTGTACAATCTGACTGCCTCATTCATGGTTCCATTCTGACCAGCTCAAATACATATACATTTAAATAGCAGCAGTTTATTGTTCAAATCAAAATCCCACATATGTGAGAGATATATGCAATAAATACATAACATACGTTTCTGGTAAGTGGATATATAAAATTTGTAGATGACTACCCCACTAAGGCAATTTAATATCCCATGATCTCCTTTAATATTTATACCACATTGTAAATATTCAGAAATTTTGTTTCAAAGTTTACACTTACTTATTCTGTGATTATCAAGAAAAACTTTTTTTAAGATTGAGGAATATTAGTTTATATAATCAGACATAAAATTAATATTTAGCCAAATAATAATTTTTAAACTTCCCCTTTAATGTATGTTGCTGGTGGCTACTTTGGTTAGAATTTATGACACTCGTTTGGTAAGAATATAATATTTCCAGATAGAACACTGGACAAATGACAGTATCAGCAAGCACAATGCTGTGCACTTGCTCAGTGAATTCTAACATGAATTCTGAAGGCTTTTGTAGGAAACATGCCTATCTCTCCATATACAACTTATGGAGATTTTTGTACTGATTCGTTGACCTACAAACATTAGAACAAAGCACTTCTTTACAGCTTGTGTAGTGTAAATGGGTATGTTAACATGTTTAGTATGGATGACATGCACACCAATTGGAACCTAAAAAAAATGTTTTTATGATCCCATTGGATTCCCATTTCCCCTTACTTGCTTTTAAGAATCCTTTCAATAAATTGTCATTGAGACTTTTCTTTTTGTGCAATCCATCCAGTTACTTTGGCTTTAGGAGTTGGGAAAAACAGAAACCCCCATAATATTACTTTAGCAGTATGAAGTAGTTTTGTCTTTTCCCTTATCCAAAGGGGTTTCATTAATAGAATAAGGACTTCATTATAATGTGAGATCAGCTGCTCATGCTGAAAGTCTCTAAGTAACATCAATATAGCAATGTTCTGTAATATGTTCACATCTTTTATCACATTTTCCTTGCAACAGCCCTCTGACCGATTCCCATTTTAAAAACAGGAACTTTCAACGGTAAGTAATTTAATTGGTGTTAGTACTTCCTCCACCAACACAGATTACCACTTTTCTGTTACTTGGTAGATGGTCTCTGAGAATCCTATGATTTGAAAAATTCATCTATCTGCAGCCAGCTTGGTTTTGTAAGGAACCTTAAGCAGAGATAGGCTTGGTCCTCAGACAACAGTACATCCCTAAACCTATACTGAAAACCTTTCTAGCCTGACTAGTACCTGCAGAATACCTCCACACCATCGTGAGAAAGTAGGACTATAGTGAAGGGCCCTTAGTAAGATAGGTACACGGAGGCATGAATGTTTTAGTAGTGTAATAGTGCCTGGCACATCGCACAGTGTCAGTAAATTACTGTTCATTGACTGATTTAACCTAATTCCTCATTCCTAGTTCTTAATCCCTTTCCAAAAGACCCTTAAGCTCTAATTTTCACAAACATTTGGTTTTAGCTTTACAAATTTAAGTGGAATTGTTTGATTTTATTAAGAAGTCCTTTCACTAAATGAAACATAATTCAGTCTCAAAAGTTAGGGTGTTAAACTTTGGAATTACCCAGAAAGCAAAGGTTGTTTTGGGTAATCGTAGGATCTAAGATTTAGAGCTGGAATAGACCTTAATGGTTATCAAGTCCAACTCCCTCATCTTACCAAGATAAAACCAAGTGACTTGCCCAGGATCACAAAAATATAGGATTCATCCTTGAGGCAGGATGCAAACCCAGGCCTTTCAGACTAGAACATGCATTTAAGTGCAGTGCACGTCGACTTTCAGGAATAACACATAGGATAATTAAGTTTATCACTAAGAAAAGGAGATAGTATACTGTATTTTAAAGCGAATTATAACTTAGTATATTAAACATTTTCACAGTACTTAGGAGCAAAAGTAACCGAATCCTAAATCCAGCAAAGTACTTTTAAAACAACTTATAAATCACGTATGCGAAGGTGCCAGACTTTAAAGCTATTTTTATACCATTGGATTCTTCATAGATATTGCCACATGTGTTAAGAAATATGTGCATAATGAGAGTCCCTAAAATGGGTTTTAGCATCAATATCTACCAATGAAATTATGATCATTTTAGAAGCATTGTGCTTTTCCCTTTGTTATGATTGGCAAAGAAACAGAACCAGGTTTCCCTGTCATCATAAAGATGATTTGATCACATTTGATACATTTTGATGCTGTCTGAATATCTCGATTCATTTTCTTCTAATGCTTTACAGTTATTAAAGTCCTTAAACATTTATTGGCTGTCCATGAAAGGCAATGGGCTGCGTGCAGTAGGGAAAACAAAAATGCTAATTTGAATATGTAGAAGAAACAAGAGAGAAAATAGGGAACATTATACAAGAGAAAGAATATAGAGGAGTAGTGATCAACAAACTCAAACCATACATTGAAAAACCCACCTTAATTTCTTCTAGACCCTGGGCAAATGCTTATTTTTATGACTTGGAAAAACTCCCAACCTGATTTGTGGAAGAAATTGGACTAGGTTGAGAAACTTAGCTCCTATAAATGCAGTTTAAAGTATCCAAAGGTGGGAGAGGAAACTTCCTGGAGTTAAGAACTTCACAGCATCAGCGTCTCCCATCCCCTAAGGTCATTCCCAGGTTATATTGACCAGATGTGCCATGTGTGAGATTTCTAGATAACTGAATCCCCTGTCCTATTTTTCTACTCTTAAAACTAATAATGTTCCCGTATTTGTGCCAGGTTAGATGCTAGTGACAATATAGATAATCTCCCTCTTCCTCTTCGCCCCCACCATGGTGGCTACCCATTCAGGAATGTCAGAATTGGAAGGTACCTCAGAAACTAGGGAGTGCAACTTGGCATCTGACCAAGAATCTCCTCCACTGAGAATAGGGTAGGTGGATAAAGTGTTGGACTTGGAATCAGGAAGACCAAAGTTGAAGTCCTGCCTCAGACACTAGGCTAGTCACTTAATAACTCTGCATCAGTTTCCTCACCTATCAAGTGGGCGGTAATGATGGCACTTTAAAGTTGTGAAGATAAAATGAGCTAATATGTACAGTGCTTTCCAAACAACCTACTATGTACGAGTGAGCGATTGCTCACATATAGGCCTTGGGCTTTACAAAGCACTTTATATGCATATTTTATATCTAATAACTGCTAAATAGAAAAGACCATTACATAGAAAAATATAGCAGTCCTTTTTGTGGTCACAAAGAACTGAGTAGTGACTAAAATTACAAGAATGGAATGTATATTCTGTCAAGAAATAATGAATGATCGATTCAGAGAAACCTGGGAAGACCTCTATGAACTGATGCAGAGAGAAAAGAGCAGAACCAGAGGAGCAGTCTATGCATTGGCTTCTATGATGGAAAGGAACCCAACCTTTGAAAGACTCAAGAACTCTCATAACCAATCGTGCCTTCAGAAGACTGATGAAGCATGCTTCCCATTCTTTAGAAAGGGGACAGATTTGGGGGGCAGATGAGACAGTCATTTTCAGATGGGCTAATCTGAATTTGTCTTGTGTATATGACTGGGAGAGGCATATTGGGACAGGAGATTTCATGGGTAGTGGTGATGGAAAAAAATTAAACATTACATATAAGCAAGTGGAAGAGAGGCATAGAAAAGCAGGGCACGTTTCTTACTATCATGGTAAATTTGAATAGAAATTGGACCTGTGACTCAGGTGAGAAAAATACAGGTTGAGACTACTGCACCTTTAAATCTAAGAGTGGCTTTTAAGGAGGGCATTGAGAGGCAAAGTTACTTGCCCAGTACCACAGGCAATATGTGTCATGAGTGGGACCTGAAGTAGCTTTTTTTGGCTTTGAGGCTTTAATATGCCCTTAAAAAAACTATATAAAAGAAATGCACTGTTTTATATACCATACACTTTTTCTATGTACATTGAAATATTCATGTTAAAGAAAAAAAACTTGCCATGCTTTCAAAGCTCCCGCAAATGTCATTGCCGCAAGAAGCCTTCCCAGGACCACTGGTCATAGCTGGTACCGCCCCCCCCCCTCTTAGGTCTCTCAAAGCTTTATTTGTCTTCTCTTTTGCACTGAATGATAACTACTGACGTTTCTGGAACATTTTTATTGTTTAGAAAGCACTTGGCATTCAATAAAGTCACCATCTGATGCCAAGTCATGTTTTGGTAGTCACTCTCGGTTCTCAAGAGCCTACAATCTCAAAAGCTATTCTAGTATATCACAAACTGGGAAGTTTTATGGTTTTGACAGGCTGACAGATTGTATCTAAAGGGAAATCAGCATAATTAAGGAAAAGTTCATGAGGCTGCAAGATGATGAAATTTTTATTATAACTATAAAGATCATCTATGAAACCCTAGAGATGATCTAGTGCTGGAAAGTTGGCAAAGTTCTTTACATGTATTATCTTATTTGATCTTCATGACAAAACCTAGTAAACCCATTAATAAATGTTTGTTGAATTGAACCTTGTTATATTTTACAAGTGCTATTATCTCCATCATCTGATGAAGAAGTTAAGGCACAGAGAAAAATTCAGTGATTTGCCCACTGTTACCAGCAGCTAGTAGATTTAGGTGTGATTAAAACCCAGGAGCTTTTTTTCTGCTATCACCTTTCTATACCTTAAACCACTTCACGTAGTTACCACCCTAGTTTAGGCCCTCACACCTGGACTACTGCAATAGATATTTAGTCTTATTTCCTCTAGTTTCTCATTCCTCCGCCCCCCAGTCCATCTTCCACATAGCTGCCAAATTGATACTTTTTAATTGTGATTTTTTTCTGAACTTTAATACCAAAATTAATTTTCATACAATTAATAAAAGATTCTCTACTTAAATCTGTTTCATACCACCTTTTTTTTAAAAGTGTATAATAAATTCTACATATTATTTTCACAACTGCCATGCTTATCTGCTTCCTTCTATGCTGTACATTTAAAAAAAATGTTTCAGAAGCCTCTTTTTGGCATCACAATAACTTTAACTGTTCCTGTTAACCCTCATTACTAACCCGACCCTCCCGACCCCCATTAACCTAGAGAAAGAAAGGGAAAAAAACCAACTTGTAACAAGTAGTTAAGCAAAACATCCACACAGTGGCCAAAGATATTTCTTCTGTACCTTGTGTTTATCCATTCTCTATCAGGAGGTGAGTAATATGCTTCATTATAAGCCCTGTTGAAAGAATTCTTAAGTTTTTCAAAGTTGGTTTTTCCTTAAAATGCTGCTTTTTTTTGTCTAAGTAGTTCTAGTTCTACTTATTCATACTACCCAGAATTCTCTGAAATTATCTCTTCTCATTTGCTATGGTGCAGTGATATTCTATTACATTCCTATATTAGAATTTGTTCAATTATTCCCCAGTTGTCTAATAAGAGGCAATCTGACACGCCCTCTTGGATTCTAGTTCCTTGCTCACCCCCTATTTAAATTCCCCCCATTCAAAATCATGAAGTTTGTTTTGCTTGTAGCTTTTTTCTCCTGCAAATGATCTTAATGCCCTCCATTTCCTTTTTTTCTCCCTATTGAATTTGATGTGTTTGCGCCAAACCATGTGTTTCTGTATATTCAAACATACTTTTGTCCATTTTAGGTAAGACTAAGTTTCATCTGATGCTTCTTTTCCCCATCCCTCTCTCCCTGTTTGTATACACAGCTCCGTGCAAAACTTAAATGCTACATGAATGCTATTAGAATTTTCTCATATACCCCAATCATGAAGGATAGTATTTAACTCCCTCAGTACCATTTGAGGACATTTGTTTTCTCCTTTTTTAGAATGGGAGCACCACATCATCCAGCTCCTTCCAATTGCTTAAATATATTTACCTTTCTAAGTTTTGCTGGACTCTTGGGTTTGTATTTAGCTCTGGTCTTTTAATCAGAAATGCTTGATTAAATGCTTCATTAAAGGTCCATGGTCCATTCTTCTCCCCCACCCCCACCCCCCATGGAATTATACTCGGCCTTGGAGAAGTTATTTTTATTTTTAAATCTGTACCTTTTGCCTTTTGGAATATAATATTCTGTGATCAGACTGCCAGATCTTATGTGATCTTGATGGTAGTCAGTTAGTACTTGGACTGCTTCCCTCTGGATCCTTGACCTTTTTTTTTCTTGACAGCTCTGGATTTTTTACTGACATTCTTCAAACTTGAGGAATTTCAGGATGTTATAAGTGGATTCTTTTAAAAATTTATTAAAATAATATTTTATTTTTCCCAATTATATGTTAAGACAATTTTTAAAATTCAGTTTTTTAAAATTTTGAATTCCAAATTTTCTCCCTCACCTCCCTGAGACAGTAAGTGATTTGATATGGGTTATATATGTTCATTTATGTAAAACATTTCCATACTAATCATATAATAAGAGAAATAGACTGAAAGGAAAAAAAACTATGAAAAAAATCAAGAAAGTGAAAAATGGTATGCTTAAATCTGTATTCAGACTCCATCACTTTTTCTGGAGGTGGATAGCATTTTTTGTCTTCATTCCTTTGGGATTGTCTTGGATCATCATAAAATATTGCTGTTACTGTGTGTAATGTTCTCTTGGTTCTGCTTATTTGATTTTGCATCCATTGTGTAAGTCCAGGTTTTTTGGAAAGCATCCTGCTTGTCATTTTTTATGGCTTAATAGTTTTCAATAGTACCATATTTCACCACATAATCATCGAAGAGTTTATACCAAATTTTTTTTTGCAAAAAAGTGGGGTGCAACCATTATGTGAAGCTTTTTAAAAAAATTGTACTGGCATCACTTAAAATCATTTGTTACTAAACTGTCTTTGGTGCAAGATTAGGATGCGTGGAATACTTGTGAATATATGTTAAAATTGGGAAGATGGAAGTCTTACCATATCACATGACTTACTCATGGCAGCTTTGCCTGCCCACTCCCCTCATGCCTATGGCTCTTTATTGAGTTGAGTGACAATACCATTAGTACTGCAGCACTCCAAACAAACCATGCAAATTGGCTTTCAGAAATATACTGACAGTGCCCATGCACTGAGAATTCTAGACTCACGGCTAGCAATGCAATGCATATCCATATGCCACTGGTGAATACATTGCTGCTCTGTTTACCTTTTAAGTGGTAAATTATACTATGCAATGATTACACAATGAAAGGTTAGAAACCAATTTTTGGACTGGAGAAAAAAACCCAGCATGTGGCAATTATGTGGTGACAATGATTTTGTGGTGAAATATGATAGTATAACCACAATTTGTTTAGCCATTCCCTGGTTGATGGGCATTCCTTCAATTTCCAATTCTTAGCCACCATAAAAAGAGCTGCTATAAATATTTTTGTACAAATAGGTCCCCCACCTGACCCCATGTCAGTAAGGCAATAATCACAATATAAATGATAATTGTCAAAACGCCTATGTGGTTCTGTATCGTAAATTATACGAGACTCTCCACATAGAAGGTAGAAGTAAACCATTTATTCAGACACCAGAGAACCAGATCCTGTAACCAATAAGTCCACAACATCACAGCAGCAAAGAATTCAATACACAATATCACAGCAGAGAACCACTCCATCTCATAACCTTCTTGCCCCATGCTGGGGCCTTCCCAGAAACTTAAGAGCACAGCTATCACACGTCTGCTCTCTTTCCCTCAGCTCTAACTGTCATAACCACTCAGCATTTCCTGTCAAGCAACTTCCTTTTCCTCTCAGCAAGCTCCTCCCACCACATGTGACTTAGGTTTCCTGTGACAAGCAGGTCACATGGCCCGTTAATGGGTGGGAAAGATCTTCAAATATAAATTGCTATTACACCCCCTTTTTTTTATCTCTTTGGGATACAGACCTACTAGTGATACTGTTGGGTTAAAGGGTATGCACAGGTTTATTGCCCTTTGGGCATAATTTAAGTAGATTCTTTCTATCAAAATGATAGTAAAATACCCTGTAGTAAACATCTGGGAATTTTCGTTTATGACTTACTGAAATATAGTGCTCAGGCTATGGTCTTGGTTTTTTTTGGTCTTGGTTTTTTTGGTCTTGGTTTTCAGGGAGTCCAGAAATTCCTAAATTATCTCTCCTTGATCTGTTTTTAGAGGTTGTTGGGGTTTTTTTTTTTTTATTAATATCAGATAGACATTTTCTTCTGTTCTTAAAACTTTGATTTTATTCAAATATTTCTTTTCTCATAAAATCATTGATTTTTCAGTTTGACCTATTCTAGTTTTGAAGAAGTATTTCACTTAGGTAAGGTTTATCACTTTCTCTTCTAGGTTACTTGTTCTTTTAATTATTTCCTCCTGAGTTTTTAATTTCCTTTTTCCTCCTCTTGTTTCATTTCTTCCAGGTATTTATGTGGTTCTTGTGGAAAGTCCATTTTTTCCTTTGAGTGTTTGCAATTTTCAATTATTTACTTCTTTTGGGTGATTTCTAGATTTACAACAGTGGCTTTTTTATATCGGTTAATGTTTTCGTTATTTCATCTTTCCAGCTTTAGTTCTTAATTGGGACTTTGTGCCAAGACCATGCATGCTCTGCTCCCTCCTGCCCTTTAGGTTGAGGTCATTGATGCTCCTTGTTCTAGCCTTGGATCCATTAAGTTCCTGCACTAACCTTCAGGGGTTCTAATCTTTGAAGCTTAGAATTCTGGATTTTCAAAGCCCTCGATGGGATCTCAGGACAGTCTTAGGTATGTCATAACTTCTAGGCTCTTGTTTCCATTTCTGAACATTGTGGCACCACAGTAGTCATTGGTTACTGCCTACTGCCACTCCCTTGGATATTCAAGGACCCCAACCTGGGGCTGTTTGACTACCTTAGGCTTTCTCAGGGGATCCCTCAGCTCTTACTCTCTCCAGATTCAGAGCTTTGCAAGTTATTCAGTTTCTTGACCTGTCTTTGATGGAGTTGGAAAGTCCTTGCATTGGCAGCACCACTTTGCTATTTCCTCAGGATTCTGCAAGACCTCTTGTGCAGTACTAAGGTGGAATAACACATGGTTTTTCACTGGATTGCTTGATTATTGGAGGCAGCTGATGGCATAATTTATTGAGCATTGGAGTAGGAGTCAGGAGTGAGTTCCAATATGGCCTCAGACACATACTAGCTGTGTGACCCTAGGCTAGTCACTGGTGCCTCAGTTTCCTCAACTGGAAAATGAGGATAATGATTGTACCTACCTTTCCAGGTTGTGAGGATTAAATGAGGTAATATTTGTAAAAAGTGCTTAGTACAGTCCCTGGCATATAGTAAGCTCTGTATAAATGCTAATTCCCTTCTCTTCTCCATTATTTGATCTGATATAAACTTCAGGCTGTTGCTGGAATAGGTATGTGGAAGCTGGGTAGTTTGCCTCCCCACCAAGACGGCTCTCTTGTTTGAAAGTCCAGATTGCTATCATTAAAACACAGCTCTGACCATGTCATTTCTTTCTCAAGAAGCTTCAGTGGCTCTCTATTCTCTGCATTTAAAACCCTTGGCAATCCTATTCCAAACTATCCTTCCAGATTGATTTCATATTCCTCCTTACTCTGTATTCTAGCCAAACTGTCATACTTTGTACGTGGTGCTCTGGAACGTGACATTCTACCTCTTCTTCCTCACCATTATGCATGTCCTACTTCTTAGAATGCAGTTCTCACCTCAGCCCCTTGGACTCTGACTTTTATCAAGGCCCACCAAGGACTTCTCCTTCAAGAGGCCTTTCCTTGTCTCCCCTTCTCTTCCAGTTGCTTAATAATCTCTCCCTCAAATTAATTGACTTTGTATATGTTTTGTATCTATATTTGAGTTCTTTCACCTTCCTCCAATGGTCAGGGACCATTTTCCTTTTTGTCTTTTTATCCTTATCCCTAGCATATTGCCTTGGACATGGTGGGCTTAAATGCTTATCAAATCAATGGATGTCACACCAAGCTGATTCACTGAGCCCATTTGAATTTGTAGTGTAGCTATGTCCTTCATTATCTTCCTTATTCAATTGTAAACTTCTTCAAGGTAGGGATTATTTCTTATGGATTGTTTCTTTTGGCCTAGCACAATACATACTAGGTACTGAATACTAGTAGGTTCTTATTGTGATAGAAAATGATCAAAGTGTCCATTGATTTGGGTACTCCTACTAATCATACAGTCAACATTCAGAGATGTTATCTGCAGATTTTATGCTAAGATCATAGGCTCATCTGCATGAAAAGTCAGAGAGCCTCAAGCATCAGTTTCAGCAACCATTTATAGAAAGTGACTACATAAGTAGCAAAGAAATGTGGAATTTTACTGAGAGCACAAGGGGAAGATAAGAGTATACATGTCTGAGAACAAGTAACAAACAGAAGGGGGAAGGTACAGACTTCTACAGCTGACTTGAGCTTCCAGGAACAAAATCTGGAAAGATCAAAACAGGGACTGGAATAGTGTAACCTTACTATAGTGATGGCAAGGCTGAGCCAGAGTTTCCCATCACAGACTTTCTCTTATCACTGTGGCAGCAAGAGGCCTGAGCTATAAATTCCTTGCCACATAAAATGTTTGATGAACTAGATTGACTCTAAGCTCCAACAAAAAATACCATTATGGGTGGAATAAAGAAGCAACATTTTTATCTTTTATTCAGAAGCCAGTGATTTTTCTTACCATTTATCTAGGGAATGGAGATTGTATTGGGGTGGGGGAGTATATTTTTGATTATTTTTTAATATAAATGTGTTTACATTTTGAGTTCCAAATTTACCCCCTGCCCTTCCCATTGAAAAGGCGAGCAATATATCAATTATACATGTGAAGACATGCAAAACATTTCCATATCGACTATGTTGTAAATATTAAAAGGGCAAGAAAAAATATACTGAAAAAAGTATGCTTCAGTCTGCACTCAGAGTTCATCGGTTCTCTCTCTGGATGTGAATCACTTATTTCATCATGAGTCATTTGGAATTGTCTTAGATTATTGTATTTATTAGAGTAGCTAAGTCTTTCATAATTGATCAGTCTTACAATACTGCTATTACTGTGTAGGATTTTGGTTCTGCTTATCTCATCTTTCATCAATTCATCTACGTCTTTAAGGAATAATATTAAAATTTTGCTGACAGCATTATATTAGGTAAGCGCACTGTTGGTCTCTTTCTGGACAACAAATAGTGGGATCTGGTGGACGTTTATAGACTAAATCAGCTTTTCTTCACCTGAGGATATAAAAACTCCTTTGTGTCAATGTAGATAGGTATCAGGAAAAAAAGACAGGAAAAATACATTGAGCACGTCTAAACTGGCTCCAACTTTGACTCTTTGGATTTTTCCACCTCTATCTTTTCTAAAACCATTTGATGAAGTACTCAGTCTAGCTATGTTTACTTCTAACTTAGTTCTGCTCCTGACTCCTGATTCTCTGAACTTTTTATGCCTTGCTTCCTCGTGGGCACCTTCCATCTGAGGGTAGAAACTGTCCTTCTTTCTGCTTATGTTTGAATTCCTAGTGTTTAACACGATGCTTTATCTATAGTTGTATTTCAATATAATTGGTTTCCATCATAATCCTGTGTATTTTTATATTATGCTTCACTAGACTGCCACAGGGGTCTATGACACAAAAAACATCTTAAGAATTCGTGGTCTAAAACACAGTTCTCAACCTTTTTGGTCTCAAGACCCCTTTAGTCTCTTTAAAATTACTGAGCACACCAAAGACTTTTTTCTTTTATGTGGATTATATCCATCAATATTTACCATGTTATAGATTTAAACTGACAAGATTTCAAAAGTTCATTTAAGCATAATAAACCCATTATATATTAACATATTTATGAGAAAGAACCTAATCCCTACCCCCCCAATTTAATCAGGTGGCATTGCTTTGCATATTTTTGCAACTTTCTTTAATATTTGGCTTTATAGAAGACAGCTCTATTTTCATATCTGTTTCTGCATTCGATCTATTATAATATATTTTGATTGAAGCTTATCAAGAAAATCCAGCTTCATCACAGGGATATGTAATTGGGAAAGGAAAGAGTATTTTAACAGGCAAATAACTTTTTTTTTTTGGCGGGGGGGAAGGCACGACAATTGAGGTTAAGTGACTTGCCCAAGGTCACACAGCTAGTAAATGTGTCAAGTGTTTGTGGCCGCGTTTGAACGCAGATCCTCCTGACTCCAGGGCCGGTGCTCTACCCACTGCACCACCTAGCTGCCCCCAAATAACTTCTTAGTATTGTTGCGAAAATAGCATTGAACTTGCAGACCTATAAAGGGGGCTTCATGTCCCACTGTTCCTCCCACCCCCCAAATGGGGCCAGATCACGCTTTGAGAACTGTTAGTCTAAATTATGAAACCTTTTAAAAAGATTTTTGACTAAAACCTTTTTATAAAGATGGTTTGTTTCAAAGTAATGCAAGTTTTGAAGTGACTGTCCTTTGCTGGTTGGCTGGCCTAGGTTTTAAACTAATATAGCGAATAATCAAAATTAAGGTGATTTTTTATATTCTAATATAAGTACAAAGGGGAATGAAGAGTGGCCTGGATTGCCTCTTTAAAAGAGATATTGTGGAAGGAACCAGGCAATCAAGGGGAGAAGCTGCTTCTACAGTCTGAAGTTTAGGACAAGCGGGAGCTTCTAGAGTGTAGAGGTTTCTGAGGTGACAATCGCAAAGTCGGGGAGTAGAGTGAAGACTGCAGCTGGGGAAGGAATTCAAGATGAACAACAGCTTTTTTTTTTAATCTGTTAAATTATGGGGTTAGACAAGGTTCCTTTAAAAGCATATGTGCCTAACAACCTGTGTCGAATTGCTAGCCTGTGAGACAGAGAATTTGGAAATCAAAATTTGAAAAAAAAACTAATGTTAACATTGTTTTTACACGTAACTGGAACACGTAAAATATATTAGAAGGTGGAAAAAATAAAATCATGATGCCCTTTGGAGAGGGAACATTTAATGCTTAAGATCTCCATACATGGGAGGCGAAAGGACAGCTCCTCCTAATTCCAATATCCCAGCAGAGGGAAAGGGGCGGAGAAGATGGAGAAGCCGGGCTCTGAGAAGTCACAGACTGGGGGGAGGAGCCGAAGGAGAGAAATTGACGCCTCCGGGAGGCGGGGCCTCCCCCGCCGCTCTCTTCCGTGGGCTGGGCCCTCCCGACTCTGTGGGCTGCGCAATGCGGAAGAGATGGCCCCTCTGGAGCGGAAGTGACGGTTCCGGCGGCGGCGGCGGCGCCAGTGCCAGGGACACGGGCAACCCGGGCAGCTGGGCTGTGGGAGCCGGCGGAAGGAGCCGGGGCGAACCCACGGCAGGCGGGCTGACTGGGGCGCCACCGGACCCTCCAGCCGCCTGGGGAGCAGCCTGACAGCACCAGAGGTGGCTCAGGTAGAGGCCCGGGCGGGTCCGGGCGGGGCGGAGGCGGCTTCTCGGCGGGGCAGCGAGAGAGGAAGGGAGCCGGCTGCGAGCGACCGCAAGGGGACACGGGGAGGTCGTGACAGCCGCTGTCAGGGGCTGCCGGGCGGGCGAGCCTCCGCAGTTCTCTCTGCTCGCTCAAAATGGAGGGGCTCGCCCGCCCCCCGGGGAACCAGCGTCCCCGAGTGACAGCCCACCGGGCTGGGGGGTCCGGGCGGCTTCTCCCCCTTGTCTTACCCGATTCGTGTGTGTGCGAGCGGGGGCCGAGGTCGGGGGTGGGGGCGGCCAGCCCTTCGCCTACCGTCAGACCCTTGCAGCAGCTTCCCCTGGAATCTCAGGGGTCGAGGGTCCTTGAAAGGGAGCCGGTGACCTCTGCTCTCCCGACTGTGCCTCAGCTCACCGGGAGGTTTTGTTGGATCTCATCTCCGTCCCACCCACCTCCCCTCTGGAGACTCGGTATTTTCCATTTTAATCTTCCGCGTCAACTCTTTTTCTTTCTCTTCCTCCCACTGGGGCCAATTGAAGTTTCCTTTAAAATATATATTCACACACATACATATTTATAACGTATTAAGCAAGAAGCTGATAAATCATTTCCCAATAAATGAGCTCCAGAATTTTCCCTTTCTGTAAGGATCCCTAATTATATGTCAAAACAGCACTGTGGCTTCTAAGTGATGAAATTAAGCCCTGCCTTGTCATGAGAACTGAGACCCCCCCCCCCTTCTCTCTCTCTTTTTTTTTTTTTTTAGTAAGAATGAAGTGGTGGGGTTTGTTTTTTTTTTTCGTTTCAGTCTCTCTCCTCCTTCTCCCTTCCGCTTCTCTATCACCCCAAACAGACAGAAAGACCCACGCAAAACCTGCCAGGAATTCCTTGGTGCTTTGCGGTCAGTACTGCAGAGGGGAGCATCAGCTTCATTTGCTGCTCTTGGCTTTCCCAGGGCTGCCTCGGAAGAAAGAATGGCGTTCAGCAAAGGATTTCGAATCTTTCAGAAACTGGATCCTGCACCATTCAGTCTCATGGTGGAAACTAGGCAAAAGGAAGAATGTCTCATGTTTGAGTCTGGTGCTGTAGCAGTGCTCTGTAAGTCCCTGCGCCTATATTGTTAAACGTTATGACAGCTAGATTGATTTGGAACAATGTAAATTCAACCATTTTGTTTATAGACCATCAACAAACGTCCTAAATTGTCTTCGATTTTAGTAAGTTATTTTAATCTTTTTTTTCATCCTAACGCTTTTCTAATGAATTTTTCATTTTCTTCCACCCCGAAATATTTTTTGAAGTTAGATTTTTGTTGTATCTTCTAAGTAAAATGAATAATTCGTACTGTATCAAACCCTCTGAGTTGAGGCTGCTGTTATAATGAATTAATTTTTTTTCTATGGTGTTGATGTTGAAATCTACTGGGAAGGTCTCTGTACAATTTTGAAAGTTATCAGTCAGTCCGCAAGCAGAGTATCCTACTAGAATCTTTTCTTTACATTTCAGGTTGTATAAACATTTCTGAAATTTAATGAGTTATATATGATTGCCGATCTTTGTGTTTTTAAAATAGCTAATATTAACAAGTTAATAGGAAAGAACTTAATAGACTACAAGACAGTACCAATTACTGCAGTTACTGGAAGAGGGAGGAAAAAAATTAAATGTTTAATTTGAATATTTATCAGCTCTTCTAATTTTATAGTGTAGCCAGCAAATTTGGGATATATCAGCCAGTCAGGTCTAGAGGTTCTTCCTGGTAACAGTTACTTTTCATTTAGTGAGGTTTTACTATTCTAAAGTCAGTTTATCACTTTACCTATCTCATTTAACTTTTTAAAAAAGCTGTATTTAAATATTGGCTGTTGTTTTTCAGGTATTATTGAAACATTGAGCCAATTGATGACATATCTTAAGAATTATTTAGATTTCATTGATGATATTATTGACAGTTAATGAGCTAATGTGATACCATAGCAAAACTATTAGTTTATACTGCTTGGGGAGAGAGGCTGGAACAGGTTTGAAATATATCTTTATTTTAATGTACCGGAGGAGGAACTCTATTTTTATACTGAAGTTCTTTAATAACAGTCATTCGTAATTAAAATTTTCATGGGTATTCATTTATGCCACTTTGAATGAAGTAGAATCGAGGACATGGGAGGATAAAGGTTTTATTATATATTTGGAAGCTCAAAATGTTTTTTGCAACTATCTCCTCAAAGCGTCCTTGCAAATGTTTTAAATTATGACTTGCCCTCGTAATCTTATCTGAATTCCAAATGTTCATGTAACTTAAGACTAAATTTTGTCACAGGCCCATCAAAGAATCAGTGTTACTGTTTTGAACTGTTTTAGATTCTCAGCACTTAATACAGTGCCTGGCACATAATATGGGCTTAATAAATGCTTCTTGACTTGTCTTGATTGGACTGGAAGGGACCTCAGAGGTTACCTAGTCTTACAGATGAGAAAACGTAAGCCCAGAGAGGCTCAGTGACTTGACCTAGAGTCCCACAAGTAGTAAATAGCAGAGTTGATATTTGAACCCAGATCCTCCGACTACAAATCTAGACATCTTTCCCTTGCACCTCTTCTTCCTCCATTTTATAGGTGGGAAATTGATTTTTTGAAATCAAATATAAGACTTCATGTTTATCCCTATTACATTTGATGTTAGACTTGACTGCTGTGTTGTAATTTTTGGTTTCTTTGGATCCCAATTCTGGCATCCAGTATAATCCATAATCTGCAGATTTGATAAACATTTCATCTATTCATTTTGCTCCTACATGGACAATACAGTTATGAATGGAAATTATTCATTCAACAAATAGAAGAAATTGACAAAATATATTTTATTCTTAGCCATCATTTTTTTGAAACTTAAATTTTTTTTTTATTCATCATTTTTAAGAGTGATGAGATAGTAACTGCCATGTGCCAATGAAGATGACAACTATTATTATTGGAAGAAACTTTAATATAACCTGCTCATTTTGAAAATGAAGTCTCCTACTAGGAAAGATTTTATCCATATCTTCCTCCTTGTTCTAAGTCATGTTGGAACTTGTACTATGCATTAAATATGTATTTGCTGATCATTTTTTTTAATCTTGAAGGATTCATGTTAGATTTTTAACCCCAAGACAGAAAACCTAGAAGTTATCATGATTTTGAATATATATATATATGCTAGTTCTATGTTAAACTATATGGTGATGTAAGGGGATTCCCTTATCAATGCTCAAAGGAAAAAAAAACATCATCTGAAAATGATACTCAGTTGTTTGAAAATTTCTCAATATTTGAACTAAATTTTTTCATAAATTAATTTATTTATTTTTAGTTTTCAACATTCACTTCTGTAAGTTTTAAATTTTCTCCTCCTCCCTCCTTTCTCCCCTCCCCAATACTGTGTACACAATCTGATATAGGCTCTACATATACATTCTTATTAAACATATTTTCACATTAGTCATGTTGTATAGAAGAATTAGAATGAATGGGAGGAACCATGAGAAAGAAAAAACAAAACAAAAAAAGAGGGTAAATAGTATGCTTTGATCTGCATTCAGACTCCATATTTCTTTCTCTGGATGTGGATGAGTCATGAGTCTTTCGGAGTTGATTTGGGTCCTTGCATTGCTGAGGAGAGCTAAGTCTGTCAAAGTCAGTCATCACACAATTTGGCTGTTACTGTGTCCTGGTTCTACTCACTTCACTCAGCATCATTGAACATAAATTTTTGCAGAAACAATTGGGTTAGTTACTATTCCTGTTCATTTCCTTTTTGATTTAAATCACTTGTACATTTCTTTCAAGGAAAAATTAAGTGGATTTATTCTTTTTATAAAGATTAAAACAATTTTTTAGTAGCTCATTGATTCTCCTAGAGAAGATAATTCAAGTACTAATGAAAAATTTGAAATAATGGTTACAGAAATATCCCATTAAAAGTTTCCTTTAAAACTTCGTTTGGCATTTAGTCTCAGGATAAATACCAAAACATATAATTAAATACTTTTCTGCTAATACATTATAAGATGAAGATGATCCTCCATTCTTAAAGGCTATACTAGTGAAGCTCTAGAAAGTTTCAAGTATAGACCTGGTAATATATCTGAAAGTAAAAGTCTAAGTTTGGAAAGCCTCATTTCCAGGTGTCCTGAATGAACTGAATTTTTCAGTATTTCTTGAAGACCATCTACTAAGTCATAGAGCAGCTACTCTAACAGTCATTTGAGGGAGTAACCACACTAATGAAATCAGATTTCCTTGAGGTATATTTTGAATGGTTTTCCCTTCCTTACCAACAATAGCAAATGTTTCTTGGTTGATTGGTGGTTATAAAGTATATGCTAGGAAAAGAGTGGTTTCCTTGCCTTTAATCTATTTCCTTACCTTCAGTTCTGTACTGTATACTAACAAATACTAATTTGTTACCGGAATCTTCCTAAAACGTCCATTCTACTACCCTAAACTTTAGTAGTTCCCAGTTGGCCTCAGGATAAAGAAACAGAAGGTTCCTAGTAATTTGTATATCCTCAAGTCAACAAGCATTTATTAAACACCTACTTTGTGCCAGGCACTGTGCCAAGCCTTGGGGATATACAGAAAAGCAAAAATAACCACTGCCCACAAGGAACTAAATCCAATGGGGAAGACAGCATGCAAACAATTATATACAAACAAGGTATACAGGATAACTTGGAGATGATCTCAGACAGTCACTAGCATTAAGGGGGACCAGAAAAGCCTCTGTATAGAAGGTGGGATTTGAACTAAGACTTGAAGGAAGCCAGGAGAAAAGAGATGAGGAGAGAGCCTTCCAGGCATGGGAGATAGCAGTGGAAAATGTGTGGAGTCTGGACAGCAAAGAGGCTAGTATCACTGGATCATGTTTGTGGAGGGGAATAAAATGTAAGAATACTGGAAAGGTAGAGAGGATCCAGGTTGTGAAAGGCTTTAAAAGCCAAAGAGAATTTTATATTTGATCCTGAAGGTGATAGATACTAGAGTTTATTGAATAGTATATTGGGCATCTAGGTGGTACAGTGAATACTGTGCTGGGCCTGAAGTCAGGAAGACTGATCTTTAGTTCACATCTGGCTTTAGATACTACCTGTGTGACCTTGGTGCTTAACCCTGTTTGCCTCAGTTCTTCATCACAAAATGAGCTGGAGAAGGAAATGGCAAACCATTATGCTATCTTTGCCAAGAAAACCCCAAATGGAGTCATGAAGAGTTGAACATGATTGAAATGACTGAACAACCACAACCATGGAATAGGAAGTGATATGGTCAAATCTTGTACCTGAGGTTTGATATGGTCAGACTAAACTCTGGTAGTTGAATGGAGATAAAAGATAGGGCTAGGTAGAGAGTCCAGTCAGAAGGCTTTTTCAGTACTCCATTTGTGAGGTGATGAGGTCCTAAACCAGGATGGTGACGGTGTCAGAGGAGAGAAGTGGGTTCACTTGAAAGATACTACGAAGGTAGAGTCTTCTAGACTTGGCAGCATTTGGGGATTGAGAGTAAGGAATGAGAGTGACAAAACCATTGGAATCTCCTCTCTCCCTAATGAATTGTTCTAACCTTTGCTTGTACTATTCCTTGGTATCTTACCCATTTCTCAGTATCCTCTCTTGCCCATTTTTCTAGGACAAATTTAAGTCCTGTCACTTTCATGAAAATTTTCTTAAATTATTTGCCTACATTGATCTCTGAATTCTTATAGCATAGCAAGTTTTAAGATGGTATATGTGTAAACTTCAGTACAAAGCCCAAGCCATTTTGTAGTAACTTTCCTAACATAATTTTGTATAGTTGTTTACTTACTTACAGTTTTGTAAAGATGATAGTTGGTAGGGTGACTTTTAGGTACAAGTAATTTAAGATGGCATGCCCACTGGGCTGGAGTTGTTTCCTTAAACTCATTTCTGCATGATATGAAACAAGCATTTTAAAGTTCAAGGGAAAAAAAAAGATTTCGACCAGTATGGGCTCAGGGGCTGTCAAAAATAAGTAGTATGAAGTGTTTAATTTTTAATTAATTAAATGTTTATCAATATATTAAATTCTCCTTTTTGTTCTCCTTGTTAACAGTTTCTCAGATATGAAATTGTGTTAAGGGTCAGCTTCTTTTGAAAATGAATCTGTTAAAAAAATTAATTCACACTAGTTTTTAACTTCTAGATAAAATAGATTAGAAAGACAAAGTCCATTTACCAAATAACTACCTTATTATAAAATTAATTTTCCTAACAAAATTAAAAGAAGAGAGAGAAAAATAAAACTCAATTAAAATAATAAACCAATAACTTTTTCACTGTTCCTTTCTGATCTTATAAAATATCATTTATAGCTCTTGTCAATTTAAATTTTTTTTTTGCCCTTGAGTTACATGTATTTGAATACCTGTAGAATTTCCGAGAGTTACATTTTACAATTAGGGTATTTGGTTTAAGTTGAAAAGTTAATTGTAGCTTTCAAGATACACTTGTAGATATTAAAATGTTAGTTAAAGTTTTGATTTATAGCTAAATTAAGAATTTAACATAAAATAGATGTATGACTTTTGGTACAAAACATTTGGTTTTTTATCTGAGCATTTATTTGAATGCTAGCACAAGCACAAGCTACACTTTAGAACAAGCTTACAATAGAATTATATATAGTATAGTAGAGTAGTTACTGCCGAGATAAAACTCTGCTAAGGTCTGCTTTACTCCAGTCATATAATGTGAACCTTTTTCATTAGTTGCCTTTTCTTTGACTCTAATCCTTTCTTGAAGTATGATCTTTGCTCTTAGTTAATAAGGTGGTGGGTTAGCCAGAACCTCAGAGAATGAGGAAACTAAACTCACAAGTAGATGGTATAGAAACCTGAGAAATCTTTCATCCTTTTTGGTGATGATATCACTCTCTGGAACACAGATGTAGAGGTCACTTACAAATACTACACTACACATCAGTGACAATTCGATATTCTGTTTCCATTCTCTAATAATGTGCTGCACAATGATTTAACCTTTCTATTAGAACTCTTCCTCCCACGTTTCTTCCATCTTCTTGTATTCACAGAAATCTGTCTCTTCCCAGAAGAAACTGCATTATGGAGTATACATTTTATTTTGTCCCTTGACATTCTAGGACAGTAAAAAGAATAGGCACAATTCCTTGCTCTTTGCTATTACTTTTCAGATCCTACCTCTTTTGCCATTTTAGCAACCTCCCCTCCTTTGAGGTTCACTTCATCTTTCTATCTTGCCCTCTCCAGATCCTGCTGGCTGTTATCTTTAAGTGCCCAGGTCATTCTCCCTCCTTTCTCAGGGAGCTCAGAGCTGTAGAATCTTCCTCTCTGCTGCAGCCCCTGCCCTCATTTGCAGATCACCTAGTTCAACAACCTCTTCACCTTCTATGATCTATACTCTTAGCCACATACAGGGCTATATAATGTGTGTGTGTGTGCGCGCACGCATGTGCGTATGTGGATATGTGTGTATATACATATACATAGTCTTACCTTTGGTCTCCCCATCATATGAAACTTGATTTGAAATTGAAGTTCCTCTCTTGTACCATGACCTCTTACCCTGCTGTTGCCTCTTCTTAAACCTAGTCTCTGTCTTCATTAGGAACCTAAGGCACTTTACCCTTCCCTGGTCTTCCCAGCCCAGTTTCCCTGCTCTGGCTTAACTTTTCTCTCCTTGAAATCTTGTTCACATAGCCATTTCAATTTTACATTGTCCTTTACCTTCTCATCCTTCTGCTATTCATACCTTGCCAAAACTCAACCGCAGGGAAGATTATTTTCTCTATTCCTCCATGTGCTCCTAATACTGCTGGAGGAAGTAAGATAACTATGTTGAAAAAGATCCATTACAAAGTGGCTTACCTGTGGTCACATCACTACTGAGGGTCAAGAGGCAGGATTCAATCCCTGGTCTTCCTCACTCTGAGATTAGTGCTAGTCACTACACTATTGATTGCTGCCTCTGAGATGTATTTTGTATATTACCGTATTTGATCCTCATGACCTCCCTGTGAAGTAGGCTCCATAGGTGTTGTTATCTTTGTTCATTGATAAAGAAATTGCAGCACATAAAAATTAATAACCATGAATACACAACTGCTAAGCATCAAAGATGGGATGAGACCCCAGGTCTCTCTGACTTTATGAACAGCATTCTTTCAGTTATACCAAACTGTTTCTCTGTCTTCTTTCTACTTAGTATCCTTCATCCTACTCCAGACTCTCATCACCTCTATTGAAATAACCTCCTAAATGGTCTTGTCTCTGCTTACTCAGTTTTTCGGTCCACGTGACTGCCAGCCCTGACATTCCCCTGTTCTAGAGTGCCCTCGTTTCCCAAGTCAGTCGTTTAAAATTTCAAGATCCTTTAAGTCTCAGTTCAAGTGCCTTCTTTTCTAGGACTCCTCTGTAGCTGTTAGTGTGCCACTTCTCTCTCCAACCTCGCCCCCCCTCCCAAATATTTGGTATTTACTGATCTGTGGATATAGTGTACCACCTCGGTTACTTAAATTCCTCCAGAGTAAGAGCTGTTTTGTATTTGTATCACTAGTACTTAACAGAGTATCTTCCAAGTGGTAACTGCTTAACAAATGCTTATTCAACTGAATTAAAAAATAATGATGTGGTGGAAAGAGCTCTGGGGACAGTCGTAACTCAGCCACAATCATGCTGTGTGACCTTAAACAAGTCACTCGACATCTCTGGGCTTGAAGGCTCCTTCTTCTAAAATAGACTTGGGTAGTCTGGCACTGTGTTCTGACCGGATCATTTCCGAATTTGGTGATGAACAACCTTATGTGTATAACTTCAATGGAAATCGCTTCATTTAGGGCTGAGGGGTGGTATGGTGGATAGAGTGCTAGACCTAGGGTCAGGAAGACTTTAGTTCAGATCCAGCTTCAGATACTTCCTGGTTGTTTCCTCAGCTGTAAAATGGGGTTAATAATAGCACCTACCTTGCTGAGCCGGGATGTTATTTGTTAAAGCGCTTAGCACCATGTTTGGCACTTTGTTGTTCATTTGTTTCGGTCGTGCCCAACTCTTCGTGATCCCATTTGGGGTTTTCTTGGCAAAGATACCGGAATGGTTTGCCATGTCCTTCTGCAGCTTACTTTACAGATGAGAAAGCAGAGGCAAGCAGGCTTAAGTGACTTGCCCAGGGTCACTCAGCTAGTAAGTGTCTGAGGCCGGTTTTGAACTCGAGAAGATGAGTCTTCCTGACTCCAGGGCTGGCTCTCTATCCATTGCACCATCTTGGTGCAGCGCCCACTTGACACTAGTAGGCACTTTGTTCCCTTTGCTTCTCCTTTCCTCTTGTTGTAAATTTTAAGTAACTTTGTTTGCCTGTCCTCAGACTGTAATTATGAGCTACTGAGAGGACGACAGCTGTAAACTTTCAAGGATGTGTGTGGAAGAATATCATACATAGCAAGATTGATAGAAATGTTGATTTAAAAAAAAGATCTTTGTACATGTGAAAGAGCATAGAAGAGTTTTTTTGGTCCATTTTCTACATTTAAAAACTTGCTACTTGGGGTAAATTGTTGATTTGTAAATGCTGTAAGTGTGAACATTTCATATGAGTACTGACTTTTGGTTTTTTGCATTGTCTAAGTTTTTAATTGAAAACCCTATTTGAAAATAGCTATTATTAAGTTTTCCCTGAATTTCTCCTTAGCCTAAAATGTTTCTGAGGAATGCTTATGAATCAGATTTTTGTGTTTATTTTTTTTATTTAAAGGATCTGTGATATCATCAGTATAGTGGGTACTTCCTCTGCAGTTTGGTAGATGGTCTTTGAGAACTGCTGTGGGGGGAAAAAATCACTGTGTTTAACCTGGTGATGAGCTTCCCTGAACTCAGCGAGGCTAGTCCCTGGACAGCAGATGCAGAACTCATTGTAGGGACTATACGTCATACCTTTTCAGCTTGGTAGAACCTACCAGAGGGAGCTCCCACTCGGACTGACTATCTGTTAGCCCTTGTTGCCTCCTTCCTTTACTGTTAGTACCTTCTGTAGATACCTTTTTGATCCATTGGGTGCAGGTCCTTTGCAGTATGCAATAGCTTGCTGTTATCTACCCTATACCTCTCTGCTCTTTGCCATTATTTCATACTTATTATATTAACTGAAATATGTATTATAATTTCCTTTTTTCCCTCCAGATTAATGACTTCTTTGGTATAGGAAATTCTTGATAAGGTTATCCCTTCTACCAGTGTAAATTAGTTATGAAGCTTATAGTCTTTGCATTGCCTGATGCCCATGGTGGCACAGCCAGAATTGGAACTTGAACCAAGGTCTTCTTAACCCTGAGGCTGTCCTTCTATCCATAATGCCATTATTTACTGAGGAAAAATTTGTTTTACTGATTTCTTTAGTACTTTATATCTCTGATGGTCCTTGAAAAAAATTCTTAGACCTAGGTTTGAATGGTTAGATAGGAAGTGAATGTATTTTTTACCCTTCTTATGTTGTCCACTTAAGAAATTTTATTCCAGAAAATTGCTCAGATAAGTTGAAAAGATGCCTACAGCACGATGGTTAAAGAAACAGGAACAAGAAACAGGAAGCAAATGGATCAGCATAATCAGAATGTGTTATTGTCAGCAAATTTTAGTTACAACTATATATTTTTTTAATACTTCATGGTTTTTTTCCAGTAAGACAGAGCTATCATTAAATTATGTTGTGTCTAATTTTCCCTAGCCTTCTAAACTTTTAATAAGAAAAAAATAATTGTGGGCAAAGCAGAAGCAGTCTGATAGATCAGTGTATCTTACCGTTCACCTAAATTAGTCATGACTAAAGCAAAGAGACCGATCTTCATTTTTGGCTTTGTGATCAGTTTTATTGCTCAATCAGCTCATCTAGTAGGACAGAAAAAAAACCCTGAAATATAAAGATAGCGAATCCAGTATAGATTCTTTTTTTTTTAAATAGGAAGTTAAAAATAACTTCAATAATATAGATCAAAATTGTGCTTACCTGTTTTGTGATGGTCTTTTGTCTGTAAGGTAAATGACCATACTGCTGATTAGTGGTATGAAAATAAATCTGTGAGCTAGCCTGGACCTCTGCAGCTGTCCCTGCTCCTCCTGACAAGGGCCTACCACCCTTTTGTTGGGGCCCACACCATTGGGTTGCTACATCGGGTATCCAGAGGGCAAAGCATGAGGTGAGACCAGACAGAATATCCTACTGGCTTGCCTTCATTAGTAGAGCTCTTCCTATTCAATTTTTACTCTTCCTTAGGTAGTTATGAAACTCTGAGCCCTCATATTTGCCCCATCTTTCTGCTGAAAAGAACTCTGCCCCCTCCCAACCTCTACTGTCATTGATGATAAGAACCTGCTCTGTTAAACTTTTCTTTGTTGTTCTTTTTAAGTTTCATTTATAAATGTTCTTAGAATAATCTGCCTTAGTTGAGTCTCAGGCTAAATTGTCCCCACACATGGTTTTCCCCTCCTCTCCTTTTTTTAATGTTGTGAGTTGCTCATAATTTTCCATCTTCCTTCATGACCTATTTTACATATTCTATTTTCTTTTATTCTTGACTGTCATGACTTTTTGGTAAGAAAAATCAGGTATTTCCTCTTAGTCAATTTTTAGGCTTTTTTGGCTCCTCCACTTGGTGATTTTAAAAAAACTTTATCACAATTTTTCGACAGCTTTGCGTGAATCAATACATTAACTCTTATCCATTCTCATTTTTCAGATAACATCAGAAATTGGGAACTAGTATAGTTATGTTAGTCCTTTCTTCTGGTTTCATGCTAATTTTGTCCTTAAAATTAAGCATACAGCTGATTTTAAACAGGAGTGCCTGATCAGTGGCATAGTACATAAAGCGCTGGGTCTGGAGTCATGAAGACTGACTTTGAATCTTCGAATCCAGCCCCAGACACTAGCTGTGTAACCTGAGCAAATCATTTAACCTCTGTTTGCCTCAGTTTCTTCATCTGTAAAATGAGGATATAATAATAGCACCTACCTCCTAAGGTTATTTTGAGGAAATAATTGTAAAGTGCTTTGCACAGTGCCTGGCACATAGTAAATACTTTCTATTAGCTATTATTATTACAGTAAATTTCATTTTTTTTGGTTGAGATTATAGTTTCTTGACTTTTCCAGCAGCCTCTACCTTTTCTAACACTTTCATGACATGAGGCTTGTGAATGATCTGAAGTCTTTGACCTCTCTTATTTCTTCATTATGAAACATAGTTTCAAGGCTTTTTTTCTTTTGCCCCATGGAATACAAATACAAGAGACAATTCTTCCCTTCAGATAGCTCACGACCTATATGTTCATATAACTAAATACAGTAGATATATAAAATATATTCATAGTGATGGGGAGTGGAAGGGTATTATTAACTGAGTGAACAAGGAAGGGCCCCTTGAAGGAGGTGATATTTGAACCTTAAAAAGAGCTGGAGGTTCCCAGGAGTAGGAGTGAGGAAGAACATTCCAGACATGGAGGGGAGCCTGAGCAAAGCCAGGGAGGCAGAGATGTCATGAACAGGAATGGCAATTAGGTGAGTTGGATGGGATGTAGAATATAAGAGAAGTAAAGTATGGTAGTTGGATTGTAAAAGCCTTTAAATGCCAAATAGTGAGGTTTGTGCTTTTTGTCTTCTTAGTCCACTTGAGTTAACTTTATTTGTGTAAAAGTTAAAGAACAATTTTAAACTAACTTTGTCTATTTTCTTTTATGAACACACATACCTTGTTTGGTTATGAATCCCCCCTATTCCAGTCATAGTTGTTAATGCTATTTCTTTCATTTGCTGTTTTTTAAAATGTTGTAAACTTTTTATATATTAAGACCTTATTGTGATATTTGATATAAAATCTTAATCTAATTTCTGCTAAACTGCTTTCCAGTTTTTAAAAAGTTCTTGTGTAACAGGAAATCCTTCTCTAAGTAGTTTGAATTGAGTTGATTAGACATTAGACTACTGTGGTAGATTGTATGTTGTTCTTACTTATCTAGTGTGTTCCATTAGCTTATTTAATTCACAAAGGTAAACATATAAATTATAATAGAAGGGTTATTTTTAATCTTCTTTCATATTTTACAAAATATGTCAGTATCATCTATACTTTTGAAATAATAACTGTAAATTCAGTTGGATTCCACTTCCTGAGTCATTTTTCTGGTCTACTTGTATAGGCAACAGAGTAGCATCTTGTATGTGCATAATACTCAGTTTTACATATTTATGGAAAGGAGCAATGGGACAGATAGTCCAAAGCAGTAGGAAGTAATCTCACATTTCATTTTGGAAAGCATATTTATACTTTTTTAATAATATGGGTGAGACTGCTATTTTAGGAATTTACAAATACTTTATACAAAATAAAGAAAAAATATTGTAAAAATATCCCTGCCTCGCTGTCCCATATCTCTCTGAACTCCTTTCTAATATATGCGATACCTCTTAGACTATAAGGCTTGTTGTTGTTCAGTTGTTTCATTTGTGCCTGACTCTTTCTGACCCCATTTGGGGTTTTCTCAGCAAAGATATGGGAGTGGTTTGCCATTTCCTTCTCCAGCTCATTTTTCAGATGAGGAAACTGAGGCAAACAGGTTAAGTGACTTGCCCCGGGTCACACAGCTAGTTAGTATCTGAGGCCAGATTTGAACTTAGGTCTTCTTGATTCCAGGACTGGCACTTTGTCTACTGTGCCACTGAGCTACCGTAAGACTCTAAGGCTAGCATAAGACAAAAGTGACCCCTTACTGCAGACTTGCTAGATCACATTGCACTGGGATGGAAGATGGTTTTTAACTTAAAGACTTCTTATAATATGTGGCCACAGAGTTTTTATGAGGTTTGTATCATGAGTCAGGAACCCTAGTTCTAAGTGTGGCTCTATTACCACCTCTCTAGATTTAATTTCCTAATTTGTAAGTCATAGATAATATTTCCTTATCTATCTCATAGAGTTGTTTCAAGGATCAAATAAGATAATAAGACCCTTGAAATTGATTTATAAAATGGCAAATAGGAATTTCCTATGTGCAGGCTGCCAGGGAATAGACTTAATGTTTTATGTCCCTAAGTCTATGGCTAGATTGTGTTTGTAGCCACTCACATGTATCCTGTTTTTGATGTATGGTATACACTTGAGATTAATGGCTCCAAATAGATAAGAGACTGTTTAATTCTCAGCTTTGCTGCTTACTAGCCAATCTTGAATAAGTCATCATACTTCTTTGGATCACAGTTTTCTCATCTCTAACATGATATCCCTGGATAATGTGATCCTTTCCAGTTATAATGGTTCATGGGTCTGTTATTAGCTACAAAGTTAAAGAGGACCTTCTAAGTTCTTTTATTCAGGTTAGGAATGTGGAACGTCAGTAATGGGAATGATCCTTATAGACAAGGCTACCTTTATGTCAAAAAGAGTTTGTCGAGTAGACATGTGATTTCAAAGGAGGATCACTCCCAAATACTTAACTTTGTCACTAGCGATACAGTTGAGTGGCGTAATGGATAGAGCACTGGACCTGCAGACGTGAAGTCCTTAGTTTAAATTTAACCTTAGCTATTTAATAGCTGTGTGCCCCTGGGAAAGCAATTCAACCTCTGTCTGCCTCGATTTCTTCAGCTGTGTAATGGAAATAGTAATAGCACCTATCTCCCAGGCTTATTATCAGGATCAAATGAGACAATATTGGTAAAGGACTTAGCATGGTGCCTGGCACGTAGTTACTTAATCAGTGCTTTTTCATTCCCTTAATGTTCAGTGAGACTACAAAAAGCTTGGGGCAACATTATAAAATTAAACATAGGAATTCTTGTGTTGTCCTGAAGGAAATAGGGAGCCACTGGAGTTAATCAAGTAGGGAAGTGACACCTTGATATCAGTTTGTTGGATGGATTTAGGTTGTGGGGGACAGCAAGATGGTGCAGTGGATAGAACAGTAGGCCTGAAGTCAGGAAGACTCTTCTGGAGTTTAAATCTGACCTTCGATACTTACCTGGGCAAGTGACTTAACCCTGTTTGCTTCAGTTTCCTCATCTGTAAAATAGACTGCAGAAGGAAATGGCAAACCATTCCAGTATCTTTGCCAAGAAAACCCAAAATGGGGCAGCTAGGTGGCACAGTGGACAGAGCACCAGCCCTGGAGACAGGAGGACCTGAGTTCAAATACAGCCTCAGACACTTGACACTTAACTAGCTGTGTGATCCTGGGA
The DNA here is from genome assembly GCA_028646595.1 of Phalanger gymnotis. Classification (NCBI taxonomy): domain Eukaryota; kingdom Metazoa; phylum Chordata; class Mammalia; order Diprotodontia; family Phalangeridae; genus Phalanger; species Phalanger gymnotis. The sequence continues at coordinate 516,291,817 of CM053622.1, forward strand.
AAGTCATTTAACACCAAGTGCCACACACAAAGAAGAAAACCCAAAAGAGTGTCACAAAGAGTCAGACATGGCTGAAAAACGACAGAACAACAACAAAAAAGGTTATGAGAAATTTGAGGCAGAGCGACTGATCAGGAGCCTTGTAGCAGTAAATCAGGTGAGAGATAATTAGGGCCTGAATTAAGGTGGAAGCTATGTGAGTAAAGAGAAGGAATTGGATGTGAGAGATGTTGTAGGGGTAAAATTGGTAAGATTTGTCAACTGATTGGCTCTGTAGGGTGAAGGAGAGTGAGAATATGAGTATAATGCCAAGGTAGTATACCTGGGAGACTAGAACTGTGGTGGTGCCTTTGGGAAAGATAAAGGTTTGAGGAGAAAGATGATCAATTCAATTTTATACATTTGAGTTTGAAATCTAATAGGTCGTTAGAGATAAAGCTCAGATATGAGACTTATTTGCATAGAAAAATAACTTAACCAATGGGGATATAGAAGGAAAAGAGAAGAGGGCCTTGGACAGAGCCTTGAGGTATATATACCCATAAATGAAAACTATAGTTCTGGGACCCTTTTCAAATCTCTTCTGATACCTTTTGGCTTCATATTTTTTTCCTTTAATATGCTTATAGTTGTAGCTAATTTACATACAGTTCTGGTTCTGCTAATCTTGACTTGGATTACTTTGAAGGTTTCTTTCCATGCTTCCTTTCATAAGAAGGAAAGAATGTCTGTTTTTTGCATTAATAGTAACAATTCCTTACAACGGTGTGCCATAATCTATTCAACCTTTTTTTAGTTTTAGAAAAATTACTTATTTTAAACTTGACAAGCATGAAATATGCATGAACATTTCAGTTTAGAAGAACAGAATATATCTATGAAACAAGTATTTTATAGAGTTAGATTTTAGGGGCTTTTTTTTTGGCAAGGGTAAGGTAATGCATTTGGGGTTAAGTGACTTGCACAAGGTCACACAGCTAGTAAGTGTCAAGTGTCTTATGCTGGATTTGAACTCAGGTCCTCCTGACTCTAGGGCCAGTGCTCTACTCGCTGCACCACCTAGCTGCCCCATAGAGTTAGATTTTTATAAAAGCTATATTAAATTTAAAAGAATAGTAACAAAATGTTTTGTCTGTCTGTGTTCCTTCATGAATGTCTTTGTGCTCTTGTTTATTTTTTAAATGATTCCCTGACATTTTTTTGGTGTCATTATCATTACTCACCACATCCCCTTCTCTTTATAGAAGCCCAGTCTTGTAACCCCTTAAGTAGAGTCAAGCAAAATAAATGCACATATTGGCTCCATTTTAAAATCTCTGCCTCTTTCTGTACCTCTAGTCTGTCACCCCTCCTTCAGGAAAGAGAAGCGTGCTTCAGCAGCCTTGTGAAGTCATGTTTGGTCCTTGTTGGTGAGAGTCCTTCCATCTGTCTAAACTGTTTTCCTTTACTGTTTTACAGTCATCGTATAAATCATTCTCCTGATTCTGCTCACTTTACTCAATACCATATACTCTTCAAATTTTTCTGAATCCATCATTTGTCATTTCTTTTACAGCCATAGCATTCCTTTACACCCATATACCATAATTTATTTAAGCTTTCCATAGTCGGTCGACAACCACTTTGTTCTCAACTCTTTGGTATGACGAAGTGCTGTTATAAATATTTTTCGTGTCTGAATCAAAGAGTTTGCACAATTTAATGACTTTTTATTTTCAAGGTTCCTAACGTTTCAACTTCAGCAACCAGTTTTTCCTTATAAGTCAAAATGAAATTCATAGTAGTTGTTCCACTCGTTTTCTCTATTTTCAGATAAAATTGTTACTAAAGCAAATCATCCATTTCTCAGATGCTTTGCTTTGGCAGCAAATATCAAGGTAGTTGATGTCTTCTATCATGATTTCATTCTTAGTCTGTGTTGTAGTCTCTGAATTCTTTGTCTGATTTTCCTCCTTTTTTCCAGGTCACCTACTCTATATTTAAATGACATGATTTCTTTTTTTCCTTGCAGTTCATCCTTGCCTAACACTCTTAGCCATGCTTCTTCCTTCTGGTTTGTGGATTTCTTCACACGAGTAGATTACCTCATCTATAAGTATACTCTACTAACCTTATTTGATTCCTTTTGAACAAGGTACAGTGGAGTTGTTGGCTGTGTCTGAAAACATATGCTTCATTCTGCAAGAAAAAGAGGCAATTAAATGTGGGCAGAGATAAACTAAGATGTAATTTCTTTGGACTTTACCAAAGCCTAATAAAAACTATTTAAAAATTTGACACTAAGGAAAAATAATATTTTCTTCCTGAAAAGGGAACTAATTTAGAGATAAAAAATAAAATGTGAAGATTAGTGCATACTGCAGATGGAATATTAACAAGATGGATCAGGGCTACTTTGTTTAATAGTTCTCTAAGTGCTTTCTAGTGTTAGTACATTTGAAACTTACATGTTTGCTAATGAAATTCAGCTCTTCATATTGAAATGCAAAACAAATAGAATAATTTGCAGAACCTCCCCCCCCGCCGGGTGACTGCTTGGCTTGTTAGGAAAATGTCAGATGAGCTTTTTCATGGGCAGTTTTTTTAAAGTAGTGTGTAGAATTTATTACATACTTTTTCAAAAAACAAGCAGTATAAATAGATATTCATGGTTTTATATTCATATGGTTTCAATCCTCTCTTATAGTCTGTTATAGATGCATATATATGTAAATACAAATATGTTTATGTATATGTATATATAGAGAGAAATGTTCAAGTTCAGAATATTTAAAAAGATGGAAAAAAAGAAAAAAGTAGCATATCAGTAGGCACTCAATAGTTCCAGTGACAGAAGTAGTCACCCCCACTGTTACTTCTAGTACCTGAGGTAGCATTTGCTTTCTGGAACCCAGTTTATGAGCGTGACAATAAGTTGAGAGAAGTAGCTCAGAGGAAGTGGCACATCATAAAAATAGAAAAACCAACAAGCTCAAGTCGGTCAAGTTAATAAGTCAACAAGCATCCCAGGCCATCGCCAGTCATCTTGACCTTTGTTGCCACTGGACTTTGATGACTCTGGAGGAGAGAGTAAGGCCAGTGACTTTGAACACCTCTGCCTCACTTAAACACAATTCATGCACAAATCAAAACTTCACCCTTGTGATCTCATTGGTCCTCTTCAGAAACAAAGGACCACCACCACCAACAATGTTAGAGGTGAAATTTGAACCACATTTTCTTCCTGCTCCCAAGCCAGTGTGCTTTCTTTCTTTTCTTTTTTTTTTTTCAATTAAAGCTTCTTACTGACTGTATTAATATTCCTCCACAAAACCTTTCAGAACACCTGCAAGTTCTTAAAGCATGAAAGTAGAAAGTTAAAAATAAAAGGGATAAGTTAAAGGAGGAAAAGCAGCAACTTGGCAAAAGAATCTTTGAAATGCTCTGTCCCACACCTCAGACTTCCTTTTTCTCCTGTGAGATTTTGTGCAGTCCTTCAGCATTCTCAGTGTTCTTGACCTTGATTAGCATCGGTGAGCTTGGGATATACATGAAGAGAACATTGTTCTTGTTGGTTTGGAGCAGGGCATGTTGAGTGAAATCAGGACATTCAGAAATATGTTGCTTAAATTGGTGTCTGCTCAAACCAGTAGAATTACCTCCTCTCCCATCTACCCTCCCTTCTATGGTCCCCACTTTTTTATCTTCTTCCTCCTTCTTTCCTGTGGGGTAAGATACCCAATTGAGTGTGTATGTTATTTCCTCCTCAGGTCAAATCCGATGAGTGTGAGATTCACTCATTTTCCCTCACCTGCCCCCTCTTCCTTCCCAACAGAACTTCTTTTTCCTGCCACTTTTATGTGAGATAATTTACCCCATTCTATCTCTCCCTTTCTCCTTCTTTCAATATATTCCTCTCTCATCTCTTAATTTGATTGTATTTTTTTTAGATATCATCCCTTCATATTCAACTCCCGCTGTCCCCTCTGTCTATGTGTGTGTGTGTGCGCGTGCGTGTGTGTGTATGTATGTATGTATTCCTTTCAGCTACCCTAATACTGGGGTTTCATGAATTATACACATCATCTTTCCATGTAGGAATGTAAGCAAAACAGTTCAACTTTAGTAAGTCCCTTGCAATTTCTTTTTCTTGTTCTTTTTCTTGA
>CM053622.1:516296461-516317523 GCA_028646595.1 Phalanger gymnotis
CCACTTGCTCCACTCTAATTTTTAAGGTAGTATTTTCTTCAGTGGTCTTTTGGATCTCCTTTTCCATGTGGGTAATTCTGCCTTTCAAGGCATTCTTCTCCTCATTGGCTTTTTGGAGCTCTTTTGCCATTTGAGTTAGTCTATTTTTTTAAGGTGTTGTTTTCTTCAGTATATTTTTCAGTATTTTTTTGGGTCTCCTTTAGGAAGTCATTGACTTGTTTTTCATGGTTTTCTCTCTTCCTTCTCATTTCTCTTCCCAATTTTTCCTCTACTTCTCTAACTTGCTTTTCCAAATCCTTTTTGAGCTCTTCCATGGCCTGAGACCAGTTCATGTTTTTCTTGGAGGCTTTTGATGTAGACTCTTTGACTTTGTTGACTTCTTCTGGCTGTATGTTTTGGTCTTTTTTGTCACCAAAGAAAGATTCCAAAGTCAGAGTCTGAATCTGGGTGCGTTTTCACTGCCTGGCCATGTTCCCAGCCAACTACTTGATCCTTAAGTTTCCATCGGGATATGACTGCTTGAAGAGTAGAGAGTACTTTGTCCCAAGCTTGAGGGGTTGCAGTGTTGTTTTCAGAGCTATTTCTACACAGTAAGCTCTGCCACACCAGCAGTCCACCTGTCCCAAGAACCGCCAACCCGGATTGGACTCAGGTCTTAAGCAGGCTCTGTACTCCCACTCTGATCCGCCACTTATTTCCTCCCACCAGGTGAGCCTGGGGCCAGAAGCAACTGCAGCTGTAGTTCTGTCCTCAGAGCTGCACCACCTCTGCTGCCCACCTGGCAGCCAAACCGAGAACTCCTTTCACTGTCTCCCAGCAGCTTTTCCCACTAACCTTCTCTGTTGTCTTTGGTGTTTGTGGGTCAAGAAGTCTGGTAACTGCCACAGCTCACTGATTCAGGGTGCTGGGTCCTGTTCTGCCTGGCTCCTGGTCTGGTTGGTCCACTGGGCTCTGCTCCACTCCGCTCTGCTCCCAGCTCCGTGTGCTAGACCTTACCCAGTAACCATCCAGGCTGTCCTGGGCTGGAGCCCTGCTTCTCTCTGCTGTTCCATGGGTTTTGCAGCTCTAGAATTTGTTCAGAGCCATTTTGATAGGGTTTTGGAGGGACCTGGTGGGGAGCTCATGCAAGTCCCTGCTTTCCAGCCACCATCTTCAGAAATGCGCCCAATTTCTTAACCTATTGATTTTGGGCATTTAATTTCTTTTGACTTCAGTTTTCTCATCTGTAAAATTAGAGGATAGAACTAGATGATATCTGAGGCCATTTTCAGCTCTAAATCTGTGATTTCCTTTATCTTCAAAAAGATAAAGTGAACCCATGAGAGCTGGTAAAATCATCAAGAAAATTGAATGTAGAGAGAGAAAAAGAAAAGCCCTAGGAAAAAGCTTTGGGGGTGTACCAGTGCATCAGAGTAGTGGAACAGGTGATGATCCTTTACAGAAGACTGAGAGGTCTTCTAAATAGCTAAGTAGGAAGAGAACCATGACAGAGCTGTATCACGAAAACCCAGGGAGAAGAGTATCCAGAAGGAGAAGGGTTTGGGTGGTCAGCTGTGTCAAACACTGCTGAGAGGTCAGGATGGGTAGGCCTAGAACAGGCTATTGGATTTATCAATTAAAAAGATCATTGACCTTGGAAATAGCAATTTCAGTATAGTAATGGTCATAAAGTCAATTTACGAAGGGAAAAGTGAGTGGAAAGTGAGAAAATGAAGGCAACAAATAAAGCCTTTTTAAAGAATCTGATGGTATGAGAAAAAAATGTAAGGTGGAAATTTGAAGGGATGATGAGGTCAAAGGGAGATTTTTTTAAAGATTAGAGATACCTAGGCATATTTGAAGTCAGCAAGGGAGGAGTCAATGGCTAAAGAGAGGTTTAAACTAGAGAAAAAGTGGGTTTGCAGGAGCAGGCTTCCAGAGGAGATGAGATCAGGGCAGCGCTATAAAATAATAATAATAACAATAATAATAGCTAACATTTATATAGTGCTTTAAAGTTTGCCAAGTGCTATACATGTATGATTTCATTTGAGAGGGGTTTATTTTAGGAGGAGAAAAGTCATCTCCTGAGACTAGAGCAAAAGGGATGATTTGCAGTATGGAATTGGGAAGGAGGAGCTCAGAGTGGATAGACTCTTTTCACTACCTTGCTACCTGCTTAACTTACTGAAGAGTTCCTTGAGAGTCAAATTCAGGTCATGTGAAATTATATGGGCAAAAACATTTTTGTGGGTTCCTTATCACACTATTGTTCCTTAGATGGAAGACGTTCTCTTTCTTACCACTGCCATCACTCTGTTTTAAGCCCTCAACACATCTCTGTATACTATTATAATAATACAAATTCGTCTCTCTCTCCTCTCCAGTTGAACCTTTATACAGTTTCTGAAATATTCTCTAACTCCTAGGCCCCATTTCCAGTTGCATTGCTAGATATTTCCCTGGGTATCCAAAATTGGCTCTTTGAATGTGGCACATCCATCCAGAATCATTATCTTGCCTTCCCCCATCCCTCCTCCAAAATTTCATACATGCCTTTTTTTGTTTTATTTTAGTGTACAGCCATTCACTCAGGTTTGCAACTTTGGAGTCACTTTTGATTGTTCACTTTTCCTTACATCCCCACCATCTCCATAACATTTCTCCTCCTCTCTACTCACCAGCTACCATCATAGTTAAGGCCCTTATCACTTTTGGACTGTTGCCTCATTATTGGTTTCCCTAACATCAGTCTCTTCTTATTTATCATAATTGTTTCCCCTAACATCAGTCTCTTCTTATTCATAATATCCCACAGCTGCCACAGTCATCTTCCTAAAGCATTGCTCTGACCTGGCCACTCTCCTGTTTTAGTTTCCATGGTTCCCTATTACCTCTCGGATAAAATACAAGTTCCTCATCTTGGCAGTTAAAGCCCTTCACAGTCTTGTTCCAGTCTACTTCACCAGGATTATTTCACATTGCTGTCCTTCATGCAGCTAGGTGGTACACTGGATAGAGTGCTGGGCCTTGAGGCAGGAAGACCTGAGTCCAAATCCTTCTTCACACTTACTAGCTGTGTGATCCTGGACACATCATTTAACCTGTTTCAGCCTGTTTCCTTGACTATAAAATGCGGATAATAACACCTAGTCTCCCCCACCTGCATCCCCATGGTGGTTGTGGGAATTAAATAATATGATAATTGGAAAGCTCTTAGCACAGTGCCTGACACATAGTGAATGCTATTATAAATGTTAGCCATCATCTAAATTTTCTTGTTACTCTTTTTTTGACCTTATCACATTCTTCTGTTTTGTGCTTAACTTGTTTGTATATATATTTGATTTCCTTTTTTCTCCCATGAGAATGTAAGCTCTATTGATTGTTGTTCCTATTGGTATCCCAGGTGCTTTATACATAATAGATACATAATAAATGGTTATACATTCAAATAGAAATGAATTTGAAATTATTTTTGCCCAAATTTATCAGGTCCATAAGTTAGACATACTGTCATATGAGTGTTTTGTATAGATTGTGGTATCTATATATTGAATTTATAGCATAAAATTATAGCATTATATTAATTATAGTATTAAGTATACTGATTTTATCTTTATTTCTTCAATAGGCATTTTAGAACACTTAAAAATTTATATGGCAAACAAATCATTGTAAATTTACTTGGGACTAAGGAAGGTGAGGATATGCTAAGTAAAACTTTCCAGGTATGTATGATTAGCTCTTCTCTTCTCTGGTTCTTAAAAAATTTAAGAAGATTTAAATAGCCATTATAAAACAAAATCCCTAGGTGCTTAAGTATGGAAGTCACTTCCTGAGAAAAGTATTGGAAGCTACATTAATGATAATTGCAGGCATTTATATAGAACACTTTAAGATTTAAGAAGTTCTTTATATACATTTCGTTTTATCCTCCCAACAACCCTATGAAGTGGGACAATCAGGAGACCTTTAATTTCATAAAGAGTTTTTCAGAATTCAGTGGTAAAAATCTTATATAAGAAGATTGTCAGAATTGTCCCTGATTACCTCAATTCTTCTCATCCCTTCAGAATGTTCTAATTATATTGTACAAAATGAAAGAATGTGCTGATCTCCTTGTCTGCTTACTTAAACACTTCATTGGGCCAATGAACTCATAGAAATAGGTACATCATGCATTCATACTTAATGCATCTTGTATAGGTCCTTCCATAAATTCTCCAAAGAGACTATACCCAATGAGCTGAATACCTTATTCGAGATCTCAACATTTCGTGATTGTGATACTCATACAATGAACTTTGGCTGTCACCAAAAGGTTAAAAGAGTTAAGGCAGAGAAATTTAATCCCCTGCCAGTGGAATTAGTCATTTCCTCTTCCATTTGTTTTCACTTTCCTACCTCCTTCTTAGCAACCACAATATTTGGCTTTTCCATATTGTAGAAACAGAAACAAATCTTTCTCTGAATAGTACCTCAAAGTAATGCCAGAGGTCCTTTATTTTTCTTTACATCTCAACAATGGAATTGGAATGGGATTAGATAGCTTTATCCAGATTTAGTCAGCTAAAATTCCAAATATTGATTCTGGGTATATTCTCATAGAAACTTTAAGTATGTGAACAAAAGGAGAGAAATGCTATAAAATGGATTAGAATTAATTGTAATAAATAACAAAACAAGGTTCAGCTTTGTCGTATACTAATTAATCCCTCTGGGAAAATAATCAGGATGGGTAAATAATATCAGAATAACTATCATGTTAACAGTGGTTAGCAAACAGATGAAATATAAACTCGAATTATAGTTGTAATGTAAAAATCACGATTGTGGAATAGCAACAAATACCAAAAATCATGAAGATGATAATACCTTTATGAACTGGGGAAAACATACTTGAAATCATTTAAGATCTCACTATATCTTGAAACCAGAGAAAGAGCACAAGAATTCCAAATAAAAAAAATAACTAAAATAAAACAAGCAGAACCAACTCTTTAAGAATGTTATTAGCTGACATGATAAAAAGAAAAATATTGCTTCCCCATTTTAAAGAGGAGAAATAAATAATGGACATTAGAATAATGGAAAATTAATGAAAAATTAGAAAATGTTCCCTAAAATACAATTTAATCTAATGATTAGAAGATGGAATTATTTTGCTATTTCTTTATTAATTAATACATGTTTATCAAACATCTACTATGTGCTAAGCACCAGGAATGCAAATATAAAAGAGAAAGATAGTCTCTGCCCTCAAGGAGTTTACAATCTAATGGGAAGACAACACGCAAAAGGAAGCTAAAAAATGAAAGGTACCAGATGTGGGAGGGGTGGTGGAAGTCCCAGAGTAATGCAACCAGCTAAGAAATGAGGAGAGTTCTGAGCTGAGCTCCTTATTTCAATGGAAATTTTGAAGTTCATGGCTCTACCCTCCAATCAGAAGGACCGAGGGGTGGTGGTGAGGTTCCATCAAGGCCGATGGAATCTTGGATGATGAGATTTTCTGAGGAATGAGCTTCCTGGGGCATAATTGGAAAGTCAGAGTAGAAAGTATTGCAGCAAGTTAAGAAATTAGGAGGAAATTAAATGTAAGAAATCAGCATTCAGTGAACAAGAATAAAGGTTTTGAGATATTTTACATAACTTAGAGGAATTTTTATCATTAATCATTTAAATGGAAAGTAGAAATAACATTGACACAAACTGTAATAATTTCATCTAAAAGTAACTGTAAATTAATTGAAAACCAAGAGCCCAGAAAGCACCATAGTGTGCAAATATCTGATTTACTTAACAAATCAAGACAGATGGCTGCAAAAGGTAACACCAGGTTGAAATATAAACTCATTTGTAAAATTTTATGGAGAAAGATGATGGATAATTATGAGCGGTATCATCTCATAAAGTAGAAAGAGGCAGTAGAGGGTAAAACCAGTTTAAAAGCTTAGTAAGATATCTAACCAAGCAAATTCATCCCAAGGGCATTCAAGCATTATGATGGAAGGAGGATTACAAACATAAGAAAAATGGAAAATATTTGCAAAAAAAAAACACTTGAACAAACTTTTCTATATCAAGGATAGTCAAACCACTATTCCTAGATCCTGACATCACAGTCCTGAGGTGCTTATAAATGGGCCAGATAGCACTAAAGAGTACAAAGATGGAAGAAACATCCAGATTGGACCAAGTATCAATATAAAGAAAGGTCCACATTGGAAACAGTACAATTGTGAGGATATTGAGTGAGCTATATGCAAGGTATCTAAAGAATGGAAAGATCGGAAGGACGTGGGAAAAAAATCTCACACTTCATTAATACCAAAAAAGGTGGCCAGGAGATCAATAACTCATCCATCTATACAAAGTCTTTGGAATAATATATACATGAATCAAGGGCATCTTCCTGGAGAACAAGCAGTCTTTCCACAAAGCAGTAGTCAGCACTGGACTACATCTTTACTGTTTTACAGTTAATCAACAGGTGTAGGGAATATAAGATTTCATTGTGCATATTTTTGATTACAAAAAAAAGCATTTGATATGATAGAACAAAACAGTTTAAAGTCTCTTTTACAAAAAAAAAAAAAAGGTCTCACGTCTCTTCATCAAGATCGTTCAAGATCGTTCAAGATCCTGTGGAAAATTTAGCAGAAATAACTGTCTTAAATGAACCTTTAATAAATATCAACCAACATTAAGGAAGATGTGTACCCAACACCTGGATTTTCACTGTGGTGGATCTGCTGCAGGGCAGATACAATAAAAGTCTTCCCAGTGCAGTGTCATTCAGTGAAGAGAGGCTCTGGAGTCAGAAAACCTTGTTTCAAATCTCACCCTTCCAGCTCACTGTGACCATGGTCAGATCATTATACCTCTCTAAGTCTTAATTTCCTCATTTGTGAAATGAAGGCCTGTACTCTGATGGCCTCAGAGGTCCCTTCTAGCTTTAGATCTATGACTTTTTTGTTATTCAGTGAATATCGTAGAGCTTCCTGGGAGAGAGGTATAATCATTGAAAGGAGTTTGGCCTGTCTATCCAATCAGGAAAGACCAAGAGGATGCAAAATTGCCTAGATTTTAACACTCCATTTGGATAAAACTTCTCTGACAATATGTACATCTAAAAGAATACAGATGACAAAGAACTGGAGGAGTTGAACAGGAAGAAGAACATGGGCTGGATTATTTTCAGGAAATTATAGGGATCTCTTACTGACTCCCATGAAATCAATGGACTGTCTTTCAATAGTAGTATTTTACCAGTCTTGCTACATGGCAGTGGGTCAGTGAATATCCCTGATGCTGAAGAACTAGAAGTGAGTATCACACAGAGGGCAATGGAGAGACACCTGGTGGGTGAGAACAGGCTGCAATATATAACCAGTGAGCCCCAAATAAAAAGTGTAAAGGACATCAAGAAATTGTATAATATAGGAATTGTATGTTAGAAAGAGAAATGGGCCTGCCCAGTGGCAAGAATGGGAGATAACAACAGTTGGACAGCCAGAGTGCTCTGCTCGTAATATCCTTGCAATGTAAAGAGAAAGCAAGGGAGGCCTTTAATATGTTGGGTGGATCCCCGCTGTTGAAGTTGGGAGAACATTGACAGCAAGAGCCACATGAGGTTAACAGGCTTGGATAGGTTGTGATGTTTGTAGTTGAAGGGAACCTCCTGATTCATTTGAGTATTTTAAACTATATGAATGAAGCAGTATTAATTTGTACTCCATTAATTCAGCTGAAAGCCTTTTTACTTCGTAGAGGGGAAACATTTGACTCTTGTTTCTACCTGTAGGTATATCTAGTTATTAAACTTCCTGAACAAATTGGAGTACTGGTGGTTTAAATCAGTTCTTCCTCTATTGATCCTGGCAAAAATAGCATGTTGGGTTCTGTGATGTTAATTATGTCATCACTGAAAGCACTGGAGACTACATGAGTAGTTATAGTTAGGTTAGACTGGATTAACAGGTAATTTTTCAGTTTACCATGAGCATACTGATTTTATGACTACTGTAAAAATTAGAATGGTTTGAAGATAGATACTGATTGGACTTTAAAGAGATAGGCTAGCTTTATAGCAACATATAAGTAATCTATCAGTGCTTGATTGAATCTTTGTTTATGAGTTCATATAGAGTATTTCATTTTTTTCAGAGCCACTTGAAAGCTTCTGAACATGCCGCTGATGTACAAATGATCAATTTTGACTATCATCAAATGGTTAAAGGAGGAAAAGTAGAGAAATTACATAGTGTGCTTAAGCCTCAAGTCCAAAAATTCTTAGACTCTGGGGTTTTTCATTTCAATGGAATTGAAGTTCAGAGGTGTGGATTATTTTATTTCTGTATTCTTTAAATTAGAATCGCATTATAATTTTTAACTGCTATTAAATTTTTCGTTAGAATAAATGTTTACAACAAAAATTTCACTCACAGTAGTTAATCCTTTATATTTCAGTTCTATGTTCACTCACAGTAGTTAATCCTTTATATTTCAGTTCTATGTTCATTCCCATTTTCATTAGAAATATAAAGTTATGCTTCCATTACTTTCAAAAAAAAATGTTAAGTTAAGCTAAGGATGTCTTCCTTATCTAGATTACAAAACTGAAGTTTAATGATTTCAATGTTTCTTTTTTGCTAAAATCATCATTTTCTAAGATGTACTTAAGGAGGCTCTTTAATGAGAAAAAGTTAAACTATTTTTTCCTCATGATATAAAACAATTCTGATTTTATCATTGGTGAAAGAATATGGTGATATTCTCATTCAATCTAATAATATCCTGATTCTGAGCTTTTCTATTTGATAGAAAGTTAATTATTAAGTACTAATCCTTTGGAAAGAGGCATATGCTACTTCCACTCCCCACTACCCCCCTGCCCCCCCTCCATTGTATGGCAGTTTGAATATCGCAGATGTGAGTTCCACTTATCCCATCGTAGGTTCTACAAAGTAAAAATTTATTCCCATGAATTACCTCATTTTTATTATTTCAATTACTTTAGTTGCTTGCATTGTTGTATAGTTTATAAAAATCCGATTTAGTCTGTTCCTTGCTTAAAAAACTTGTAGTTTAAAGTGTTGGTCAGATTTATGTAGCATAGTATTTCCCTGTTGCATAGGCCTCTCAATGTCAAGGGAAAAGACAAGATAAAATGGTCTCTTTGGGATTGGAATTAGGCCTATTTTAGTCTCCCTTCCCACCACATTCCACACACAATTTTTGCCATTAAGTATATAAAAATTAAAAGTTAAGATAGAAATATTAAGGTAGGGTTTTTTAATTGGACTGTGATTTCCATCAGTTTAGAGAGAGCTTATGAGCAAAATATTAGTAATATAGCTATTGTATCTGAGGAATTTTTGCCAGATGCCTGTGAAAATAAATTGTTGCCTTGGTGTCAGTTTTTAATTTAGTCATTTTAGCTTTGGAAATAAAAAGGAAAAATGCTATGAGACTTAAGTTCAGAATAAAATTTATTGATAGTCATGTTTCCAAACTGAGACTGTTGTAGATGAGTCTCAGTACTTTAACATGATATTCTGATTCTGTTTAAATTTTATTTTGTATTAGTGGCCTGAAAATTGTTCAGGCATAGCTAGAATTTTGAAAACTTCCTAACATGAAATATGACCATATACATAAGCATTTTTGCGTATGTATTATCGAAATTGAACAAAGTAGGAGTGCTATAAAAGAAAAACTTGCCGTGAAATGGCAGAAGATTATTTTTCCTCAGTGCAAATGCCAGATTTCTAATTTTTGGTATAGCTATCTAGCTACAGCCCACTTTTTTGTCTTTTATTTTTAAATTTTTATTGATAACCTTAAATTTTATATTGGTCATTTCCAAATGTATCCCTTCCTCCCTCACCCTAGAGCACTTACCATTGGGATAATTTTTTTAAAGTTAGTTTAACTTGACCAACCGATAAATGAACTGTATCTGACAAAGTATGTAACATATGGTACACATAATGTCTCTCCACCCCTTCCCCCCTCCCTTCTTCCTACCAATAATGACCAAGATTGGTCATTACAGTTACACTGCTTTCAGTTTCTTTGTTCAAATTGTTGTCATTGTACAAATTCCTGTTCTTCTTAAGTTCATACAAATCTCCCCATTCTATCAATTCCTTATATTTGAGGTTTCTTATGACACAATGATTTTTCCATTAAATTCATTCAACAGAATTCTTGCTTAGCCATTCTCAAATGGTTGCTTTTTTTAGCCATCTCAAAATCGGTGTGACCCATTAACCTTTAAAGATGAGCATGTGTTGATAATGCTATCGATTAGATTACCTGGATTTTCATCTAACCTTTGCCTTGTTTATATTGATGAATTTTATCAATTTGCCTTATTTTGCTTAATTTGATACAGATCTCAGAATGGTACTATTCGAACAAACTGCTTGGATTGTCTAGATAGGACAAATAGCGTGCAAGCTTTCTTTGGCTTAGAGGTAAGAAAACCTTAAAACACTGGTATCCTGAGTTTGTAATCACATAGCTTTCCATTGGTTTTGACAATGAATTATATTCCTGTTCAGATATTTAATATACAAGCTATGGTGTAGTGGAATGAGTTTGAAAAAAAGTGCTAAGGTTGGCTGTGTTACTGGTTATGTGATCTCCAGTGAGTCACCACTTCTCTGTTTTGGCTTTCTTATCTGTGAAATTAAGAGTTTATAACAGATGATCTTTAGAGTCTCTTTTAGCTCTAACATTCTGTGATCCATTTGTGAAGTATATCTTTAAAAGAGGCTGCTAAAAATATTTACATTCATCCTTCAACATGGGGGTGGGGGGAGGTGTTAGGGAGGCAAGACCCTTGCAAATATGAAAAACTGCAAATAACTCTAGGACCCACCCACCCCAAACCTTTGTTTTCAATAATTCTGATTATATTTAATACGTAAAACAAGTAAAACTACACACTTCACCCATAAAATAATTGCAGTGTCTACAGAAGAGTCTAACACACTATGCAGAGTCATCAGAGTTGCTGACGTAGCTGCAGCAACTGCTTCACAAATTTCCTTTTCCTACCAAGATAGAACAATCACTTCAAAAGAAAAATCACATGACTTGAGTCTGGATGGTAGAGACACAAAGTGGGGAGCCTGTAGCTCTTTAGTGCACTGAAACATTTAACAAAATTTAACTGTTTATAATAAATTTGTATATGTATACTTATGGTAGTAAATGATAAAATAGATTAATGATATGTTGTATTTATGCATTTATGATTCAGTAATTTTTTTTTAGTTTTATTTACATACATGTATCATTTGTGATTTTCTGAAGTACTCAATCTCCCAAAACAGCCACAGCTACTAAAGATTGAGAAAAAAAAATCATGGCACTATCAAGTGGTTCAATATCAGAAACTGACATTATTTTATCAGTAGAAATGATACTAAACAAGAGGTATTAACATCTACTTAGCTACTATACTCTAAGCATCATGGGAGTTTTCAGTCTGACCTGCAGCTGAAACCTTTCCTTTCTGTTGTCTCCTCCATTAGAATGTGAGCTCCTTGAGGGCAGAAACTGTCTTACTTTTCTATTTGTATCTCCAGGCACTTAGCACAGTGTTTTGTACATAGTAAATGCTTTAAAAATTGCTTCATTTATTTTTCCATTAGGATGTGAGCATCTTGGGTGCCTGGCATAATACTAAGTATTACTAAATACTTGTTGCTTGTTGCCTAACTGATAGTCACCCAGCTTTACAATCTCAAGACATCCTTGAGTCTCCCCCTTATCCCCCACATCCAGACATTTGCCTAATCTCATTGAATCCACTCCCCATAACTTCTTTCATATTCATAGTTCAGGACATGTCCCTTTCCTCATCACCTCTGACCCATTCTATTACAAGAGCCTCACAATTAGGCTTCCAACTTTTTTTCCATCTTCAATCCATCCTCAGCGTAGTTACTAAATAATCTTATAGCACAACCATGTCTTTAGCACTCTCCTGCTCAAGAACCTCTCCAGTGCTTCCCTCCTGCTTCTGGGATCACATACAGATTCTTTAGCTTGGCATCTAAAGCCCTTCACAGTCTGGCTGCTGCCTCGCCAAGGTTATTTTACTCTATTTCCCTTCCCATTCTATTGTAACCTCTAGCCAAACTGGCCTGTTGGCTCTTCCCCAAGTCCACATTTCTCCTCTAACTTTCAGAATGCCAGGCTTCCTTCTAGGCTTAGCCCTTGTGCTTCCCTGTGGGAAGCCTTTTCTGATTGCCCCCTAGTTTTAAGGGCTTTTCCCCTCCTCCAATTATCCTGCATTTAATTATTCTTTTACATTTTGTTGTTGGACTTAAGCTCCCTGAAGGTGGGGATTGGTTTGGGTTTGAGTTGCAGATCCTTCTTTGCTTATAGTAGGTTTTTAGTAATTATTGAACAGAACTTTCAGATATACCTATTCATCTATGAATGACTAGAAGTATAGGGCTTTCACTTTATGTCAGTCCACTTTCTCAGTCTTTAAAAAGAAGTGTTAGGTCAACTGCTGCCTTGTATTAAATGGCTTTATTTTGTTTATTTATCTTTGAACAGTTAACATTTGCATTACAATAGGATCTTGTTCAAGTTTATTCCCACCTCATTCCTTTGGTCTTTGCAGCTTAGCCTATGAATTTTCATTTGGAGTGTTTCTTGTTCTTCCATAAATCTTACCGGGAGGATCAACTTGCTGGAGTCCTTCCTTTAGGTCTTTTAATATTTTGTAGATTTCAAATGGCCTTAAATTAGGGGTCTCCAAGCAAAAGTTTGGGGTTTCTTAGCAAATCTCCAAACTAGTTACTATTGCCATTCTCCCTTCTAGATTTCCAGCTAGTCAGTCAGCAATCAGCGAGCATTTATTAAGCACCTACTATGTGCCAGGCATTGTGTTATGCACAGAGGTTGTGACTTTTTCCTTCACTATCTTCACCATGCTCAGAGACTTTGTGGCTACATTCACTCTTTCCTTTTCTCCATTCTCTACTCTCCAGGCCCTTCCAGAGCTTCTGACAAAAACAAAAAGCTAGGAACCCTGCCTTCAACACGGTCTGAATGTTTTATCTTCAATAAGCAACTTTCCTAAAATTAGCCATGATACCTAGATTTCAAAGTAGTCTGGGAGTATACTAAAGAATGCTGAATAAGTGGAATATAGTCAGTGAAAATATACATGGAGCCTACAGTAGAGTATGGGAAGAGGAGGGGTCAGGGACCTACCAGGGGTGTCCTCCTAGATCTCCTTGTGGTAGGAATATCAAACTCACTGCTGGTAGCAAAAGTCCTAAGTAAGCTGGAACCAGATTAAAATGCAATTGGGAAATGTTTAACAAAATAAATAAAAATACAGTACAACATAATGTTAGTTTGTGATTTTGTAAGTCGATATGCACCTGCAGGGATCCCTTTCTGTTTGAGTTTGACGCCACTGCTCTGGAAGGAAGAGGAGAAGAAGGCACCTTGCCACTCACTTCAGCCTGCCTGGTCTCTATCCTCCAGTGGGCATGGGAAAAGTTGAAGAGGGTACCTTAACATCAAGCTGTGAGCATCTCTTGCCTGATCTCCATCCTTTGGAGGAAAAAGGAGAGGAGAGTATCTTACCATCCTGGTCTGTTATCTGCTTAGTCTCTAGCCTCTCTTGGAAGGAACAGTGTTCCAGTCTCCTGCCGCTATGGTGAGGAGAGAGCTCCATTGTGGCACTTTCATTTTAGCAGCATATGTCACCTGCCTGGGCTTCAGCCTCCTATGGGAAGAGGAGAAACACCTTCCCATCCTACCAGCCTCCCTCTGCTGAGGGGAAGGGAGGGGAGGAGAGCACCATTCCGTCAGGTTTCCAGCCTGGTCTCCTGCTTTGGGTTGAGAATATTTGAGCTCCAGTTTCTCATTCTTGCTCACTCACCTGAACTGCCCAGGACTCTGAAAGGACCCTACCCTGAGGTCACAATGCTATAGACTTAGATAATCTTCCTGAAGTTTTCTTTTAATGATTAACAGCCTCCTTGCTCCTAAGACTTTCCCTTATCTGATCATAGTTTATTATTATTTCACCTCTCCTGTTACCTTCTAACTCCAGAACTTTTCTTCATCTCCTCCTTGACCTCCAGTCCCTTGCCCCTTATTTGCTCTTCTTTAGACTAGACCCTATACCTCCCAGCATTCTGGGCCCTTCCTCTGGAGTTGGATACTCTCCCTCCTCATCTTTGCCTCTTAATTTCCCTTTTTTCCTTTGGTTCCCGCTAAAATCTCTCCTTTCTACAGAAAGTCTTTTTCAATTCCTTTTACCATATTTCACCACATAATCATCACCACTGAATAATTGCCACACCCAGCTTTTCCAGTCCAAAAGTGGTTTGAAGCCTTTCATCAAGCAGTCATCTCATGGTATAATTCCGTTTGTCATGCCTCTTAAAAGATAAACAGAGCAGCAGTGTATTCACCAGTGGCATGTGGATACACATTTATTTCTTACACTTTGTGAGCCTAGAGGCTAGTATATTTCCAAAAGCCAACTTGTGTGGTTTGTTTAGAGCGCCACAGTACTAATAGTACTATCACTGAACCCAACGAAGAGCCATAGGCACACGGGGAGCAGGTGGACAGGTGAGGCTGCCAGGAGTAGTAAGTCACATGATATAGTAAGGGCATCTTCCTGTACTAGCTAAACTATACAGTTTGCCAGCGATACATTAACATGGGAAGCATTTCTTTCTGATTATGGGTAAATTATGTGTAAATATATTCTGTGGTCTTCAAGCTGAGTGATTGTGTTCCCTGAGTAGCATGGAAATAGAGCTGTGGAAAGAAAGTTTTCAGTGAGTGAAAAGTTGATGCAGGACCAGCAGAAACTAAGACAAGTAATCCTGGCACAAAATTTTTTTTTAAACCGCTTCACATAATGGTAGCATCCCTCTTTTTTGCAGAAAAATCGTGATAAAATATGCGACAGTTATGCAGTGAAATATAGTAATTTTCGCATCTTCCCTCTCTTGATTATTTCCTATTTATCATATGTGTGTATCTATTTTTGTAGATAATGGTTTGCATATTGGCTCCACATTAGCTTGTGAGCTCCTTAAGGGGGAGGGACTGTCATTTGCCTTTCTTTGTATCCCCCAGTTCTTAGCATCCTGCTTGTCACATAGTAGCTGCTGAATAAATGTTTATTGACTGACTGAGATGGAGTGTCTTATTCAAGAAACAGTGTCCAGTGTCATTGATTGCAGTTTTGTAGAGGGGAATAAGATGTTAGAAGATGAGAAAGGTAGGAAGGGGCCAAGTTATGAAAGGCTTTAAAAGCCAAACAGGATTTTATATTTGATCCTGAAAGCAGTAGGGAGCCATTGGAGTTTACAGAAAAGGGGTATTGACTTGGTTAGACTTGAGGAAGATCACTTTGATAGTTGGGTAAAAGATGGACTGGAGTAGAAAGAGACTTCATATAGGGAAACCAATCTGCAGATTGTTGAAAATGCTGAAGCAAGAGGTACTGAAGGCCTTCACCAGGGTTGTGACAATGTTAGAGGAGAGAAAGGGGCATATACAAATGGTATTATGAATCAATGGAACTTAGCCACATATTGGATGGGGGAGGAGAGGTGAGAGGGAGTAACGAGTTGAGAATGACACCTAAACTCAGCCTGGGTGACTGGGAGGATAGTGGCATCATTGGATAGTTATAGGAAAGTTAGGAAGAGAAGAGGGTTTGTGGGGAAAGATGTGAACTCACTTTGGGACATGTTGAGTTTTAAGATATCTGTGGAACCTCCAGTTCAAGTTGTCCAATGGGCCATTGGAGGTGTAAGATTGGGAGAGGGCTGGATAAATAGATCTAAAAATCATTTTCAAAAATACTATTCCAATAATTAGTCAGGAGGCTGTTTCTTTTTCACTTTAGAGGTAGTATTTGAAACCTTCAGATCATAATATAAAATCTTTTTTTCTATAAAATTTCTACTTTTCTGTTTCAGATACTAGCCAAACAACTGGAAGCTTTGGGCCTAGCTGAAAAGCCTCAGTTGGTGACTCGTTTCCAAGAAGTTTTTCGGTCAATGTGGTCTGTGAATGGTGACTCAATCAGCAAAATTTATGCAGGCACTGGAGCTTTGGAAGGCAAGGCTAAGGTAAAAAGAGAAAAAAAGAATATTTAAGTGCATTACATGCAATAACTTTCCATTTTCAATGTTGTCAAACCCAATTTTAGCACAAGTATTTAGATACCTATTATGCGCTAAGCACTGAATGTTAAAAACCAAACAGTACCCACATTCAAAGAGCTTTTCATTCTACTAGGAATAGCATCAGGTACAAATATAGATAAATACTATATTATATATACATATATACATAGGTGTGTGTGTATGAAATAAATACAAAATAATTTTGTGTGTATGTGATATGAGACATACTAATAACTAGAAGGGGATGCCATCAGGAAGCTACACTGGAGCTGAGCTTTGAAGAGATCTAGTGATAATTCCAAGAAATAGAGGAAAAGGAAAAAACATTCCAGGTATTGGAATTGGTATTGGTATTGGACCTTGTGGTAAGCCATTGTATTAGCAAGGCAATAATCATGGTATAGATGATAATTGTAAATATGCCTGTGTAGTTCTGTATCACAAAATATAAGAGACTCTCCATATAGAAGGTAGAAGAAGTAAACCATTTATTCAGACACCAAAGAACCAGATCCCAAAACTAATAAGTCCAACCCATCCAAGCAGTGAGCAAATTCCAGAACCAGTAAGTCCACTTATATTTATAACAGCAAAGAACCTGAAACACAGTATCACAGCCAAGCTATCCCATAACCTTCCTGCCCCCTTCTAGGGCCTTGAAACCAACAATCACTCACAGCACAGCCAGCACATGTCTGCTGTCTCCCTCAGCTCTAACCACTGGGAGAATTTCCTGCTCCATCCTTTCCTGTTCCTCTCCTTCAGGAAGCTCCTCCTACCACATGTGACTTAGGCTTCCTGTGATATAAGCAGATCACATGTACCTATTAATGGGTGAGAAAGATCTTCAAATTTAAATGACCATTACAGTCGTGTAGATAAGAAATAGAATGTCTTGTAAGCCAGTTTTGATTGTGATGCGGAGGGCATGATGGAGAGTCTTATGTAATCCGTCTGGAGAGATGAGCTAAGAAGGCCTTTAAGTGCGTTTTATCCCTGAGGCAATAGGGAGCCACTTTTTCATCAGGAGATTGACATGGTAAGACTTGTAGTTTAGAAATATCATTCCCAAGAATAATTTCACATGAATGCAGGGGACTAGAAATAAGACCACTTAGGAAGTCTATTGTAATAGTGTAGGCAAGAAAGGATAGAGTACTAAAATAGGATGGTAGATGTCTAGTTAGAGAGAAGGGATTGGACTAGAGGGTGAGAATCAACAAGACTTCACAATTGATTTGCTATGGAGAGGTTAGAGAAGAGTTATAAATGATTCTGAGGTGAATCTGGGTAATTAGAAGGATGGTGGCTTCTACAGAAACAGAAGATCACCATTTGATCTAATGCCTCTACCACCATGTCTTTGTTCAGCCTAGCCAACGTTATATCAGTATCCTTATTTCTTATAACACAATAGTATTCCATTACATTCATATACCACAACTTGTTCAACCATTCCCCAATTGATGACCATCCCCTTAATTTCCAATTCTTTGCCGCCACAAAAAGAGCTGCTATAAATATTTTTATACATACGGGTCCTTTTCCCACTTGTATGATCTCTTTGGGATATAGCCCTAGAAGTGTATTGCTGGGTCAAAGGGTATGCGCATGTTTATAACCCTTTGGGCAAAGTTCCAAATTGCTCTTCAGAATGGTTGGATCAGTTCATGACTCCACCAACAATGCATCAGTGTTCCAATTTTCCCACATCTTCTCCAGCATTTATAATTTTTTTTTGTTTTGTCACGTTAGACAATCTGACAGGAGAGATGTGGTACCTAAGAGTTGTTTCGATTTGCATTTCTCCGATCAATAGTGATTTAGAGCATTTTATCATATTGTTTTAACAATCTGGCTAGCAGCTTCTGTGGGGGGTCCAGATCCACCCACAGCCAGCACCCAGAAAGCCCAGGTTCTTTTGATATGCCTTAATAAGGAGAGCAAGGTTAAGGGGTTGGCAAGCTTACTTTAATTCAGCACACAAATATCATTCACCTAGTTCAGGGGAAAAAGCCAGCACCCTGAACTTCAGAACAAAATACAAGCAAATTACAAACTTCAACAGACAGACCTTGTCTGATTCAAATCCCAGTACATAGTTACCAGAGTTCAACAAAGTCTCAGCATCTGGGTTTACAAGCTGGAGGGCTCCTTAGCTACAGCTGCCCGGAGTCTTAACATCAACACCGTCTCAAGAGCCCAACATCTGGGTTTCAAAGCTGGGGGGCAGTTTGCAGCTTGCCCAGAGTCTCAACACTCTTTCCATGAGTGTGCCCCCTCTTTCAGGCTTTTGCCCATTAAACTAGTAATATGAAGAAAAATTCAGTCATTTCTGAGAAAGCATGGTGAAGGTGACCTGGACTGCTTCCTAGCTGACAATGTTTCCTTGCCTTCTGCCCTCCATGGCAGGGGGCACAGGGAAAAGGGATGCCTTCTTTCATCATCCCCAGAGCACTGCTTTTTCTGGTGCCCCAATGGCTTTCCCATTCCCTCCTTCAAATGTCACAAATGGGTCTGTTCAAGTCTTTGGAGGAGACTGGTAGGAAAGGTCTATAGCTAAAGCTTGACATCAAAAGTCAGAATCTCTGTTTCTGACACACATTAGTCATATGGAATGGAGAGGTTATGGTGGAGGGACATAGATCCAGGTCACCAAACTCTACTATTTTAGACTTTCACCCCCTCCCTTGCTGACCTTCATTGGGGAACAGGTTATAGAGAAATTCTTCATCCTTACGGCATCAGATATGCTGAACTCTCCACCTTAGCCACCTAGGAGAGACAGGAATTACTTTCATTTTGGGCCTTTAACTGATTTAACTGGCTAAAAGTAAATCAACCAAGTGTTCACATCTGTCTCTAGTTGCTTAATATACTGAAATAATTTTCATTTTCATCAGCTGTCAATCTAGCCTCTTGCATTAGCAAGAGTCTGAGGCTATTGGCTTTTGCAGTACCTTTACTCTCCTTATCATGCTCCTAAACCATCCATCTAGCTAATCCTGCAGCATAACCTCCTTTTCCCATTGAGAGGAGTCACCATGTGCAGCCAATAGTGTAACATCCTCAGGGTGCCACACCCCTCCCCCCTAATATCTGTCCATCTGGCTTTGGAGCCTCAAAAATCAACCATTAGGATCCAGTACAGCTGACTAGCACGAAAGAGTTGTATCCACCTTTGCTGACTCTGAGTCAGTGATTCAGGAGAAAGTACTACAAAAAATGCAGTTTAAAATCTACTTACAAGATTAAAAAGGATACCATCATGGATTCATGAGGTTCCCCTTCACCACCTTGGCAATGTTGGATTAGAAAGACAAGGAAGTTGGAATTCTAACAGTCCTCAAGAGCATCACCTCCTCATAAGCTAGAGTTTTTTATGCCTCAGTTAATAGGGGGGCCACACAAGTGATTGAAACCTTTGTCCATCAGGAAAAAAAAATCCCAAGGGTAGCAACCTGTCTCTTTAACGGAAAACCAGCAGAGTTTAAGTAACACAATTGGAACTTTTATCACATCTCTATTCACACAGCCACCACATTAATTCAGGGCCTCCTTGTTAGTCTCCCTGTCACTCTCCCTATCTCCTATCTCTTATCTCTCCCTTCTTCAGTTGTATCTCTGCCCAAGCATCTCCTTATTTCCTCTGTGTAGAAGTGCAAACTTCTTGACCTGGTAATTAAGACCTCCATAGTCTGGCATGCACATACTTCCTAGCCTCATCTTCCATGTGATATATATGCAAAGCCAACTGGACTCCTAGCTGTTACTTGAACTCATCATGTAACCAACCTTGCCTGTACTTTTGGGCTAGCCATCTGCCATGATTAGAAGTACTCTTACTCATTGTGTCTCAGAATCCTTATTTTCCTTCAATTGTGACCTCCATGAAGCCTTTCATGTTTCATCTGGTTCTTAGTGGTATTTCCTTTTGTAGATATTTGTAGAAAACTTTTGAGATTTCCCTTTTCCCTTTCACTCTTTGCTTTCTTATATAATTATTATTGCTATAACAAATTATACTGTACATTTGAGATCAACAGTGCTTAGAATTTCATTTATATTAGGTAGATTATAAACTCCTTTAGGATAGGGCTTTAGGAATATCATACCTAGGAACGATTTCACATGTATACAGGGGATTAGAAATAAGAAAATCACTTAGGAGTCTATTGTAATAGTATAGGCAAGAAGAGATAGAGTACAAAATAGGATGGTAGATGTCTAGTTGGAGAGAAGGGATTGGATGAGAGAGTGAGAATCAACAAGACTTCACAATTGATTGGCTGTGGTTATGGCTCAGTTTTGTATTCCCAGAGCCTTGCACATAGTTGGTAATTGATAAATGTTAGTTGAGTTGAATTGAATTGTCCCAAAATCTGCCTTCCAAAATAGACTTGAAAGTGTTTTCTCTACTATTTTTTTTCTAACCATTTCTTCTAATTTTAAATACTGTTTGCTTGAAATACTATGCTGTCACTCACAGATGTTTATCTTTCTCCTATTTTCTTTTGGATGGCAGCATGATTGTCGTAGAAATATTCGTGGTAATATTTATGTATAAATCAAACTCATCTTACCTTACCTAAAATCTAATCTCAGCTGCTCTTTCTTTTGCATTCTCTGCGTTCCTTTCGACTAACTGCCTGACAATGGTGAGTGCCTTTTTGGATCATGTTGTGTATACTATAGAAATTCTATTTTTAAAAACCAATTTGAGTATTTGTCCAGTTACTTCAACCTTCATTCAGTGATGTGATTTTTTTTATTATTTAATATATTTAGTTTTCAGCGTTGATTTTCACAGGAGTTTGAATTACAAATTTTCTCCCCATTTCTACCCTCCCCCCCACTCCAAGATGGCGTATATTCTGG
>CM053622.1:516318023-516360695 GCA_028646595.1 Phalanger gymnotis
TAAAGAGTTCTATGTTCCAAGCCTGGGGGGATGCGCCAGCTCTGCCCCACCAGCACTCCTCCTTCCCCAAGAACCCCAACCTGGACTGGACTTAGATCTTCAGCAGGCCCTTCACTCCTGCTCTGATCTGCCACTTAATTCCTCCCACCAGGTGGGCCTAGGGCCAGAAGCAACTGCAGCCGTAGTTCTAAAGCTGCCCCATCTCTGCTGCCACCCCACCCCCGGGGGATGGCCCAACAGCAAACTCTATCCCAGTCCCCAGCAGCTTCTCCCACCAACCTACTCTGTTGTCCTTGGTGTTTATGGGTTGAGAAGTCTGGTAACTGCCACAGCTCACTGATTCAGGGCACTAGGGCACGCTCCGCCCGGCTCCTAGTCTGGTTGGTCCGCGCTGCCTACGCTGGGCCCGCTCTGCTCCCCTGTGCTCCCAGCTCCGTGTGGGATACACCTTACCCAGAGACCATCCAGGCTGTCCTGGGCTAGAGCCCTGCTTCCCTGTGCTATTTTGTGGGTTCTGCAATTCTAGAATTGGTTCAGAGCCATTTTTTATAGATTTTTGGAGGGACTTGGCCGGGAGCTCGTGCTAGTCCCTGCTTTCCAGCTGCCATCTTGGCTCCACCCCCCCACCCCCAGTGATGTGATTTTTAAAAATGCTTTTGACTCTTTAACCTGAAAAGCAAGCATCTTGGTATTTTAGAAATGCTCTCTTTAAAAAAGCTAAAATTGGACATTGAAATTTTCTGAAGATTTTAAAATGCAGGGAGCAGACACAAAAATGTCCTTAGGACAAAACTAAATCAAATAGCATACTTGATCACACACACACACACACACACACACACACACACACACACACACACACACATACACTTTTATGTGACTGATGACTGTTCACTAAAGATTATGTTAAAAAATCATCTTCAGTGTGTAGCTTAGTATATGATTTTAAACAGCAAAATGACCCAAATTGGCAAATCTGAGTTTTACTCCTGGTTATACCACTGCACCAATCAGCTCAGTGGCTTTGTGCAAGTAACTGAACATTAGTTAGGCCCAAGTTTTCCAATGATGAGTCGGTGAGACTAGGTCATTCCTGAGGTCTCTTGTAGCTCAAAAATTCTTTGATGGCTAGTAATCTGTACATTCCCTACCCCCATTACCCCCCCTCCCAACCTATCTTAAGGAATTGTTTCTATTTAGGGAACTTAGCAAGTGATCTCTAAACTATTGTCTTAGCTGAGTGGTCACACAGCTAATGTGTATCAGAGATAGGACTTGAATCCAGGGCTTCTGATTCCAAGAATTTGATCCTATTTCTCATTCATTGTTTACCTATGGAACAAAATAACAATATTTAAGATAAAGATTACATAAAATACTTCTGCAAGCAACTTCTAAATTTCTTTTTAGAGTTAAGTAGTATAGAATGTTTATAGTAAGAACTCCTTCTCTAGGCTATATCTTTTTAATTTCTTTGTTTTTTAGCCCAAAGGTGATGTTTTTGGAAGAGTATGTAGATACTTTACATCCTTGAATTTCAGGACCAAGGAAACTTTTTCCTTTAAGCTTCTTATTTTTTTAAAGCAGCTATACTTTTTAGTTGCATTATCATGTGGAAATTTGGTACTGCACAGAATCCATTATTATGTGCAGTGTTTGCATTGTTAATGTTTAACTTATTATATTGATTTTTTATTACCTTCAAATTCATCTTAATAAAAAGATGACAAAGGTTGAAACATTGTGATTAGAAAATAAGTGGTAGACTTATTTTCAAAACAAAAAATTTACCTTGTAATAAGTATCCTCATGTTACCAAAGTGAAGTTTTCGACTGGCCTTTGTAGTTAATGATTTTTTACTAGGACTCATACATATTCTTTCCTCCACAGTCTGGAAAGTTAAAAGATGGTGCTCGTTCTGTAACCAGAACAATTCAGAATAACTTCTTTGACAGCTCCAAGCAAGAAGCCATTGACATTTTGCTACTGGGGAGTACTTTAAATAGCGACTTGGCAGATAAAGCTCGAGCACTATTAACTACTGGAAGCTTACGAGGTATGTGCATTTGTCATCTTACATTTAAACTATTGCTGTATTCACTGATGGAATTGTATTTTCTGTCCTGAATACGCAAATAGAAAAACCTTGCAAAGTTTATTTTTTGCATGACTTTTACTAATAATTATAACAGAGTTTATTAAAATATAGTTAAATTGTTTCAAGCACTAAGAAAATAAATTAAGCATTTCTTTAAAGAAGACTTGCATTAAAAATGTATTTTGTTAATATTATTACTAAACCACAAATTGGACCACAGACATTTTTGTTGCCTGTGGTTGAGTCAATTAGTTTTAAGGAATAACTGTTTATTTGAGGTGAACATAAATTGTATGCTTCATAAAATAATCGACTAATTCTTTCTGAAATTTATGTAATCCTATGTTATGAGTTGGTCTCATCTTTTAAATTGATAATGTTCCAATAATTTATATTAATTAGCAATGGAAAAATTATGACAGTAGACTTTAATATAAAACTGTCCCAAATTTGTCTATGACTATTCCTGCCATCTCTAATGAATGAGCTCTCATGTCAGTGAATATATTAGTAATACCAAAAGCTCAAAAATTGCTCTAATTTGATTAAAAAGGAATCTCTTCAAGGCTACGTTCCACTTTAACTTGGGGGTAGAGGGGAGGCAGAGGAATCTGGACCTGTGATTTGATTGGTATAGGGAATTCCTGTTGAAGAAACCCTGTCCACCAAAACATATTATCAGCTGCCCAGAAATTAATAATCTTCAATGATTGCCAGCAACACAGATGTCAGTGTTGCTGTTCAGTCATTTCAGTTGTATCCAACTCTTCTTGACCTCATTTCCGGTTTTCTGGACAAAGATGCTGGAGTGGTTTTTTTTTTCTTCAATTCATTTTACAGATGAGGAGACTACGGCAAACAGGATTTAGTGACTTGCCCAGGGTCACATAGCTTTTAAGTGTCTGAGGCTGGATTTTGAACTCAGGAAGATGAGTCTTCATGACTTCAGGCGTGGCATTCTATCTCTTTTACCATTTACCTGCCCCACAGAGGTGTCAAACTCACCAGCAAAATTCAAGAGTGGAGTAGGCCTGAACCAGATTAAAATGTAGTTGGAGAATGTTTAACAAAATAAATAAAAATATAGTGCACCATAGGTGATGTTAATTTGAGGTTTTCTAAGTCAATATGCAGCCACAGGGATCCATTTCTATTTGAATTTAACATGGATGAACAGGAGCACTAAAAGGTTAAATAACTTTCCCAGAGTCACACAGCCACTATGTGTCAGAGATGGGATTTGAACCCGTATCTTCTTGACTCTGAAACTATATTAACTTCACCATACTACCTCGCTTACCTATTTAGAGCTCTGGAAATTATTATGTCTTCTGTTGTAGTACTTCAAAAAAATTATTCTTTCTATTTTTCTTTTTTATGCAAGTGGGCATTGATCATCTACTAAGTAATACTCATCTATAAAATGAAAGGTTTTAGGTTAGATTATCTCTAAGGTCTCTTTGAGCTTTGACATTATCTGCAAGTAAATCACTTGCACAGTAAGGTGAATTTTTGTTGTTGTTAATATCATAAAGTGACCTAAATGTAATTTACAGCCAACTCTCAATTATTTCTTGTGAAATCCCATGCAGTTTGGATAATTTAAATTGATTTGCCATCTAGAAATCTTATGTTATCCATTTGTGTTAACTTCCTCCTCCACCATACTTGGAGAACTGCTTACAAGTAGAAGAGTGTTATTCATAACTTCTTTCTGCCTCTGACCACCCTCTGGAGGTATTAAATCCATGAAAAAGTAACTAGCTAAAAGGGAGAAACAAATGGATCCAAATCCACAGACTGAATCATTAACCCCTGAATATTCAAGAGTTGGCTGTAAAGAATATCTTGAAACCCTGGAAAGAATTCAGTTATTTCATCTAGGTGAGCAGCTATTGATTCCATGAGAACAAATGACTCAGTCAGGACTGCTGTCTTAAAAGGTTTAAATCGTGATGAAATCCTTCAGAGACACTAAATCACTCTTAAAATGACAAAGTAAGTCATTCCAGAGTAATACTCACTGCTTTCTCACTTTCTTCTTTGGCCCCCAGAGTTCATGTGCACAGAAATATTAATAGCCTGTGGGGCAGGTCAAGGAGTAATATGGCTTGCTGGGTATAAAACTCTGAAATACTCACATTGAGATTGGTAGAGGACTGAAAGTTATCATACTATGGAGCTCTTTGATGAGAAACAACCACTTACTATCAATTATTTTTAACTTCTTGCTTCTAAAAAGTATTTTTTTCAAAATGATAATTTTTAAAAAGTGAAGCCATCTCGAAAATATATTAGAGCATCACTATGGATTTTATGACAACAATTATTTTACTAATGTCTTCTTGTTTTCTCCTTGATGCATCCAAAGTTTCTGAGCAGACATTGCAGTCAGGTACAGTACAGCAAATTAAACAATATACAAAATAATGTTTTTTTTATAATGCTGTCTAAAATAGGTCATTTGAATAATATGTAAAGCCTTCATTTTAAAAATATTCTTATTTTGGCTTATATACATTTGTAGTATAGATAAATATTGGCTTTCATGAGGAAAAATTTATGGTTTTGGGAAGATGAAATAAATACCAATGATCAAATATTAAGCTTTCTAGGTCCTTGTTCTAACAGCTATCTTATGTATCTTTTACATTTAGTTTTTCTTTGAATCAAACAAAATCAGTGTTTTTGGTATCATTCCTTGCTCTTAATAGACAAATCCTAGAAACTCAGTTGCTATAGTATTAGTCACGATAGAGAATGGATTTATGAGAGTAGTCAAAGAGGCAAAATAACTCATCTTGGAACTTTCTTTTACTGAAGAATAAAAAGGTTATTTTCTGTAATTGAAGACCTATGCTAACCAATTGTATGATTTGGGATCTTTTGACATAAAAAGCACTTGGGTTGTTAATTAAGTTAAAGGGCCTAATTATTATCCTTGTGAATAGTCACAGGTACCTTTTACTGTGAATTATCTCAGCTGTTTGATAAACTTGTTCTTTGCACCTAAGCATGTGATTAATTAGCTGTGACAATGGCCAGAACGCTTAAGATAGAAATTTTACAATTTTCCTCTCCAAGGCTGCTTTTCTTTGCTTCCCGTCCCCTTCCTTCTATTTTTTCCTCAAGAGCCCTTGAGCAGTTCTACCCTCACACCCTTAGAGCTGAGGACTCTGCCTCATAATCCACAGAAAAAATTGGAGTTATTAGCTCAGAACTCTCTCTTCTCATCTCATCCTCTATCCTCTCTTTCCCAGCCATATCATCTCCCACTGTCTTCTCTTTCACTCTGATCTCTGATGAAGAGGCAGCCCATCTCCCCAAGGTCAACTCCACTACATGAACGAATTAATGATAGAAAAAAATTTGTCAGTCACTTCATATATGCAAAACATTTCAAATACAAGTAGAAAAGTAAGACAGTCCCTGCTCTTAAGGAGCTTGCTGTAATAAAGCCAACAAATACAGAGTTTTCATCTACAAGTCAAATGGAAAGGCCCAGGGGTTCTTAGGGTATACTACCGAAGCAGATAGTAATAAATCTTCTTTAGTGTTATTTCCATTAATAAAACCATATCTGCATTCTACTAGGAGAAAACTGGGAACTGTAGCCCTTGAACTGTGCTTTAAAGGAAGCTAAAGATTCTGAGGTAGAGGTGAGGAAGCAGAGTATTCCTGACCTGAGGGGAGAGGAGACCGCCTCTGAAAAAGCACAGAGTAGGAGATGGAATGTATGGAAGACAGCATGTAGGCCAGTTTGGCTAGAACAAAGTGTTCATGAGTGGGGAGTGTGAGATTAGCCAGGCAAGATATGTTAAAGCTAACTTGTATAGAGCTTTAAATGCTAAACAGGAATTTTGTTCTGATGACTGAAAGCAGGTAAGATTTGCCATTCAAGAATGTCAGTTTTGTAGCTGTGTAGAGCAGAGGTGTCAAACTCTCAGCCTGAATCTGATTAAAATGAAATGGGTAAATGTTTTCACAAAATAAATAGAAATATAATAGAACATAGATAATGTTAATTTGTGGTTTTCTAAGTCAGGAAGAGGATGGATTAGAGAGACTTAAATCAAGAAGAAAACCATAAGGACACCGTTGTAATAGTCCAGGCAAGAGGTGATAGAGGCCTAGACCAGGATGATAGCTGTGTACATTATTCATTGGGGAATCAATATGAGAGGTGTTGTAGAGGCAGAATTGACCAGACTTGACTACTGATTTAATAAAGAGCTTATGATAGGAGTTACATGTTTTTACATATAGGCAGAGTGGGTGGTTAGTTCTTAAACCACTTTCTTTTCTCTTGAGGCAGGAATGTTCAGCTTCTGGGGAGGTAGTGTTCCTTAGACTTGGAACAATTCCCACTACCAGGTGGGACACGTTTCTGATACAGCATTACTACATAGCAAATGTAGAGATAGAAGGGAAGAGCTTCTGTTTTAATTAGTAATTGTAGAATCTCTGAAATGACCTGGGCTAAGCTCAACCTAGAACAGGAAATGAGAGAAAATAAAGAGTCTGATATAATTCTAAAACTGAGAGGGAGTGAAAGACAGCCTTTGTGGGGCTCTACAAAGAAAAAATAGTTTATCACAGGGACGTGAAGGAAAAGTCCATGTCCTACCTAGAAAAAATCCCTGTGCCTCTGGATACTTTCTAGATTTGGTAATAAAGTTCATAAAAACATGCTGAGTACATCTTTGCCAATAGAGCGATCAGTATATTTTTCTAAGTGCCTCACTAATTCTTGTGTGCTGTATATACATTTGGATAAATGTATTTGTTGACTAAGAAAGTTATTCAGTGATTTCAAAATCTTAACCCTTATATGAAGTAAGATTGTCATAGTCATAAGGTGTACATGCAGCAGCAATGTGGTACTTGGTGATTTATGTTTATTTATAAGCCAGATAAGGTTCATTAAATTTGTGGAAGGAACATCTGTAGAGAATACTGAGTATGTGTACGTTGTATATATGTACCCTCTGTTCTCACAAACATCTGCCCATAGTACTTGAATCCAGCAATTGTATTTTGATTACTGATTTTAACCAGTAGGTTTTTTATTTGAGTTGTACTTTCTCCCTTTAAAATTTACGAAATAGCATCTTGGTGTATGACTAAATGAAGAATAATGAATGGCACGTGAGTAAAATGTGTATATGATTCTGAGTTGTTCACCCTCTGGTTAATTAAGTATTAATGGCCCCCTTTGGATACGAAAGTCCTTAGCCTGCATTTATCTTACATCCTGAGGTAGAGTTGGAGTCCTTGAGTCAGAAAACCTGGTTCTATATATCAGCTTCACCACTTAAAGCTGTGTGATTTTAGACTAGGCACCTCACCTCTCAAGCCTCCCCTATAAAATGGGGATAGTCCTTGCACTACTATTTTGCACAATAGTTGTATGAATCAAGTGAGGTAACATATATGAAAGCTCTTTAAAGCTACAAATAAATGTCTGTTATTTTCAGCATCTATATTTAATTAGTGTTTGGACTCAAATAGAAATAAAACTTATTTTTCTCACAACAATCCTGGGAGGTATGTTAATGCAAGTTTTATCTCCATTTTACAGATGAGAGGTTTAGAGAGGGATAATTGACTTGCCTGTTGTCAAACAGAGCTCAAATTTGAACCCAGATTTTCTGACTTCGAGTACTTCTACTATACCACAGAATAGAAGCAGAAGAAAAAAAAAAGATCTATCATAACCCTAGATAAAAAATGGTATTCAGTTTTTTTTCAATGTATAAACATTTAGTGTTCATTTTACATTTCTATTTTTCTTTTCAGTTTCTGACTTCATTTATTTTATAGTAGTTCTCTAGAGGTTTTATCAGTGAGTAGTAACTTGCAAGGCTACCAGTATTAAGAATATTAAGTGTAAATAATTCTTAAAGAAAATCCTATTCTCAGTACAGAAAATTTAACCATTCTCTGATAATATGGTAATAAAAAAAAACCCAGAAAAAAATAGATCAAATTCTCTATTAACTTACATGCAGCCCTCAAGCACTTCAGATTAAAATATAATGTGCCAGTTCATTTGAACAAAACTATTGATTAGGCATATTACATTGCCACAATTTTAGTGTAATAGCCTTTACTTTTGCTTATTGTGATGTCCCTTTTGTTGTAGTTGTTTCATTGGTTAAGTACATTGTGCTGGAATTTGCTTTCACAGCTGATAGTTTTGTATGTCTTTGCATGTACTTTATGCTTATATGTATGGTTTGATGAGAGCCTCATCATCCTGGCATGTTTCCTGAGTTATTGTGTTTGATTTTAATAAATATGTTTATGTAGCCAAAATGAAATTTTGTTTTTGTGGTTTTTCACAGCCTCTTCAAAGGTACTAAAGAGTATGTGTGAGAACTTCTATAAATATTCAAAGCCAAAAAAAATTCGAGTGTGTACTGGAACTTGGAATGTAAATGGTGGGAAACAATTTCGAAGCATTGCATTTAAGAATCAGACACTCACTGACTGGCTACTAGATGCCCCAAAGTTAGCTGGTGTTCAAGAATTTCAAGGTGTGATACTTATAATATCAATTTAATAAAAACTTGATCCCGGTTTACTAATCTAGAGAAAAAAATTTATAACTAAAGAGAAGTAATTATCTTCAAAATAAATTTGAGTATTATGACAGCAAAGCAGTTTGTAATTATTATTTAATTTTATAATTAAAGTGCATTATGTATAAATGTATATGTTAAGGACATGTGTTATATGTTATGACATTTACTGACACTTTACAACTCTAGGTTTACAGATTCACATTCCATTTCTGCCCACCCTTTTCACTGTTGGAATTCCTGCTTTGTAATTAACAAACTTTCTTTCATTTTAGATCTCTTCCTGTAATTTTCCTTCCATCATTTGGCACCTACTGAGTGAAACATAGT
Source organism: Phalanger gymnotis (assembly GCA_028646595.1). Lineage (NCBI taxonomy): Eukaryota > Metazoa > Chordata > Mammalia > Diprotodontia > Phalangeridae > Phalanger > Phalanger gymnotis. The sequence goes on from CM053622.1 coordinate 516,327,037, forward strand.
TCCATCCAGATGATAGCACCTCCCTGGCCATCCTCTTCTGTAGCGACTCCACCTTCTTTTATATCATCCCAAGTCACTGGTCTTTGTCAGGGAGCTGGAATACTCCTTGCACTCTGTTGCCACTTCCAGACTTCCTCTACTACCATCACTCAGCAATCTCTCCTCGTTTGGAGATTCATTCTATCTAAATTTACCATTCACCCAGATCCTGGTAGTTGTTATCTACCTCCTCCAGGACGTTGTCCCGCAACTCCCTCAGTGAATTTAGTGCCTTGTTCATAGTCTTCCTCTTTACTACAATTCTTGTCCTGCTACTAAAAGACTTGCCACAAACATGTTAAAGTTCCCTCAAATACTACAACTTTCCAGTTCCTTAATCTACTCAGCTCCCATGATCTACTCTTCTACTTCACCTCAGCTACACACAGAGATGCTCAAATTCGTCCCCTTCAAGCGTGCCACTTCCATATTCAGGTCCAAAATTCCTCCATCTGATCATAATCTGTTATTCCCCTCTCTCCATCTACTTAATACAACTCATCCTTCATCCTCAGTATGACTGCCGGTCTCTCCACCCTTCGGTATTTTCCCTGAAAGGCTTTGCTCTTCATCTCCCACTCTTAACCTGTTGCTATACCAGTTCAACATCAAACTCTTCTTTATTCTCCAATTCTTGCTTCTTTCTCCTGTCACCATTTGAACCCGACCCTAGATTACTTCCACCATCTTCCTTCTTCACTCCTACTCATGTGTTGCCAAATGGAGCTAGAAGAAGTCACAAAACTGTGCTGAATCCACTAGAAATTTGATATCTAATCTCATTTTGGTCATCATGTAGCAAAGCAGTCCCTCAACTCCTCTGTAATTATTTCTTTATCCCACTCACCATAGTAGCTGTCCTAAACCTCCTTTTCTCCCCTCAAGCCTCGCTCAGCACTTCTTCCTGTCTTCTGAGCTGAAAGCCTTTTTTATTTAAAAAAAAAATGAAGCCATTAAACACAAGCTTCTTCTATTCTTCTCTTCTCACATCCCTTGAATACACCTCATCTTCTCTTTTCCTCCCATCTCCTCCTTGACTCCTTTTCTTCTTGCCTAGGCTAACCCCTTGAACCCATCCCCTCTTATTTTCTCCAACAGACTGCCGTCAATATCATTTCTTCACTCTAATCAATCTCTCCCTACATACTGGTTGTGCTGTCTATGAACATGCCTAGGCCTTCCCCATCCTCAGAAAACTCTTAACTAGATCCTACCTAAGACGATCTCATAATCTCTCCTGCTTCTTAGCTAAATATAAAAAAGCCACCAGTACTCTATCCTTCCACTTCCTCTCCTCTTTCTCTTTTCTTAACCTTGTGTAATCTGTCTTCTGATCTCATGCCTCAACTTAAACTGCACTTTCAAAAACTACCAGTGGTGCTGTAATTGCCAAATTCGTTGGCCTTTCCTTAGTCTTCGACCTTCTTGACTTCTCAGCCTTAGAAACCATTGACTACCCTTTCCTCCTATATCCTCTCCCCTTGGTTTTTGTGGCACTCTCCTCTCTTGCTTCTCCTTTTTCCCATTCTCCTTTGCTTGATCTTCATCTCTGTCACACCATGATCTAGAGGTATTCCCCAAGGCTTGGTCATGGTGCCTTTTTTCTTTCTATACTCAGTGGTCTCATCAACTCTCTTGGGTTTAAATTTATCTTTACACGTATGGTTCCTCGGTCCATGTAACTATCAGTGTTTTTTATACCTTAATCTGTATATAAATGTTAAGCAGTAGCGATGGTAGTGGTGTAATGGTGGTAGTAGTAGTAGATGACATTTCAAACTGAATGTACCATATACTACTCAAATTCAGCATGTCCAAAGCAGAACTCTTTATCTTTTCCCTGAAACCCACCCCTTTTCTAAATTTGTCCGTTGCTGTCAAGGGTACCACCATGCTTTCATCTTTGTTTCAGGAAGAAACTTATGGTCATTAAAATAACAGCACCATTTTCCAAGGCAGTCCAGCCATTCCTTTCTTCCTATTCAGTTCTAGGCCCAAAGCATTGTCTATCTATATTCTCTTCCATCCCTGTGTTCTGATGTGACAGCTCTTTGTGTTAGCCATGCAGCTGCATAACATAATCTACACAATAGGCAAACTTTTCATCCTTCTGGTTTTTCATGTGTGACTAGTTTGGCCAAATTTTTTTGAGCAATTATTGATCCATTTAAAGGCTCTACACAATATTTAACATCTCGATGCAATTGAGAGCATCTAGAGGACCTCACCATCCGTAGGGAACAACTCTTTAAGTGTGCTCTGGAAATCCTCCTTGGGGGTAGCAAGCCCCTTGGGGTGAACATACATTTACTCGCTTTATCCCCGGTATAATATTAATAATTGAGAGAATCATTGAACAAAGTCATGTTACATCTTTAAAGGAATCTTGTGCGATTTTGATATAGGAAACACTTTGAGAAAAGAGCCCTTAAGGCTTTGTTTCACTCTACTGAACTAAATCCTTATTTATAATTAACAGACAAGTACAACAGAATATTATCCATGCCTCTAATTAAATGGTATGAGTGTAAAGATTTAATTTGCTCTGATAACATCCGTGAAAGCCTGACTGTATCCTTCTTGTACCTTTATCAGAAAGCTCCTTGGTTTGTGTGTACATAATTCTCATGAAAATTTTGTAGCAATGCAAAAGTAGTCAAATGGATTGATAGTTATTGCAGCTTGCTTTAGGAAAGGAGTTCTGATTGAAAAAAAGCTTGTTATTTCTACTCGAATAAAATAAGCTTAAAAGGTAGGGCTTTTAGACAGATTTAAAGTGATTTCACCAGATTTGAAATTGCATGTCTTTTTAGTGGATAGATTTTGATCAATTTAGGTCTTAATGGAATCTTAGTTATATTTGGAAAATTTTGTTGTGAATATATACATATCAAAATCCTTTTCAAATATTTAATTTTAGATCGAAGAAATAAGCCTATTGACATATTTGCAATTGGTTTTGAAGAAATGGTAGAATTAAGTGCTGGAAACATTGTGAGTGCAAGGTAAGCCAAAAAAGTAACACAGAGGGAAAACGTGTAATTCTATGAAGAGAACTTAGTTTAAATCAGATTTGTGGAACCATTTGGCTGTGAAATACTTTGGAGTTCAAAGCAGGTAAACCCATAAGTAGGGCTTTTTATTTCTGTTCTTCTTGGCCCAGACAGTAACAATGAGTTTGGCCCTAACTAGCTATATAGGAAAAATCCAAGTGAGTGAAAAATGTCTAGTGTGTGGATACTATATAGAGCTTGTCACAACAGAATGTATACAACCAGGCAGGAGTCTGAGGTGATATCTAAACTTTGGTGTAAGGAACTCCTTCCACTAATAGAGATTGGTAATTCTTCTTTAACTGTAAATATAAAAACCCTAGATGCAGATCACTATGAGAAAGAAGGATTATAGAATCATACATTTAATTCTAGAAGATGTCTTAAAGGTATCTTAGACCAATCCCCTCATGTTATAGGTAAGGAAACTGATAGCCAGAGGGGAAAGTTCCCAAGGTCACACAACAGATAAGTGATAGAGTTAGGATTTGAATTCAAGACTTCAAGGAGCAATAAGAACTGAAATGAAAGAAAAGAATTGTTACTCTGATGCTTACAGTGGTAGTATATGAGATTCCTGACTCTTGGCTTAACAAGTTACACTCACCCATTACTGCTCCACTCATTGCCCAAGGCTTCCCTTTTATTCTAGTATTTTTAGTGTCTTATATATGCTAACCTGAAAATTATTTGGGATCTTCAAATGCTGGACACTTATGGGTAGGGTGCACTTGGTGTGATTTAATGGGAAAAAAATATTTGGACTCTTGAGTCCCTAGATTTAAATCATGTCTATTCCATATTATCTATATACTCGTGGGTGACTTTGGGCAAGTCACATAACATCTTTTGCTTTTAGTTTCCTCATCTGCAAAATAGAGGGTTAGATTAGGTGATCTCTGTGTTCACTTCCAGCTCTAAATTCTCTTATTTTATAGTATGCTATACACTTGGCCCCGTGCTAACATTGTAGTACGTACAAGAATATTAAAATTAGCGATGACATGTATTTGTAAACTCTTCAGGGCATGGAAGCCCTTTTATATGTGTATGATAAGTGATATTTGTTATAAAAGATTCTAGAGCTTTAATATATTGGTATTTCTGGCATTTAGACTACTAATCATTGTTTAAGTTGAACAGTGAAAGTGAAACTTATCTGTTAAGTCCAATTGAAAGGGACCAAAACAGATCCCCGTGAAGTAAGCCCTATTCGACTGGGAGTTACATAATAGGTTTCAGTTATTGTAGTTAAAAGGAATAAACCCAACTTTCTGAATATGAACCCATTCTTTTTGTTGCAGACTAATCTCTTTAGAAGTAAATTTATTGTCAGATGTCTTCCAAAAATAAATAAACTCAACACATTGAGTTGGTTAGTTTTGCTGTATTGCTTTTTTATTACTTTGTCACTTTATTACTTTGTTGCACTTTATTACTTACAGCTGTGCAACTAACTGGGTTGGAGTAAGGGGACGGGAAGGTTATATTGGGAAACAAATTTGATGTGAAAATAAAAGGTATCATTTATATATATATATGTATATATACATATACATGCATATATATATATATGTATGCATTTTTAGAAAGTAATAACAGTGCCATTGGTTGGGATTTCAAAATTTATCACTCTTAGGCCTCTGTTACTAATCAAACACATTTTGTAGAAAGGATCCAAGAATGTTTGGTTAATGTTTAATAAGTTCCTCCCCAAAAGAAAATAGAAATGTATAATGGTCTCTCTAAAGTATTGCTAATCATAGTAAAACTTCTGTATTTCTTCAAGATTCTGGCATTCATTAATGGGAGTGATAGGTCAGGATCCCAAGTGGCTGGATTTTGCTGAATCCCAGAATAAAACCAGTCCCAGTAGTCATTGAGCTTATTGTTATTCCATATAAGTAAATTTGAAAACTTTATTGGTCTGCAACAATGAAGATAGTGTTTTTTGTGAGAGGGAGAAAAATACTAACTTTGTATTCTCTTCTAATGTACTTACTGTCTTGTGAGACACTGCATGGTTCTGAGATTAAAAAGGTATGATACAGACCCTGCTCTCAAGGAGCAGATAATCTAATGAGAAAAGGAAAGAAACAGACATGTAGTGAGAAATTCAAGGAAGGAGAGCACATTTGTGCTTGAAGTGAGAAGGAAAGATCACGAAATGCTCAGGGGAAAAAAAAAACTAGAATATTTAGAATTGTTAGTGTGGCTTTCATCATTATCTGTGGTATTATAATACAAAATAAATAAGTGATGAATTATCAGTGCAACCTTCTTAACCTTTACTTTTTTTATGATAGTACAACTAATCAGAAGTTATGGGCTGTTGAACTGCAGAAGACTATCTCCAGAGATAAAAAATATGTGTTGCTGGCTTCTGAGCAGCTTGTAGGCGTCTGTCTCTTTGTTTTTATCAGACCGCAACATGCTCCTTTTATCAGGTCAGTAAATAGCAAGAATTACCAATCCTGCTTTGCGCTATAGAATGAGTTTACAGAATGGAGCTAGAAAGTATGGGCTGCTTCAAAGAGGCTTCTGTAACGATGGTTCTAGAGTTTAAAGCAAATGATTATTTGTTTTATAATGCTACTTGTAATGGGCCCCAGGCTTTTTTATAGCATCACAAAATTCACCTGTTAGACATATAACTTGTATTTTTATGGTGCATAACACAAATATATATTTGCTCATTTCTAAGGAACTATTGCACTCGAATAGCCTTGTTTTAGAATTCTTTGTTTTAAAGGGATGTTGGAGTTGATACTGTGAAGACTGGAATGGGAGGTGCTACTGGAAATAAAGGAGCAGTTGCAATACGGATGTTATTCCACACCACAAGCCTTTGCTTTGTCTGCAGTCACTTTGCTGCAGGGCAGTCACAAGTCAAAGAAAGGAATGATGATTTTGTAGAAATAGCCCGAAAACTGAGCTTTCCTATGGTAAGCTTATGTTGCTGGTTGCTAGAGTATATGTGTTAGGATTCGCAAAAATAAATACACTCATATTGTCAGGAGACCCCTAAGATTGTCCTGTAATATCAAAATTATTAACATAAGTTTCTACTATTGTGTAATATTTAGATAAAGCAAGGTCAGAGACATGGACCAGAGGGAATAGTGTCTGAGGGAAAGTAATGTTTGCAATGTTTTTTTCTTAAAGTTATTTTAATATCCATCTCATTTTTTCCAGGGGAGGATGTTGTTTTCACATGACTATATATTTTGGTGTGGTGATTTTAATTATCGTATAGATCTACCAAATGAAGAAGTTAAAGAACTAATAAGGCATCAGAACTGGGATTCTCTTATAGCAGGAGATCAACTTATCAATCAGAAAAATTCTGGACAGGTACACCTTCAAGGAGATGGTTACTTTTGAAATGATCTGTAGTTTTCATATCTTGAAAAGGAGACTTTTTTTCTCTTTTGGTGGTGAATATACTTAAGAATATCAGATTCTTGAGTGGTGGGATGTTTAAACTGTTAAGAGAGTGTTAGAAGACAATAAAATGATTTTTAGAAGGGAACTTTCATTTTATATTTACAGAAATGCCTCTTCCTCCTTTTGGGAGGAAAAAGTAAATTCTTATTTCTATGTATTCATGGTTGTTGGGGGGGTAATAAATTTTGACTAGAAGTTATATATTTTAGATTCTTCTTTTTTTGTCTTTAAGATCTTATGCTCTTCTACCTTTTTTCTGTAAAAACCTAAAGTTTTTTCTTGCACTTCTTATGTCTTCAAGCTCTAAGTTTTTAACCAAAATGTCCCTATACTTGAAAATTACCTTCATTTCCATATTTCTTACGTTATATAGCCTATTGCAAACACCATCTTTCTCAGGAGCTCTTTCTTGATTAAAATGAAAGCAGGTGTAAATTCATATTTATGTTTAACACTAGGAGAAGCTTCAGTGTATCTAGTTGTTCAAACTATGGTAGAAGGAATGCAATATGATTTAGGCCACTGGGATCTATTCCTTGTTTTCCCACTGCCTAGCTATGTGGGCCCTAGACAAATCACCTTCACCCTTTAGAGCTTCAGGTTCCTCACCTACAAAATGAAGAGTTTTGATTCTATTTCTAAGAAATCTTTGTACTGTAATAACCTGATCTATATCAAAGGGAGTTCTTATGGAATTCCTTATGTCTGATTTTGTTAGCCTGCTGTACTTGAAATGATTTGCAATATGAGAATCATTTCATCTTAGGCAACTTTATTAATTTTTACTCTGTTGAGTGAGGAAAGTGATTGACAGGTAACTATTTTTCTACCCTTTAGAGAAGAAAAGAATTATAGCAATAGCAAATATTTAACTTGGGTTGTTTTTTAACATAGTTTACAAAATATATATTTTGTTTTCTGTAGATCTTTAGAGGATTTTTAGAAGGAAAAATAACTTTTGCTCCTACATACAAGTATGATTTGTTTTCTGATGACTACGATACCAGTGAAAAATGTCGTACCCCGGCCTGGACAGATCGCATTCTTTGGAGAAGAAGAAAGTGGCCTTTTGATAGATCAGGTTGGGGAATTAACTGTTCAATTAAATGGTATTGAATAAGATTAAATTAGTAAGTAGGAGAATAATATAAAGTTAATTGAGAGAAGACCAAATGTATTCTATAGATTTAATTTGCCCATTTTTAAAAAAATTAGCAAAATAAGAAATTAAGCACCCCCATGTTGAATTTGTTAAGTTCTTTACAATATTGGGGTATTGTTTCCATCCATATTTTTGTGATATTCATTCCCATGAAAAGTCAAGAGGAAATTAATTGTTTCAATAAGGCTGTCTGTTGAACACCAGTACATTCATATTGACTTTATTAACTTAAATGTCTCTAAAGAGTGCACATATACATTTAAAATGATGTTTTTCTCTTCTTTGCCAAAGGCTTTTTAAATAATCTGGGGTAGGTAATACCATCTCTGGAGCTTTTTTGTTAAGTAATAGAAGTCCAACTCCAGTTCATCATAATGGTATGAAGGTGACCCTGGGTTCTCAAAAGCTTTCTCAGCTGATCCTCAGGTCTGATAGTTGCTATTAAGCTGAAAGGGCTTTGAGAATGTTCCTGATGACAGACTGTGTGCTAAGTGTCGGCTTGAATATGGAAAGGCTCATTTTTAGGAGCTTGGCTGCTAAGTGATAGATGTAACATCAAAAAAAATTATAAATTTATCCCTCAGTCTTTCATGGCCCTCTTCTACTTTTGTCATTATGCTGAGAATCATAGGTTTTAGAATTAGTAGAAATATTAGTTTAACTGCTTGCATTCTTTTACAAATGAACTGTATTCATAAGTATATTTTATCTATAAATGAATGACAAATAGAAGTGATAGCTAAAAATGGATAGATGACTCACAAATTTTCATTGGAGGGCTAAATGCTGTGATTTCATCATGTACCCAAAGAAAAAAATCATTTCATAGGACTATCAGTCATCTTGCCATTTGAAATTTGTGATAAGGATAGCAAAAGGACTACCTCAAAGATAATTGCAGTTTATATACCAAAATTTATTGCTCAAGATGAAGAGAAAAGAAAAATTCTGTGAAGAACTTAATAAGATCCTTCAAACTAAGCCAACATATTTATTGATGCTAGTGTCTGCATTGCAAAGAAGGGCAAAGGAAAGACCATTCATCAGACTTGTACTGGAAAGCATCGTTCAGGATTAAAAAATAAGAAGTCAGTACACTTAGAAGCCTCAGACCTCTACATCATAATTACCTTGAGAAGAAAATTAGAGGCCTTGGATGTGAAAAACACTTAACCAACTTCGCAAAAATTAAATTGCCTTAACAGGCAGGAAACATCTGGTGACAAGTGTAGGGGAAACCATTTCTGAGTAAGTCATCTATGTATTCATGTGCCATTGACCATAACAAACAAAAATCAGCACCTAAGTAGAAGGGAAGTTAAATATGCAATGACATTATAGGTTATTACAAGTTCTATATCGTGCTTTTTTAAAAATGGAAAACAGAGGAATAAAATATTTTTCATTTCCTGTAGAGGTTTGATATAAAATAATTGCTATAATGAGTATTATAAAAAAGTCAAGAAGTACTTTAGGCAGCCAACAAATATTGATCCTCCTTTTCAAATGAGGAGATGCAGCTGCCAAGGGTGGTGGTTAAGAATATATTCTTTTGCAAAATATTACAGAAGAAAATGGTGAAATATCATGAGCAGCATCACCTCAAAAAATAGTCAGGCGTTCAACAGAAACAGACCCAAATAGACATGAGACCCAAATAAGTGAGATCATATAAAATGGAAGTTTAAATGAAATTTAAGACAACAACAAAGAGATGAAAAGCAAAATGGTTCTTTCAGCTTTTCTGTAGTGATCTCATGTCATTTGTGACAATAAAACCACCATATTTGGAAACTAACACTTCAGTTCACAACATGTAATATTGAGGATAAGGAAACAGAACTGAGGATGAAAATAGGAGTAGTATAAGAATACTCATTAGAGAGCTGTGCTAGAAGTAACACAATTTTGAAAATATTGAAAGATTAATTTTTAAGACATCTAAAAGAACAGGAATGACTACTGGAAAAAATCACAGCATTTCAAAAAAATCAAAGTAACTGGTAACTGATAACTGCTATTCCTCTAGAATCAGGATTATTCTCATTATTTAAAAAAAAAACAAACATTTGTTTTATAGAGCAACCTTTACAACAAGGGGTCTTTCATCTATATGTTATTATTCAAGATTGTTTGAGAGGCAAAACCACAGCGATAAATTTAGTTAGCAATCCTGTTACTAGTAAGTGAAGTACGTGACAATGAGAAATATGCTCAGCAAAGGTACCTTTGGCACAGAGCAGGTTTTCCCAAGTTCAGTGGGAAAAGGATTCACTTTTTTTAAAGGATCTCCCAGATGCTTCTGCTTATACGTGGTATTGTGTGGATTGCCTCAAACTCTAGAATATGTCTAAGCTCTGCAGATCCGTGACCTCTGGAATCTGGCCCAACTCTACTCTGAAAAAGTCATATGGATGAAGGAAACTTAATGTCCAGAATGTGATATGCAGTTAGATAAGTGGCCCATTGAATTAAATTTTATTCCATATGTCCTAGACAGACTCTGCAGATGGATAGTACTCTGGGGTGTATTGTACAGCTTGCTGCAGTGAAAAGACAGCATGATTTGGAATCAGAGGAAACTGGCTTTGTTATATATTGCCTATGTGATCTTAGGTCACTTAACCATTCTGTGTCTGTTTCTTCATATGGCATAACATAAGGTAGTTTGACTAAGTAATTTCTAAGGTTTCTTCCAGGCCTGAATCTAATCCTGTGAAGAAGAAGGAACAAGCAAGATTCTGTTTGAGAAATTACATAGCATTTGTTCAGTTATCCTTAGGTTCTTACTGACAGAAAAATCTGTCTTTTTAATACTGTTATAGTCAAGAATACCTGAATTCTGGTCCTGTCTCTGATACATCCTGGCTGTGTGACCCTGGGCAACTCACACAACCTTTCATTGCTATGGCAACTCTCTAAGGCTCTAAGTTGCAGAGAAGATTCTGACCTGCATTGGTAAAAGGAGTTTCCGTACCTGAAAGTTCCTTTTAGCAATGAGATCATGACTCTGGTCCCTACCCCCTGTTCCCCTAACCCTATTGCCAGACTAGTGTACCATATGTCTTGTTATGTTTCTCTGCTCAAGTCCTCAGTGCCCCTGCTGCTCTTTGAGTAAAGTGAAAATTCTTTTGTCTGGCATTCAAGACCCTCTACAATTTGGTACTACTATATATACCTCCTCAGTCTTACTTCACGGTCCTTCCTTCCATGTATCCTTTTGAATTACTCTGTCTCCTGAACACTAACTGTATGTTCCCTTCTCTGTGCCTTGAATTATGCCTTTCCCTCTGACTGGAATGGCTTTGTTCTCCTTCTGTGCCTTTTCCGTTTCCATCCCTCTATCCAACTGAAATATCAACACCTTCAAGATGCTTTTTATGGTCCTTTTCTGCCCTTTTTAGAACTTACAAAATACTCTGTTTTAAATCTCTCTGATGCACTTACATATTATTTTGAATCATCAGTCTTTTTCCTCCTAGTAGGCTGTGAGCTAAATGAGAATAGTGACTATTTTAAAAAACCTAACTTTGTATCATCATATATTTCACCCATTAATTGTGGATTCTGTCCTGGGACCCCCCCCCCCTTTTTTTTTTCCCTTACTTTATACTTTTTCTTGACATCAGCTCCCATGGTACCCTGTACAGATCACTCAAAATCTTTATGTCCAGACCTAGGCATTCTCCTGAGTTCCAGTCCCACATCACAACTTTCTGTCAAACAGTGTCTCTTTGGATGCTGGATGTCCTGCGGACATCTCAGATTCAGTACGTGCAAAACAAACCTCTTTATCTTTTCCCACCAGACTCACCCCTCTACCAAATTTCCCTCTTAATGTGGAAGGTTCCACCACTCATCTGGTCTCCCATGTTCATAACCTTGGTATTATCCTCAAGTCCTCAGTCTTCCTCATCTAAGTTGTCCTATCTTTTTCATTTCTACCTCCAATAAGATCTCTCATATCCAATCATTTCTCCCTATCACACCTTCTTGCACTTTAGTTCAGACCCTCATCACCACTTATCTAAACTATTGCATTGGTAGCTAGATGGTGCAATGGACAGCATGCCTGCTATCCAGTCAGGACAAAAAGACCTGATTTCAGATCTTGCCTCAGACACTTTCTTCTTGTGTGGCTCTGGGCAAGTCACTTAAACTCTGTTTGCTTCAGCTTCTTTATCTGTAAAATGGAATAATAGCACCTTCCTGCCAGGGTCATTGTGAGGGTCAGATGAGGCAGTATTTGTAAAGCTTTTAGCGCAGTGCCTGGCACATAGTAAATGTTAGCTATTATTCATTGATCTCTGTGCCTCAAGTGTCTTCCCCACTCTAGTTTATCTTCCAAACAGCTGCCGGAGTGCTTCCTTAAGCACAAATCTATTTTACTCCTCCTCTCCCTTGCCCCCATTCACCATTGCCATGTGCATACTCAAAACACTCCTTACGGCCTCTAGGATCGAGTCAAGGCAACAAGCATTATTAAGTGCTTATAGTGGGCCAAGCACTGTGCTATGTGCTGGGAATACAAAGGCAAAAAAAACAGCCCCTGCCCTCAGGGAGCTCATATTCTCATGGGGGAGAGAACACACAGACAGCTCTGTACATGTAAGGTGTATTCAGGGTAAGTTGGAGGGAAGATCATAGTAGGATAAACCATAAATGCCAGTTTGGTTTTAAAGCCTTTCCCAGCCTGTCCCCAGTCCATCTTCCTAGACTTATCATACATTATTTTCCTTCCCACACTCTGTGATGCATCCAAACTAGCCTTCATATTCCTCATACACAACACTCCATTCCCCACCTCTGCACCTTTGCACTGGCAGTTTCCCATGCTCAGCATGTGCTTCATTTCACTTCCACTTCTTAAATTCCCTCACCTCCTTTAAAACAACTCAAGCTCTGCCTTCTACACAAAGTCTTCCCCAGCCCTCATTGCCTGTGCCCTTCCTCCCTAAGAACCTTAAGTTTATTTTGCATTTACACTGTATATATCTATTCTGTATATGCTAAGATATGTATATGATGTCTTTCTTGAGGGTAGTGATTGTTTCCTCCTTTTTTTTGTACTTGTATCCCTCACACATAGCATAGTATCTAGCATATAGTAGGCATTTAATAAATGCTTATTGTTTCGTTTTCCCTAGCACCTAGCCATCTACCATAGTGTTTTGATAGACGCTTAATAAAGATTTGTGGGGTTTAAACTAATAGGGAATTTTTCTGTCATATATAATTATAACTAAAGTATATCTTTTTACTACTCTACAGTCTCTATTTTATCTAAATCAATGCTCTTTTGTTTTTGTTTTATGTTGGTTGCAGCTGAAGATTTGGATCTCTTGAATGCTAGTTTTCAAGATGAAAGCAAAGTCCTTTACACTTGGAATCCTGGCACTTTGCTGCACTATGGAAGAGCTGAGCTGAAGACTTCTGATCACAGGTTTAGATATCTTGAATATTCCTTTTGTTATTCTAATTTGAAATCTAATTATTTTCCCTTTAGTATCCTCAGCATGTTCCTAGGATTGACCGAATATGTTTCATTTTCTTTGTATTTTAAGACCTGTCGTTGCACTGATCGATATAGATATATTTGAAGTGGATGCCGAAGCACGACAAAATATTTATAAAGAAGTCATTGCAACCCAGGGGCCACCAGATGGCACAGTATTGGTCTCCATCAAAAGCTCATTACAAGAAAATAATTTTTTTGATGATATCTTGATTGATGAGCTTCTCCAGCAATTTGCAAACTATGGTGAAGTTACCCTCATAAGGTAAATGCAACATTTATTAATTACTATAATTCCAGAGTACTTAATGATTTATGGCCTAATTCACTTTTCAGTTTAACTGTGTTCAGATTAAACTCTTCCCATTTTTTTTTCAGGATAAACTACAGTGCATAAAGCAGGAGTAAAAATGTAATAGCTGCTTTTTAGTTGTTAATAACCTTGTTAAGCACTTGCATTTGTAGTGTCAAGCTAAAAGTGAGGCATACTGCTACAGGTTTAGAAGCTTTAAAATCTGAAATTCATACTTAAAGTATATTTCACTTTAAAAGTGAAACTGGGAATATACTTTTAAGTGAAAACTATGCCAGAGCTTAGATATGAGCTACCAAGATAGAACCTCTAGTTGTGTGAGCTAAGCACTGTGCTAGGCAATGGGGAATATAAATACAAAAAATTAAACAATCTCTTCTTGGTCATGATAATTTTTGATAGGTAGTAAGTAAATCATTATGAGAACTTTTTTAAAAAGGTAAAGTATTCAGTTTGAACAATTTCAAAGTTATTTAGTCAATAAGCATTTATTAAGCACGATGTACTAGGCACTGTCCTAAGTGCTGGGTATAGCTAGACAAGTCCCTGGTCCCATAGAGCTTACAGTCTAATGGAGGAGTCAACATGCAAACAACTATCTGCAAACAAGATATATACAGGATAAATTGAAGGTAATCAGTTGAAGGAAGGCACTACCATTAAGGAGAATCAAGAAATGTTCCTGATAAAAGATGAGATTTTAACTGGGACTTGAAGGAAGCTAAGAGGTGGAGATAAGGAGGGACCATATTCCGGGCATGGGGTATAGCCAGTGAGAATGCTTGGAGACTAGAGATGGAGTGTCTTGTTGGAGGAATAACAAGGAGGCCAAATTACTGGATTGAAGGGTGGGGGGAGGGGTGAAGGGAGGTTGGGGAAATCAGGAGTAAGAAGATTGTAAAGATAGGAGAGGACCAGGTTGTGAAGAACTTTGAGCTGAAGCCATGGATACTGATGAGATTACCAAGTGAAATAGTATGGAGAGAAAAGAGAAAGGCCCAGGACAGAATGTTGGGGGATATCCACCTTTATCTGGTGTGACCTGGATGAAGACTCAGCAAAGGAGACTAAGAAGGAACGGGGTCAGACAGGTAGGAAGAGAACCAGGAAAAGATAGCCATAGAAACCTAAAGAAGAGAATATCAAGAAGAGTGTGCTCAACAGTGTCAAAGGTTACAGAGGTCCAGAATTTGTATTTCCCATTCTCAGCTTTCCCACTGACCTGAACATCTGCCCTTTATAGAGTGTGTGCCTGGGTTTCTTCATTTGTAGAATGTTCTTTCCCAACTTTGAAATAATATTGACAGAGTGAATAAAATATGTGAAACTTCGAGCTTCCTAGGTAAGTTCGGTTCTTTCAGGTTTCTTTACTCAGGCATTTGTTAATATGCCGGCACTATCTAAAATAAGAAACTGGACTACATGGTTCCTATTTACTATTTATTTAGAGACGACATGTGCATACACATGTACATGTTTGTGAAGGCATAATATGGGAAAATTAAACATGTTTTTTGTAAAGAGAAAAGTCATGTGACTTACCAGCTTGAGTTCTTTGGATCCATAAGTATTTGGATAAAGAAGTAGATATAACATTTTTAGACTTTTAAAATATCTTTTAAAGTTTATAGCTGAAGACTTTTAAATAGCTAGTCACCAAGGCCTTGAAAAGACTGTTGTTGTGGGTAAAGTATTGGCTAAGAGACTGGAAGCAAAGAGAAATGGGTGTGTCAGTTAATAACATTTAAGACATTGTGCTAAGCTCTGGGGATATAAAGCTCTCAAGGAGCTCAAAATGTCAGTTCATTGATTCATAACATCTCTTGTATACACGTTCTTCCCTCCTCTGACACTGCTGCTACCCTGGGGCAGGCCCTTACCACCTCTTACCTCAACTATAGCAGCAGCTTGCTGGCTGGGCTCCCTGCTTTGTCTCTTCCAATCCCAGTCCATCCTGTACCCAGTGACCTACCTAAAACACAGGTCTTGACCATGACAACAGCACCACAATCATCACCACTACCACCCCATCCCTGTTCTACTTTCAGTAAACTCTGGTAGTTCCCTCTTGCCTTTAGGATCAAATATAAAATCTTCTTTTTGGCTTTTAAAGCCCTTCATGACCTAGTTCCTTCCTACCTTACTGGTCTTTTTACACTTACTCTCCTCCATGTACTCTGGGATCCAGTGACACTTGACTCCTTTCTGTTCCTCATGCAAAGTACTCCATCTTAGTCAATAAACATTTATTCAGCATCTACTATGTGCCAGGCACTGTGCTAAGCACTGGTGATACAAAGAAAGGCAAAAGACAGACAAAAACACACACATGCACATGCGCACATGCACACACGCGCACACACACACACACATACACACAAAAGGAAGTAATCAGCAGAAAGAAGGTACTAGAATTAAAGGGAATCAAAAAAGACTTTCTGTAGATAAACTTCTTTTATCTGGAACTTGAAGCTGGGAAGTGGAAATGAAGAGGAAGAACATTCCAGGCATTAGGAAGAACCAGAAAAAATGCCCAGAGCCTAAAGACATTGTGTCTTGTTTACAAGGAACAACAGGGAAGCCACAGACTGTGGGTACAGGAGGGTATGTAGAATGTTGGAAGACAGGAAAGGTAGGGACACTCTTTTTAAAGGCTTTAGGGATAGCTACTTGAGAGCCAGAACTGGAGAAAAAATATATACAGTGAAATTTCCAAATGTGCAGATGACAGTATGCTCTTGTAGTCGATGAAATGCCAAGCCAACAAGGCTAGAATACAGAAACATCTGATGTGATTGGAAAAGTAGCAAAAAAGCCTTATTATGAGGCAGTGTAAGGTCTAGAGGAAAACAATCCAAATCATACATCTAAGGTTCTGAGCTCTTATTTAATGATCTAGAAAAGGTTCCTAGCTATCATTCAAGGCCTCCCATTAATACTTAAATGGCTGCTCTTTTGTGAGGATAGGTATTAAAAACAAGCTAAAAAACATCCTTTATACAAGTCTTGGTTTACCTACACTTACTTAGAACACTGTGGGAAACTCTGGCTATACTTGAAGACATTTTAGCCTAGAAAGTTCATAGAAGGACAGCCAAAATCAAGTGAAGCACTGTATACTGAAAGATTAACTCTGCAGTATGTAGAAAGGAAGACCCGTAGTGCTTAACTATTGAGATGGGTAAATATAGACTTCTTTATCAGATTTCATTATCCTCAAATTAGTCAGGAGATAGTAGGCACGGAAATGTTAAACCTTGGAAGAGAAAGAGTTATCTTAAAAACATAACAAATAATCAACTTTAAAACCACCATATCCTAAAGAGTGATAAGCTGAAAATACAGGAGGGCGGATAAGGAAAGCTAGGGAGAAACACTAAAGAATGTGAGGATGTGATTTTCTTATCAGAGATAACCATTGTATGATTTAGAGTGGCAGTTTTTATAATCTTGTGTAAATATATATTAGAATATGTTTAATCCTTTTCTGTTATCTGCAGAGATACTCCAGAAAATTTATATAGAATTTGAAGAAAGTTGAAATACTTAATACATTTTAGATGATAGCAAGGAGCAACTTCTTAGCTTTATGCAAACAAATTGAATATCAGGTAGCTCCTATCTCATTTCATAAGGCCACAGTTAGGCAGTTATGGCAATCATATCATGGCCTTTGATCAGAAAAATTATAATCTGCTTCAGCAGCTTTCATTTTTAGCCTTTTCCTCTAAATATCCATGATTTGTACATTTAACTCTTAATTTCCTTCTTCATCTAACTTTAGAAAAACCCTAAGCATTGCCAAACCTAGAATAGTTTCCTTAAGGAAAAGACTGATAGCTATCATTCTTTTTATTTCATTTGTGTCTCTTTTCCTAATGATAAAGAACCATATTTATTACTTAGCCAGTGGTCGTTACCTTTGAAATCAGATTTTTATTAAAATTGACTTTAAAAAAATGTTTTATCTTTTGATATCTCACAACCGTGAATTTATACTGAATAAGTCAGTGAGGTGTCAAATTATTACAAAGATAACTGACATTCTTTACAATTATCTCAAAGGTTTGTAGAAGACAAAATGTGGGTAACATTTTTGGAAGGAAGTTCTGCCCTGAGCGTTCTGAGCCTAAGTGGTAAAGAGGTAATGTAACCTTTGTTCAATTTAATAAGCATTTATAAAACACCTGTATTGTATAAGGCACTGTCTTATTGATTTTAAAAGATTCTGAAATGGTCTTTTAAGCAAATATAACTATATTAATCTGATCTAGTCATGCTAATTAATAAAAGATAGTTATTCTTAGTCTTACAGAATTATACATAGAAATATTTCTGTTTAAGTACGTGTCTCATACCAGACTTCACAGCATAACCATAAAATATAACTGCCATTGATATCACATAGTAAGAAAATATTGGTGTCTTGACAGCAGACCATACATGCCTATGCGTGCACACACACATACATATCCTCATAGATGTATAGATAAATAGATCACTTTAAGGTTTGCAAATCATTTTCTGTAAATCATCTCATTTGAGACCCTGAGAGTTTAAATGACTTGCTGATGACTATACAGCTAGGAAATATTAGAAGATTTGAACCCTTGTTTTCCTGACTTCCAAGTCTGACACTCTTTCTACTACCCCACACCGCCCTCTTATAAAACTGGTTTTCTTTCATTATAGTTTGTTATGTAATTGAAAATTTTAAATATTTTTCAGAGAGCATTTATATATCACCTGTAGAACATACAGTCAAGTAACACCTAGCTGGTGATATGAAATAATAAAAATGAGGCAAGGTAGGAAGAAATCATTCAACTCAGTTTATTTTATTGTGTCCCTACTTCTTATAGATAAAAATTTTTAATTTCATCAATAAATAATTTTAATAGCTTATTAAATTTTGCTTAGACTATTAAAACTGTTCTTTATTCAGGAATATTATTGACTTATTAGGCACAAATTATACTATTGACAGACACAGAATTGTCTCAACTTCTACAAATTAGCCTGTCTATAAATTTATTCTGCCTGCTTCCAGTCATATCATAAATTTCTGAAATATGTAGTCATTAGATTATAATGAAGAAGACCAGAAGTACTCAGAAGAAAAGGATTTACTGTGACACATGGGCACATTGTCATTATTATGTAATATTTAAGGTAACTGCCACCTGTAAGTTGAATAGTGCATTTTTTATTCTATTGGCACAGCCTGATACAATATTTAGTATATTGATGGTTTGTATCATAAACCACTACTTGTATTATAAATTAGCTGCTGAAATATAGAGGAAAAGTAGCCATTTTTATAAGTATCATTCATCACATATTCAAACAGGTTAGCTTTCACTAAGCTGTGTCGATGGATCTGTGATATCAATGTGTATTTTCCCTACGCTGATGTAGCTCAGACTCCATCAAATGTTCCATCATCTGCAGCTTGTCCTTGACTTCTTGTAAATCCTCCAAAGAGAGTAGTGATCAAGAAAAGTTGTAGACGCAGGTATCAGGAAGGCCTGGATTGTAATTCTGATTCTTGACACTTAGTAGCTTTGTAACCATGGGCAAGTCATGTCTAACTTCTCTGAGCCTCAGTTTCCTTATCTGTAATATAAGAATAGGGTAACAGCACCTACTCACAGAATTGTTGTGAAGGTCAAATGAGATAATTGAGGTAAAAATATGTAAAGCTCTTTGTAAACCCCAAAGTGTTATGTAAGTATCAAGGTTTTTATTTTTTATTTTTATTTTTAATTACCATATTGTGCTGGGGGCTTTCTCTAGCTTTCCTAATATCATGTGGGTACCAGTCGAGCACACAGGCTGTTTACTTGTTTTCTCTCATTCGTATTGTTTCACCGGTCCATCTATTTTTTCTAGTCATGCATCTCTTTTATACCATTCTTTTGCACAGTTCTTTGGTATTATACTGCAGCCTATTTATGCCCATCACGTGTCTTTCCATTGCTATTGGGAGGACCTACAATTGTGATCTTTTGAAAGCTATTCTTTGGAGCCATTTGTAATGCTAAAAAACAAATTAAAAAAAAAAACAACTAACCACAACAACAAAAACACAAATAACAAAAATCACCAGCATAGTTAAATTCAAGGTAGTTTGAGAGAGAGGATACTAGCAGTTAGGTGCATCAGGGAAGGTTTCATGTAAAAAGTGATGCTTTTGCTGATCATAAAGGAAGGAGTGGGACTCTATGAGGCAGAGTAGAGGAGGGTGCACCTTCCAGGCATGGAAGACAGCCAATGCAAAGGTTGGAGACTGGAGATGGCATGTCATGGGTGAGGAAGAGAAAAAAGACAAGTTTGGCTAGAACATGAGGGTGGAGGAGGAGGATTTAGAATAGTCTCCATAGGGAATGGGATAGAGAATCAATTAGGGAGTAGACATATTTCCTTGCTGTGGTGAAGACCCCTGAGATTAGATATTTCAATTTGTAGAGAACCTAGTTAGCCTGGTTACATGATTTCCTCCAGCTCACATTTCCTCCTATTCATGTTCAGCACATGAATAGAAGCAGATAAGGTAGATGGTAGGAGTACCCAGGATTAGGCATGAACTTCAGGAGACTAGGACAATAAGGGATTTGAGATTAGAGGAACTAGTTAGCCATAGGGTTCAGATTGGGAAAGAAGGGAAAAGATTTGATAGCTTGGGAGAGTACTCAGGTGATAAGAGTAGAAGTCCTAGTAAGAATGAAGAATAGGTTTAGGACAGATAAAGTATGGGGAGAGAAGGAATGATAGGAGGGTATGGATCTGATAAAAGCATTTCAGAAACTTTGTTCATTGAAACAGGGCACTGGAGGGTGATCATGAGATAAAGAGTGACAGCTGTGTACACCATAACTGTAATTATTGTGGAATGAAGGAAGTCTCAGGAATTAAAAAGATTGAGGAATTAGGAAGAGCAAGACTATTTAGAAGGTGTTGGAGTGAAGAGGAAAACCTGAATTCTTCAAGGAAGGAGGACAAATGCCATGGGGTACAATAGATAACTGCCGTTAGGATGTTGACTGGGTAAAAAATAGTAAATTTCAAATAAGGAGAAGGTCTTGATTGATGACATCAAAGGAGTCTTGAATGACAGTAGTGAGCAGAAGTACTCCACCTCTCTCCAGGATCAGGATAAAGAGTAGGCTATGTAGCCAGTAGTAGAGAGAATGACTAGAGATTGTCATCTGGTGCAAGCCAGGTCTCCATGAGTATGAGTAAACAGAAGGAGCCTAAGAGGAAGAGGTCTAAAATGAAGGGAAGTTTTAGTGAAGAGAATGTTCACAATGAAAGTAGGGTGGGCAGGACCATAGAGGGTCATGAGAGGAATGGAGTTAAGGTAAATGGAAATAAGAGAAGAAGGGGGTTTAGGTGGGATATAGCTTACACTTTGGTAGCTGGTAATTCATCAACGCTGGTTGAATACTACTCACTGAAGGTTCTTTTCCTGTCATGATTCCAGCTATCTCTCCCTGAACAGGGAGCAGGGAAGGGCCCCTGTATGACTTGCTCTGCCCTCTAGCCACTCTGGAGTCTGGGGAAGAATGGGACAAAGTATCTTTAATGCAGAAAGTTTAATTTTCATGTTAATAAATTTGTATTTTTCCTCCAAATACAGTTTTTAGATCGAATCATAACTATTACCTTAAAAAGCCCAAACTGGATTGCTGATTTGGAAAAAGAAATGAATTTGGAGAAAATTAGTACTGTGTTGCCACCATCAGCAAGTTCAACTTTGCTTGGTGAAGATACAGAAGTTGCTGAAGATTTTGTTATGGAAGGTCTGTTTATAGAACAAGTGAATTTTATAGCTCTGTGTCATTCATGGGATCATAAATTGAGAACTGAAAGGGAGCTTAGAAACCAACTTGTCCAACCTTCTAATTTCATAGGTGAGGAAGGCCAAGGCCCAAAGAATTTAAGTAACTTGCCAAAGGTCATACAGGTAATTGCGAGAGGTGGGTCTTGAACCCAAGTCCTTTAACTCCATAGCTAGTTGTCTTTCTACTATATTGTGCTCCCTTCAGCAGGCTCTTCGCATTCATTAAAAAGCATATCTTCTTTATCATGCTTTAAAAAAAAATTGTGCCAAGATACTTCTAAAAATTTAATTGAATTCATTGTTCATCATTCTCTCTCTTCCACTTTTTTGGGATATACGTTAGCAATGTCCATTTGTTTTTATTTCATATTGTATTTGTTGTTTCAATTTTTTTAATAAAATGGGATCTAATTTGAATTACTAAGTCATTTGCAAATATAAATAAGAATATGTCATTTTGTTATTGTGATAAAACCAGAAGCTGGCACTATGATCTCATTAATTTTAACATGAACTTCAAAATGGCAAAATCACATATGATATTTAAGTAATGTAACAGATCTAAAGGAAGCTGTTTCCTCCCCACTATTGCCTTCCCCCACAGCACATTGTGATAACAGTTTGTATTTATGAGAATATACAAATGAATAATCAGTGTGGACAGGCATGGATGAACTCGATCTATATTGTTAGAGAACATGATTGATAAAATCACAAATCCATCAAAGTATTAGAAAATAGAAACTGTTAAGCTGCTAGGGAGATATGGATGTTACACATGTAACCATTACGTAAGTTTGGGGCAGAGCTTAGTTACTTGTTTACCCAGAAGATGGATGGGATAAAGAAATAGTGCAGAAATGTAAGTAAACCATTGCATTCTCAAATTCATAGGTTCTGCTGAACATTTGCTTCCTTAAGTTATCTTCTACAATTCTATATCATTTTAATTAGTAATAAATATATTGGTTGTTGAAATATACATTGTATTCAAACAGCTTCCTATATATCTTAATGTGTTTCCACAATTGAACTTGTCTCCTACCCTTTTCAGAATTTTGCAAGTAAATTTGCAAACTCAGAACTACAATGACTTGAAATGTAGACTGTCTTATTCCTTTAGCTTCGTTAAATAGTTTTTTGGTTTCTTTCAAATAAACCTACGTGCTTAATCTGTATTTTATTTGTGAAGTTGATAGATGGCTTGTGTAATTTAGTCCTTCAAATTCTGGGCTCTGAAATTTAGCCCTTTAAATCATAGAATTAGTGAATATTACAGAAAGTAAGACTAAAAAAGAAAACTCAAATCTTAATTAATAGACTCATTTTGATGCAAGTCCAAAATATCCAGTTTGTTAGTAAAAGAAATTACTATTTTTTTCCCTTAGGTGATGTTGATGACTACAGTACGGAAGTAGAAGAAATTCTTCCCCAGCATCTACAACCAGCTTCAGGCTCTAGTCTTGGAACTTCCCCAAGCTGTTCCCCTCGGTCTAGCCCCTGCCAGTCTCCTACGATAGCTGACGCTCCTCCACCTCCCCTTCCTGCCAGGCCAAGCCGGGGACCAGCAAGAGCTCCTGGACCTCCTGTTCCTCTCGTTCCTCCTGTTCCTTCAGTTCCTTCACAGAGCAAGTATCCTTGTACATTAACTTAGTCCTGTGTGTGTTTTCTCCCTATATATGAAATAAATATATATATATATGTATGTATAAATGTGTATATATATGTATGTATATTTGTACATATGTGTATATGTGTGTATACATATATATGAAATATATATATATTCTCTCCTATAATGAAAAGGTTTTTAACATTGCACATAGATCAGACAGACCTCTCTCTGCTGGTTCGGAACTTCCATTGGAATATACAGGGGTCCCAAAAGTCTTAGTGTATCTTTAAGATATTGAAGTTTAAAAAGCTGAATTGTGCTTTTGTCATGCACTGTGTAGTTCTTTATATTTAATGAATATACCTATTTTCTTGAGGCCAAAGGTAGAAGAAAAATTGTAGCTGGGGTATTCACAGGGAAAAATAAATTCATTCATATCACCAGAATCTAATTCTTTCATTACATATGTTCAGTCCTTGACCAGATCTTATTTTCAGATGTGTGTGTTACGTGTGATACTACTATAAATTCACTTATTTGCACTTATTTTTATATTATTTTAGTGTTGACTTAGGTCCCAGTGCTCTATCCACAGTACTGCCTTGCTGCCTAGATACTCAAACAGGCAGAAGACAAAATCTCATGAGGGGTGGAGGTTT
The DNA here is from genome assembly GCA_028646595.1 of Phalanger gymnotis. Classification (NCBI taxonomy): domain Eukaryota; kingdom Metazoa; phylum Chordata; class Mammalia; order Diprotodontia; family Phalangeridae; genus Phalanger; species Phalanger gymnotis. Next base: position 516,350,683 of record CM053622.1, read on the forward strand.
TACCAAATGAGGATCTTCTCATTGTATGTACCTTTCAAGAAGAAAACATTTAGGATAAGAAAGGAGGGATAGAGAATATTACTTTCCTACCTTGGCAGTAACTATAAACATTCTGGGGAAGGGTGAGATGGGTTATAGGTCAGTGCCCAGATGAATCAGAAGGGGAGGCTACTGCCACGTGGAATAACACACAGCTTGCTTCCAGAGAGGGCAGGGACTCCACCTTTAAGAGAAAGGTCACTAGCTGGCCAAAGGCAACTATGAGATTAAGGGAAAGTTTTCCTTAGGGAAAAGGGCCCATTATTAAAGATTTCTACTGATTCCATATATAGGGTAAAGGCAAAAAGAAAGTTGAAAGCCCATTCACTTGAAACCAAGCCTGCTAGATAGGGAAAAGAAGCCAGTCCTGGGAGGTCGGTAGACCATGGCTTCTTTGCTTGGTGGTTAACTAGTTCCAGGATACTGAGAAGCAAAAATGGGAAGCTATAGTACCATTAAGGTAATGCCTTACAGACAAGAAGAAAAAAGAGGAAAAGGGCTGTATTTCCTTTTCCCTACAGATTTATTCCATAAACAACAAATTTAGACAACATGTATTAAATACTTGGGGTAGGTGTTGAGAATTCAAAGACAAGAATAAAAGTCTCTACCCTCGAAGAACATACATTATACTGAAAGGATGTACAATAATTAGAAATAAAGTGATAGATAAAATGTTTGGGTGACTTTTAGATTTTCTTGAATAGGACTTTCTAAAAAATTTATCATATTTTTATTGATGCATTTTTTTATATCACATGCATTTCCAAATAAATACCTTCTCCCTCCCTTTCCCATGAGTTATCTTTTGTAACAAAGAGGAGAAAAAAAGCAGTTCAGCAAAATTAGCCAAGACTGACCACAGGTAATAGCATATGACATATTCCTTCCTCCAGAGTGAGGGGAAGGAAGTACATTTTCTCCATTCTTTTCTGTGGGCAAATTTGTTCATTTATATTTACACAGAAGAACTAACCTTCAAAAAATCGAAATACCGTTGCTTAAATTCTCTTGGATTTGATCTTAGAAGCAAAGAATTTTAGAGCTGGAAAGTACCTTAATGACCTTGTTCTATTTCATTTTATCAGTGAAGAAATTAAGGCTCAGGGAAGTTCTAATTTGCTGAGACTGACCCAGATAGTTGCAGAACCAGAACTAGAATCTCAGCCTCCTCACTTAGCTTTGTTGAGCTTTCTGCTGTGTCCTGCTCCTCTGCTGCTGACTAAGCCAGTGAATTCTTAGTGCATCAGAATGCTTTGGGAACTTGACGCACATGCCGAGTAACGCTATGAGCAGCTTCCTCTGGTACAACTGTGAACCACCAGAATCCTCCCCTGCCATCTTCTCCATAGGTGTTCTTTAGTGACCTTGATTCTAGTTGCAACTCTAACTTGGCTTTAAGCATTGTTCCTTAATTTTTCCATTTGCAAAATGAGGATATCTAGCTCTTTTTGTACCTTACTGAATTAGCCTCCCTCCTCCAAAAAAAAAAATGTAATGGTCTTCAAACACATTAGAGAAAGTAATTTTTCAGATAAAATATATGGATTTTTGTTGTTGTTTTAGATTCTCCTGTTGACACTCAACCAGTAATACCACAGAAAGAGTCTGCCCAGGTCTTGGAGCCTAAACGCCCTCCTCCTCCTCGCCCAGTTGCCCCACCTACACGTCCAGCTCCACCACAAAGACCACCACCTCCTTCAGGTAACTGCATTGTTGTTTATAGTGTGCGCCATTAATTTGTTTCTATTCCAATGGACTTTTAAAAAATTATACTCAGCCCTTTATATTTTAGTGTATTGCTTGCTTTTAAACCTCTGGCTCTTATATCCTAACTAACTCTTTTCTGTCAGCCTTTTTCTGAAACTTGGTCGACATAACCAAACATAAACTGAGTCTTTGTAAATTAGATTTTTCTAACATGATTCTTTTTCTCTCCTATTAGTATGTATATATGTGATTTTTATTTTTTGGTAATTGGATATAGTTAGGTAACTAGACTTTCCTATTGAAATCTAGATTGGTTTTCTTTTTGTGCAAACCAGTCTCTACCTTTTTTGGTATTAATATTTAATGTAATTAGTTCAGTAACTTCTTTACAATTTATTGTTAGATTTGAGATTACTAAATTTTACATATATATTTTATAGATATGTATATATTTGATAAAAGAAAGTATCTCTCTGAGGAAAACATCTTATCTCTGTGAAATGTTTATAAGACAGCACATTATTGGAAGTATATGCATATATATAATGGCTGCCATCCATAGGTCTTGGATCATTTTGTGCAGTTCCTAGATAATTTATTTTAAATGATGAATGAATTGTTTTAAGTACCATTTAAACATCTGATTCTCCTAACTTTCCAGTTCTGTCATTGACTCTGATTTTTCTTTGTGCTGCATACTTTTTTTATGACCTTAAAAGGGAGTAGGAGTCCCGCACCTGCTAGAAAGGAATTTGGAGGTAACAGTTTATATTTGTTATCAAGTCTGGATTTTGGTATGTTCATGTTTTGACTAATACAAAATTCTCCTTTCAGCCAAAAGACGTTTGAGTCTTAGGAGTTAAAACATTGTTTCAGGTTTCTTAAGAAGAGATCTTTTTCTAAAAATTTAGCCATGAATATAACTGATTAGGCTATCAGTTTTTAAATTCAAGAATAGCTCTGTTTCAGTGAAGGGGACAGTGTGGTACAGTGGACAGAGCGCAGGGCTTGGGGTTGGGAAGAGCTAGGTTCAAGTCCATCTCTTGCACATAATGGCTCTGTGACCCTAACAAGTTGTTACTCTTGGTATACTGTTAGACTCTGAGTTGTAGAATGGCTCCTAATCTCCTTTGGTAGGTAATGAAATCACAAGTTTGAACCAAAAAACAATTATTACAGAGTTTTATACAGGAGAACATCTTAAGCATTAAATAAATCTTGCTTGTAGTAGTTTTTTGATTTCAGAATTTTTATTCCAGTACTGAAATGCAGGAATTTAAAAATATTTTTATTAGAATGTCACCATTACAAAGCATATTCCTTCCTATTATCTTTTATTCCTTTAAAATAAAATAAAAATACATCAGTTTTAGCAAGGCAGTAATAAAATCATCCTTTCTTTTCTTCTGGGCAACACATTAATTTCAAAGAGTATTCACGTACAACACACAAAATTTCGACCTTTTCAAATTTCCTATCACCACACAGACTATTCAGTGATCATGGTTATAGAAGAACTGAGCTGCTTGTTGTACATTTCTCTGTCATGCATTTCTGTTTTAAAATCTTTAAATTCTTAAGATTAAAAGTTGAAATCTAATATGCTAAATTTTACATACCTTTATTGTGGCTTATCATGAGTCGTGTCTTTCATCTACTGAATCTTTAAGAACTGCATGCTTTTGTTTTCTTTTCGTTAGAAGCCATGTGATTACTTTTACATGTGTTACTTTTAATTAGATTTACATTGAAATCACACAAAATTCGATTGGAAGAAAAAATTTAGAGAGTTTAATTCAATTTTCTAGGAAAAGGATAAGAAAAAGCTATTACAGCTCTCATGCTCTCTCTCCCTCTCCCCTTCTCCTTCTCTCCTCCCTTCCCCCTTTCCCCTCCTGTCTCTCTCTCTCTCTCTCTCTCTCTCTCTCTCTCCCTCTCTCTCCCTCTCTCTCCCTCTCTCTCTCTCTCTCCCTCTCTCTCCCTCTCTCCCACCCACTCCCTCCTTTCCTCCCTCTCTCCCTTTCTCCCCCTCTCCTCACCCCCTTCTCCTTCCTCTCTCTTCATTCTTCCTCTCTCGCCCGCCCGCCCGCCCGCCACCTGTCAAAGAACCCTGTGAAGTTCTCTCGGGCACCTCTGGCAATCACTGCCAGCACCTCCCTTCATTCATTCATTCATTCTTAGGGTTCCAAGCCTCGGGAGCTGGAAAGGACAGCAGAGGCCATCCAGCCCACCCCATAGCCAAACAAGCATCCTTGTATCCCCCACCGAAGGCTCTCAAGAATAAGCTTAGAGAGTCCCAATTAGGGGAGCACTGGCAAACCATTCCACATGCTCACTCCTTTAGCAAACATTAATTAAGCCCCTACTGCTTAAAGTGTCTTGATTGGATGGGGCATCGGGGGCAAAAGAGAGTAAAGATCAAAAAACAAAGAAACAACCCCTGCCCTCCTCGAAGGATGTAGTGGTGAGGAATGGGATCCTAACCTAGGTCACTTTCGTGTGTAATTGACATGAGTGCGCCTTGATCCTGAACCAGCAGGTGGTCCTTGCTACCGTCATTGAGGGGAGCAGCCCTCTTGGAGAAGGGGCCTGACACCCTCTGCCAACACCACCACCACTGCCACCACTAACAGAGAAGCTGCTACCCTTCCAGCAGCTGGAATGGAAGTAAAGGATCTGATTATAACCTGTGAAAATAAGATGCAGACAGAGCTTGACCCTATCTACCCCCAGCTGGTGAAATGGTGTAGCCTTCTGTCCTCCCTGGATCTCTCAGGTGAAATGCCCCTTGATCTACTCAAGCAGGAAAAGGCCCAGATTTCCCCAAGGAGCTCCAGCTGGCACTTCCCAGCTCAAAAAGATATAGATTATGCCCAGATAATACAAAACTCTGAGAAGAAGAAATTGGATTCTCACTTGCAGTTGGGAGCATCTTTCTGGAACCAGTCTCCCCAAAGGCCCCCTGGGCCAACCCAGCTTCACAGCATGCAATGCTTACAGCCCTTGCAGGCAGGACTCAGTACAGAAACTGAAGAGAGCTCTGGCTGTTCCAGTGGTCAGCTCCAGCCTGACTTGGAACCCACACAGATCCAGGGACTGGGGGCCTACATCACTCCCAGTCAGGTGATCAGATAGCCCCCTAACCAAAGATCATCGGCCTCCTACCCTCCTAAGTGCTCAGCCAGGCCCCATCCCAAGGCCAAGAGAAGACTTAACTATAACCCTTGATCAACCCCACCCCCTGGCCCCTGAGAGGTCTGGTCCAAAGCTGGCTGCCTTTACCTGACTCTGTGACCCTGACTTAGTCACTTCCCTTTTCCTTAGTCTCACTTTTCTTCTCTCTAAAATGAGAGGCTCCTATTAAATGATCCTTGAGCTCTCTAATTGTTCACAATGTATAATCCTTTGTATTCCTACCTTTTAAAATTGGAAAATAAAGGGATGTCCCCATGGGGAAAAAAAGCTATTACAAGTATAAAAGAAAATTTGCACAGAATATTATACTCTTTATATAGGACATGTCAGTGTAAGCTAAAAGAAGCTTACATTATAAGAATAGCAAAATAATTTCATTTGCACATTTTCTGCAAAGTACAACTCTGGAAAACTTCCAGTTTCATTATACAGAATTCTAATGTTACCTATTATTTTCTAGTTAAATTTCATGTATGAAGTACCTTAATTCCAGGCAGAAAACATCAGAAATATAAAAAATTCTCTGAGTGACTTAATTAGAAATATGTAATTCAGTAATAATAACGAATATCATTTATGTTCATATTTATCATTCGATGGGAAAATAACCCTACTAATGCAATGCATTTAGAGAAGTCTGGTTAAAGTACCTTTTAAGAGTTTAACAAACTCATAAAAAATTCTTAATTAGTCTCTTAGCAATTCAGAATGACATAGCAATATCACTTGGGCATTTAGTCCTTTTAGGTGAACTGGTCATTATTCTCATTTAATATTGTTAACACTGGAAATATAACTTAGTCATATGTATAAGACATAGAGTCGAATCTTGGTGGTTTTCCTTTTAAAGAATGGGACAAGTGTGAAGTAAAATCTCCTCTTTGTCTTTGCTGTCAAATTCTTCGATGCCAGTAATTGTAGAGATAGACGAGTAGAATCTCATCTCTGGCCATTTGTTTGAGGTTTAGAAGCCAGAAATAGGTAAGCATAAGTATTACTTCAACTTGGTCTGGGATGATTGTTTTAAAAATATTTAAAACAACAAAAATCATGTTTTTTAAAAGTGTATTTAACTTAGAAATTCTTTTAAATTGTGCCTTTTTTGTGCTTGCTTTTCTCATTTTGCCGCTTGTGCTATGCAATATACAGCTTCTGTTCTTTCTCAAAAAAGGTCTCGGAGGCCCTCCCAGTCCTGGGGTAGCTAGGCAAGAGATGGAAGGTAACTAGATTTTTGCATTGTAGAAATGTGTATCTCATTTTGTACCTCCGAACATCACTTCTCTGTGTCTGAAAACATTTTTTAAAATTCTGCCTTCACGTTTCTCCTTTTTGTACACTAACTACTTCTTGTTTTCCTTTATTTTAAGGTTGTCTATATTGTGTACCTTTTTCAAAAATTGTCCATTTACCTTTCATAAAATACTAATTCTACTTTGCTAAAACTTTCTCACATTTTTAATTGCAGTCCTTTCCTCTTAAACACTACAGAATATCACTTTAAGAAAAGTACTTAGTTTTTTTTTCACACAAGTTAAAGATTTATGAATATATGGTAATAATGAGAGGTTTTTTTTAACTACTCATTGTAGTTAAGGCATCTGAATAGAGGTCCTAGAACATAAGAAATAGATAATGTAGGATAGCTCTGATTTTGCTTCTAATCTTCAACCAGAAATCTCATTTAAAAAGACTAGACTCTGGTCTTGAAGGTTATGGTTATCAGATGAGAGGAAAAATGGATAGTCTTAGTTTGCAGACTCCTTTCTCTGATAGTTTTTCTCCTTCTGGCCTATTTAAATGTTTTTCATATTTTACTTTGCATGGTTATTTATACTTGAACCTGCTTTAATACTATTTGCTATTGCTTTATTGATGAGATAAATTCTTCTTGTACCTCATCTGGGAGAGTTGGTTATAATAATGCTAAAAGGTCCTCATTATAAGATGACTTTATCCATAATTTTATTCTACTGCGTGATCCTCAATGACAGTGTGTTATATGATGAGACTCCAGTTTAATTTTACAGTGATTAGCAAATAACTTGAACAATGCAGAACTATTGTGTTTTGTTTTTTTTTTTGCTCCAAGGGAAATTTTGTCAGATACAGCCTAGAAAAAATGACCATTTACAGGTACTACTAATTAATTACAAATTTGTAGAAGGACATTATACTGGAGAATCAAGTCTTAAGGAAAATCTTCGCCTGAGTAGTACAGCAGACTAAGGTCTGAATGTCACTGAAAATTCTTGCCTTCCTCACTACTTTACCATAAGAGTGCATCTGTGTTAGAGCTAAAAACCAAAATTTTGTGCATTAATCTTATTTAATGGCTTTTTTTTAATGCAAATTCCAGTTTCTCCATATTGCTGAATGGTCTCTGGAAAATACTTTCAGATACCAATTATCAGAACTATGTCAGTCTTGTCCACTATAATAATTTTATCTAAAGCAGGCTCAAGAAATTTCATTCATTCATTTCATGCCCTCAATTTTTCCATTTAATGAGAAGCAAAATGATGTCATGAAGTTTTGTTCTTGAGACTGATTTTCTTTTCCTTCCTATTCAAAGCACCCAAAAGCCCTGGAACAACAAGAAAAGATGTTTTAGGTAAAAGAAAAACAAAACAGAAAAAATCTTCCATTTAAACTTAGATCCTCTTAGATCTGGAATATGTGTATTTTTTTTAACGTTATCTTTATATCTTTATTTTAGGACGTAATCAGCCCTCACCTCAAGGAGGATTAACAAGCCCAGGAATTGTTGGATACAGTGCAGCAAAGCCGGTATGGATTAAATCCTGCTTAATTTACTGCTTTTTTATCATGCAATTTGAATATCAGTATATCGAAAGAAAGTATAAGACAAAAAACACTACCTAAATTAATTTACAAATGTGGTTAGTGCCATGCCAATCAGATTATGAAGGGGATACTTGTAGGCCTAGACAAAAATGATATCAAAAATCATTTGGAAGAACTAAAAGTCTACAATTTCAGGGAAGTAGTGAAAAAACTGTGAATGAAGTAGGCATAGAATTATCGGGCTTCCAATTATGAAGCAGTATTGAAACTACTTCATTAAAAAGAAAAAAGCCAATCCATGGGATAGACTATATAAACAAGAAACAGAAGTAATTTAAAAAGAATTGTTGAGCATTTGAATCTAAGAATATAAATTACTGTAGAAAGAACTCCCCTTTTTAACATGAGTTGCTGGGAAAACTAGAAAGCAGCTAAAGAGAAATTAGTTTAGATAAACACCTCACACCATATGCCAAAAAATACTCAAAGTGGATATACAACCATGGTGTTTGGTTCCACTACAAAATTATGTTGCACATCTCAACTGAGCCTTCAAGGTATAAAGCAGTTTTTTTAGTGCCTCCCTAATCAGTTCACTATCCCACTCAACACAACACTTTTTCTAGACCTTTTCATCACTCCTCCAACCTCCCAAGGCTTCCCCTCCCCAAGCCTCTTAGCTAAAGAGGAAATACTTCATATTTCACTGAAAAAAATGAGGCCATTTTGCCAAAAGCTCCCTTTTCTTCCTTCCTTCTCATCTACCATCATAGCAATTCCTTCTGCCACTTTCTCTTCTTTCACCCCTGCCTCACATAAAGATGTGGCCCTTTTCTTTACCGAGGCAAATGTGTACAAGTGGTCTCATTCCATTCCATTTTCTTCTTCTTTTTTAACATTAGCATGTTTTGGTATACTATTTTTTTTTAAACAAAAGAATTTTCAGAATATTTAGTGTAACCTCACTGATATCTACATAGACACAAAGAGCTGATAAACAGAGCACACAAAATTTACCACTCTGCAAACACATAGTCTTTCCCTCCAAAGCATGACACCATCTTTCAAGTAAAATTTCTTGTCATATTGACAGACTATTTCATTATCTGTGTCAAACAGGTCTAGCACATCCTGCTCATTAGCATTGCCCCCAGAATTCAAAGGGTCCTTCTTTACAGTGTCTGTTTGTCCGTTCCATCTTCTCAAGCAGATAACCTCACTTTTCCATTATATTCGCCATGCTCATTTGTGTTCGATATCTTCCCTGTTTACTGGCTGTATTCCTACTGCTTACAAACATGCTTATGTCTCTCCTGCCTCCCCAAAACTTATACTTCATCTCTCTATCTCTCCTAGCTCTCATCCAATATCTTTCTTCCTTTTTGGTAGCTTAACTCCTTGAGAGGGCCTTCAGCAATCAGTGCCTCCATTTTCTTTCCTTTCACCTTCTTAACTCTTTGTAGTCTAGCTTCCGACTTCATCCTTCCACTGAAACTGCTCTCTCCAAAGTTACCAATTATCTCTTAATTGCCAAATTTAATCGCCTTGCCAAATCTAATCCTCATCCTTCTTGATCTCTCTGCAGCTTTTGGCATTGTCAACCACCCTCTTCTTCCTGATGTTCTGTCCTCCCTAGATTTTGATGACATTGTTCTCTCCTGGTTTTCTTCCTACCTGTCTTTCTGCTTCTTCCCAGAATCCTTTGCTGGATTGTCATCCAAGTCTTACCCACTAACCATGGGTGTCACTCAAGTCTCTGTCCTATCCTCTGTCTTTTCTTTTCCCTCTATATTTCATTTAGTGTTCTCATCAGCTCCCATGGATTCAATTATCATCTCTATGCAGATGATTCTTAGATATTTATCTAGCCCTAACCTCTCTCCTGACCTATAAACTCACTTCTCCAACTACTTACTAGATGTCTCTAACTAGATGTCCCATAAACATCTTAAACTCCAAAACTGAACTCATCCTCTTTCCTCCAAAACCCTCCTATCTTCCTAACTTCTCCATTACTGTTGAAGGCACCACAATCCTAGTTACCAAGACTCACAACTTATATATCCCCTTCTGTAGTAGGAAGGCTGAATTTATGATCTCAAGGAGAATCATATGCATATTTGAATGGTTCGAAACCGTTGGATATAAAGAACTCTCTAAGTAGAAGGCATCAAAACATTTATTTAGGCCCCACAGTAGCAAATTCACAAACCAGCCTCCCCATTCCGATATTTTGGTCAAAAGTTTCCAGGCCCAATAAGCCC
>CM053622.1:516361195-516391384 GCA_028646595.1 Phalanger gymnotis
TTCAGCTTCAGCTGTAGCGCTCTCTTGGCTGGCCTCTCCTCGCAGCCCAGCCTCTGGCATCCTCAAGCCCCGCCTGAATAACCAGAGGCAATTGGTTCTTGAGTTGGCCCCTCTTAAGTCATCAATCTACACCCACACAGGTTTCACACCTGATAGGGCTTTGGGCCTGGGGCTTAGCACTTAGCAAGATTAAATGAAACAGCTGAATCACTCAAAGTAAACAAAAGCCAAACTCCTGAAGTGCTAAGGAGCCCATTTTGCCTTACCAAAACACCTTCTCTCCGCCAATACTGCCATCACCCTCATCAGATGACCCCTGAACCACTGTAATAGCTTTTTGATTGTTCTCCCTACTCTAGTTCATTCTCCACTCAGCTATCAAAGTGACCTTCCTAAAGCACAGTCATGTCACTCCCTAATCAACCAACCCCACTGGCTCCCTATTATATCCAGAATCAAATAAAAAAATCCTCTGGTTTTTAAAGTCAATAGCGTCAGAATCAACCTGGCTCCTCCTTATACCTCATTCCCTTCCATTTTCTCTGCTATTCAGTAACACTTACCTCCTTGCAGTTCCTTACTCCATTTCCTAGCCTTGGGCATTTTCCCTGGCTTTCTCCCATGCTCTCCTTCTTCATCTTATCCTCTTGGCTTTCCTGACTTCCTTTAAGTATTGACTGAAATCCTGCTTTCTATAAGAAGGCTTTCCTATTCCTCTTTAATCCTCTTTAAATGCTAGTGCTTTTCCTCTGGGATTACCTTCACATTATCTTATTTATATATCTATTTTTATATATATACATGTATATGTATATATATATATACATACATATATATATGCACATATATACATCTTGTTTATATATAATTGTTTGCATGTAGTCTCTTCTGTTAGATTGTAAGCTCCTGGAGAGCAGGAACTATTTTTGCCTATCTTTGTATCCACAGAACAATGTCTGACACTTAATAAATGAATGCTTATTGATTTGACTCGATTCATTCCATACGTCTATTGAGAGGGGAGGTATTTCATCCTTAGTCCTCTGGAGTCATAATTGGTCATTTTATTAATTTGCATTCTCATGTTAAAGCAAATACTTACAATGAAGCTTATACTTACTTGAAATAAATTAATTTCACAAGTTTTGCATTTACCTTGTTTAAGACTATCCCACCACGTGCTGGAGTTATTAGTGCACCACAAAGCATTGCCCGTGTCTCTGCTGGGAAGATGACCACTGAAATCCAAAGTAAATCATCTGAATTGCCAAAAGGTAAAAAGTACATTTGAAATCCCTTGCATCCCTTGTTTTCCCCTAGCTCTTTAACTGGTATTTGCTGACTAACCAGAAGGTATAACAGTGATGAAGAAGAACTTTTCCACACCCTGAAATTATCTGTATTCTAATACATTTTTACTAAGTGACAGAGACTGAAATTGTTACTTCTTGTTTGAAAGAAAAAAGGACTAAGATGTCCCATAACATTTTACTGAGGGGATTAAAGTCTTAGGTCTCTAGAAATTGTCTAGTGACATTAAAACTTCCACTATTTTTTCAGGTTCAGCTGTACTCCCTGAACCACTAAAGCCTCAGACAGTCACTCCTGCCGTGCCCTCCTTTACTCCTCCTGTTCAGAAGATGCAAGAGCCTCTTGTTCCTATAACATCACCTCTGCCTCAACCCACTTCCCAACAAACTCTTGAAGCGCCCCCTCAGCCACCACCACGTAGCAGGTCATCCCACGGTTTGCCCTCAGAAACTTCTTTGCAGCAACAGCAAGTAAGTAGCTGTTAAATATATTATCTTCAGTATTTATAATATTCTCTATACATGATCTTCACTGACTTAATATAGTAAGCTGAATTTTTCCATAAAGCAAGCATTTTGTATTTATGTTAAGAGGATATTCATGCCTGTTTTGTGTAGTAGGCACTAGTTGAGATAAAAAGATTAGATGTGACATTGTCCCTGCCTTCATGGAGTTTGCAGCCTAATATATGATGTGATATGTGACACATACACAAATAACTATAATTCAAAATACATGGTAAGTGCATGGTATTTACAAGCAAAGTAGTAGATAAATTCTGAGAAGGGACATTTCCTTGCCAAGTAAGAGAATCAGGGCAGACTTCATGGAAGAGGTAGTATTTACTTTTTTTAAAAAACATTACCAAAATTGTAGTACCAACCTTAGGATTAACATTATTTTAACAGAGGAAGAAATAATTTTGGTTTTATTATGCATATTTTGACATTTACCAAAATTACATCCTAAGAAAATACTGATGCATGTGATTTATGAGATCTATTATGAGATTTATGAGATTGGTTGTTATATAATTTGGATATTGAAAGGTTTTTACCCCTTTTATCTATGCTTTTGTTTCCTAGGAAGCAAATTTGAACCATTTGAAATTTAGTATGATCACCAAGACCCTATTTTACTCAAATACTTAAATAGATCACAGATCTCATTGATTGAATAGTTCCCCAATGCAAATTATGACCTATCCATACCTACCCATATTTTACTGCATTTCATGAATCAACACTCACTTTTCCTAAATGAGACAGACAGATAGAGTGTGAATGAATGTGAGATCAAACATTTGCAAGGTTGTCAGCTTCAAATGAGCAGATATCAGCAATAGTTTGTGGGAATTCTAACAATCTGTTGTAGTCATTGATCCAGCCTAAATGGATTGGACTGAGGTCAATAGACCTAGTTATAAAAGTGAAACATACCCAGAACTAAGCATGTTCTTGATGTCTCATCAAAAACAGTGCTTTCATTTACCCTAATTTTGTAACATTATTATGACAGGTTGTCACACGTAAGTGTGTAATGAGTGGTCCTTGAGACCTTTGCCCTGCCAAAGTAATTTTCAGGTTGAAAAAGTTAGAGAATCTCTGGTGTAAGTGAATACATACAATTCATTTTGTACACATATTCAGTCATGTTAAAATTCATTATTGCATTTAAATTCATATGCATTCTAGGGCAACTTCTAAAATAATGGAAGTTATGTTTAGTGTTTTAGACAACCAAACTTTAAATTGGTAATGTTTATTTTACCTTGGAAATGCCATCTTAAGGGACAGCTAGGTGGTACAGTAGATGGAGTACCAGCCCTGGAGTCAGGAGGACTTGAGTTCAAATATGGCCTCAGACACTTACTAGCTGTGTGACCCACTAGATTCCATCCTTGGTCTCAGTCCTATCTTGGCCACACCAAGCCTTGTTTTATGCCTAATGGTAAATGACCTGCACTGTGGTTCCAGAAGTTAACAGGTCAGAGACATCTAGTGCCAATGGCACATTAGGAACATTAAGAAAAGCTAATAACAGAAAAGGAAAAGAAAAGAAAAAGAAAGCAGTCATGGCTAAAACCACAACTACCTCATGAAATCAGTATAGTTGTGGTGTCCTCAGGGTAATAAAACGGTCAAGAGGACACAGGGATCTAGGAGTCAGCCAAAAATGGCACTCAGAGTACAGTATTTTTGGTATTAAAAAAACCAAACAAACAAACAACCAGCCACCAGAACCAGAGGTGGGGAAGTCATAGCTGGCAAATATCTTCAAGATTATATCTAGAAACAGAAGTTAAGGGTTTATAATTCTCTTATTTGCAACTTGTTTCTGAGCCATTGGGCCATTATATCTCCTCCCCGTCCCTCCTTCTACCACCTGTATTCCAGTCTTTTGGCTGCCATCCTTCTTCACAGAAACATCCACCCCTAGGGAAGTGAATCACACTTTCTGATCCCCAGGCATGCTACTGTCCACTCTTTGACTTTCACGCATGAGTTAGACAGAAGCATCAGCTAGCCCACACCTTACCCTATCAGGACATGCTTTGATGTGGTGATATATGCCCTCAAGGTCCCAGTCCCCATCTCAGGGGAAAGTGAGGGCTGAGACCAAGATGAGTGGGAAGAGTCATCCTCACTTGTGTCACATCTTTCTCTAAGATCTCAACTTCTGTTTCTTGGGGAGGACAAGGTTAAATTAGGGTAGGGATGGTAGTCCTTCCTCTCCTACCCATCTCAAGTGGACCCTCCAAAGATCCACTATTTAGCTCCTTGCCTTGTGTTCAATAGCTAGCGTGGTCTCATGTAGTTAATTCTTTAGCTAGCTTTTTAATGGCATTTGGCAGCAACTAGGGAAATGGATGGTGTTCTTGCCCTCCTGCTGCTTCCTTCAGACCCAACATGCTAGGCACTCTAGGGCTGTGAGATCTCCAGATTTATATTGGTGGGATGCTAAGGAATAATTAGGAGTAGTGCTGAGCCTCCTCAGCAATCATGCAGTGTGTCTCATCCTTCTTCCTGTTGTCAATGTTACCTTTCTTGGAATTGTTTTTTAAAAAAAAATATTTTGTTGTTGAGTTGTTTCAGACTCCCTGTGATCCCCATTTGGGATTTGCTTAGCAAAGTAATTGGAGTGGTTTGCCATTTCCTTCTCCAGCTCATGTTACAGATGAGGAAACTGAGGCAAAAGGGGTTAAGTGACTTGCCCAGGGTCACAAAGCTAGTAAGTGTCTGAGGCCAGATTTGAATTCAGGTCCTTCTGACTCCAGGGCCAACTCTGTGTGTGCTGAGCTACCTATCTGCCTAGCTGCACCACCAACTTTCTTTTACTAGATAACAACAGCCCTGATAATGGAAACATTTAATGAAGATCACAATGTATTAATAAGTGCAGCTATTCTTTCCTGCCCCCATTTCCCCACCAGGAGCTGCCCAAGTCAGTGAGTTCTAACGTATGTGGGATTTGTCTCACAACCAAAGGGCCTTTGACATTTTAACCAATCAGTGACGCAGATGGGATTCTATCACCTAATTGGAATTTGATCAAGCTACATGTTTTTAAAGAACAGTCCTGGATCATGGCACTACATATATCCTTATCCAGATCACTGTTTTATAACTATTACAAGGGGCTATGCAATATGCCTTCAGCATGTGTCCCTGGCAGCCCTCGAGGACCCAAAGCCTGGATGCAACAAGTAGTGTCCTCTACATAGATTTAGAGCTGGAACAAACCTTAGAGATTAGGTTTAACCCCTTCATTTGACAGATGGAGAAACTGCAACTTAGAGAGTTTGTGATATGTCCAGTATCTAAAGATAAATGGATAGTAAAAATTCAGACTCAAGTCCTTTGACACCAAGTTAAACACCCTTTCAATTACATCACATTAGATAATTTGTTGATATAAATTGTTTCTGAAAAGAAATTTAAATAGTTTACAGTCAAAATTTAATTATCTAAAACAAAAGAAAGCAGAAGGAAGTTCAGAAAGGGAAGCAGGGCAGCTTTTTATTGAACTAAATATAAGATGCATTGATTAAAAATTATATGCTGTAGAAGTTCAGAGTTTCATATAAAATCTGTTTCTTTGTGTATTATTGATGTTTGTGTTATTTAAGAAAAATAAAATAGGATGCACATACTTTGAGAATTAAATAAAATGTTAATTAAAGGAATGAATGTGTTCTCTCCTTACTTTTCTCGGTAAAAGAAGGGGGAGGAGAAGTCGGTAAAATGACTGCCCTTCAATGGTAGCATCATTGTAAAGTTTTTTATCATCCTCCTTTCTGCCACTGCCCAACCAACAAGTCTGTTTAGGACTGTGAGCTCTTAAGCCTTGCTCCTCTTCAATTTTTAAGCTCCATCTGAAATATTATACCTTTTAGTGATGACTTTGAATTGACTAGTACGCCAATCAAAGCACCGGAAGTTATTAACATTCCTTAACATCGTGCTACTACTAAAGTGGATTTCTCATACAATCTCAATAGCTTTTGTAAGGATTTTAAAGTTACCTCTTGAGCCTATTACTGCACATAGCCTGTGAATATTGCTATTCTTTCATTTACTATACTTTCATTACATTCTAAGGTTACACTATAGTATTGAAAACATTGTTAAAAACTGAATTGTTAGGGTTGCTGTTTAGCCTCTGATTTTCCTCCTAACTCTTTCCTTTGATGTTTGTCTCCTTTCTTAAAGCAGGAGCAACCGTCAGGGTAACAGGTATCTGACTATTTACCAATTTTATATGTGATCGTCATCTGTCCTGACACATAAGATGTATGAATCTCTTTGGCTTCATACATCTGCCCATATTTTTTTAAATCATTTATCCACATTAATAAATATGACTATCATACCATAAACCTGCTTTTCCTTTTCTTTAGCATTTTAGATTTTTTAGGAGCCATTTCAGTTATATTTGCTAGAAGTTTAACAATTTTTTCCCACTTCATCTTTTGTGAACAGTTAACAATGCCTTAAAGAATAATCATAAGAGAGAATAACCTGTCGCTTTTCAGAAAGCTTATTTACTTAATCCATAGAGGCCTTCAGAGTTAATGTGACATAGATGTAAAATTAATTTATCTGTTAGGCTGTTTATGGGGAATGGAATTTTTTGGTAAGGAAGATTTCATTGTCTTAATAAAAAAAAATAAAATTGTAAAGTATTACTTAAAGATCTTCCAAGCACCAGTTCTTTCATGGGAAAAATAGTTCTAGTAAGATCTAATTCAGATGCTATTTCAGTTACAAATCTTAATGCAATGAGTGGTGTTGTGGTTGCTATTGTACTTTGAAAATTGCTTGCCTGATAATAGGCAGGAAGATTGTGCCTATGTCAAATTGCATATGACCTTCATTTTTAGATCTAAATTTACTTCCTTTAAACATGAAAATTCACATGTTTATGATATTTGGCAAAAATTTTGATACAGTCCTAGAATGTACATAATATCTTTATATTATCTACAATGTAGATAATATGTGCTGAGAAGTCCCAGTCTCAATCTAGCAAATAGTGCATTTTAAGGATTTTTCTTGCTTACCTATGTTTATGTACCCCTATGATACAGATAATTGAGTTGACTGATTAAGCAAATGGCTGCCTGCTCTCCACCCACAACAAAAAGCAATCAGAATTATTAAAAAAAAACCCAAAACCTATTCACCAAGATTTGAGCCTTCATTCTTACAAATGACTTGACTTTACCGTAAAATACTCACTTGCCTAGGACATAGAAATGTATCTAAGAATATGTGCCTTTTCTGTGTGTCTTTTGTTGCATTGCCACATAATGCCCCCTGGGCAGCTTGCCTGACTCTTATCTTGGCATTGACCTCTTCTCCTAGCTAACCTTTCTCCGCAATACATATTTTTCTTTATATTTGAAGTTGGCATAAACACCATGTACTTACAGAAATGGGATGAGGAATTTAATGATAATTCTTAGATACTTTGAAAAGAAATTAATAATGAAAAGGCTATTGAATTTTTCATTTTTTAGAGCATGGTTGCTGTAAGACCAAGACCACAGACCAGTTAGCTTTGCTTGTTTCCACAACCATTCCTAGCTCTACCAGTTGATGACAAAAGGGTCCTGATATAGGACAATTAATAGATTAGCATTAATAAGAAGTTAGTCTTATTTTGCTTGACCCACAGAAGCAAAGATAATGAGTAGAAGTTACAAGCAGGTGTATTTCAGTTCAATATAAGGAAAATCTTCCAAACTGAAGATCCCCAAAATAGGATATGCCATTTCATGAGAGAGTGACCTTCTCATGGTCGGTACAATTCAAGTGAGATGTTGTAAATGGAAATTCATCATTTAGTTAAAGTTTAGGGTGATCTCTAAAGGTGTCTTCTAACTGATTCACCTCTCCTATGAAACCTTTCACCAAAATTTGAAAACAATTCAAAGACTATGTCTTTTGTATACTAAGGCATTAATATAACCCACGATCAGTAAGACTACATACGTAGTTAAAGGTTTGGTGGGCTTATCTCTGTTTTAAAGTTACTCCTTTCTCTGAAAACACTGTTATTTTGTTCTTTAATAAACTTTAATGTTTTTAAATCTGAGGAAGATCCCTAAGAGGAAATCTTCCTCTGTGGCATTTTCCACAGACTTAGTTCTAAAAATGAAACCTTGCCTTTAAAGTCAAAAGCTTCTTCACAAGGCAATTTATCAGCTCCCACAGATAAAGGTAAGAAATGCATTGACTTGGGCTTATGATTATAAATATGCTAACACACTAATTTCCATTCATCATTTCATATTAACATTTACATTTGTGTATATGAAAGAACAATGAAACCACAACATCAATAAAAATAGATGTTGAGAAATTGCTACAAATGGCAACACCAGCATAAGATTGTTCAGAATGTAGTTTCCTCATTCTGTGGCTACCATTTGGGCAGCCAGTAGGTCAAACAAAGCACAGTTCCTAATGCTGTTTGTGTAACTCTCCATTTGGTTGTCAGTATTTGCATGAATGAAATGTTTTTATTTTTTAAAGGTTTTAACAAAAAAAATTTATTTAGTGGGGTGGTCAGAGGGAACCAGTAATATAGTAGAATTTCAGCCAGGTTTCATCCACCACATCATTCCACAAAGAATAATAAACTATGATGTAAGTTTTCTGTTTTAGTACTCAGATTTCTGAATTTGCCCAAAGAAATGAGGAGCATTAAGAGAATATGAGGAATGAGGGTGGGGGGGTAGTATAAGAATCCATCTGAAATATTCAGTGTCTTCTTTCTGTTTCAGATAAAAACAGATGAAGAGTATGATATTAAGTATGGAACACAATTAAACAATGACTTTTCATTTAATCTGTTTGCTCCATCAAAGTCTCAGATGTCTATTCAAACATCATCAGTTCTACCTTTAAACCAAAAGGAGTTGACTGAGTTGCCTTCCACATCACAAAGCTTTGCTTATCTCTTGAATACTGAAAGTTTCTTGCCAGGAATGCCACCTATCCCAGCTCGGAGCAAATCCCAGGAAAATACGAAAAGTTCCTCAAACCCGTTTGTTGCTAGCTTAAACATGACAAATCCTTTTACTGATAGAACTCTTCCTCCTGGAAATCCATTTAGAACTGACTGTCAAGAATCTCAAGTAATTTCATGGCTCCCAAAAGAACCTGTTAGCAGTCCTTCTTCCTCTTTACATCTTCTCAGTAGTAATGCAAGCAAGGCTTCATTGCCCAAAGATAGATTTGAGGACCGTTTTGCTTTGCAGAGCACATCTTCAGCAGTGAAAAGCATCAAACCAAAAGGCTGGGTAACTTTTGAGGAGGATTTCAATGTAAAACAGAAATCACTGGACAGTGCAACAGAGGTAAAAAGAGTCAGTCCTGAGAAATCAGCTGGTTGTCCAGACTTAGTAGACACTCAATCAACTTCATTTCCTGACTCAGACTTTTCCTTGGACTGGAATAAAAATTCAACCGTTTCCTTCTGTATGTTACCATCAAGAAGACCGCCTGAGCCTCCTGGCCAGGTAGTAACACCTGGCCCTGAAACTCCTATAGATCCTTTCACCCCTTTGGCACCTAAGACTTCATCAACAGTAGATTTCACAGAAAGATAATGTTATGAGATGAAAAGTCTTTTTGGCAAGATACATCCAAAAAATGGGCATTAAAGTTGTACTGTGTGCAATAATTAAGTGCACTGATATCTTCATGAAATACCACTATTTAATGTGTACAAGTTTGAATATGTATATTTTGGGAATACACAAAGATAATTCTCATTATAAAGTTGAGTTTGAATGTGTTTATTGGGATAGGTAGCCAAAATAATTAGTTATTAATCCCAATTTAAAAGTGCTTAAAGCTACTTTTAGAAATACTACTTATTCTTGAAATTATCTCTTATTCTTCCCCTCTAAAGAATATGAAAAAACTGTGATAATTTTCACCCAACATAATCATCAGCCACTTCATACAGATTAGCATCTGGTATTTGTGAATATTTACCAAAGAACTACCAAAATTATACTGAAAAACATTTGACAGGTATTACTTTTTTTTAATCATATAACAAATTATTTGCATCATTTGTTAAACTCATTTTATTTATATGGTGTAGATTCAAGCCAGATTTTAATTACCTTCAATGCCCTCCTGTGAGTGTCTTTTATTACCAATGAAGAAGATTGTAACTATAACTGAGACACTTTATATTTCATTTCAGTTATGTAGAATATTTTCATTTCCTGTTTCTTAAGCTTTTCTTCCCCAAATTGGGAAAAAAAACCACATTAAAGAAGTCATTTTTTTCTGCCCCCAACTTACTGGTTTTTCCTCTAGTACCTCAGTGGAGCTGGAAGTTCACTGTCATGTGCAGCTACCCAGGCTGCCTTGAAAATCTTGTGGTTGTGTGAAAACATCTGGGGAGGCAACTGTTGCATAGCTTATTTAATAGTGTTTTAACTCCTGGTCTTAAATATGAGCTTCTGCTTGCTTTTGGTTAAGGCACATTTTACCCCAAGCCCATCTTCACTGTTGTATTTGCTGCTTTAGTCCTAAAACATTGCATCTAGTAGACAAAGCAGCAAACCTCAGCACTGATGAAGCTCTTTTGAATGGGCGATGTGCTTCTTTATCCCAGTAAGAGGCTCTGTTCCACATTACTAATGCCAAGCCCCAAGTCAGCTGTGGATTTTATCTCCTGCAATGCACTGCCATTATGCAACTGATCTTGCTTCCATTCTTTTGTCAAGAAATGTGCAAAATTTGTACAAAATACCGTATTTTGATAACATTAAACTAGCAGAAAATTCCTTTCATAACACTTCTGTTGCAAATATAAACTAAAGTGATCTTTACTTTATAAAAACACCAATATGCTTTTTAAAATAAGTATAATTTATAAATGGCCACCTTTATTGACACATCACAGTTTATTCATTTAAGTATGTACATTAGCCAGGGAAAAGAAAGTAAGACCGTCACTTTTATTGGTATAGTCTCTGAGTTTTTAATCATAGCAAGAAATGAGGTAAAAAGCACAGAAGATTTCATCACTTAAAACACAAGGCAAACGTTATGTAAAAGACTCATCTAAATTCTTAAATGCTATCAAAATACTGTATTTGTAAAAGTAATTTCACACTTCTCTCAACAGCCAGGATCTGCTGTTAGATAGAAAAAGAAAACCTAGTGGATTTTATATTGTGCTTTTCTCTGTTGTTGTTCTTATCTGAACAATAGTATTTATACATTTTAAACAGCAGTATTACTATAAGCAGTGTGCTTCAATATGTGAATTGTTAAAATTGTGGCTGCTAACATCTGTGTAATGATCAGTGTTTGGATATATGCTCTATATTAGCAAAACAATTCTTGGAACTTTGCTAGCGCAAACTGAAATTCTGTAAGCAGTGCTTCCTGTTGGATATCTAATGATAAACTACAGTCTAAAGTATACATAACATTGCAGCAGCTCAGCATTTAACAGGATAACCAAGTTTGCAGATTACTAAAAATTCAGTTTATTGGATCTAAAAGGTATGCTGAGAGTAGCTAAAATAGTGTAATGTGTATTAGTAAAATAACTAGCATTTCTTTAAAAAAAAATAACTAAGTACTAAATTGAAACACTAAACTTTTCACTAATTCTTTGTTCTTTGTGGTAAGTTGCTATTTATATGTAACAATGTTATTGCTTATGTGGCACACTATTTATAACTATACACTTTACAAAACTCGTATTAAAATGCAGTGGTATGTGACATTCTGTACATATCCTGTGAAATGTGGCATCTTAATTAAAAATACCTGTCTTTACCATCTGGATCACTTTGCTTTAAACAGAGGTATTTTAGGAAAACAGTTCAGATTCTAATATACTTCCCTGGAGTTTTCAAAACAATTTCTGTGATAATTAGTGAAGGTCAGTTAAGCCGATTTGTCAGATGGGAGCAATTGTAAAACCACATATTCAGCAGTAAAATCATCAACATCATCTTGAAGATCTTCAGTTTCATGCTTACACCCTTATTGGTTCTTATTTTTAGGCATAAGCTTGATTATTTAAATAAACTGAAGTAGTTTTGAGGTGTGGAAAAGAACATACAGCCATGTGAAATGGCAATCTCACTCTCACAGAGGAGACAATAATTACCTTCCAAAGTCCTATTCGGTATGGGTTTTTAGCCACCGTCTCTGATTTTTGAAAGTTTGTGGAGAAGAGCAAATGTTAGCCCCATTTTCAAAAAATAGTGGTATTCGAAAACTATAGGCAATATATATAGGCAAATATAATACGCAAATCCTAAAAAAACATTAAAAGGATGGATAGTGAGAAAAAATGTGATCACAAAGAACTGTCATGACTTCATCAAAAATAATTAACGATGGACACTAATCTCATGTCCTTTATGGAAAGTTGTTAGACTAGTAAATCGGTACGATGCTCCAGAAAAGAAACAAGCCAGAAAGTCTCTTACCACAATAAGAGGAACTAACGTTCCTCTTATTATTATTATTAATATGGCGTATTAATGACTTCCATATCCCTGGGCCCACTGGCCACAATTTAGCTGAAACTCTCCTGTTAGTATCTGCCTAGGGAGAAATTTAGTATCTTCATCCCACCTATTGTATTCTTAAGAGTCAAACCACCACAAAGGGTTATTCCAGCTCCTCTCATTTGATCCCCTTGACACTGACTTTCATGTATTTTTATGTAGCACTCCTCTCACTGTCTGCTCCTTCCTTTTGTCAGGAACAGAGACACAACCTTGGCAGCAAGGTGCCCATCTCAAAGTCAAGGAGAGACAGATGCAAGACAAAGCCTGCCCTGTTCTTCCCATATTGCAACATTGATGGGCTAACTGAGGCTGAAAGGGGTCAGAGCTCCCCACCAACAACCACACCAAGACAGCATTGACTCTTACTGGATCATAAATTTCACAATCAGAAGTTGAAATCCCAAGTCCATTCCATGTGTTGCAATTTCCAGAGTTAGAGGCTTTCCAGACTTTCTGCTTTATTGGCCAAAAAATCAAGGCAACTAAATGTTCTAGAACTTAGGATCACAGATCTAGAGCTGCAAGGGTCTTCAGGGCCATCTAGTCCAACCCTCTCTTTTGACACATAAGGAAACAGAGGCCCAGGGTCACCTATCAAGTAGCAGAGCTGGGATTTGAATCCAGGTTCTCTAAATCCAGCTTTCTATTATACCACACTACTTCCCTATCTATGTCGGGGAGGGAGGGGATGGAGTTATGAGTCTTAAGTAAGTGGTAGGCATACTGTGCGGCTTGTTATAGGGGGCCATTGTGCCTAGTTTTCTAGTTATATGCTGTTTAAAAATTCAAAAAACCTGGGCAAGTTCTACAGAATGCCCGTGACTTTAAGCCAAAGTCATCAGCTTTTATTGAAAACCAGTCAATTCAAAAGGATCAATGACTTTATAAAGGATGGGGCAGGAGTGTACAGGAGCCAGTTCTAACTAACTTTGGAGAATCCATTGTTAATTTTTTTAGTATGCGCATTTACACCTTGGAAATTAAATGCACATCAGGCCGTGATTTTGTTGATTGTCTACTCTAGACTTAGACTGACAATTACACAGATTAGACTTAAAAGTGTACTTTTGAGAGCCGGGTGTTAAATATTTACTATCACAACCCTGTATTGTGAGCTCTGTAGACAATGCTTGAGCTCAGCAGGAGCTGAGAAGCCTCAGAGAATGAAAACATTAACAGACTGGAGGCATTTATATAGAGCTTTAAGGTTTGCAAACTGTTCTATAACCATTCTCTCATTTGAGCCTCTGGAAGTAGATCCAAAAATCCGCACCAGGATTCCCCAGCTGTGTGAGAGAGATTTCTCTCTCCACAACTATCCACTACCTGGTGGTTAAATTTACCCATCCCCCTCCAATCGACCCAGGTAAAACATAAAATGGGAAACGGATTTTAGGCTGTGAGTAGGATTTTTTTTAAATCAAAGATGATTACAGGAAACCTGTCTGTGGATGACATTTGATTAATAACAATGGCTAGCATTTATAGAGCATGTTACATAGCCTCTTTCCTTTGGTGCTCACCCCGCGAGGGGGGCGTCGTATTTCCCTTTGACATGGGGACGCGGGGCGGGGCGGGGGAGTGGGGGGTGGGTGGTGGGTAGACAGTCCGCGCGGCGGGTTTCGTGGTGTGGGGGCCTGTGGATACACGGGTGTGTTTCTGCAGCCTAAGCCAATTACTGCTCCTGCTCGCCTTTCACACGGCTGAGAGGGCGGCGCCAGAGCGCCGGGGCGGGACCAAGAGGGGGAGGGCTGGGGGGAATGCGCGAGGGGGAAAGCGCGAGGGTGCGCATCGCGTGACGTCACTTCCGCTAGCTGGAAGGCGACGGGCCGTCACGTCGCGTCTCTCCGGCGGCGGCGGTGCGGAGGAATCGGGACAGCCCCTAGTCTCGGAGACGTTGCAGCGGTTTGATAAGGGTTTGGGGCTTCCGCGGCCCTACTTGGGAAGACGAGGTGGGAAGAGAGGGAGGGCCTTCGTCGGAACGGACGCGGCCCTGCCTGGGCCCAGTGAGGCCTCCTCTCCCATCCCCGCCCCCATCCTGGGACGCTTGTTGTAGTTGGTCACCCTTAGCAACCGATAGTTCCGGTAGAGGGGGTGGTGTTTTCCTCCGCTTTCCTCGCTTCCCCAGCCTGGGGGATCTCACCCTCCAACCTCTCCTACTGCCCACCCCGCCACCCGGGCTTTGGCACACTTTGACCCCGGAGCCAGGAGGTTGAGGTTGTTAACTCGTTGGCTGTTCTCGTTTCCCAAAGCGCCGAGCTGCGCGTGCGGGCTGTCCTTGCGCCGGGTTCCCCGGACACCTCTTGGCGGTGATGGTTCATCTCCACGTGAAGCGGGGCGACGAGAGCCTGTTCCTGCTGCAGGCGCCCGGGAGCACCCCGATAGAGGAGCTCACCTTGCAGGTCACCAGGATCTACAATGGGCGGCTCAAAGTGGAGCGCCTCTGTTCAGGTACCCGCGGCAAGAAAGACCTGCCCACTCGGAAGCTACCCAGGGCCTTCATTCCTGCGCAGAAATAAATAGGGTTCACCCGGTTTGTTGCTGCCAGCTTTTTTTCCCTCTCCCGAGTAAAAGCCCCAGAATCTGCAAGTCCTGGTTTCAAGTGCAGTCTCTGGCACATACTAGCCTTGTGACCTTGTGCGAGTCACACTTCTCTAAAACTATTAAGTTGCAGAACAGTTGGACTGATGAGTTGGCTAGGGAGTAAGTGAGCATTGCTTAGTAGGGAATTCCCTACAACAATAAAATAACAAGTGGAGACCAAATATAGACATACATACTTACAGATATATCTGTGCATAGATTTAGATTTATAGAGAGATTAGATCTCTATCTCCATATATATATATGTGTATGTATATATAGATTTTTTTTTAAAAATAACAGAATTCTAGCCTTGGAGCCTGGTTCAAGTCCTACATCTTGACACCTACCGGCTTTGTGAATATGGGTGAGAGTCTCAGTAAGTTAGGAAACACCCTTCGGGTGAGTTGCAAATCTGCATTATAGGAAGGAGTCTTCACATTAAATCAGATATATGTCTAACTTTTAACTTTAACCCACAAAACTCCTGCTTTGCTGAAGATTCATTTCTCTTCAGGCTTTTATACCCACTGTGGCCTGGGCCATGTTCTGAGGAGACAAAAGGAGAAAAAAAGAAAGATTTTATGGTCTGGGAGGAAACCACAGATACAAATACATACAAAAATATACTTTTGTGGGTATGGAAGAGTACTTAAAACTGGGAGGTGGGAGGTCAGAAAAGTCATAAGTAGGCACTTTGAAGGGGGAACTAAGGATTCCAAGAAATAGAGATGAGATGAGCAAATGTTCTAGGCTCAGAAAACAACCTCTATTAAAGTATGAGATGTAGTGTTGTGCTAGAGGAATAGTTAGGCCACATTTGATAGTGGCTAGGTAGCTCAGTCAGGAAGACCCAAATTCAAATCCTGCCCCAGACACTTACCTGTGCGACCCTGGGCAAGTCACTTACTCTTGAGCTGGTAGGAGAGGACAGGATGCTAGATTAAATTTACCTAGATTTCATCAAAGCATTTTACCGAGTTTCTCATGCTATTCTTGTGGACAAGGTAGATGTGGGCTAGGTGACAGATGGATTTGGAAATGGTCGAATGGCCAAGCCAGAAGAATTCAGCATCATCCTGGAAGCATGTCTCCCGTGGAGTGCCTGCTCACTGGGATTTACACTTGGTTTTTTGCTGTTTAATGTCTTTAGTACTAATGTGGATAAAGAGAGAGATGACATAGCTCTCAAAATTTGCAGGTGAGCTAACACAAGGAGGGATGTCTTCCAACCCAGATCCTGAGATTACCTGACTCCTTCCTACCTAGCAATTCCAAACCTGCTAGAGCCACATATGTGCAAGATACGTAGAATGTAGATGGAAGGTAACTATGGTGAGGAAAACACTAGCAGCAGAGAGGAACAGGAAAGGCCTCTGGCAGAAGGTGGTGCTTGAGCTGAGTCATGAAGGAAGAAGTCAATTCTTAGAGGTTGAAGTGAGGAGGGAGAGTATTCCAGGCATGGGGGGCAACTGTGCAAAGGTATGGGTCCAGAGATGCAAGCACTATGGCTGGATCATAGCATACATGGAAGGAATAAAATGTAAGAAGACTGGAAAAGAGACCATATTGTGAAGAGCTTTAAATATCAAACAGAGGACTTGATACTTGGTCCTAGATTTCATTGGGGGCCACTGGCATTTTTTGATAGGGAGATGTTACAGTCATTCCGATGCTTTAGGAAAATCACTTTGCCAGTTGAATGGAGAATGAATTGACATGAGGAGAGAACGAGGCAGAGACACCAAATGATTCGGCAAGATATTCGACTAAAGTTTGTCATGATGTCAGAGGGAGAAATATGGTTTGGGTGCTTAAACACACCCAGAGAGTGTTGATTCTATTCAATTTAATTAAACAGTAAGCAATTACTGTTTGCCAGGCACTGCTAGAAGCTGGGCATATAAAGACAAAAATGTAATAGTCTGTTCTTTCTTTTTTAAAAAATTAATTTTTTATTGGTTTTTTGCATTCTAAAATTTATTTTAGACTTAAATACTAAAACTTAAATATACGATAAGAAAAGAAAAAGAAACATCGTAAACTTAATATTGAATACGATAAGAAAAGAAAAAAAGAGCATTGCTATGTGCACAGTAGAACCTAAGAGAGGTTTCAGAATATGCAACAACAAATATCCATTTCAAGAAAGCCTATGTAATAAAATACCATGCATTGTGTTGAGGGCCGCCCATCTTTTCTTTGCTTCCTTTTAAGCTTTCTTTTGTTCTCTGCTGTGCACTTTTTACTTTGTTCTTTTTTCCCTCTTCCACCCCTCCACAGGGCTACAACTAAGTGCAGAGACACACACACACACACACACCCCTATACACATATACATGCATATGTACATATATAGTAGGCATATATGCACAAAAATATATACATACATAAATCCTTATATACAGATAGTCATACATATGCTTAAATACCTATAATTCTACTCATATATAGACATAAGTACTCATATGCATCTGTGTAAGACTGTACTATGTTTGCCCTCTCTTTCTCTGAGGGTAGATGACCTCTTCCTTCATAAGTTGAAGTCTTTCCATATTTCACAAGTCTAACAACTTGTCATTTCCTACACCACAGCAATATTCCAACCTTATACTGTTGAGTTATTTTAAATAGGCCAAAACAATGTTGATGAATATGGCTGGCATATAGTGTAGTTTCCCTGTTTTTCTCTTTTAATTAAATCTATTTTAGCCTTTACTTCTCCGAGATCATGATTACCACCCCTGCTCCTTTTTCCCTAACAAATACAATTCCTAATCTTTATTTTATGTTTGTGCATATCTTTTATTTCTTATCCCTCCTGACTCCTCTACTTTTTCATACTACCTTGCCCTCTTATTACTAAACCTACCCACACTCCAAGGATCCTTCCCTTATCCTTCCATTCCCATTAATCTGAACACCTTCTATACCATTCCCTTTAACCAGTTCCCTCACCCTCCCCTCTAAAGATCCCTCCCTTATCATCTCCCCCCTACAGTCTGTTCTTTCAAGGATCTTGGTCGTCACAACATGTTCATATACTATGTATAAAAGAAATACAGGGTAACTTGGGAGATGTGGGGGGGGTCAGCAAAAGCCTCCTGTAGAAGGTGGTGCTTGAGCTGAGCTTTAAAGGAAAGTGGAGATTTTAACAGGCAGAAGGAAAGAGGGGGAGCTTGTCCTAGGCGTGGGGGAGGGCCAGTGCACAGCTTTTCAATTCCTTGAGAAGAGCAGTTATCACGTCTGTCCTTGTTTCATCAATACCTTAGAAAAGTGACTTATACATGAGATGTGTTTAATAAATATTTGTTTAACTAGAACCAATGAATGGAAGTCATAGAGAGATAGATTCAGTATATAAAGAAAACCTATAATAATTAGAGCTATTCAAAAATAAATTTGCAGGGACAGCTAGGTGGCTCAGTGAATAGAGCACCAGCCCTACTCAGTAGGACCTGAGTTCAAATGTGGCCTCAGACACTTGACACACTTACTAGCTGTGTGACCTTGGGCAAGTCACTTCACCCCAATTGCCTTCCCCCCTCAAAATAAATAAATAAATTCGGCATTCGTACTAAGCTGTGCTTAATTCCCTCTTATGAAATAGTTACACAGGAGCTGGATATTATCAAGGAGATTCCAGCATCTGCTGGTGGGTGGTTGGATTGGGTGACCTTTAAATTCTCTTCGAACTCTAGAATTCTAAAAACATATGAAAAAGGCATTCACAGGCTAATAAGTGGAAAGAACTCTTCACCAGGAGTGTAGGGACCTTGATTCCAGTCCTAGTTCATACATTTCCTAGCTTCGTAACTTAGACACATCTCTTATTCTCATTGAACTTTAGATGTTTCCTTTGTAAAATGCAGGACAACGAGAGCAGTAATACAGTATTCCTTTATTTGTAACAAAATAGACTGTATTTGAAAGTCCGTTTAGTTACTATGTTATTCACATATGGGATGGTGATGGTAATATAGCTCTGAAACACGTTTTCTAATTTTCTCTTTTGTCCATATTTCAAGAAATGGAAGAACTAGCAGAACATGGCATATTTCTGCCGCCCAATATGCAGGGACTAACAGACGAACAAATTGAGGAACTGAAATTGAAGGATGAATGGGCTGAAAAGTGTGTGCCAAGTGGGGGCTCGGTGTTCAAGAAGGATGAAATCGGACGAAGGAATGGGCATGGTAATCAAGCCATAAATATCTTTGTTCTTCTGTGTGTCTGAGTAAGTCTGGGCAATACTGATCATTAGAAAATGTTGTACTTCATTATCCTTCAATTGAAAAGTAGTCTCAACATTTCAACACAAATTTATAAGCACAGACTTAATTTTATGTGTTCTTGTCATAAGACACCAGTCTGATAATACACACAATTAGATAAGTGTAGCTCTTGAGTTCTTGTTATTATAGCATGATGGCTATATCTTAAATCTAGTGTGGAACAGTATTTAGTGGGGAGATTTTTAGGTTTGAATTCTGTTAGGGTTTGCAGAAGTGTGAGTTCGTTTAAATGGTTTCTTGATCTGTACAGAAACAGGAAGAAGAATGCAAATATATTTTAGCCCCACTTTGTCATTAGGAGCCATATCTCTCTGTGACCCAGCGCTTTATAGAGATGACTCATTAACCCTTAATCATATCTGGAATGCAGTTATCCCCTTAATATATGAAAGATGGAGGCATAAAATTGTAAAATACCAACTGGATTACAATTTCTTTATGAAAACTAGGCCGTTATATGCAAAAATTGGATTTAGAAAAATTTCAACCACTCACATTGTTTCTTGAGCACCCTTTGTGTACTTGGCATACTCAGAAATACTGTTTTATTAAGGCTTTGAAAATTGAAGATACCATCTTTTTAAGGAGTTTATGACCTAAAATGACCTTTGAAAACTGGTAATGATAGAAGCATTTTAGTTCAGCATATATTTATTAAGTGCCTGCTGTGTGCAAGACGTGTTCATTTGAGGTGATCCAAAGGTAGAAATGAAGGAGTTTGCCTTCTGCTGGAAGGTGCTCTTGTTGTGTCCTTTCAGTTTCTACATGTTCATCTATAGACTTGCTCTCTGTTCAGAGATAGGTAATTCTCTCTAGAGCAAAGAAGTTAAATTTAGAAAGAATACCAATTCCTAAGGAAAGCTAATTATAACAACTCATTTTTCACACTCTTTAAGCAAGGACTATTTTAATTGGCTGCTAGTTTTTGGAGTAAAATTGCATGTCAAATATTTTCACTGTTCAGTTGATTTCTAAAATATATGAGGGTTCAGCTTAGTTTTCTCATGTCTCTTAGTTTCTCAACTGAAATTTTTAAATAAAGGAATTTGGACTATTCTCATTGCTTCCCATTTTTTAGCCTACGAATCTTCCTCCTTATCATAGCTTCTCAAACATTGCCATTTTGCAAAAAACTGTAATTGTGAAGAGATCTTATCTTTACCCAGCTGTGTAGTCTAGCTACTGCCCTTAACATATCACCTTCTTGAATCTACTACTAGAACTCACTACCCATCATTAAACTTGCTACCAGACTTGCCACTAGTTAGAATGAAAGCATGCAACATATTTAAAGCTTCTCATAAAAACTTATCACTTCTTTTTTTAAGCTCCAAATGAAAAAATGATGCAAGTTTTGAAGAAGACTGTAGAAGAAGCTAAAGCATTAATATCTAAGGTAATGTCACATGTATTCACCCTTCCAGCTTGAAACGCTTCCAAGTTACCCGTCTTTTGGGTTTGTCTGCTTTTTGCTCATGAGCATTAAAATTAGCAAGACATGATGGAAATTGATGAACTTTGAGTGCAGATTGAAGTATTTTTTTCACTTTCTTTGTTTTTTTTGCCTTGTTTTTCACAACATGGCTAATGTGGAAATGTGTTCTGTATGACTTCAAATGTATGATAGGTATCATACTTCTTACCTTGTTGTTGGATTGGGGAAAGGATGCAGGGAGGGAAAGAATTTAGAACTGAAAATAAAAATTTTTTAAAATTAAAAAAAAAATTCCATGTTTGGGGTGCTCCCTAGACTACTGTTTTCATACTTGTAACTGTCCCATACCCTCCAACCCCTACAGTTTAGAGGCATTTCTGTTACTTTTGGTAAATACGTAGTTCACAAGTGAGACATAGATTAATATATGTTTTATTTTTTAATTACTTAAAATAGGTGTTAATGAGAAGTTTAAATAGTATATCCATAGATTAGTCTTGTGTGTGCTTAGTCTTAATTAGATTGTTTTATTGAGGGAAAGGCATTCATCTTAATATTAGTGTGGATTTGTTTTTCATTTGATAAACATGGGTAATTTGAGAATTTGGAGGGAAGAAGCTAAAAAGGCATTTTTTTTTCCTAATGGAACTGTGAGGTTTTTTTAGCCATTTGTCTTTACTTTTAAATGAGAACAAGATGTAATCAAAATATAGGAGTTGTTTTGTTTATAGTTGTAGTATGCTTAAATAATAGTGCTTGCCCAATTTCAGAAACAAGTGCAAGCTAATGTATGTGTTACTATGGAGATGGTGAAAGATGCACTGGACCAGCTTCGAGGAGCCGTAATGATTGTTTATCCAATGGGATTGCCACCATATGATCCAGTTAGAATGGAGTTCGAGAATAAAGAAGATTTGGCAGGAACTCAGGTATGTAGTTGTCATGTCTAATACAGATTTATTTCCTCTGAAAAAGGAAATGGAGTTATTCATAAAACATAAGAGTTAAGTTATGCTTTATACATTTTTTTTTTAATAATCCCACACTTGGAAGGGGTTTGACTTCTGAAGTACAGGTTGTCCCAGTGCAGTTTTAAGCTTTACTTAATAGTAATTGTTTAATTTAATACTGATTAACACTGCATCAAGACATTTGGGACACCTCATGTACGTGGTCGGAAGGAATTTAGTACAGCAAGAACACATTCTGTTCTTTCATTAAACATTTAGTAAACGTCTATTATGTGCAGTGATAGACTTTATGAGATACAAAGGTATTATTCCTTGCTATAAAGAAGCTTACAATCTAGTGTGAGAAATGTATGCAAATAATTATCATACAAATTAAGATGTGATAATTTCATAAGAGTTATAAAATGCATACTAGAATTTGGAGTAAGGATGGAGGAAACTACTCCCAATTAAGGGAATCAGGGAAGTCTTCACACAAGCGGCATCTGAACAGAGTGTTGAAGGATGGATCAGATTTCAGTAGCCAGAAATAGGGGTAAAAGGAAGGCAAGTCAAGCTGAAAGGATACAAAAGAATGATGGAATAATGTGTATTTGGGGAACCTGTCCAGTTAAACTGTAGCATAGGAGAGTAGCATAAGTATGGTCAGCTTGGACAATAGAGAGCCACTAAAAGTTTTTGAGCAGGGGAGTGAAGGATTTGATCAGAACTGTACATTCATTTCATCAGTCTCTAGCAGCAGTTTATCGAATGGATTGAAGAGGGACAAGAAGAGAGTCAAGGAGCCTATGGGAATAGACTAGACAAGAGATCATGAGTGTCCGAGTGTGGTACCCTTGGGAATAGAAAGAGGACACCTACCAAAAGATAATTCAGACTAGAACCTATAGGACTTTGTGACTGACCAGTTGTAAGGGGGGAGAGGAGTCATCAGAAGAGTTCCAAGGTTTGAATCCTGGCTAACTGGGAGACTATTGGTGAAATTAACCAAAATTACAAATTCAGGAAGAAGAGAAGAGATCACAAAGTAGGATCTTGAAAAAAGTGACCATATATAGGAAGTGGGAAATGGAAACACCCTTGTGAAAGAGCAGAAATTAGAGGTAGAGAAATAGAATGAAACCAGAGAGGGAAGAGTTTTAACAAGGAAAATGTACCCACCGTCATCAGATGGGTTGAAGAAATTGAGAAAAGTCCTCGAAGCTTACCATTGAGTGTTTATCGATTACCTTTGAAAGAAAAGTTGTAGTGTAGTAGTAGGAGCATAAATCATATTTTTTAAGATCAGAGGCATCAGGGTAAAATGTTTTCTTGGTGTAAATTATAAGGCCAAAATTTGCACAAGCAGCAGAGAATCAACTCATACTCTTATTGCATCTCAGTTTCGGAGGCTTCAATGAGTGCACAATCGTCTGCAAACAAAAAGTCCTCTCTCTTTAGTCTTGGCTTTAGCCTTTTCAAGTTAAATACTTTATTGTCAGTGCAGTAGCTGACCTTGATGCCCTTTTCATCCTCCTTGAAGGCATCCAACAACATAGCTGAAAACATCATGCTAAAAAGCACGGGAGCAAGCCGATGGCCTTGCTTCACTCCATTGATGACTGGGAAAGTGCAAGAGCATCATCTGTTATCTAGAACCTGTGCAAGCATGCCATCATGAAACTGATGTACAATACTGATAAACTTCTCTGGGCAGCCATATTTTGTCGTGATTTTCCTTGAGCCCTCAACAAGCAACAGTTTCAAAGGCCTTGGTCAAGTCAGTGAATGTTGTATACAGACCTCTGTTCTGTTCCTGGCATTTCTCCTGGAGTTGTCAGGCAGCAAACACTGTATCAGCTGTTCTTTGGCCTTTCGAGAAGCCACTTTGGCTCTTCGTTAGATGACCATCTTCCTGGTTAAGGATCAGGCTATTAAAGAGGCCTCTGACAATGACTGAGAGAGAGACACTCCTGTGATTGTCACAAGACAACCTGTTTCCTTTTCCTTTATAGAGATGGACAGTGGAGGCATCCTTGAATTCATTGGGGATAACTTCCTCTTTCCATATAACCCAGAAAATTTCTGTCACCTGTTATATAAGCAGTGGACACCCTACCTTGTAAATCTCAGCTGGAATAGAATCAGTACCAGGTGCTTTGCCATGAGTGGAGTCTAATGGTGTTCAAAACCTCTTCTTCAGTTGGAAGTTCGGCTAGAGGGGGATTGGCTTCAGCCTGAGGTTAGTGGCTTTAGCACTGATTAACGATGGTCTGCTGAGAACACTGGAAGTGTTCAGCCCATCTGTCCAGGATCATGTCCTTATCACTAATCCATGTGGCTCCAAAAGCACTGAGTAGTTACAGTGCACCATAGGTCTTTGGCCAATAAATAGCCTTCAGGGCATCATAAAAGCACTTTAGATTGTTACTGCTAATGTAAAACTGAATTTCATCTGCTTCCTTACTGAGCCAAGAAGCCTGCATCTCTCTAAGCTTTGCATGCACTTTATTTTTATAGAGTTAGACACTGCCTTCTTAGGGACATATGAACTATCCTGCTAGTAAACCCTGTGGAATTCTTGTTTTTTCATTTAGCAGTTTCTGAATTTCCCCATCATTTTCATCAAACCAATCTTGATGTTTTCAAGTATTCTGGCCCAGATGAGTAAATGTGATGCTGCACACCTTGGAAACTGCCAGGGACAGCAACAACCAGGATGTGACAGCTCTCAGACCAGGACAGGACAGTTTATCAAGGGCTCTGAGTTTTCTTCGCACTCTGTCCTAAGATGCCGTAGAGGGCTCTGAAAATCCAGTGCTTAGAACCTCAAACATTCAAGTGGGGCAGGGGAGGGAAAGTGAATAACCCTGTGAGATGAGATCAGTGCAGAAACCCAGGGCAAGATGAAACAGGAGTGACCACCCTACCTAAAACCACAGTAGGCAATGGAGCCTGGCCCAGGAACAAAAACCCCTGCTCGAGAAATGAAGCTAGAGAGATAGGTTAACCAGAAAAAACTCTGGCCAGTATTAAAAATTATTGTAGATCTAGAAATGCCCCCAAAATCCAGTGTAGAAGGAGAAAGTAACTCCATATCCACTGCAAGCAGAGACTTGAAGAAAACAAAATTAATTTTCATCAAGAATCATGATTAAGTAGAAGAAATGAACCAGGAGATAAAAATGGAATAAAACCTCTGGAGGAAAGAATTAAAATAATAAAATCTTAGAAGTGAAATGGACAAAACTAGCCCAAGTAGCAGACTACGTGAAAACTAGAATAGACCCAACATCGTGAGGAGAAAAGGGAGATAAGTGGGGGGATGGTGGACTGAAAAATTATGCCAGAGCCAAAGAATTGCAGCCTAGGGGTGGATAGGGCAAGTGGGAGGACAGGGGTTTCCAGTTAGAAGAAATTTTAGAGTTTGAGGTCTTGAATTTCAGGTCCTACTAATAATAAAAATGTCAATATCACACCTGTTAGATTGGCTAACATGACAAAACAAGAAAATGATAAGTGTTGGAGATGTGGGAAAAATTGGAATACTAATGCATTGTTTTTGGAGTTGCGAACTGATCTGGCCATTCTGGAGAGCAATTTGGAACTATGTCCAAACAGCTACAAAATGTACACTTTAGCCCAGCAGTGCTATTTCTAGGTCTGTATCCCAAAAAGATCATAAACAAGGGAAAAGGACCCACATGTACAAAAGTATTTATAGCAGCTCTTTTTGTGGTGGCTAAGATTTGGAAATTGAGGGGATGCCCATCAACTGGGGAATGGTTGTACAAGTTGTGGTATATGAATGTAATGGAATACCATTGTGCTGTAAGAAATGATGAGCAGGCAGACTTCAGAAAAACCTGGAAAGACTTACATGAACTAATGATGAAGTGAGCAGAACCAGGAGAACATTGTACACAGTAACAGCCACACTGTGCAATGACTAACTTTGATAGACTTAGCTCTTCTCAGCAATGCAAGGATCTAAGACAATTCCAAAAGACTCATGATAGAAAATGCTATCCACATTGAGAGAAATAAGAGGCTGAATACAGATCAAAGCATGCTATTTGCTCTTTTTTCTTTTTTTGTTTTGTTTCTTCCCATTAGTTCTAATTCTTCTTTACATTATGATTAATGTGAAAATATGTTTAGTATGAACGTGTAAGTAGAGCCTATATCAGATTGCACACTGTCTTGGGGAGGGAGAGAAAATTTAAAACTCAAAATCTTATGGAAGTGAATGTTGAAAACTACAAATAAATTTTAAAAAACAAAAAGAAAAAGGTCAACAGTGAGGCAGAGCTAGTGAGTGGTTGAAGGAAATGATAATTGAGGTTTATTATAGTTGAAAAAATAAAGGGACCATGAGGGCTGAATGTTTTTCCAGTACATCTCAGTGTCGTGTAAGCTCCCCTAGGGAGTGAGCTTTGGAGACCTTTCTCTCTTTCTCCTCTTAATAGTAAAACATGGTTTATTTAACATCCCAAAGTCAGCACTGACTCTCAAAGACTCAAAATCAGCAGGTGCTTTTTTGTGTGTGGGGGGGGGGTGGTGTACAGGGTCTGGCTACTGGGGAGGGTCAGAGCTAGCGTGCCAGGCAGCTGGGGGGAGGAGGGGACTGCAGTCTGGTGAGATGGGAGGCCTGGTCTCTAAAACATAAAAAGATTGAAACCAAGTCAGATCCATTTGTGCTTGGATGTACACTAACAGCCTGGTTTTAATGGTCTATGTCACATCCAAAAAGTCTACGAGACAAAGATAATAACTCCAATTTATGTGGGACTTTGAGGTTTAGTAAATACTTTCATAACAAGAAACCTGTGAGACAGGAGGTGTTATTATCCCCATTTTATAGGTGAGAAAACTCAGAGGTGAAGCGACTTACCCAGGGTCATGCAGTTAATAAGTGACAGGGCTGAGAGTTGAACCTGTGTCTCTGATCTCCAGATACAGGAGATCTTCTATATACACTGCCTGCCCTGTTACCTTAGGAGAGTTGATTAAAATGAAATGTGGCTCCAAAGCGGGAATTTAACGCTCATGAGTTTGAACGATGAATTTTAAGTGCTGAAATAATAAGATGAGTGTTTTAGATGCTGGCAAGAAGTCAGGATTTTAGGTTTCTCCAGGAGATTGGTGTTTGTGTGGAGTGATCCATAAGCCAAACTGTACTGTTTCAAAATTTGACAATGTACATTTGAATGGTGTGGCAGCCCAAAGTTGAATCTTAAAAGTAAATATTTTTATGCTTATCAGTTACCTTCAGCTAGATCTCTCTCCTTCCAGAGAGCCATTCCTTAGAACAAAGAACTTTAAAGGCAAAATAAAAAGCAGTTTAGCAAAATCACCAACATCAGCTATGTCCGAGAGCATATGCAATATTCCCCAACCATGGTCCCCCACCTCTGCAAAAAATAGAGAGTAGAGAGAAGGGGGCACATGTTCTCATCTCTTTTTTTGAAGAAAAACTTGTCCTGTGGCTGATTCTTTCATTCATTACAGGCTGGGCTTCAGATCATTAATGAATCAGAGGCACAAATGTGGTGGGCAGCAAAGGAGTTAAAAAGAACTCAGAAACTTTCAGACTATGTGGGGAAAAATGAGAAAACCAAAATCATTGTCAAGCTTCAGCAAGTGAGTGCTTATGTTTTCATGTTTCCTTGTTTTTACATCTTAACTTTAACTGGTTGGTTACTTTCTAACTGGTGAAGAGTTAGAATAAATCTGAGATTTTTAAATCAGCAATGCAAACATTATAGTTTTATAGGCCCAAGGCTTTAAGTAAATAAGTCCACATAAAAATATCTATTATGCTCACCTACAAAGGTGGAAAAGGAAAGTATAGAAGTAGCTTAGAGTTAACTTTTACTTTACTTTTTTTTTCATGCAAAGTTGAATTATTTGAAATGCTGTAGGAAAATTATAATGTTATTTAAAATAGAAAAATGTGGGCACTGTTGCAGAAACCTCATGGGGGTTGGGAATGTTTGGTGACATTTTTTAAAACTGTTAAACTTATTAAAAATCATCAATACAGAAGGAGACTGCTTTCAGTGTGCTCCAAACTCCCGAAATAGTTGATATGTTCCTAGTATGATGGAGACCAGAGGGACCATATCTAAGTCCTGAAGAAGTAAAAGACGAATGTTTTGGGGACAGGTGTTGACCTTGCCCTGACAGGGAAAGAGGCAGCTCAATGTCATGGAGAGAGCTGTGTTTGGAGGCAGGAAGATAATGACCTCTGAAGTCCTTGTCATCTTTAAATTTTTGATCCTGTGAATTTTAAGCCTTCCTTAAAGACTCAGGTTGCCATAACTCCTGACCCACCCCCAGTACCTGCGGGACTTGTCCCTGCAATAACTTCATCTTAATTGTTCTATTTCAGGTAAATTCCTAGTGCTAGAATGGGTAATTTCCTAAAGAACCCAAGAATCTTAGGACTCAGAAGGGACCTTAGATATCCGTTTATCTAGTCCCCTTATTTTACAAGTGGAGATACTGAGGCCACAGAAGTGAAGAAACTTGCCTACTTAAGGTGACAGCAAATAAGTGGAAGAAGGGGGACTCAAACTAAGTTCTTCTGACTCTAAAGCCAAATGTTCATACCCTACTGACCTTCTGACAAGGTCTGGTCTTCAGTAAAGGCCCTTTAAAGATACTTTATTACACACCACACTGCCATCTTAAGGTTTGTTTTATAAAAGATCTTAACAAATTGGGTACAAAAATCATTCAGGAAATACACAATTAGTCACAAGCAGGAATTCAGGTCATTGGCAAAATAGAGGAAAAGGAGATGGACTGACAGGCACAGGGACAACACGTGGATCATTCAAGTCCTGTACACAGGGAATATGAAAAGAGCTAGAAAGAGGAAGGCCTTCAGCACCTTGGGGAGATCCTCTGGGGAATATTCATGGAATGTGAGCGAGAATCACAAGATGAGCACCTGGACAATTGTTATCTGTGTGGCTAAAGGGAATTATTTTCATCAGTGATATCACAGACTCATTGAAATAGAAATAAATTTTACTTTAATATGCATTTTTCCCTTTTCTACATTTCAACAGAAAGGTCAAGGAGCTCCGGCCCGGGAGCCTGTGATAAGCAATGAAGAACAGAAGCAGATGATGCTGTATTATTACAAAAGGCAGGAGGAGCTCAAGGTAACTCACAACAGGCTGCTTCTTGTCAGAGGTCTAGCAAGGCCAGAAGGCCAAGTTCTTTTCCCAAGATCATCTGCAGTAGAGGAAAAGCAGTATGCCTGAGGGGAAGGTGGGGCAGAGTGTTAGAGTTTTGGAAAAGGGGGAAGATCAGGAGCCCAAAATTGCCTTTCTTTACCTATGAGCTCCCTTTTTACATCTCCCAGAAGCCTTGGAACCCGAATATGAGGTTGTCAGTGTGGAGGCTTAGGGAGAGCACCAAGCACCTTTTTTTATTCTTTCTCATACTTTATTATGAATCTTCCTAAAGTACTTCAAGTAAAAACATATTTTTTCCCCCAGAAATTGGAAGAAAACGATGACGACTCCTGTCTAGATTCTACATGGGCAGACAACACTGCTTTAAAGAAACATTTTCATGGTGTAAAAGACATAAAGTGGAGACCAAGATGAAATTCCGTATTGAGCTGATGTTATTTTAGAAAATTAACTGGCCTTTCACTGTTAGTAAAAGCTTTGTGACAGAAATTTAGATTTCAAATTGTTTAGCTTAGAGTTTAAACTATGAATTATTAAAAATTTTTATGAATAATCTTTAAATTCCCATTTTGTCTTTTTTCTAAATTTTTCTAAGCAAAGCTTAAGAGACACATTTTTCTAGTTCTATACTTTTTTATTTAGCGTTCTCACCTGTTTAGTAGGTTGTTCTTGAAAGATTTATTCATTCAACAAAAATAGGGGCAGCTAGGTGGCGCAGTTAGTAGAGCACCGGCCCTGGAGTCAGGAGGTCCTGAGTTCAAATGTGGCCTCAGACACTTGACACATGTACTAGTTGTGTGACCTTGGGCAAGTTACTTAACCCCAGTTGCCCTGCCCCCTACCCCCCAAAAAAACCAAATATATATTGGATACCTACTACATACTAAGCTCTGTTGGGGATATGAATAAGTATAATACAGACCTTGCCATTAGGGAATTTAACAGTCTAGAAGGAAATAAAACTACACACACACACACACACACACACACACACACATATACATATTATAAAACATGGGTCAAATGTGAAAGGACAACAGTAGCAGTTAAAAATGGTTAGTTTTCAGGAGGGAGAAGTGACATCTACTTGAATGGATCAGAGAAGACTTCATGGGAGAGTACATTGAAGCTGGACTTCTAAAAGTTGGAAGGTGCAGCTGAGAGGGAAGAGCTTTCTAGGTAAAAGAAGCTGCATAAACAACAGGTCAGAGGTAGGAAAACTGAGGGAACTTCAGGGAATAGAAAGTAGTCTGATTTGACTGAAGTATTTGGCATTTTTCTATTCAGCTCTGGTCTTTTCACTGAGAAAGCTTGAAAGTCCTCTATTTTATTGAAA
>CM053622.1:516391884-516429582 GCA_028646595.1 Phalanger gymnotis
TCCATTTGGCTAATTCTGCCTTTCAAGGCATTCTTCTCCTCATTGGCTTTTTGGAGCTCTTTTGCCATTTCAGTTAGTCTATTTTTTAAGGTGTTTTCTGTAATATTTTTTTTCAGTATTTTTTGGGTCTCCTTTAGCAATTCATTGACTTGTTTTTCATGGTTTTCTCGCATCATTCTCATTCCTCTTCCCAATTTTTCCTCTACTTCTCTAACTTGCTTTTCCAAATCCTTTTTGAGCTCTTCCATGGCCTGAGACGAGTTCATGTTTTTCTTGGAGGCTTTTGATGTAGGCCCTTTGACTTTGTTGACTTCTTCTGGCTGTATGTTTTGGTCTTCTTTGTCACCACAGAAAGATGCCAAAGTCTGAGACTAAATCTGAGTCCGTTTTTGCTGCCTGGCCATGTTCCCAGCCAACTTACTTGACCCTTGAGTTTTTTGTTGGGGTGTGACTGCTTGTAGAGTAGAGAGTACTTTGTTACAAGCTTGAGGGGATGCATTGTTGTTTTCAGAGCATATCTATACAGCCAGCTCTGCCACGCTAGCGCTCCTCCTCCCCCAAGAATCACCAACTGGGACTAGACTCAGATCTTAAGCTGACTCTGCACTCCTGCTCTGATTCTCCACTTAATTACTCCTGCTAGGTGGGCGTGGGGCCGGAAGTAACTGCAGCTGTGGTTCTGTAGCTGGACCTCACCCCTGCCCCCAGGGTGGTGGCCAAACTGCAAACTCCTTTCACTCTGTCCCCCACAGCTTTTCCCACTAACCTTCTCTGTTGTCTTTGGTGTTTGTGGGTTGAGAAGTCTGGTAACTGCCACAGTTCACTGATTCAGGGTGCTAGGGCCTGTTCTACCTGGCTCCTGGTCTGGTTGGTCCTGCCACCACCCACGCTGGGCTCTACTCTGCTCCACTCCCAGCTTCGTGTGCAATAGACCTTACCCAGTGACCATCCAAGCTGTCCTGGCCTGGAGCCCTGCTTCCCTCTGCTATTTCGTGGGTTCTGCAGTTTTAGAATTTATTCAGAGCCATTTTTTATAGGTTTTTGGAGGGACCTGGGTGGGAGCTCATGCAGGTCCCTGCTTTCCACCCACCATCTTCCAACCTATTTCTCAACTTTTAACTTTATTAAAATTGAGCTCTGCTCCTGGGGCATTGTCACAAGCTTCAGGTTTTTGTGCAACTGTTTTTAGAGCTATTTCTGGGGACCTTGTAAGTTTTCAGTTCTTCCAGGTCTTATAATCTAAGGAGAGGTGTGTTCACTACTCTCCTGGCCTGTGCTCTGGTCTGTGAACCACCACAAGGATTTTTTTCCATCCTGGAACTATGACCAGGATCCCTGCTCTCTTGTTGCTACAAACATTGGTATGCTAATGCTCCTTCTTGCCCTGGGACCATAACCCAGGACTTTGATCCAGATCCACATGTAGGCAATGCTACAGTCCTGTACTAGAGCTAGCAAAGGGACCCCAGTTGTCTTTTTACCAGTTTTCTGACCCCCTTACTGTCTGTGGGCTGAGAGCTTCAGAAGCCACTGCTGCTGATTCAGACACCTCCAAGGCATGCTGCTGGCTTGCTGAAGCATGGCCTGCTACTGTTTTCCTGGAGCATTACCTGCCCTGAGCTGCGCTCCACTCTCACCTCCTTGTGACAGACTTTTCCTACTGACCTTCTAGATTGTCTAGGGCTGGAAAAGTGTTTGACTCCATACTTTCTGCCACTCCAGAATTCATTTTCAGGTGTTATGGAGGGGAATTTGGGAGAGCTCAGGAGAGTCCCTGCCTTTTTTCCACTATCTTGGCTCTGTCCCCAATAGGTGAAGGGGTGTCAGGGGTTGCACTGTACTATATTAAAGGCTTTGCTTGGCCTTACTTACACATATGCCCAGTACAGTGAAGACAGAGTTGTGGATGACAGAGGAAAGGGAGTTTGTGAAGGCATTGTATTCTCTCCTGTTTTCTAAGTAACATAGCTGGTCATCTATGACCCAAGAATGTTCACTTGGAATTTTTTTTAATGCCAGGGATTTCAGTTTTTTATTTTACTACTGACTTTCCTTTTAGCCAATCAAAAAAAAAAGGTGAGGGGTTGAGTAATATATTAAGACTACTGAAATAAAGCAAATTCAGACTGAGGAGTGCTGGCAGCAAATGCTTTATGAGAATATCTTTGCTCCTTTGATATTTTTTGAAGCAAAGGTTATTCATTGAACAGAGCAAAACTTCCCTCATTAGTGTATCCTTGTTACACTTAGGAGCAAAAGGGGAATGTTGTTCCTCATGACACATGTGGAAATAGTAATGCTCTTACAGATTTTCATTGGAGAAAACAGTGA
This sequence comes from Phalanger gymnotis, assembly GCA_028646595.1. Lineage (NCBI taxonomy): Eukaryota > Metazoa > Chordata > Mammalia > Diprotodontia > Phalangeridae > Phalanger > Phalanger gymnotis. The sequence continues at coordinate 516,394,216 of CM053622.1, forward strand.
TGCCAAAATTCTGCCTTATTCTTGCAGTTAGCAGCCCTCTTAGGATACCTTTTCTGCTGAATAGCTGCTCTTATGTTTTTGTGATTCTAAAAATCTCCAGTTGTGCTTGGATTGGGTCAAAAGTTATACTTAACTGGCAGACTTTACATTTATCTCCCTCTCACCAGGTTATTCTCTTATTCCTCTTATACAATGCATCTGGATGAGGCTAGGCTGATGGAATATGCTGGCCATACCTGAAGGGAAACCCTGATAATGACAGAGGCTCTAGTGATACGTGGACAGTAAGGCATAAAAACTAGGTAAAAAATATTTGCCAATAAGGGGACTCCTCATATTGCAGAAGAGGTCATTTGCTTTCTTCTTTGAATGATATGCCCAACACATATGTTGGTCACACTCTCAAGGACTTTTTCTACCTGTTTATTTGAATACTACTGAAAAGTACTCAAATAGTTCTTGGTATGAAATTAATAAGGCTTGGTGTCTTATTTTTTACAACAGGACAGTGGCAATTGGCAGTGGGGAGATTCAGTTGGTGGAGAATACAACCTTTTTTTTTTTTTTAAAGTCCAGAACAGTTGTGGTTTTTAATCTGGAGGTGGAGGGCTGGGAGTAGGCAGGAAGAGGGATTAGAGGTTAGGTATCCCCTTCCTTCCTTTCCTGGTCTCCTCAGCTCAGGGTGATTGCCATGGGGCAGAACAGTCACACCATCTCTGGAAGACCCCAAGGGTCTGGCTCCCCAGCTCAAGATGCCAGCGCTTTCACAATAGCTTCATTGGCTTCTATCCCAATCTAAACCTGGCCCCTGGCTGCCTCATCTGACACCCTGGACAGGTCTGAGTGCACCTTTCCCAGTTTGGATCTGGCAGCCTCCAGGTCCAGCATGTCCAGAGCTGTGGCTTCTTCTGCAGCAAGGAATCAGCATTCGCTGTGACAGAACCACTGCTCACAAAATACTTGGTGGTGGTGCCATCCTCGGTGTGCATGGTCACCATGCCGGGTTTCAGCACCTGCAAGGCAGGGGTGCTGGCAGCGAGAGTCCCAAAGGCCCCACTCTAGGTTGAGACATTCACTTGCTTCACATTGGCCTCATTGAAATACACATGCTTTGGGGAGGGGAAGGTGAAGGACTTCTGGCCGGGGGCCAGCTGCGGTGGTCAGGGCAGCCTCGGCCCATAGGCGCGGGCCTGAGGGGCCGCAGGGGCCAGGACCGGGCTTGGCGGAGCAGGGCAGTGGGCAGCATGGCATCAGCAGTCAGGGTAGCAGGAACAGGGGAACAGGCTGCCAGGCCAAGGACTGAGGTGGAGCATCCCGAGACAACCTTTCTATGATTCCTGAAGATAATGACACTTGATTATGGATCCCTAATCTCTTTGTCCTAATCTATTCATTCAGAACCACAAATGGGAGCCATTCCATATCAAAAATTGCACCTGAAGCCAAACTACATAAAGATGCCCATGAGTTAATACAATAGCTATTAGAAGGACAAAGAATATAGACTCACTTGCCTTTGTAACGCCAAGGCAATGGAAGGAAAATCTTAAACTTGTCAAAAAGTATGCTGAATTATGTTACTAGGATATGGTCGTTGATACTAAGTGACTTCTTGTCCCCTCTCCAAACACCCCTATTATCTATATTGCTTTACACATGTGAATGTCCATCCTTAAGCCCCAGCCCAGGAAAATGAAAAAAAAAAACTTTGTCAGGGAGTAGACTGTAGGATTCAAGGAATTTGTAGGAGACTTTATCCAGAAAAGATGGGTTAAACAAAGGATTTTTCTCTCTGTTCTAGCTGAAGTCATCCCCAGTATCAGAATTCAACCATTGGAATGCTCCATAACATTTTTTCATTCAGATAATAATCACTGCTTGAATCTAGCCAGAAGAACTCATTGGTAACACCCACGGTGCTTAACCATTAGGCAACCTGCCATTGAATACCTACTGCCATTATCTATTTGCCTCTTTAGATTTCATATCTAAGCATGGTCCAAATTGATTTTGTATAAAAGTAGCACCCTAGCTGGTTGCTTGAATCTTATATCTGGATCAAGTTTCCCAATACAATCATCTGCTTCTCAGAGATTTTACCAAGCCTTTCCTTTACTGCTAGAAGCGTTAGTGCCACTATTAGATTTTTTCCCTATCATCTTTAATGAAGTTAATTTTGCTAGAACACTGTGTTTCATGTCCTGGTGCTCACACAATTCAAACACAAACAGCCTGCCTGTGGTTGAGAGTCCCCTATAAACCACCTATTTGATATTTCAAACTAGATAAGCCTCCTCTAGAAGCAGAGACTGAGCAATGAACCTCATGGATTCAGTGGTGTTTCCTTACTCCTAGTAATCAGCTAATATCTTCCTGGAGACCAGGTAGAGATTATTCATCTCTCTATGTTAAATGGTTTGAAGATGAGTTTCATGCAGAGTTGAACCATGAGAGGGGAGCCTCCCCTATAAAAAGAAAAGTGGAGAGGAAAACAATATGGCAAAATTAACCACATCAGCTGAGACCAACAGTTTCCAACATCTTTCTGAAGAGATTTCATTGTTCTAGTCTCATCCACAATGTGATCTCCAATCCTTTAACCCATCAGTGCTCTAGGCAGTAGCTATATTCTCCTCCTTTCTCCATGCTTTGATGAACCGGTTCAACTCTATATTGTCCTCTTATCTTGAATCCATCGCCCCCTTAATGTTGTAGCTGATACTGTCCTGTCAGGCCTCAGCCTTGGAGCATTCTCACTATCTACTGCCTTTACTTCTTTCATTTTCAAAATTTCTATTTTAAATTAATTTCAGGACTTTTGATTTGTTTTAAAGGATCTCTTGGGTCTCTCTTACGATGAACATATTTTTTAGGTTGTTTTTCAGTCATGGCCAACACTTCGTGGCCCTATTTGGGTTTTTCTTGGCAAAAATCCTGGAGTAGTTTACCATTTCCTTCTCCAGCTCATTTTAAAGACTGAGGAATTGAGGCAAACAGCATTAAGTGGCTTGCCCAAGGTCATAGAGCTGTTAAGTGTCCGCGGGATTTGACCTCAGGTTTTCCTGACTCCAGGCCCAGCACTCTATCCACTATACCACCTACCTGCTCTTGTTTAGCTGAACATGTTTTGAGAAGGAAATTTCCCCCCTAAGCACCACTTTATCTGCTTAGCTTGTGAACCACCATCTGTTCTGCTCCCCATCAATTATCAACCAAAGTTAATTAACTTTCAGAAAGGGGATTTTCTAATCAGATATAGCATAGTGGATTGATTGGTAGACTTGGAGTACAATCACTCTCAGGAAGATCTGACTTCAATTCTGACTCAGAAACGTATTAGCTGTGTGACCCTGGACAAGTCACTTAATCTTGCTTAGCCTTACCTTCCTCATCTATAAAATGGGGACAAAAATAGAATCTACTTCACTGACATGTTGTGAAGATCAAATAAGATTCCCTATATAAAGTGCTTTGCAAACCTTAAAGCACTATGTTAATACTGGCTATCAGCATCATCACCATCATCATCGTCATCATCAATCACCCCTCCTCCTGAAACTTGGAGCACACACTCCCCAGGTAGACGCATGTTCCCTTGGGAAAACGGATTCAATGTTAGCGCATGCAGCCAAAGGGTAAATTCATAGCAACTTGTTCCTGGAAATCCTAGTTTCACCTTTGTAAACTCTTCATGAAGTTCTCCTTAGGCATGGGTCTCCGCCGTGTTCTGAGGGTAAGTGCTGTCACAGAGTCCTGAAGTATCTTTCCTCAGTTTGTCTCTCAGCTCTGAATGCAGACGCTGCCACTAGCTACTGCTGTTCCAATAGACACTGCTGCTGAATCCAGTGAGAACCCTAGGTCTTCCTCCATTTCACAAGTTCGGTTTATTTTTAATATTGAGGTAGAGAGAAACTTGATCTTCCCCTCACACAGCGCAATTCTTTTTAGGGTCCCTTCACTACTTTACCTTCATCAGGGTTTGCCAACGTGCCTCATCATGTAAGAGTTGAGACCTGGATTGCTGTGGAAATGGCCAGAGCACAGGCTCAACATGTAGTGGGGTATGGTCTAGCGAGATTGATCCAAGGATATCTGCTGTTTACCTACCGTTAAAACTGCCATTTCTAGCTCATAGGAGATGTCATCTGGAACGTGTTGGGAAAGAAGTTGGCTTGCTCCTTTACTAAGGGTGGGGAAGGGAAAAAGGAAAGAAAGGTACAGATAGATGGTATTTGTTGTTTCTACCTCTGATCAGGCAGAGATTTCTGCAAAGTAAATCTGAGACCACAGCACTGGTTTGGGTTAGAACTCAACTATCACATTACAAATGTTCCCTCCATTGGGAAATACCAAATGAAAAGAACTACGGAAGAACTCTACTCTATTTGAGAAAGGACTGATGAACTGTGTGAGAGGGCAAACATCTCTCTAGGTGCTGATATCCAGAAGTGTTCACTGTAAGTTAAAAATTAAGCAAACAGTAGCCCTGAGGGATAAGCAAAGACCAAACATAAATGACCAAAGGTCCTCTGTGAACCCTTCTCTGATCCCCATTGTGGAAAATAATCCTTTCCCTCAGACCTTTGGCACCTCTCATGTATCATGTTTAACAATTATAGCTGCTACTGCTGCTGGTGGAGTTGTTAACTAGTCCAACCATTCTAGAGAACAATTTAGAATTATGCCCAGAGGGCAATGAGATTGTGAATACCCTTTGACCCAGCAATACTAGGCCTGTGCCCCATGGAGATCAAAGGAAAAGGACCTACATGTACAAAAATATAGCTCTTTTTTTGTGGTGACAAAGAATGGGAAACTAAAGGGATACCCAACAATTGGGGAATGACTGAACAAGTTATGATAGAAGAATGTGATGGACAGCACTATTGTGCTGTAAGAAATGATGAAGGGGATGGTGTCAGACAAATCTGGGAAGACTAATATGAACTGATGCAAAGTGAAGTGAGCAGAACCAGGAGAAAAATGTACACAGTAACAGCAATATTGTAAAGATAATCAACTGATCAGTATAATTATCTACCACAACTCCAAAGGACTAATGATGAAAAATGTCATCCACTTCCAGATAGAAACATGGATTCAGAATGTATACCAAAGATATTTTTTTCTTTCTTTACTTTTATTGTTTTTTTGTGGTACATGGGTAAAGCAGAAATGTTTTGCATGACTTCATATGTATAATTGGTACAGTATTTTTTTTTTGCCTTCTCAATGAGTGGAGGGAGAGACTTTAGACCTGAAAATTAAAAAAAAAATTTTTAGAAAAAAAATTAGTTGCTACTAGACCCTGGGACCAGAGTGTGCATGTAACTCAGTAGTAATAGTAATTTCTGTTTCTTGTCTACCTACTAGACCATGAGCTCCATGAAGACCCAGATCCTGTCTTTTCTAAACTCTATAACTCCCTCTGGCATCTTGCATGTGCTTTGAAGATAATGCTTAACTAATATTTGTTGGTTAGATAGATAGATTTATAACTGGGTGTTGGAACAAGCCTAGGTCACCTAACATGGAGATACTCTGCTTCTGAGAGAAGACATCCAACATTTTTCTACCATTAGCCTCCTTCAGTTGGTTGAATAGCCAGATCAGGCTGTGTCTTTAGCAAGACTGGAACAGTCTTGGTCTCTTTTCTGCTTTGCATCTAGAGAGGGTAAAGGTCATCCACACCCCCTTTAGGCCCTGCAATCCTGAGAAATGGACCTGGGTTTCTATTGGTTCTGTTTCATTTGCCCTTCTCAGTTTCAAGAGCAGGAGACAGAATCCCCACTGGACCCAGAATCATCCAGCCTTGGGGACATTAGAGCCAGGATTCCAGGAGCAAGGTTGCAGACAGCCAACCCAGAAAGGAAACCCTGAGAAGCCAGAGTGCCTGGGACTTGAGCCCAAAAGGCCTTTGGACTTAGAATTTGAGACTGTGCTGTAGGAACTGAGCTAAACTGTGAACCCCCTCCTCGGAGTGTGAGGTGGTATTGCAGAGTTGGGGTGGGCCAAGGTTATGCCCCAGTGTAGAGGAATTTTTTCTTGATTGTTTAAATAAGAATACTTCTTTATTATTGGATCCTGTACAAGTATCGATATCAAGTTGTTATTGTACCTTTGAAGTAAATGCTCTGTTTTTAAAGCTACTGTGTTAAGTGGCTAACTGGAACTGGAAGACCTCCAACAATTGGGGGAACACCTTCTGTGGAGGCTGGAGCCAAGGCAGAGAGCTTAGATAACCAGAATCCTGGGGGAGGGAGGTATGTAATACCTGGCCTCCAGGGGAGTCACTGTTACAAAGAAATGCAAGCCAGGCACCTAGGTAGCACAGTGGATAGAACACTGGCCCTGAGGTCAAAAGGACTTGAGTTCAAATCCAGCCTCAGAAACTTACTAGCTATATGATTTTGGGCAAGTCACTTAACCCTGATTGCCTCCAACCCCAAAACAACAACAAAAAAACCCCAAAAGAATACAAGCATGCACCAGGAGCACAGGCGAATTGTAACAGAATGACTGCTCCAGTCATTTTATTTGCTTGCCCTGGAAATAAATCCTCACCATGGAAGTGGATTTGCAGTGTATCCCTTATGGTGACATGCAATTTTCCCTGTGAGCAGATGCTGAATATAGGGCCGAAAGAGGAGAGTATGGGGCAGTTAGGTGGTGCAGTTAATTAGAGCACTGGCCCCTGGAGTCAGGAGGACCTGAGTTCAAATCCAGCCTCAGCCACTTGACACACCCACTAACTGTGTGACCTTGGGCGAGTCACTTAAACCCAATTGCCCTGCCTACCCCCCCTTCAAAAAATAAAACAAGTATTACAAAAGAGGAGAGTATGAAGTTGAAGGAAGCAATTCCAAGTCGTAGTTCCTCATTCCTTTCTGATAACGAATCAACACTTTAACGTCTAGTAATTTCTTTCTGCACCACATGTTAACAGATAACTGCCAGCTCTCCAGTAGGGAACAGGATACACACAGTGGAACTGAATTCTCTGCCACTGTCTCCATGAGGCACCACTGTTTACAACTGTTTCCTATCAGTACTTCTACAGAATCTTAATTGGATCACACCACAGGCCGCCTGCTGGTCTTTCTGATGCAGTAAGGAAGCCAAGATGGGTCTATCTGGACAGGCTTATAATCAAGAATGCCTGGGTTTCCCTTGTGTACTTTGGAAATTTAATTAATTTTTTAATCTTAAAGAAGTGTTCACAACAAATGAACTCAAGTTTCATGAGCTGTTTCAGTAAAAGGAAGTTTATATAAAGCAGTGGGAAACTTAGCATTTCCTTGGAAAAAACCTATCACAATTATGCATCCTTCCAAGATCTTGTTATTACAAGGAAAAGACTTTCATTAGCTACAGATGGGGAAAAAACATAAGTAGAATGCATTCACAATCCACTACTATTATTTTTAGAAGTCATAGCTATTCTACAAATAATCTGCTGGTACACTTGTTCCTATCTCTGCTCCCCTTGCTCCTGAACATTAGTAATTAACCCTCACATTGAAGTTTCAGTTGTATTTCAGGCAATCCTTTTTTAAAAATAACTATAAAATTTGTTAGAACTCTAGAAATAATCACCTAAGAAAAAGCAAGGACAAGGTTTAGACCAGGAGTGGGGAACCTGGATATGGAGGCCACATGTGGCTTTCTAAGTCCTTGGGTGCGGCCTTTTGAATGAGTCCAAGTTTTACAGAACAAATCCTTTTATTAAGGGGATTTGTTCTGTGAAGTTCGGATTCAGTCAAAAGGCTGAACTTAAGGACCTAGGGGACTACATGTGGCCTTGATGCTGCAGGTTCCCCGCTTCTGGTTTAGATGCGTTAATAATGGAAACAGCCCATCAAGGTTTTTCAGAAAGTATTCTATCGATAGCGAAAATACCTTCCTCCTCTCAGTAGAGAAGTGGAGGACTATGGGGGTGAAATATTGCACGTGCTTTCAGATAATGTTGCTGTATGATTTGGCTTTACTTTTTTTTGTCAAAAGGGAGAATCATTGTGGAAGGTATGTTGAGGAATGATTGTGATGTAAAATCAAAAGTCGTCAATAAAGTATTTGTTTTAAAATTTGGTCCACTCCTCCTCCTTGATCTCTTAAATTTAAATAAATGTAATTGGTATTAATATATTTCAAAGAAAACACATTGCCCCATTGTTTAGCTACTCCTAAAGCTAAAGCATCTTCTTTAGAGTTGTAAGAATGGATTTTTTTCCATCAAAAGAGCAATTCAGCTGACCACATTCACAACACCATTAATCCTTTGACTGCCAAGGTGAACATGATGATGGCTAGCTGCCCCAATTCTAGTCAGGGTTAGAAGATACACTTCTAAATCTCTTATTATGGAGAAATATATTCTCGTCCACAGATTTCCTTTATGTATTGTCATCAATGAAGGGAGGGCACTAAAAAATATAGATAGCATCTTTCTTACTGTACTTAAAACTACACAGAAGGTGAATGTCGTCAGGAGGACCCTAGTTAAGCTCAACTCTTTATTAAATCAGGTGACAAAAAGATGGGAACTTTTTCTTGTTCCCTCCCTATACAAAGTGTAAAAATACTTATTGCCACCTGTAGAATCCTTTTGTTCTAGTTTTGAAGATGTCTCCTAGATGGATTTTGTGAACTCTTCTTGCCCAGGTCATTCCTTGGTCCACTGACACCATATTGGCTGCCACCTACACAGCATTACCATGGAAACATCAGAGTTTAGAAATGGCAAATAGGCTCCCAGAGTTCACTAGTTTGGTGATATCTTTTTGAACTTGGCTTTGGAGACTTGACTTGAACTTCAGTCTTGAATTACCTACTGCTTGCTGAATGTCCCAAAGGCATCTTGAGGTCATCATGCCAAAAGTTGAACCCCTACTTTTGGTCTGGACCAAACCTGATTTGGCTGGCCCAGTGGTTCAGGTCTGCAATTGGAGTGAAATGAGACAATATATCGTTTAACAAAAGGAAGTTTGCTTAATAATAGCATGGAAAAGATATTTAGAAAAATAGCATTAGTTTAGGTGGAAGAAACTCTCCTTTCTCTGCATGTACATGCACCCGGTCACGTGATTTCTATGGAAACAAAGAATCCATCAAGACTGAAGAAGTCCCAATTTCCTTTGCACTGGACTTACCTACTTAGGTAACCAGGAATCTATGCCAATGATTTTAACCTTGACCAATCAAATCTTGAAGATAATTTCATTGTCCTTTAGGGAAACACTAGTCTGGTCAGGTTTGAGTAGGTGTTTCTCCTATCACACCCCTAAATTTTCTTCTCAAACTTCCTCTAAATTTCCATATTTCTATCAAGGGTATCACTATTCTAGTCTCTCAGGTCTGGAATCCAAAAGTCACTGTATGTTCACTCTCTCTCTAACTCCATATCCAAACAAATGCCAGGTCTTGTCGTTTCTACCTTTACAACATCTCTCATCATCTGTTCCCTCTCTCCACTCACCTGTGATAGGATCACTAACTACCAGGTCACCCCTCCGCCCCCAACTGGTCACCGTGTAGGTGAGGCTAATTCTGTCTCTAAAATGTAAAGAAGCTTCTCCCAAGTTTTGAGTGATCCAGGAAGATAAGGTTCAGGCTATGCCGCTTTTGGCACAGCTTTCTGACGGCCTTGAGCCATATCGACATGACTTCCTGGTCACATAAGGGTGTAAAAGGCCCACCCACTTGGAGCAGAGTCCCTTCAGAGTTGGCAGACATCCCAAGGCTGTGTAAATCACCACACCCTGCAATTTTTACCTTTCCATGTGAAGGCCAATAGTACTGTGTAGCTAGGCTGAGTGCTATGTCTTTGTTTATCCTTTCTATGCTATGGTTAAGTAAATCTCCTTTTGTTAACTGTTGAATGACTCATGAGTGTTTCAATTCATTCCAATATCATACCTAAACTCCTGGCACACAGTCAATGTGCCAGCACTATGCTAAATGCTGGGAATACAAAAAAATACAAAAGACAGTCGTTGCCCTGAAGGAGCTCACAGTCGAATGGGGAGGGAGGTAACAAGTGAAGAATTATGTACAAACTATATGTATATAGTGTATAGTGTATGTAGTATATAGTGTGTATATAGTACATGCACACACACCATAAATTGGAAATAATCAAATGAGGAATGCACTAGAATCAAGAGGCATTGGGAAAGGCTTCCTAAAGAAGGTGGGATTTTGGCTGAGACTTGAAAGAAGCCAGGGAAGCCAGGAGGCAGAGATGAGGAGAGAGAGTATTTCAGGCATGAAGGGCAGCCAATGAACTTGGGAAATAGGAATATCTTGTCTGAGGATCAGCATGGAAGTCAGCGTCACTGGATTAAAGAATGGGGAAAGGGAGAGGGAGACTTAGGAAAGGCTTCATTTGTCATCTTGCACCTTGGTATATGAATGCTATTGAATATTGCTATGCTGTGAGGAATGATGATGATGAAGAATTCACAGAAACATAAGATAAGTGTATGAACTGATGAAAAATGAAAAAGCAAAATCAAGGATAAATATATATGACTAAAATATTGAAGAAAAACAACCCGATGCTATATAATTTTAGTAAAATTGTAAAAATATATGATAAAAATTTTTTAAAGAAAAATGCTTGATCACAATAATAAAGAGGTAGAAAAGAGAAAGCTCTTTGGTTACTAAAGATCATTATGCAAGTGATTGAAGAGGAGCTGGTACCCAAACCCGATGGCCTCTGAAATTTGGTGACATTAAAATCCAGGCTGCCTGTTCCATATAAAAACAGGTGACTAACTAGAGGAAAAACTGGAGATTCATGGAAGAGGGGGTGGGTAATGCATTCTGCCAAACGATCATTTCATGCTTCATTCTTAAAGAGACAACGAAATTCAACACTGTAACACTAAATTGCCAAGATAACAAATGTGGGAATATCCTATTATCCCTGAGTCACTCTTCAATCTGGTGGCCTTTTCTCTTTTTGCATTACTGAGAATTTTTTGTTGACATTTTTGAAATGTTAAGAGATGAATGTGGGCTCAAAAAAAGTGACAATTTGACAAGTGCATTTCTTTAAGGAGAATCTATATGAAGATAACATTAAACGGTGACAGACATGAGCTACTGGATGATCAGCTCAGGCACCACCTTTTACATGAAGCCTTTCCTAATTTCCCCCACCCCAAATGCTACTTCCCTCCTTCCCAAACCACCTTGTAATTAACTGCTTTGTGTTTATTCTCTTTATATTCATTCTGTGTGTTCTTGTATATGTACTTGTCTCCCCCATTTGAATATAAGCTAGAAAGTAATGCCGTCGTGACCCTCTGTGCCCCGCCGCCTTATTTGTAGTTCAATCCCTAGTACCTAACACAAAGGTAATGGTAATGCACAGGGAGGCCTTTGACAAATGTTTCTTTATTGGCTGATTGTTAATTTTGACCCCTGTTAATGTCCAACTTGCAGCAGCTAGGTGACACAGCGAATATAGTGCTAGTGCTAGCCCTGGAGTTAGGAAAACTGTCTTCCTGAGTTTAAATCTGGCCTCAGACACTGACTAGCTGTGTGACCCTGAGCAATGGACTCTAGTTGTGTAGCCCTGTTTGACTCAGTTTCCTCATCTATAAAATGAGCTGGAGAAGGAAATGACAAACCAATCTAGTATCTTTGCCAAGAAAACCCTAAATGGAGTCATGAAGAGTTTGAAACAACTAAACAATACCCGACTTTCATGCCTTGCAGTGTTATAGATATGAGGAATATAGAACTAAAATCTAATTTCTCACTTTTGACTAGAACAAAATGGAGCATGAAATAAATGGATAAAGAGAAAAATATAAAATATCCAAATGGGCAAAATAGGTTTCAAAAAGAAATTGAAAAAACTGTAAATGAGCTGTCATGTTAAAAATAACCACATTCACAATCGAATTATTATCAAACTGTATAAAGAACAAATAGTTATATGATATGAACTGCTTTCAAAAATGGATCAAGATAGCTCTTTGCCCAACTCAGTCTATGAGACAAATGATAGCCAAAGCAGGGAAAGAGAACTAAAGATTAAGTCCCAGTTAAAATTCCACCCTTCTACAAGAAGCCCTTCTAATCCCTCTTAATTCTAGGCCCTCTCCTTTGTGGTTCCTATTTATCCTGTATATAACTTGTTTGTATGTGGTTGTTTGCATGTTGTTTCCCTATTAAATTGTCAGCAAAGCACCTCACATAGAAGAGGCTGGAGAGCGCGCTTCTGGGGGAGTTGTGATGATGTATAATGGAAGGACCTTGGAAAAACTTTGGAGCATGGGGAAACATCATCTAACTGATTTCAGTTTGTTAACCATGTGGTGAATAGCAGCTTCTTTAAACGGTTGCAGTCATGGAATCAAAACTAGAGACAACTTTAAAATATTTTAGTCAGGTTTGGCCTTTTTCTCTCTCTTGGTTGGAAATCTGTTCTTGTTTTGACTTCTTTGCTGGCAGCATCTGGCAAGAGACAATGCTATGAAGGGACTTTGGAACCTCTCTCTCTGATGCCAACATATGACTCCTCGAATACAGGATTCAGTTATTTGCATACCCCAATATTTTTAAAATTTTTTCAGTGAAGATTAGTCTGGAGGCTCTAATCTTGTAAGTTTTAAGGGGCCAGGAAAATAAACCAACCTCCTGAGCTTCTGGAAATCCATGAATTTGGTGGGACCGATGTTAGGCGGAAACAGAGTTATGTATGAACTCATTCTCCTCAAAGACCAAGTTGATATAGAGGAGAATGCCGCTGGGGGCACCAGAAGGGAAATTGTTTGTACTTTAGTTCTTACTACATCTTCTAAGTAAATATACCTTGATAAAAGCCAATTGACATTTATTGATGAAATGGAACTGAAATATTAATCACTATCAAGTAATAATTGGGGGAGACAGAACCATGGAATGGAGCTTAAATTGATAGTATTGGAGGAGAGACATCTCAATCCCTCAGGAGTACCTTGAGAACCTTGTGGGGAACCTACAGCAGCCTGACTCTGGGTTAGCAAACCCAAAATATGATCATTACAATGATATAGAAGTATAAAACTTTTGTATAATCTAAGGGTTTCCCTCATTTCTTGCTTCTGAGCCATACTTTTCTATACATTTTTCCCTACCATCTTTTCCTGCTTTCACATTGAAATTCTTGCTTGAGGTCACTTACTCAGTGTTGTTGGTAGGTCGATTTGATTTGGAAGATTTTATTAAATTCATCATAAATTTTCTCTGCCACTGTGTTCTCAGTAACTGATATCGTTGTATAAGCTACAATTATTTTCATGGTCATTTTTTGCAAATGCTTATTATAATCACAACAGTATATAATCACAGGTTTAATATTATACTATATGTCAGCTACTGTGATGATCACATGTTCCATGAAATAATATTTCTTCTAGCTTTTGGACATACAATAATATTCACTTCACCAGCTCCTTTGTCTCTCTAAAGATTACCTGTGACTCATCCTGCCATTTAGTGCAATTTTCTCTCTTATCCTAGTTTTGCTTATAGCAAGAATGTCAAAATTGCTAGGTCTTTTCATGTATCATTAGAAAAAGAGCTCCCATTTAAAGATCATTGGGGGTGAGGACAAGGGAATAAAAATTTGTTTAGCACCTACTATGTGCCAGGCACTGTGCTAAGCACTTTAGGAATATTATCTCATTCACAACCATCAGATTGGCTAAAACAACAGAAAAGGAAAATGACAAATGCTGGAGAGGTTGTGTGAAAATAGATACACTAATGCAGTGTTGGTGGCACTGTGAACTAGTCTGTTCTGGAAAGCAATTTGGGACTATGCCCCAAAAGCTATTAAACTGTGTATACCCATTTGCCCAGCAATAGATCTATCCTCCAAAGAGATCAAAGGAGAAAGAAAAGGACCTATATGTACAAAAATATTTATAACAGCTCTTTTTGCAATGGCAAGAATCAGAAGCTTAGAGAATACCCATCAACTGGGGAATGGCTAAACAAGTTAGGGTATATGAATGATGGAATACTATTGTGCTATAAGAAATGGTCTCAGAAAAATCTGAGAAGATTTATATGAACTGATGCAAAGTGAAGTAAAATGAACCAGGAGGAAAATGTTCATAGTATCAGCAATATTATAAAGATAATCAGCTGTAGAAAAATTTAGTAACTGATCAGTACACTGGTTCATTGCACCTCCAACAGACTAATGATGAAGAATGTTATCCACTTCCAGATAGGGAACTGATGGACTCAGAATGCAGATTGAAGCATTTTTCATTTCTTTATTTTTCTTGCTTTAAAAAAAAAACATGGCTAATGCAGAAATATGTTTCAATGGAGGGGATGGAAAGAATTATATGAACTGATGCAAAGTGAAGTGAGCAGAACCAGAACAATTTACACAGTAACAGCAATATTGTAAAGATAATCAACTATGAAAGACTTAGAAACTCTAAATAATACAACGACCCACCGCAATTCCAAAGGATTCATGATGAAAAAATGCTACACACTTCCAGATAGAGAACTAATGGACTCAGTGCAGATTGAACCATTCTTCTTCCTCCTCCTCGTTTTCCTCCTTCTCCTCTTCCTCCTCCTTCTTCTTCTGAATGTGGCTAATATGGAAATTTCTTTTGCATGACTTCATATTTGTAATAGTTTTTTTCTTTCTTGATTTTTTAATTGGTGGGAGAGAGCATTGGAGAAGGAAGAGAATTTGGAATTGAAAATAAAATTAAAAAATAATAAAATATAAAAATATAAAATAATAATTGGTCTTGTTGATCAGTGGAGCCAATTAGATATACAAAAATAATAAGCATACAAGCATAGTAGTATTGCAGTATTCTGTAAGCCCAAGGACCTTAACTACTTTGGCCAGAGCTCACTAATCAATAGAAAGCAATCTGGAAGAAATTAGTTTTGAAACAATATCTCCCACTATATCCCAGTATCCTTTCCCTTCTCTCTCCTAAAGAGGCATCCTATATAACAGATAATAGTTTAAAAAAGAAAAATAGGAAGAAAGGTGGGGGCGGGGATCAGCAAAATTGATCAACACATCAAACAAATCTGAAAATATATACTCTGTTCCAACCTATGGACATCCCACTTCTGGGAGTATCTTCTCTTATCTCTTCTTCAGGGCCATGCTTGTTCTTTGTAATTTTGCAACATTTACTTTTGATTGCTTTGTGATGGGCATTCTTTCCATTTACATTGTTATTGTTATTGTGTATATTGTTTTCTTGGTTCTGCTTAATTCAGTCTGCATCAGTTCTTGTAATTTTTTCAAGGTATCCAACATATTTGTCATTTCTTTCAACACGAAAATATTCAATTACATTCATGTATCACAATTTGTTTAGCCATTCTCCAATCAATGGCCATCTACTTTGTTTCCATTTCTTTGCTACCATAAGAAGTTCTGCTATAAATATTTTGGTGTACATGAGGGCTTTCTTTTTATCCATGCCCTCCTTGTTACATAAGCCTAGTAGTGGAATCTGGTTCAAATGGTAGAGATGTTTTAGTCACTTGATGTGCACAGTCCCAATTTTCCAAAATGGTCATACAATGGACTAGCATGCTATTTTCCCACAATGCCTCTGACATAACTCTTCCCATCTTTTGTCACTTTGACAATTTGCTGGATGTGAAGTG
The DNA here is from genome assembly GCA_028646595.1 of Phalanger gymnotis. Classification (NCBI taxonomy): domain Eukaryota; kingdom Metazoa; phylum Chordata; class Mammalia; order Diprotodontia; family Phalangeridae; genus Phalanger; species Phalanger gymnotis. The sequence goes on from CM053622.1 coordinate 516,409,882, forward strand.
GAACTATGTTTTTTTAAAAAAATTTTATTATTAGTGATTTGGAGCATTCTTTAATATAGTTATTAGTAGTTTGCAATTTTTTTGAAAACAGTTTGTGTCCTTTGACCATTTATCTATTCAGGAATGGATTTTGATTTTATATGTATGTGTGTATACATGTACACATAGATGTATGTGCATATGTATACACAGATTCAAATATACATATACGTATCTTTTGTCTTTTCAGTTTCGTCTAATCAAAATTATCTATTTTATCTTCTTAAATTGCTTCTATCTATTTTTTGGTTAAAAATATGTCTCTTACCCAAAGCATTCATTTCCCACTAGCTGCATTACTTGGTTTTGACTCCACCATCAACATGGCCCACGCCATCCAGGGTAAGCTTATCACCAGGAAACTGATCATCTTATAGATTGCTTGGGTTTTGCTACTTATACCTCATCATTAATACCCTCAGTGGTCTCTGCCCCTGTGATTGGAGGGCTGGAGCGGGCAAAGCAAAGAACTCTTCTCAAAGCCTCCCCTTAAAGAGAATTGAGAAGCATTGCCAACTTTATTTCCCACCAGCTGCTCTGCTTGTTTTCAAATCCGCTATCACTATCCCCTACCTCTGCTCCACCACTGCCACCACCATTACTTTTCAGCTTCCTTTTGTTGCCCCCACTAGATTGTAAGCTCTTTGAGGGCAAGGACTATCACTTTTTTTATTTGTATCCAAAGTGCTTAGCAAAGTAATTGCCACATAGTAGACAGTTAATAAATGTTTATTGTATAGTATTATATTGTATTGTATTTTATGAAACATACAATCTGTTTCTCTTAATTTTTATAGTATGATCTTTAAGAATAATGCCATGTATATTTTTGAATTTATTGCGGAATATAGTATTGGGTTTTAGTCTAAATGTAATTTTTACCAGACTGCTTTCCAGTTTTCCCAGTAGGTTTTATCAAATAAGGAATTCTTTCCTAAGTAATTTATGTTTTCTGATTTATCCAACACTGGATTTTGCATTCCATTGTTCCTGGCTCTCTTTAGTTTAAGTCTGTTTCACTAATCTAGTTTTCTAAACCAATACCAAATGGTTTTGGTGAGAAACTATAGAATAGTTTGAGGTCTAGAAGTGCTATTCCCCTTTTATCCCTCCCTTTTTTCATTATTGACCTTAATATTTTAGGTCTTTTGTTTCCCCAAATGAATTTTGTTATTATTTTATCAAGTTCTATAGTGTATACTTTTGATAGTTAATTAGTATAGCATTAAACTATAAATTAAGTTTGGCAGTATTGCCATTTTTATTGTATTGACATGATTCAACCATAAACATTCTTCCAGCTATTTAAGTTGATTATTATTTGTTTAAGGAGCATTTTGTAATTGAGTCTATACAAGTATTTTGTGTACTTTGGTAATTTGACCCCAAAATATTTTATGCATTTTATAGCTTTCTGGAATGGCATTTCCCTTTCAATTATTACCTCTTGGATTTTGTTATTTCAACAGGTAGAGATGTGGAAAAATGTGTATTCTATATCTAAAAGATGGTCTGCATAATTCACTTAGATGGGAGAGGGCTAGATGAGATCAGAGAATAGCCAGTAGTCTAATTTGCTAGAACAGAAGAGGTAGTAGGGAGAATGAGTGCATGAAAAAGTATTTACTTTAACAAATGTTTGCTATTTTTCTAGGAATTGTGTGAAACACCATGAATGCAAATACAAAAATTGAGATAATTTCTGTACTCAAAAAGCTTTCATCTTAATAAAGACAATGACACATATTGTTGGCTATTGACGGGGAGAGATGCCTTTGGTCTAAGAAGTCAAAGGGATGGTGAATGGAGCCATAGGCAATTGATTGACTCCTACTTTATAGGAATGGTAGCATCAGTGTGTGACAGGAAGGGCACATACCCAATAGCATGGCATGATAAAAAATTTTTAGTTTTCTAAAGCTATTTTCCTTTACAATGTGTCAGTCATTATACAAAATAATTTTCTTCATTTATTGTCTTTGTGTTTTCTTCCTCCCTTCAATCTCCTTATCTCACTGAGGTTGGAAATGCAATCGCCACTAATGGGCTTGACCCCCCTACAGATCAGCACAGGAGTTCTGACCCACTCCATTTCTGATCTGATCCCGGTTCAACCCTTTTTTTTTTTTTGGAGGGGGGAAAGCAGAGCAATTGGGGTTAAGTGACTTGCCCGGGTCACAAAGCTAGTGTGTCAAGTATCTGAAGTCGGGTTTGAACTCAGGTCCTCCTGACTCCAGGGCTGGTACTCACTGTGCCGCCTAGCTGCCCCCTAGTTCAACCCTTCTTTAAGCACCTTGGTGGCTCCCTGGCCTTGGGAGCTTACCATATTGGTGCTGGATTTAGGACATCTGATTGGCTCAGCCTGCAGCTGAGTCCCAGCCTCCTCAGGAATGAGGAGACTAAAGGTGTGGGCCACAATGCTGGCTTTTCTGTGCCTTTTTCTAAAAAAGTTTTCTTTTTCTCATTCACTTCATCAATTCTCTTCCCTTTATGTCTATTCTAAATTTTTATTCCTTGATTTCTTATCCTTGTACTTATTCCTTATTTAGTTTGTGTTCTTCATGGAATTAAAGCTTCTAAAGTACTTATTTTGAGTTCCTCCTTCTGAACAATCTCTATGTATTGCCTTGTAAATCTTTCTCCCTTCTCCCTTTTTCTGTTGTCCCTAATTCTTAGGACTGTCAATTTTTGAGGAGATGGAGACAATAAAAAGACTGCACCATTGTAGAAATTTTCCCGTATCCCTGATTTTGTGGGTCATTTATACTCCTTCCCCTCCCCATGATCATTCTCTTTCCTATTTGCCACAAAACCTTCTTTCTGAGTCCATGGTGTCCCATCCTCCTGGATGTCAGTTGCTCCCCAGGAGCTTTGATTTCCCTTATCCTGGGGTAGGATGCTTTCCATACTCTCTCAGAAGCAGTGACCACTCTAAGAATCAAATCCCTGAAATTTATAGCCATTAAAAAGTTTCCATCTTACATTAAAGAATATCTCTCTCCCACATGAGAGTCTTTTTCTCCTCCTTGACCTGTTCCTGAATTTCTTGGCTTCAAATCCATGGCTTCTCTTTTTTATGCCTTGTTTCCTAGTGTTATTGGTTGCATGCCCAATTTCACTGATCTTTTTTTTTTCTTAAGGAAATTGTTTAGCCATATAAACTCTACCTAAGGACTGCTTTGGCTGAATGCCAAAAGTTTGGCTAGAATGTGTCATTGTCATTTTATTTCATGAAATTATCTATCATCTGTATGCTTTTTCTTTGATTCACCAGTTCCTTACAGTTAAATTATTTTGTTTCCTTTCTTCAAAGCCCTTTTATTGATTCTAATTTTTGTTACATTGTGGTCAGTAAAGGATGCATTTAATATTTCTGCTTTTCTGTACTTTTAAGATATTTTAGCCTTAGCACATGATCAATTTTTATAAAGGTGGGATGTACAGCTGAGAAATATGTATACCTTTCTATTCCTATTCAGTAATCACCAGAGATACGTCATTTCTAAATTTTATAAAACACTATTTAGGACCTTAACTTATTCTTCTTGCTTATTCTTTTAGATTTTTGTTAGATCTGAAAGGGACATACTGGAGTCTTCAACTGTCATAATTCTGCTAATTACTTCTTGTTATTTGAATAACTTTAAATAATTAGATTCTATGATATTCAGTGCATATATAGTTAGTATTACTTCATTAATTCTGGTAAATATAGTGTTTTCCCTATTTACATCATTTAACCATGTATGTTTTTTCCATTGCTTTGTCTATGATCACTAATTCTATTTATGCTTTTCTGATAAATTTTGCTTTAACTCCACATTCTAACTCCATGCAAATATTTATGTTTCATGTATGTTTCTTATGAACAACATATTATAAGAAGGGTAGTATTGGTAATACCATGTTAAAATTAATGCATACTTTTAAATAAAGGTGTGTTTGTCAGAATCACAATTTCATATACAATCTTCTTTTTCTCTCCTTTGCATGTGAAAATGTTCATGTCTGGTGAATATAAAATTCATAACAAAATTATTTAAACATAAAACAAAAGCAAAAAGCTCATATTGTTGGAGTCTGCTTATTCATTTGCCTTTCTTTGCCCTTCCCTCTTTACAAAGAAAAAGGCCATGTAAACAAGGAAAGTATTCAATACTTACCAGTATTTTAGAAAACATATAAGAAGCCAAAGTAGTAACAGACTAAGGGGTGGGAGAAATCAAGTGGTTGGTATGTTTATTCTTAAATATACTGGATTACATTTATGTGTGTGGATATATTTACATATATAGGCACATAAGTCTATGTCATCTCTCCTGATAAATTATAATCTATTTGAGAGAAGAGAATGTTTTACTTTTACCCCAGTATCCAGTATAGTACCTTGCATACTATCAGTGTTTAGTTGATTGTTTGATTGCTTGTTAATTGTTTGATTGAATATTGTGTAGTAGATGGGGCTTGACAATTAATTCAGTATACAGGATAAAGAGGAAGAGCAAAAAATTATATCATGGTTTCAAGTCTGGGTGGAAGAGAAGGACATGATCTTCTCTTCATCTGGAAAAGGAAGAGGTTGGACTATATAGTCCATACATCCCCTATGAAGGCACTGCCATAAGCTGGGGAGAAGAGGCAAGTTTTGGGGCAGAGAAGCTGAATTCAGTTTTGGACACGCTAAGTGTTAAATACTGGCAGGATTTACAGGCAATGTCCAGCAGCAAGCAACTGGAAATATGGAGTTGAACTTCACTACAAAAATCAGTGTTGAATATGTATACATACATACATACATGTCTACATATACATGTGTATGTACATATAAATATATGTATATGTACATATGTGAGTTTGTGTATATATGTATACATATATGTGTATATATGCTTGAGTACATAAAAATCATCTGTATAGAGGTAATAATTGAAGTTAGGAGAGTAGATAGAATGGCCAGCCTCAGAGAAAGGAGTACTAAGGACAGAGGAGAGAGCCTGGCGCACACCTAAACTTGAGAGTCAAGAGAAGAAAGATGAACCAGCAAAGGAGGCTCTTGAGTGTGGTTAAGAGAAGAACTGGGGAAGAAGTGTCATGGAAACCATGGGAGTAGGAAGTCAAAAAGGAAAGGGTGGAGTGGACACCATTGGCAGGATGTGGGAAAATTGGAACATTGTTACATTGCTGGTGGAGTTGTGAACTGATCCAGCCATTCTGGAGAGCACTTTGGAACTATGCCCAAAGGGCTATAAAAATGTGCCTATCAGCAATATCACTTCTAGGGCTATGTCCCAAAGGGACAAAGTGGGAAATGGACCCATACAAAAATATTCAAAGCAGCTCTCTTTGTGGTGGCAAAGAATTGGAAATCAAGGGGATGCCCATCATGGGCAATGGGGAATGGCTGAACAAGTTGTGGAATATGAAGGTAATGGAATACTATTGTGCTATAAGAAATGGGGATGATACAGACTTCATAACAACCTGGAAAAACCTATACAATATAATTATGAGTGAGCGGAGCAGAACCGGGAGAACATTATACACAACCACAGACATATGGATTCTGTGACGACTAACCCTGATAGACTTTGCCCTTCTCAGCAACACAAGATGCAAAGACAACTCCAAAGAACTCACCATGGAGAATGCTATCTACATCCAGAGAAAGAACTATGGGGTCTGAATGCAGATTGAGAAACACTTTATGCTTGCCTTTTTTCCCCTTTTTTATCTTTTTTTTTTTTTGGGGGGGGGCTTCTGTTTCCTCTTTCTCATGATTCATTCCATTGGTCATAATTCTTCTTCACAACTTGACTAGTGTGTTATATGTAGAAGATACATAGGATTCCATGTCGTCTTGGGGTGGGGGAAGAAAATCTGGAACTCAAAATTATGTAGAGCTGAGTGTTGTAAACTAAAAATAAAAAAATCTCAAAAAAAAGTTCAAGAGCTGAGGGTTCCCATTATCTCCCCTTCCCAAGGAGCACCAACTAATACCATTAGAGCCCATGAACAGGCAAACAATTTTTGTGACAACAGTCTCACAAAGTTCTGATTCTTTCTCACCCCAGAAAAAATACTGAGATGATACTGAGAATACCATTACTTCCAAACAAGGGGCAAATGTTTTAGAAGCATACAAATGGAACTATTTTATTTAAGGAGATAGAAGAATTATACTATACTTCAATTTTAAAAAATCCTTTTGTACACAATACTATGTACCTGAAACAAAGGTCCATTTCTCTAATACTAACACTTTTCTGGTGCTATTGTGTAGCTGTAAGTCAAGCCAAGAGAGAGGCTTATGCTGAACATGAGCAGGCTGCAACACATTACAAATAAGAAATTGTCACGCAAAGATGTCATTTAGAAAGATGAGCTTATCACTTGGTGAGTGAAAAGGAAAACTAGTGTACAGCCCACATTCTCTACCAGTTGTCTTATGTCACGAGTATACCCTCTGTGACAAATTTATGGGAGAATGTGGACAGAAGTCACATGACAGATGGGCAGGCATGGATGGATTATGATTTACAACGTTGGAGGGAATCCCCAGACCTATGAGATCACAGGTCCTTTGGACTGTTTGAGTGTGCGGATGCTACATACTTACACTTTCCCTAGAAACAACTTCTTACATTTTTTTTCTACTTTCCACTAGTCTCTTCATGGAGTTAGAATCCTGCCCAAGATTTATAATCTTGAGAAAGAAAGTTCCCATGTGAATGATCTGGCTTATACAGACAAAAAATATTTTAACAATCTAAAAATTCATCCCATGCCAGTGCAAAGTCAGGGTTTTGATCTCTCCTCTGACCTCCACATACCACATCTTCCCATATCTATCACCTATCACAATCTGAGGTCACAGAGCTTTATGAAGTGTGGAAGTTCAGAGTTAGAAGGTGACATCAATTTGCAAATTCTTACTGGATTAGAAACACATCCTTCTGCTATTTTATTGTGGGTTATTTGAGAATAAAAAAGTTTTAAATATACTAAGTGAGCTAATGCCATCATTATTTTACATGCCTCTCTTATTGAAGCTCTTTTCCTCCCTTCCCAGGAAACGGCCTAAATATTTTCCAGTTTAGTGTGTGAGATTGGTGCTGACTTACACATTTGAATTAGAGTCACTTCCTCTTTTCTAAATCTTTCCCAGGCTGGATTTTTACTTTTAAACAATAGGAAATGACAGGCTCTATTTTCTTTTTCTTTAAAGGATTTGATACATGGAGCCATGGGTTTTAAACATAGAAAGTATGGTGAACTAATAAGTATTAGCAATAGGAAGTGACATTTTTCCTCCTTTTGTTCTGCTGAATCCCACCAGGCAGCTTTTACAATTTCAGAGCAGGAAGGCTGAATTTTCACCTAAAGAAAAAAAAATCTTGATTGAATTCTTTGTTGGACCAATCTGAGTAAGATGTGATTAGGCCCTAAATACTTTTTAGGCAAAAAACTAGAAGCCCATTTCAAAGAGATTTGCTAGTAATTATGATTTATGAATTTGACCTTGGTAAAATGATTATATTTTTTAAATGCCTACAAGACTCAGACATAAAAAATTTCTTTCTAACAATGTCCATTTCAGTTTCTCTACTTGAGCTGAATTTAACGAAGATGTTTCAAAGACTAAACTTGAAGAAGCACTGGCAAGTTGGTTAGTCCCTTTCTGCTGATTAAGAGTCACACAGATGGGCAGGCACGGAAGGGTCATAATCGACATCACATCACTGGAGGGGATGTTCACATGGATGACATTACCAATCTATCGAAGCAGTAGAGTACTGCAGTAATTCAAACACATTAACGTTATTTAGTACGGCTATTAGAAACTTTTAAAATCCCCCCTTTTTTCTCTTTAAGGATCATTGTGACACTTAGTTGTCAGCTTCTTGGATTCTTGTTTTTCTCTGTATGTAGACTCATTGCCTTTTGTCTCCCAGCTAAAATCCCATCTTCTGTGAAAAGCCTTTCTCCTTTAATTCTATTAACTAATTAATAATTTATTAGTTAATTAATATATATTAACATATGTGTAATTTATTAATAAATTAATTAGTTAATAGAATTAGCTCTATGCCTTTCTTCTATTAACTCCAATATACCTTGTTTATATCTTATTTGTACAGTTGCCTTCATGTCGTCTCTCCCATTAGATCGTGAGCTCCTTGAAGGGCAGGGGCTGTATTTGCCTTTCTTTGTATCCCCAGTGCCTGGAACATAGTAGGTGCTTAATGAATGCTTATTGATTGGCTTACTATTTTTTTTTTTGCCATATATTGGATGGATCTCTGGGCTTCGTGGAGTTCATTCATCAAAGGATACCTTTGCATATTAATCTCCCAGCAGAGGGGTAAGTCTTGGCAAATGGGATTTTGAGTTTAAAATTCAGTGTTTGTAGTGTAAGGTTTCTGACTACAGATAAGCTACCTCTTCCACCTAATTGTAGTGTCATTCAAGCAACTTGGCTATGTGAGTGAAGAAAGTTCAGTGTTTGGTGTTTGTCCCTGAGGCTCTCTAAAAATCTAGTCATGTCTGCCTTACCCAGGGGCGGTATTATTACTTCCTTCAGCAATTAATGTAAGAACAAGGATCTAAAGAGGGTTATATAGAGCAGCAACATTCCTGCAACTTGTTCTTAGACAACTCTCTGAGGTAGTGCGAGATCAAGTGACCCGTCCAGGGCCACATACCCAATTTGTACGAGGTAGAAATTGGACCTAGATTTTTGGGATGCTGAGGCTAGCTTTCACTTCACTGCACCAACCTGTCTCTCATCTTTACTCTTACTGAAGTTATTCACTCTTACTATAGTTATTTATGCTTTTATGTATTTGTACAAGAAAGGAATGGTTCGAAAGATGCTCCTTAATACCGTGGTGGCCTCCATGCGGCAGTTATTTCTGGGGTTGTTCCTTAGACATGATGTGCTTCTTGGGTATCCATGGCATATGTCTGTTTTCCTATACGCACTTCACTTTCATGAAAGCAGCTTGTACAAGTGGTGAAGCTAACACACTGTGTGGCTTCTGGACCCATTTTGTGCCATGGACTCTTGGAAGTCTGGTAAAACCTAATATTACTGAGGATTGATGTCTACATTTATAATTAAAGGAAATATAAATTTCAGTTAAAGGCTAGTGAAAATAAAGATACTTTTTTTTTCCAATTCAAGTTCACGCATCCACTATCCATGAACCCTCTATTAAGAACGCATACAGTGTATAGCCTATATAAGATTGCATGCTGTCTTGGGGAGGGGGGAGGGGAAAATTTAAAACTCAAAATCCTATACAAGTGAATGTTGAAAACTAAAAATAATTTTAAAAAAAGAACTCATACAAATGAAAATGATAGCTAATATCACATCCTGACATACTGTATAAGTCTGGTGGATTCCCACTTAACCATACTTGGAAAACACTGGGTTTTACAGCAAGAATGGCCAACATACAACATACCATTTCTAATAAAGCATGTTTCTCACAAACATATGGATATAGAGAATGTACAATGTGGCCCCACCAAGTGCTGGCTTATTTCTTTGAAGCTTTACCAACCCTTAGCTCAGAAGCAGTTGGGCTCCTGTTGAGACAGGACCACACCAATCAATTGCATTAAAAGTTCATGAAGAAGCTCCCAGCTGTGTGGGTACCCTATCCCCTCCTCTGGGTGTTTTCTCTCCCCACCCCTCACCCCACTTTTGCATTGTGCCAGCTCCATCTCATTCAAATGTGTCTTGGTTGTTTTCCTTCTGGGCTTTCTGCCCACCTAAACACATCCATGACAGGATGTTTAAAAACCCTTTCATGACCAACAAAACCAAGCCTTTTTCTCTGGTGCTAAATGAAATTCAAGTATCACAAAATGTGAAGCAGTGTAATTCCTAAAGCAATGCTGACTGAGTTCTCACAATTGGGCCTCAAGAAGCATCAGGCGCATTATTCAGGTGCCTCCACAGGGCTGCCTAGCAGGGGCCCTGGAAGATCCTGATGCTAGGAAGGAAATGTGGGCTACAGCAAAGGCTTCCATGGCTGGTAGTGTTCCAGTAACAGGATTTTCTTCAGCGGTCTAAGATGAACATCATTTGATAATCAGAGTAGCTGGAGGACAATCCTACAGCCTCCATCTTCTTTCCAGCACCAGGAATCCTACCACCCCAAAGAGGTGCTGCTGAGGAATAAGAATTGGTATAAATTGATGGATGTTGAAGACAGATACTGTCACCTGCATTGGGACAGTGATAGGTGGGTTCAATGTTGCTTACAGTAGAGACCAAACTGTGATTTAGGAAGAACTACAAAGTTTTAGGGCTAGGGTAGCTAGGTGGCTCAGTGGATAGAGTGGTGGCCTTGGACCTGAGTTCAAAGCCAGCCTCAGGCATTTACTAGCTGTATGACCCTGGGCAAATCACTTAACCTCAAATGCCTCCAAAAAAAAAGTCTTAGGGCTACCTTTTCACTTTTCCCCATTTGCCTTTTTTGTGAATATAGCAAAGAAGTACCTTGAAAACGTGTGAAAGGATTTTCAAATGGAAACATTAACTGAAAGTAGGATCTATGGGATTTCACACAGGGTTTGGCTTGTACTGACTCCCACCTCTACCCCATCCTCTCTTGGAACTCCTTTCTTCCCACAGAAGCTAAGCTTGCACAGTTCCAGTCAGTCAGCTAGCATTTATTAAGAAGCTGGTGGGTACCGTGCTAAGCATTTTTGTTTGTTTGTTTATTCATTCATTCATTCATTCATTTATTTTAACAATGGTAAAACCAAATGGAGAGGAACTGGGCCTGCTACATAGAGTTGGGGCCCTCTACTAATTTAAAGTGAAAGTAGGGTTTGGAAGGTAATTTTTAGACACACACAGCTATGGATACAGAGTAATTTTCACCCACAGCTCAGTGAATGAGCAAACCGAATGTGTTCCTGCCAGACTTCTGTCTCTACCAAATTAATGTCTAATTATTTCATGCAGCAGCATCAGGATACACTGGTAGAGAAAGCAATATGGCACAGTGGGGAAAGTGCTGGATTGAGAGTCTGAAGACACTGGTTTGAATCCTGACTCTTCCCTACTTTTGTGAATCCCTTACCCACGCTGGCCTCAGTTTCCTCATCTGTCAAATGAGGAGGGGGAGGTAGACTATATGATTTCTAAGGGCAGTTCTAGTTATAAATCTACGCTCATATGATCCTCTAATATCAGACTGGCAGCAGAATAGCCCACAGGGAGGCTGCTTTGCATCAGTCCACACAACATCTCCATGAGACGGAGGAGAATTTGCCCTCTCCCCAGCTGCTGTGGTCAATATATAGGAAATACCAAATGTTTCCTTCTAACTGTAGGAGAAACAGAGCTTCCCTCAGGCCCTCTAGGGCAAGAATTCCACTATCTTTCATTTTCCCCTCCACACTCTGGCTGGATTTCATTTAGGGTGACCATCTACAAGAATCTTCTGCTCCTTGTTCTAGTAGATTTTATAATTAAGGAATAGCAGAAAGAACTTTAGAACTGGAGGAGACTAGCAATCTTGCCTGTCTAATCCATTCCTTTTTGTACTTGATCAAACAGACCTACAGAGGTTATGTGAGCAGTCACAGAGCTAGTTAATAAGGAACATCATGGGATCATAGAAATGGAAAGGACTTCAGAGGCTACCTGGTATACCCCATACTTTGGGTGTATTCATCCAACCAGCATTTGTTAAGCACCTACTATGTGCCAAAGTACTGTACTAGGCCATGGGTATCCAATGAAAAAAGAATAGTCTCTTCTAGGTGGTGCAGTGGTTAGCACACAGGATCTGGAGTCAGGAAGACCTAAGTTCACACCTAGCCTCAGATATTACTGTGTGACCTGGGCAGTCACTTAACCTATATCTGCCTCGGTTTCTTCATCTAAAATGGGGATACCATTTTATAGAAAGGAGCTTTGACTTCCCAGGGTTGTTCTGATAAAATGAAATAATACTTGCAAAGTGCTTTGTAAAGCTTTTAAAACACTATCTAAATGTTAAAGACCACATAAATGCCAATATCACTATTCAAACAGCTTATCTTAAACTATTATTAACCAACACGATTAATAATAATTAATATGATTACTATTAGGCCTCTTCTACAAAAGTAGTCGTCCTATTTCTACATCAATCCAGTACTAAAACCCAGGTCTCCTGACTCCCAATGCAGAGCTCTTTAATCTTGCTTAATATGCCATGACTCATCTCTGGTCATTGCTTACTCTGACCTTCTGTAATTAAGTTACTTTTTATTATTGCTGCTAGGATTATGGAAAGGACAGTAACTTGATGTTCTGTTAAAAGAAGTACACGAGTTAAAATGGAATTAGATGAAAGAGAAGGATAAAATCTAATGCTGGCAAACACCTTATCTAAGTTCTTATTTACTGCCCTGGTTTCTTCATTGTTTTTTTTTTAAGGTGTAAGGATGTTTCAGGAGCTTCAGTGTTTAAGTAAGCACAATTAAGGAATATTTTCCCCCTTATCCTTTATTCTGGAATGTGCTTCATGGTACCAAATAATTAAAATCATTCCTTTTTATTATCCTTTTTTTTCTCATTTTCACTAATATTGGGTGTTGTTGCAAATTTGCCTTCACAGAAGGTACAAGCGACAAAAACCTTAAGGACGATTTGGAAATCTCAGCCTGGTGATCCTCCCTCCACCCCCATCCACGTACTTCTTGGTCCATATTTGGCTTTCAATAATACTGATCCATGTTTCTTGGAGAAGAGGTGTCCAAACCACTGTTCATCCATATCTCCTGAATGATCTGGTCTCTGCGCTCTATCCTTTCTGCCATCTCGGCAGCTTCTGTAGAGCTATAAACTGGGTAAGAAGTCCGGAAAAATCCTGTCCTCTCATCTGGAAAGTCTGAGTCTGAAGAATCTTCCACTTCCTCATCCTCACTGTCATCCTCTGCCTTGTCCATTTCTGGCACTAAGAGTTTCTTCCTCTGGTTGAGTTTCTCAAAGTCTTTGGTGCATGATACTCTGATCACCACAGCAAAGAGCGTGATGATTAAACCGATGCAAACACTGGACACAAACAGCAGAGCAGCTCTTTCAGAGTGAGCTGAGGAAAGAAACACGAAGAAAAAAAAAGATCTTGGTCATTCAGAATAAAAATGATGTGAAGCAACAGCATCAATGACTTCAGTCTTTAAAACACATAGTTGCATATCTGTTTAAGTAATCCTAGTCTAAACTTCTGACTTTAGAGATGAAAAAACAGAAGTCCATAGAGGTAAGGGGAATTGTTCTGGGTCACACAGCTAGCTCGTGAAGTCCTGAGACTATAATCCAGATTTCTTCATTTTTTACCACTAGATCTTACTTTCTAGGAAATGGTATTACAGAAGAATAACAAAGAACTCTGATTCTGTTTATTGTGTACTTCCTGAGTGAGTTGATGGTTTAAACACACACACAGCACAACAAACAAAAAATATTGGAGAACTGGTAAATTTCTTATTCTTGGAAGTCATCTAAGTGATATAAACTAAACTTACCAAAGTCTAAAACTGTGACATTCAATTCTTTGTGGTCAAAGTTTTTGTCATCCTTTTATTAGACTGAAATATGTTTATTACTGGCATGGTTACCTCTAATGTTGTTGTGTAGTCAGTTAGTCATGTTTGACTCTTCATGACCCCATTTGAGGTTTTCAGTTGCAAAGATACTGAAGTGGTTTGCGATTTCCTCCTCCAGTTCATTTTACAGATGAGGAACGGAGGCAAATGAAGTTAACTGACTTGCCCAGGGTCACACAGCTAGTAAGTGTTGGAGGCTGGATTTGAACTCAGGTCTTCCTGACTCCAAGGCTGGCACTCTACCCACTGTGCCACCTACCTACCCATTGCCTCTAAATGCAAAATCTTATTTCTGTCACTAAGGCAGTGTGATACCCACTCTGAGCTAATTCCCCCAACTCAAAAAGTTGTCTCTCTAATAGGGCAACTGCGACCTTAGGATATAGGGTACCCTTGTGGGTGGCTAACCTTCTACCACTGTGAGAAGCTGATGAGCCCACATAGAGGCACTTCCCTTTAAAAGTCAGCCAATAGACACAATTAGCTTTTAGAAAAGGCATCTGCTCAAATATCTAAGTAAGAAAAGTAGTTATAAAGCAGTTTCCCCTAAATCCTGGGACGCATTCTCCCACACACAGAATTCACATGGGGAAGAGTGAGAACAAACTTAAATACAGTGGCAGCAAGGCAGACGTGCAGGGAATGCCTGTGGGCAAGGCAACTCACAACCTAGGAACAGCAGGATCTTGATATCCTTTCTTTCTCTGGGGATTCCTTATGAAGTTCATTGTGAAGGGGGTGCACTGACATTGGTGAGAGCCACGTCGCTCCACTGCTAGGCTGGGGTCACTCCTCACAAAGCACAGAATCTTTATTGGATGATGGGGCTAGCTGGGCTTGTGGCACTGGGGCTGGATGGGTCAACATGCTGCTGGGCAAAGTCAAGCAGGTTACTTAGCTGCTGAGCTGGCACCTCGTTCAGCTCGGCCGATGCCAGCATGGGACTTTAAGATTGCTCTGCCATCAGGCAGCTGAGACCAGGCAAGTTCTTCTGCTGTTCGACTGCCAGATTAGGCCCAGCAGGCCTAAACTTATTAGGCAAATAATATCAGAGAATTCTGGGTCATAAAGCTGATGCACTATCTTGCTTGAGTTCCTATCAAATAAATCAACTGTCTGAGGCTCACGAGGCGTCAATTGCTACCAGACTAGGCAGGGCAGATTTCTTTGCTGCTGTTGGGTCTTCACAGTGTGCAGTATCTCTGCTGGTTGGGTTGTTTCACTGTATCTCTTATTGTGGGCCTTTAATGGGCAGCTATAATCTCTGCCATCTCTGGTGTGATATCCACTCTGAGCTAATTCCCTCAACTCACAAAGCTGTATCTCCACGGGCTGATGAGCCCACCTAGGGGCACTTCCCCCTTAAAAACCGGTCAGTATATACAGTTAGCTTTTAGAAAGGCCACAGCATGGGACAGAAATAACTCCAAGCTAGGGATCTTGCAAAGAGAAGATTACATCTACAATAGATTACCAGGACACTGAAATAGATGCCAAAGATCAAGGGAGATGGTAGAGAGTAACAACAACTATTCAAATAAACAATGGTGCTGAGGGAAGAAGAGAGGGAATTGGCCAAAGTACAAAATCTGATCCAAGAACTGGGGATGAAATCATGTATGAAACAAAACCAAAAAAACCAAACAAAACCATTGAACACAATGAAGAAATACTACTGCATAAGAAAAACCAATAGGTAAGAAGAAAGTAATGCCACGAGAATTATAAGTGGAGTCTTAGAATAAAAAATTTCTTGGCCACTGGGACTACAAGAGTGGTTGGAAAAAATGAAGCAAAAATAATAAAATGAAATTTGAGTTCAAGAGGAAAAAATGGAAGGAGAATAAATAGTATAGAATGGAAGGTGGTAAACTGTACCCAAGTAGTGAACTTCCTAAAAAACAGATTGAAGAAAGCAGAACTCAAAGATTCCATGAGATACCCACAATACCTAGAACAAGATAATGTGATGAAAAAAAACAGTAGAAAATATAAGGTATTTACTATCAAAATAACTGATCTGGGAAAAAAGTCAAGATAAGTTAAGAATCATCATATTCTCTGAAAACTATGACTAAATAAAACTCTGGCTACCATATTTTGAAAAATCATGTAAGAAAACTGCCTACATCTATCAAAACAACAGAAAAGTAAAAAATGAAAGACTTCACTGGTCACTTCTTCAAAGAAAATCTTTCTAAAAATAACCAAGAATGTTATAGCCAAAATCTAGAGCTTCCAAGTCATAGAAAACATACTATGAACAGCCAAAAAGGAGTTTCAGAATGCACAAGACTTGGCAGCTACTACTATAATGGAAAGAAAATCCAAGAACATGATATTCTAAAAGACAAGATAAAGATTTAGAAAAAATAATAATATACCTTGAAAAAGTAAGTATAATCCCTACAAGGAGAAAAATGTATCATTAATACATGAGAAATTTCAAGCACTGATGATGAAAGATCACAGCTGAATAAAAATGCTGAAAAGCAACTGAAGGACTCAAGAGATACCTAGGAAGGTAATAATTAATTAAAAGTAATTAAAAGGGACAAAACTATGATGAAGGGTTTATATTTTAGTTGTGGGAGAGAAGACAAGTGTTCCTGGAGAATGTTAATGTTTTCAAGGGGCACAGAGCTATTTAAATAAAAAAAATAGAGCCTCATTATGGCAATGTTCTTTTTTGTTGGTTTTAAGAGAGGAAATAAAAGGGAGAGAAAAAGGAACATGGTAGCGAAGAACTGAAAAAAGTAGGCATACATATGTGGAAGAAAAGGTAAAGGAATGAGCATCACACACAGTTCACTCTTACCTGAACCAGACAAAAGAGATTTGAATAAAAGAAATTCCCTACTTACATATGTGCATGTATGCATAGATGCATATGCCTCTGCATGTACACACACACACACACACACATACACACACACACACACAAACACACCACAGTCTGGTGTAAAAAAAATTAACTCAGCAGACAGACAGGTAACAAGGAAATAAGAGAGAGAGTGGCTTAAGAGAGTCTAGACTAAAGTAAGGAATAGTCACAAGCAAAACTAATGTCAACTTCTGAGGGTTGATCATAAAGGTTGATTAAAGAGAAAGAAAACATAGGATAAGATACAGGCATCTCTGTCTGGGTGAAGAGAGAAGGGATAACAGTGTAGGAAAAGATGACTTCAATTATAGCTGACTATTTTTTATCAGATTCCTCCTTTTTCTCCATTCTCTTTTTCTTTGTAAAGAGGGGAGCAGGAGGAAAAGGGGAAAAAGCATAAGGAGAAAAAGTACACATAGCTAAATAGGTTATTAACAATTATAGTAGTGAATGTGAATGGGATGGAGCTACTAATAAAATATAGAAGTGTAGTAGAATAGATTAGAAAGTAGAATCTAACAATATGTTGTTTACGAGAAATATACATGTAATACCAATATTCCCACAGAATTAAAATGAGAGGTTGGAGTAGAGGTATCAATCATGATCATTGAAAAAGCAATAGTAAAAATGTATGTCATTAAAAGAGATAATCAAAAAAACTTCAGTATTTATGAAACATTCAACAAATGAACTGGAAATAAGGAAAATTATCGGAAAACATTTTGCCCCATCATGGAGCACAACTTAAATGACGTGGATAAATATTTGCAAAACTATAAACTATCCAGATTAAAAGAATTTTGTCAAACATTCAGACTATAATAAGAAATGACAAAAGAGACAGATTCCAAGAGTTCTGAGAGGTCTTATATGCACTGATACAGAGTAAATAATCAGGAGAATAACAAGGACAACAATTTATACAGTGATTATAACATTTCAATGGAAAATAACTGAAAGACTTAAGGAATATATTTTTTTAAAATAGAAGTTGGCCACTGATCATCTATAAGTCACTCACCTGACATCCTCAACTCAAAGAGAAGATGGACAATGCTGGGGATACCTCCTAGAATGACAGGCTATCTAATTCACATCTGAAACGACTGTTTCTGGGGCCAGCAAGGTGAATATTCTTAAAATACTTTGTTCTTGTCTTCCTGAAGTAATTTCCTCCTACTGAACAATTTTCAATATTTCTTCTCCATACCAGTATGTATTTTTTTTTAATTTTGGGGCTATAAGGAAGGCACTCGTTATGTGGTAAGAATACACTTATTGGTTAATAATGTTGAAAGAATGACTTAAATTCACAAGCAACATTATCTGGTTTTCTACCACTTGTGTGGCTTTCAGACCATTGGAGAAATTAGGCAGGAACATTAAGTATAGAAGCCTCCCTGAAGAAGAGTGAATTGTGTAGAATTTTGCCTTCATAGGTCATGGGAGCCAAAAC
Organism: Phalanger gymnotis; assembly: GCA_028646595.1. Lineage (NCBI taxonomy): Eukaryota > Metazoa > Chordata > Mammalia > Diprotodontia > Phalangeridae > Phalanger > Phalanger gymnotis. The sequence continues at coordinate 516,427,884 of CM053622.1, forward strand.
TTACAGGCAGTGGGTACAAACTAGCATTCAGATCTCTACAGTATGACAAAAGGAAAGTCAACTCAATTACATCTACCAATGAAATCAATTACCCATACATTTATTTATACATATATTTGGCTTCGCAATATGTTACCAAACTTCTGTTTTAGGAACTGACTCACATGACCAATAAGATGAAGGATTAGACATTTTCTCCAATCCTCACCTCTTGACTCCCTCCAAAATAAGTTTACCAAAACAAAAACAAACCCAACAAGAACCCTAATGAGGCCCCAAATCCCTCTAATACCTGTAAAAAATGACTCAACAAATTCTAGAGCTATAGGATCCATGAAATAACAGAGGGAAACAAGTCTCCAGCCAAAGACGGCCTGGATGATTGCTGGGAAAGGTCTGTTGCACCATGCTGGGAACAGAGTGCAGCCCAACATGGGTTGCACCAGGCCAGACCAGGCCAGAGTAGACTGAGTGTAGTAGCCCTCGGGGCTCTAAATCACTGAACTGTGGCAGTTACCAGACTTCTCAACCCACAAATGACAAGGACAATGGAGCAAGTCAGTGGGAAAACTGCTGGATCTGGGTGAGGGAAATGCGTGGTCCAGCCGCAGCCCCTGGGTGGCAGAGATGGCTGCAGGGAGCAGCAGCTGCAATAGCAACAGAAACAGCAGCAGTGGCTGCAGCTGCTTCTGGCCCCTTCCAGCCCCAGGCCAACACAGTGAAGGGAATCAAGCGGCAGATCAGAAAGGAAATGCAGAGATTGCTGTGCTGGCACTGAGGCAAGGTTCTCATGCTTTGCTCTGCTTGAATCTGGGTTAAGGTCCTGGTTGGCAGTTCTTAGGGAAGGAGGAGTGCTGGTGTGGCAGAGCTTTGTGGTGGCCGTGGAGAGGGAGTCTTCCTGGAGGTTACACGGCAAAAAAGAGTACCTGCACTCACAGACAAGAGCACAGGCCAGGACAGGAGCAACATACCACCTCAGAATAGAAGTAGCTCTGAAAACAGCAGTACAAAACCCCTGAAGCTTGGGACAAAGCACTCTCCACTCTGGAAGCAGTCATACCCTGACAAAAAGCTCAAAAGTCAAGTAATTGGGTAGGAAAATGAGCAAGCAGCGTAAAAGGACTCAGACTATAGAATTTTTCTTTGGTGACAAAGAAGATCAAAACATACAGCCAGAAGAAGTCAACAAAGTCAAAGAGCCTACATCAAAAGCCTCCAAGAAAAATATGAATTGGTCTCAGGCCATGGAAGAGCGCAAAAAGGATTTGGAAAATCAAGTAAGAGAAGTAGAGGAAAAATTGGGAAGAGAAATGAGAGTGATGCAAGAAAGTCATGAAAAACAAGTCAACGACTTGCTAAAGGAGACCCAAAAAATACTGAAGAAAATAACAGTTTTAAAAATAGACCAACCCAAATGGCAAAAGAAATCCAAAAAGCCAATGAGGAGAAGAATGCCTTAAAAGGCAGAATTAGCCAAATGGAAAAGGAGGTCCAAAAGACCACTGAAGAAAATAGTGCCTTAAAAATTAGAATGGAGTAAGTGGAAGCTAGTGACTTTAGGAGAAATCAAGATATTACAAAATAGAACCAAAAGAATGAAAAATGGAAGACAACATCAAATATCTCATTGAAAAAAACCACTGACCTGGAAAATAGATCCAGGAGAGATAATTTAAAAATTATTAGACTACCTGAAAGC
>CM053622.1:516430082-516474690 GCA_028646595.1 Phalanger gymnotis
AATCTATTGGGAGAAGAAGAAAGGCAGAGATAGAATGGAGTAAATTAGCTCACATAAAAGTGGCAAGGAAAAGCAGTTATAATGGAAGGGAAGAGGGGGCAGGTGAAAGGGAATGAGTGAATCTTGCTCTCATCGTATTTGACCTAAGGAGGGAATAACATAAATACTCAATTGGGTATCTTACCCTACAGGAAAGCAGGGGGTAAGGGGACAAAGTGGGATGATAGAAAGGAGGGCAGATGAGGGGAGGAGGTAGTCAAAAGCAAACACTTTTGAAAAGGGACAGGGTCAAGGAAGAAAAGTGAATAAAGGGGGACAAGATAGGATGGGAGGAAATAGTCTTTCACAACATGACTATTATGGAAGTATTTTGCATAGCGATACATGTATACCTATATTGAATTGCTTGCCTTCTCAAGGAGGTGGGTGGGGAGGGAAGAAGGGAAAGAATATGAAACTCAAAGTTCTAAAAACAAATGTTTAACAATCGTTTTTACATGCAACTAGGAAATAAGATATGCAGGCAATGGGATACAGAAATCTATCTTGCCCTACAAGAAAGTAAGGGGAAAAGGGATGGGGGGCAGGGAGTGGGGTGAAAGAAGGGAGGGCAGATTGGAGAAAGGGGCAATCAGAATTTATGCCATCCTACGGTGGGGGGTGGGTAGAAATGGGGAGAACATTTGTAACTCAAAATCTTGTGGAAATCAATGTTGAAAACTAAAAATATTAAGTAAAAATATGAATAAATAAAAAGAAGCCTAGTGAGGTAACAACCCAATGAATTAGTAGCAGGTATGAGTAAGTCTTAAATTGAAGTATGCTAGTAAGTGTTTAACAACCAGTTTTGGGGAGGAGAGGAGAGAAATGCATCCACAACAGACTTTTAATCTGCATTATTAACATTTTCTCCATCACTTCCTTAAGGGTAGACAATCAATAAAACAAAAAATCACCCCCAGATTTACAGTGTCTGGATTTCTATGGTGTAGATCTACACGCTGAAAATTTAACAATCTGCTATTGGAAGCCAGTACAAACTGGGTCCAATACATCCCTGCTATGGAGCTTAAAACAACAACATCACAAGAGAGGGACCATTGAGAGATTTCTTTCTAAAAGTACAAGAGAAACAAGGTTGAAAGTGGAACTTTAATGGAAGTACTGAAGGGGAAGGAACAAGCCTGAAACACTGTCGACTGAAACTTAACACCCACATATAGGAGAACTGCTGTTTTCTTGTGAGACTAAATTGAAGAATGGGAGGATAAATAAAAGCAGAGAGAGGAGGAAGAAGAGAGAGTAATGTGGGGTGTATGTTAATCAAGGCAATGGTAAACAAATGAAGGGAAAATAACACTTATAGTTCTCTCAAGAAGAGGAGCTATGGGAGAACGGCTGAGATGGCAAAGAGAGGTATTGAAGCAGGGAAATAAAGGGGAAAATCTCAATTCAAAGGAAGGAGGAGGTCCCACTGAAGAATGCTCCCATGGAGTGGGAGAAAAATATTCTATAATGGAAGAAGGGAATCTTACAATGGGTGTAATCTACAGAGATTTTAGTGCTTAGAAAGACCATTATGTTTGTAAGAGTCTTATGCCCCCATGCACAGTGTCATATTTCAGGAGGAGGGGAAAGACAACTCCTGGGGGGCAAGTGACATCCAGAAGAGTGGGAGGGCACGGACCCAAAGAAGGGAAATCATCATGAACTGCAGCCAGGGACACAGGAAAATTCCTTCCATGCAGCAATATTCTTAGTACTCTCTAACTCTTCCAGAAATTGCAATCTTTAAGAATGAGGCAAAAAAAGTTAAAAAGGCTAAGAGGCTAAGACCTACAAAACAATAACACGGAAACTGTTTAAAAGAGGGAGCTTAATTCCATGAAAAACACATAAACTAAAGAAGAAACAAATAAGCATGAAGATCTTGAATCAAAGAATAAGAAACTAGAATAAATAGAGAAGAAAATTAATAAAAAGAACGAGGGAAAGAAATATTTTTTTAGAAAAAGATGAAGAAAATTTAAAAATTTTTGACAGAAGTTGAAGGGGAGGAGAGAGAAGAAGGGGGTTTTACCTTATGGTTTAACTGAAAGGAAAAAAAGAAGAAGGGGGTTTTACCTTATGGTTTGCTGAGAGGAAAAAAAAGAAGGGAAGACTTAGATAACTAGATAAAAAGAAGAAAGAAAAAAAGGAATTAATATTAAGCAAAATTCCAAAACTAGAGAAAGGGGTGACAAATAGGAGCGGGGAGTAGAACTTTGAGGGTAAGGGGAAAATTCTGTGAGAACAGGATTGCCTTTAAGTAAATTAAACAAACAAAAAAAAATAGACAGTATTCTCTTCACAGAGGAAGAGGAACAACAAACACTTCCTGCCTCCCAAAAAGTCCAAATTCAAGAATTTGTATGTGAGAATGGATATGTCTAATACCCAAGGAATTAACTTTATAAAAAATAACAGTCACAGTATAAAGAAACATTGAAGAAAAGTTCGATGATATCCTCACCTGAACCCAATCAATTAAAGCTGGCAGACCCCACTAGAGACAGAAATCATAGTTTCTTTTATGGTTTCAAGGTACTAGAAGTGTTCTAACTGTCCTCCCTCAAACCCACCAAAGGAAAAAGGCTTACTATTTGTATTTAGGGTTCCCTGCAGCCTGTATGCAGGGTAAATAGAAAGGGCCAACTGTCTAAAATAAAAAGCAAGTAATGAAGTTGAATAGGTGTTGTCAGAATATGAATAAAAGGTTTTCTGAAGATAAGCTACCATAAAGGGAATAACTGAGAGGTTTTCTTCATTGCTTTTTAATTCATTTACTGAATTTGCTAGTGAACTCCCCTTTCAAATCTTCTTCCTTTACCTTATTTCTACTGACAAGCTTCAGGGTTTTCTATAAAACTCCAATCTAAAATTATATCTAGGAATAAAAATGTGTTTACTGGCCAAATGTCAATTCAAACTCGAGATCTCAAGAATGCTGCTCTTCACTCAGCAGGAAAACATCTTGAAAGTTGATTTAAATAGCCCAAGGAGATAGTTTACTAAACATTCTTCTCTATCTTTCTAGACATACTGCATTGTTCCAGGGAACAAGTTTTGATTAAAGGTCACTGGACGGAATAGATGCCTCTTACATAGGGCTGGTGGCTCCTCTATTTCCCAGGTAGCTGCACTTCCTTTTAGGCTGGGCAGGGCAATGGCTGTCTTGACTCATCCCGTTCACTCGGTTTATCTTCACCCTCAAGTCTTCCCTGCTCATTCTCATTTTTTTCATGGCTCCATCCTTTTATTGTCTTCTTCCTCTATCCTTTCTTATTGTACACATGAGAGCCAGCTGCCCAGTTCTCAAAGTTCTTCCCAGGAACTAGCCCTGAATTTGCCACATTCTTCTGAGTCTATGAACCCTGGTTCAGAATATCCAGGCCTTTCAACATAGACATAACTGTTTTCTGGCAGCAATAATTGAAACATACCTTCCGAATTATTTTCCAACTTATTCTTACTTGCAGTTGGGAGTCTCTAGAGGGTGGCTGCTATCTTGGACTCTACCCCGAGGGTGCCTACTCCTGTTGTTTTGACCTTTGTTTTTTGAAGAGGACCAATGATATCATGGTTGATGTCTTGACTTTCACATGAACTGGATTTAATTGAGGCAGAGTTACACAGTCATCAGCCTCACTCTCTCTTCCAGAGTCACTGAAGTCCAGTTGCAGGACAAAAGTTAAGATGCTCCAAAGGATACAACAGATGACCTTGTCATGTTTGATGTTTGACCAAGCTCTAAGTGTTCCACGGCACCTGCTTTAGCCACTTTCACAGCTCTTGGAACAAAGCGTTCTCATCTTCCCATTCAGCTGGGGAGGGGAAGTCTTCACATGGTTGGGGTACACATCCCCCTAACTCACTGATGAGTTTGAGGCCTGTCGGTTACCCTCAATCTCGTTTAGCCCATCTGCCAAGGTAGTTTTACTAGGCTGTGGTTGTTGTGCATGCTACAGCTTCTTGGAGCCACAAGTGAAAGTTGGATGACAAGGGGACACCAAAGGTAGATGGGCAGCCCTGAAAAGGACTCAGAAAGCCCTCACAGCAGAAGTGCTAGTCCTCCCTGTACACTCCATACACCCCCTACCAGGTGTGGCCTCGAGACCACAGCTTCCCCCACCCCTGCTAGACTATTCTAATAGTCTCTTTTCTAGTCATGAATTTCTTCTCTCTCAGTCCGTTAATCGGCAAACATTTATTAAAAGCAAACACTATATGCCAGGCACTGTGGTAAGCACTTGTGATATAAGGAAAGATTAAAAAACAAAGCAAAACACTTTCCCTCCCCTCAAAGAGCTTACATTATCTTGCTGGCTACTCCTCCTATGGTACTGAAGTCCCAACCAGTGTTGGGCAGCAGCCCATGAACAATTATCCAATAGAATTAATGAACTTTTATCAAAAGCCATTACTCAAACAGCATAACAAGAGCAGGATTACAAAAATATCTCCCCCAAACCTGAGGCACAATTTCCCCACACAAACAGCTTCAACATCCATGATATGTGGATGTGTATACATGTGGCAAAGAATAACTCACAAGTCCCAGGACCACACAAGCTGAAGTCATTTCTTTCTCCACAGAGTCCTCATGATTTTCTGTTTCAGGGCAGGTCTCTGCCAGGTGGAGAGGTCAGCTGGACTAGCAGGGTCTGCTTCCTTCATGACCCCAGAGCTGGCATTCTGCTCTTCTATAAAGGGTTCTTGAAGCTCCTTGCTCCTTTGGGTGACTATCTCTGTTTCCATTTCTGTCCTCGCCCTCTGCTGTATATATCTCCTATTGGGCCACTAGCTCCCATAACATGGTCGATGGTGGAGGGAAGGGGAGATTATACGCATCTCATATATATACCTTGTTTACACATTCGAACTTCATCATGTGTGACTACAATCTAAGGTGAGGAGGAAAACTCTCTCTCTTACATAATAAACCACATTTCTTTAATAACAATTTGCATTTGCATAGTGCTTGATACTTGAAGGTTTATGAAGTACTTTCCTGATAAGTGACCTGTGAAGCAGGTTGTGTAAGTACAGTATTTCTCCATCTTACAGATGAGGAAACTTAAATGACTTGCCCATGGTCACATAACTCATAGATGTTGGATTTGGGACCTGAACCCAGGTCTTCAGAACAGCACTCTTAAGACCAGCACTCCTGATCCTACCCCACCTCCCACACACCCCATAGCTCACTATCTATCAGAAAGAGAAAGTTCCACTCCAAACAACAGAAAATGTCTGCCTGAGGAGGATACAAGACAGAGACTAATGATATATTCTGTTCACTTGGTAAAAGTTTTTTTAAATGAAGTTCGTTTATAAAGAGACAGAAATGTGGTCCCTGTGGATCAATGCATAGCCCACACCTTCTCTTCTCATACAACGCAGCACTTAGACACAGGAAGGTAAGGCAACTTTTCAAGGTCACTAAGACATTCAGTGGCTCTAACCATCCTAGAGCTTATGGATATCTGACCCCCCCCCACTTTTGTGCTTCACATAAATGAGCTTTTCATGTTGAATTCATGGAGCTAAAATCTTATATAATGCAATAACAATCTCTCTATCTCTCTGTGTTTATCTCTTTCTCGCTCCTCCTCCTCCTCTTCCTCCTCTCTCTCTGATATTATATCTATGTTTGGTTGGAGCTTGAAAATATAAATGTGTCTTGCTTATTATTAATAAGGACAATTTTCTTGCACCCCAACAAAATCCAGTAACTTTGTGGCAAGTTTTATTTTATAACTATAGAGAGCACCCAAAAGGGCTACCTTACATATTATATTACTCCATACCAAGTTGTAAAGAAAACTAGGTTGTTTTGTATTTACATTATCTGCTTAGAAGGTTTCGGTGGTGCCTTTCTTCCAAGGACACTGTAGAATGGAGTCATAGGTAGGAATTTCTGCAACTTCAATAAATAAATACCACAGACAGCACCCAGGAGACACTGCACAAAGTAGACTTTCAGTTGAGGGGCGGGGGGAGTAGGCTACAGCAATGGAATAGCTCACCCCAGCCCACTATCTGCTATCTTATTTTAACTAATCATTCTTACACATTAAATTCTAGTCGCTATTCTTTTTTCTGAAGGATTTCAAATTGGGCGTCTTTGGGCAAAGCCCCAAGGACCTTATCCTTGTTATGGCTCTAACTTTGAAATCTTAGGAGCAGTAATAATCATGGTATTTCTATATAATGATTTCTATATAATGATATATATTTGTTCCAAGATATAGATAATTGAAAATTATCAGGAAGAGAGGGAATAGCAAGATTTGGAACTGGAGTGGGGAGAGGAGAAAATATATAGAGGAAAAATAATCATGAAGAATTTCTTATGCCAATATATGAAACTGAGGGAGTCTTAGAAGTCTAAAATTAGTTGCAATATTTCCCATAATTGAACCATTTTATTAAAGCTTTTCTTTTCTCCTTAGAAGTCTTGCTCCTTGCTACTGCAGCTCTGGGCAACGAGGAGGCACTGCGGATAGGGCACTAGGACTAAAGTGAGGACTCGTCTTCTGGACTCACTTTCCTGAGTTCAAGTCTGGCCCTGGCACTTATGAGCTGTGTGACCCTGGGCAAGTCACTTAAACTGTCTGCCTCAGTTTCCTGATCTATAAAATGAGCTGGAGAAGGAAATGGCAAACCACTCCAGCATCTTTGCCAAGGAAACCCCAAATGGGATCACAAAGAAGCAGACATGACTGAAGCAAATGAACAATCATAGCTCTATTCACTTTGAATATTAATGTCAAAATATACCAAAACATTAATGACAATAATGCTATCCAAAAATTGAGCTCAGGTGATAGTTCTTGAATTTTTCATAAATATATATACATCTATGTGTATGTATATGTATGTGTATGTATATGCATATATACACACATATATGTGTATATGTATGTTTGTACATTTAAAAATCATGCCTTAAAGCAACACATACATTAAATGAATGATACAGAGAAGATCAAAATGACCCCTGCATAAAGATGGCACAAATTTGCAAAATGTTCCATATTTTTAAATAAAAATTACCTCTCTCTTCATAGCAGAGGGGCAGAGGACTATTAGGATAGAATGTGGCATATACAGTCAGACACAGTCACAGATTTAGGTGGTTTTTGTTTAACTGTTACTGTTGGTCCCAAGAGAGGGATCAGTTGGGAAAAAAGAGAGTTTTTCTCCCAGAAATTACTGTGCTGTAATGGCAAAATATATTAATAAAACAAACTATATTTTCCCATTTAATAGTATTTTACTTTTTTTCCAATTACACGCAAAGATAATTTTTAACATTTACTTTTACAAGATTTTGAGTTCCAAATGTTTTTATCCCTCCCTCCTCTTCCCCCTCCCCAAGATGGTATATAGGCTACACATGTACAATCATATTAAACGTATTTCCACATTAGTCAAGCAAACAAACTGAATTTTTTAAAATTAAGAAAGAGAGTCAGGCATTATGGAAACTTCTTGGAGTAAAACTCCAAAATGTGGTCATTTAAAAAGTGAACAGGGAGGGTGCTGTCATAGAATGTTCATTCACTGAAGAAAATCTGCAGTTAGACTACTCTAAGCTATAAATTTACTGGCCCTCGCTAATTCGGAAGAGTTGGGTCTGAATGATACTAGAGGAGGCTTAATACTGAAAACTATGGCAGCTCCAAGAAATAATGTTGGTTCAGACAGTGAAGCAACCTTGGCATTGCATGATTCTGCCACTGGGCTAAAGAAATTATGGTGTCTTTGGTTCATGAACTAACCTTTCAACTTGCTGTTCTCTCCACTATAGTGAGAGGGCTGAATATCTCTAACATCCACCCCCAATTTAAAGTTAGGGTGCCATAGTCCTCAAGCTCCTTTGGGGGTTTTAAAGGACAGAACACAATCTTTTTGACTATTACCCCTAAAATGAGTTAATTCATTATAGTATTCTTCTCCTGGTCCTCCCTTTTCATTTTCTGATTTACATCTGAATGGTTTGTAGTTTAGGGTTGTGAAAGAAAGACTAAAAGGAAACACCACGTTTTTCTTTTTTTCTTTAATTATTTAGACTAATACTGTAATTTTAAACAGTGCATTTGTTAGCAAGACTCAGATAAATCCATTAGCACATTGTAGATAACCTCAATTCATTGACCTACCTCTAATGTAAGCAAATGTGGCCAAAGAGTTGCTGACAATAACTCCATCTTTCGCCAGAGCCTTTGATTTGCTTGGATCAAAGTTTATATCTGTTTCATGAAGATGTAAAACTGATTAATCACAGTTGATTCACATGACATATACCCATAAATGATGCTGTTAAATCATGATCATTTATATAATATTAAAGCATAGAAAAGAAAATAAAGCTTCTAACTAAGCTACAAAGCAACAGTGTAGTCTGCCAGAGTGTCAGTGGACCCTGTAACACATTCGATGGCAAGATTTCTAGAGAAACGTGTTAGAAAAAGCCACAGGGTCTCACTTTTAAATGGCAGTGATGCTGTGAACTATCCCTCATCCATTCCACGGCAAGAAATGATGACAAGAAAAGCATGCATCACATTTGCAAGGTCTGCCACAGTGCCTGGCACATAGGAAGCATTTAATAAGAGCTCTGTCTATCTAGTCTATCTGTCTGTCTATTTGTCTGTCTGCCTATCTCTCTATATTGGGAAGGCCATACACTTTATTAAATCTCCCAGGCTGGACATCCTTAGGGGTCAAGGGAGCGGCAGATAAAGACAGTCACAAACAAGCTCTGCTGTTTATATCTCTTGACCACAGTTGAAAGAGTAGTTGTGTTATGCTAGCTTTCTGGCAATGAGTGAAAAATTATAAAAAATCCAAGTTTAGGAAAACTTTTAGATTATTTCTTCCGTGGCTTTTTAAACAGTTTTTTTTAACAGATCTTCTAAGATTATAAATGGCAGCGAAGGTACCACCCAGCATCAGTAGAGGCAGTTTCCTCACTGGAAATCTATACTAATGAAGCAACAAATCCAGTCCCTATCCACATCTAATAGGACAGCTATAGGGGCTGCATGTCATGGGGCACTGAAGAGGAGGACAAAGGGAGACAAAAGGAAAAACCCGGTGGGAAATATCATGGTGTTCCATGTTCTTATGGAGGAAATGGGTTGGACAGCAGGGGCAGGGATCCCTGTCTCAAGTACTGGGGTGGGAGGAAGTATAAAGAAGCTGATAAAGTCCTGGGAAGGAAATACTCTTCTTTGATCCCCTTACTGACTTCTCATCTTTCCATGGAGACATCAAAGCGCTCTCCCCCTCCTATTCCCTCTAGTGGCCCAGGAGAGAGAGAGGTGGCATTCCTTTTCAGGGTTCCCGCCGGAACTATGAGACTTGAGATTTCCACCTCTGACTTGCGCTATACTAAGGTTTGTGTTAAACACAGGTTAGTTTCATTAGTATTGGGAGATGCTCAGAAACTGAAAGACCAGGATCTAATCAGTGAAATGATCCTGCAAACCCATGGATGTTCTGGGAGGACCTAACTGCTTCTGATGGACTCCTAGCACATGCAACTACTCACACTGGGTGATGGTGACAAGCAACACCCACAGGAAAATGAATGATGCTGGGATTCACAAGCTTGTATTATAGCATATACGGGTGGGGCAGCCAAGTAGAGACGGTTCAGGCAGGTTTCATCTCTGCACACATCTGCTTCCATTATTTCTGTCTAGCTACCAAAAGCTCAAATTTTTTAAAGATGATCTCCTGAAATGCTGTAATTTTCATTCAGGAATTCCAGACATAGAAATTCCAATCTAGATGAGATAGGAAGGCCCGAATCTTTCTCCATCCACGGGAAAAAGAAAAGGGAACTAGATGAGATTTCGGGAGAAATCCTAAAGAGGAAAATGACAGCTAGTTCTTCCAGTGATGCATAAAGCTATCTGCCATCTTGAATGGTTTAAGCAGATTTCTATAGATTGTGGCTCGTTTACCAAAAAGCTTATCAGACTTCTGGATGAAGAACTAACCTCAGGTCTCAGAATCTTGAGGGTAAACTGTGCCTACTTTTCATGTGGAGGTACTGTTTGTATGTTTGTGTGTACAAAAGGGCTTTTGTGACTAATGCCACCCCCCTCCACCATCCAACCTCATTATTAGCAGCAACGTGATCACTAACCACTACTAGCCAATCAAATGCATGCCTTTTCCAAATATTTCCTTTACTTTTAACAGGTATATGCCTAACTGTGGTCACAAGGACTGTCTACCTTTACTTAAAGAGATGTCAATTAAGTAAAGCCATAAATATTACCAGAGTCACCATCTTTCTGCTTCAAAGAAGGGTTTAGATTAGAAACCATTGGATCAACCGCTGTAAGTATGTTTTGGGGAACTAAAAATAAAAAAAGAGAAATTTTTGAACTGTCAATTGAAAGTACTTATACCTGAGATTTTCTTTGAATTGCAATGCAGATTGGGAATTATTTTTCAAAATAGTATTTGAGTCACTGTGTCTACCAGTCACATAAATTCAATGTGTATATGTACATAGTAGGCACTTAATGAATGTTTACTGAACTGAATTGAAATTGATTATTCCAGACAATTGCATTTATAGTTTTATCTTAAAATCCAGAGAAGTGGTCTCAAGATAGTAAATAGTGGGCTAGCCGTGCAGTTAGGAAGACCTAGGGTCAAGATGTGCCTCTGATACATACTGCCTATGTGATGATGGGCAAGTAAGCTTACCTCTCAGTATTTTAAGCAATTCTTTATGACTCTAAGTTACAGAGGAGGTATTAATCTGCACTGGTGAAGGGAGTTTCCACACCAAGACTTCCCCATAATGAAATTATAGAGACAGATAGAAAGGAAAAGAAAAGGACAAGGAAAGAAAACTATAACAAGCTTCTCAGAACATGGGTTTCCCTAAAGCACAGAGGCCAATTAGTTCACTTCAGGGACATTACTTTTACTAAAATGATCAATAGTCAATGATGGAAAGATTTAATTCTTTCCTGCCACACCTGTCCTGGTCTAATCTGCTTTTTATGTAGTGCTTTACATAACTCCTCCTTTCAAATAAACATGAAGATTTTCCTGGAAATTACACATCGAGTTTCTCATTAGATCAGTGCCTTCTTCTAATGCAGCCAAATCCACAAAAAATGATCAAGAGACCGAGGCTGGACATTAAAAGTATACCTGATCTCTAGCTTTCAAGAAGAAAGCTAAAAGGTGATTAAAGAACATGGCCAAGCAAGACTGCCACATAAAAGTTTTTCACCTCTACTGTAAGTGAAGACCCACAAACAGCACACTGAGGTTCATTAGTGCCCTCTATGGCCCACCGTTGAATTCATTTTATAGCTCTTTTTAAATAGCTTTAATGCAACTGGGAGAGTAGCTGTAACCAATGGTCCAGAAATTTGTAGTGGAGTTCATGGAAACCAGGCATCAAGAGAGAAAGAACATCTTTGGTTTTTGTTTGTTGAAGGTTCTTGGTTTTTCCTCTTCTCCTAATGGTAGGGAGAAAGCATTTATTAAGAGCCTACTATGCGATATCTCATTCGGTCTTCACAACTCTAGGAGGTAGGTGCCATTGTTACTCCCATTTTATTGTCAAGGAAACTGAGGTAGGCAGATTTCTTTCTAAGTGACTTGCCAAAGGTGATCACATAGCTGGTAAATATCTGAGAGTGGATTTGAAATCAGGTTTCCTGACTTGAGGCCTAGGTGCCTCAGTGGGGGTGTGGGAGGTGGGGTGGAGGCAGGGACAGTCATTCTTTCTTTTTTTTTTTTTTTGGCTTTGAGGTTAGAGAAATTCAAACGAAACTTTCTGGGAACTGGCCCAGGGGCAGCAACCTAATAAAGGACCTTTGAATTGTGCTATTTTCAGATGCAGTGGACCCAAGTATTTACACATCTTTTGTAGGAGATTCAAACCAACTGCATCTGTCTTTCTTACAGTCAAAGAAAGTGGCTGTTGAGTCATTTCAGTTATGTCTAACTCTTCATGATCCCATTTTTGGAGTTTTCTTGGCAAAGATGCTGGAGTGCTTTGCCATTTCCTTCTCCAGCTCATTGTACAGCTGAGGAAACTAAGGCAAACAGGGTTAAGTGACTTGTTCAGGGTCACACAGCTACTAAGTGTCTGAGGCTGGATTTGAACTGAGGAAGATGAATCTCTCTAACTCCAGCCCAGGTACTTTATCCACTGTGCCACCTAGCTATCTAGCAAAGAATTGGCTCTTAGGTCAAATGACAAAATGATGGCTCATGGTTCAGTGCACAGAATGAGAAAACTCAGCTGCACTGCTACAAAATGCTCTTTAAATTAAATAGCTACTGGTTCCCTTCAGTTCCTAATTTTTTGGCACAGTATCAGGTTCTCTCCCTGCCAGGAAGTGGCCTGCTCTCATATATCTATCTGTCTACAAAGTATATTTCAAAAGATGGCCCAAAGGAGGAAAGCATCTTAATCCTTGATGAATACTGGCAGACTTTAAGAGATGAGAGAGAATAAATCAGATTTATCAGAGATGAAACTCAAAGTGGTAGAAATGCCAAGATGCCCTTTTTTGAAAGAAGAACCCACACAAAGATGATTTATGTAAATACCAACCCTGATAACACATTAACAAAAATAAACCTACCCATCTACTATGTGCAAAGGGCCAGGTTTGGAGCAAACTACTTAGAGTCATTCAAAAATAGACTAGTCTTAGCAACCTTTTAAAGAGTCTTGATAAAGGTTTGATAAAGGTTTTGTTCGGCCATAAAAAAACCACAAATTCGTCAGAGGGATATAGGAGATATTCTGACTTTGCTAGCTTTGTTTAGTTGACTTTAAAAAGGGCAGAAAAATACCAGAAGTAGTTCACATTCAAAGGAGAACTCATTTAGTCTATTTTAACTAGATCTTGAGCTAATAATGCTAATGATATGAAATTACATTAAATGGTTTTACCACCCAGCTATTTTCAAGCAGGAAAACTTTCTGCATGGGTCAAAGCCTAGGCTTAAAAAAACCTTAGGAAATATATCTCTACGAGTTTAAAAATGCTTAATCCCTCACTTTTCTTTCTTTTTCTCTTTCTTTCTTTCTCTTTCTTTCTTTCTTTCTTCCTTTCTTTCTTGCTTGCTTTCTTTTTCATCAGTAACAAAGTGGGTCTCTACAAGGTGCTGTGTTCCTGGTTTATTTTGGAAGAGCAAAGAGATTTATGACTTTTAAAAAGTTTGAGAGATGTAATTTCTAGGTAATTAGTCATTTTATTAATAATGCCAGCATTTTAATTAAAAAAAAAGGTCAACGGCATTCTGGAATGCCAAAGACAATCATGGCAAATGGACGGGCTTATAAATAAGCCCTTGGAAGAGGGCTGTTCCTGAGAGTGACAATCAACTCTGATTGGCTAACAATTGATGACAGAATGAACATTACAATGAGGGGCTGGACGTATTCTAATGAACATTGATTATGGCATTTACTTCTAAGTTACTCCCAGCCTTGGACAATCTGTTCAAAGAATTTATCCCCACCTACCCAAACCAGGGTAGAACACAATGGACTTTCCTAACTGGGTGGAGTCTGAACAAGATTGCTAAGAAAATTAGTCAAATTTCATTATCCTCAATGTCCTTCAAGAGACTGAACTTTGAAATGAGGACTAGAAAAAGGGAAAGCGCTGGATCTCCCCAAATCACAGGTTATTAATAATTATTTCTCTCCGATTAGGTATGTCTTTGGGAGACGTGTGTCTACTGACCATAAATATACAGGAAAGAACCTACTCGAACCTAAAGACTATAGCTACTGTATAGAAAGAAGAATAGCAGTAAAGATAGCTAGAAATCTAAAGGATATAAAATCCATGGCCTTAGAAAGTGGTACACAAATGAAGAAAGCATGGATAACAAGGAAAGTGGGCTAGATGAGTTGATGCAGTGAGGCAAGTTGGCCTGCATAGATATCACTGAGATTTGATGGGAAGAGTTGCGCAGTTGAAATTATCACTTTGGAAAGGTAATAATTTATTCAATAGGACTAGGATACTTGAAAATTAGGTAGAAAGTAGCACTGTATATTTACCTATGTGAGGTAATCCGAAACCGAGATGCAGAAAGATGGCAGAGAGCCTTTGGGAGAAGATTAAGAGAGGCAAAAACAAAAGTGAGATTTTCACTAGTGTTTATTAATAGACTACCTGGACAGAAAGAGAAAATAGATGAATAGTTTTTGAAATAGATTTAAAAAAAATCACTTGGTGTGGAAGCATGAGATAAGCAATAGGAGACTTCGATCATGGAGACATCTGTTAGAAATCAACTGCCCAAAGCAGAGTGCCTGATACTTTCTTGGCTCGCCTTAGTAATAACTTCAGCATTCAAAAGGTAGAGGTACCAATGAGGAGAACTTCAGGATCTGATTCCTACCAATAAATCAATCTACCAGTATTTTTCAAGAACCTGTGATATGACAAGTACTGCACTAGGCCTTGGGAATTCAAATACGAAAATGAGACAATCTCTATGTTTATATGTGTGTGCATGTATGTATACATATAAGTAGGTATACAGATATGTATACATAGTACACACACATTTTGCATATGTATACATGTATATAAATATATGTATAGGTTATACCATGAATAGGTACAATGTACATGTATATAAGAAACATCCATACTTGTTTGTATATATATACACATATGTGTCTGTGTATATATGTGAATATATTCACCCATATATGCATGCATGTATACATACATACATGGAGAATAAAAGATATGTAGTATATATGTTATATGTGTTCGTGTGTATCTATGTGTGTATGTGACACACATACATATTCACACACACATATATACACATACACACAAACACACCTGTGCCAAGATGGTGCCAGGGATCTACTTCTAGGAAAAGACATTCTGTGTTTCCCTACAACATGGATAGGAGCAGCATTTTTTCCATTGGTCGTATAATAGAAATTGCCTTCTTTAGAACTACCAACCTGGGACAATCTCTCTCTTTCCAAGGGCATCCAAGTGTGGAGGTTCTGTTCATCTGAAGCATGGACACAGGATACCTTGATACACCATGATTAAGCTGGGTGGAGGAAGGATCTCTCTTCCCTTCGCTTTAGGCCTTGTGGCCCCACCTTAAATGGGCTTGAGGTTTTGGTCTTGTTTTGTTTGTCCTTTGAGCTCAAAGTAAAGAGTCCTGAAAGACTAACCAGGCCACATGGTTTTCCTGAATGAAAAGTTCTTTGTCCTAGAGATCTGGAACGGGAATAGGCTAAATGCACCAAGGCCAAGTTTTTGGAGAATCTTACATAAACCAATTTCAAGAAAGAGGTGTGGCTCTTCGGACCTAAGGAACTTTTGGTTCCCATGAGAGCTGTTGCTCTTATTAACCTCCCTTAGGTGGGGAACTGGAACAGCAGCACCTGTTAATGTACATCCTTGCTGACTGTTTGTACTTAGTAAAAGAGTTGTTTGTTTGTTTTTCATTGACACAATCTTTACAAATCTTGACTTTGTATTTTGAGCCATTGTGCACCTGCTCTAAAACAATACAAGATAATTGCACACTGAAATTGGCCAGGGATAGAAGGTAGGACTGAAGAGGAGAGTACTAATGTGGATATGTGGAAATGACAGGAACTTTGAAGGGATGTGACTTCTCTATCTCATAAACTGTAATACTGGAGAGGAAAGCCAGTAGATTTCGAAAGAGATGAAAAAAAGGATGGGTAGGATGCCACAAACTAAAAATATCCCAGGGAAGTTGGCTCTGGATGTACGGGAAACTCTCAGAAATATAATCCTGAAGACACAGAAAGAAAACATTCTGACAAGAAGGAAAAGGAAAGCCAACCCAGAGAGACCAATGTGGATACACTGGCAACTCATTAAACAACCTCATTTTTTAAAAAGGTCAGAACAAGAGCAGGGAACAAAGAAAGAGTTTACACATCTTACAGAGTCTTACAAGAATAGTGTCTCATTAAATTCAGAATATGCCCAGCATGGTAAAAAAATGTTGCAGACAACAAGAGGCCTTGGGTATGTGGGGTTAAAGAGAAGGATCTAAGAACAGGTGAAGTTGTATGAGATAATAATCAATGGAGGAGAGAAGGAAGAGGTGCACAACTCTTATTTTGCTTTCATTTTCTGTCAAGGAGCATGCTTTTCAGGCACGTGCAAAGGACAGAACGATAAAGGGCTAATGGAGAATTTATAGCCATGAGACAGAAAGTAAGAATAGAGAGTAGTTGGGTGCTCTTAATAAGTTCCAGTCCCCCAGTACTCATCCTTGGGTTATGACAGAAAGACGGTAGAGAATAGGCATGGCTCCATAGGGTAACACTGCCCTTATTTTCAAAAAAGGGAAGAGAATGGAACTAGTAACATATAGGCCAGGGAGCTTGATGTCACTCCCTGGCAAGATTCTAGAATATGTCAGTCAATAGATTGTTAGGAAACAACTCCTAGAAAAGGAAGTAGCAATGAGACAAAGCCAGCATGGCTCGATGAAGAATGAATCATGGAAGATTAATGATATTCCTTTTTATGACCAGTTTACTAAACTGATAGATAAGGGCAGAGCCCAGAATTTGTTGTTCAGTTGTTTCAGTCATGTCTGACTCTTCATGACCCCCTTTAGGGCTTTCTTGGCACAGTTACGAGAGTGGTTTGCCATTTCCTTCTGCAGCTCATTTTACAGATAAGGAAACTGAGGCAAACAGGGTTAAGTGACTTGCCCAGGGTCACACAGCTAGTAAGTGTCTGAGGCTGGATTTGAAGTCAGGAAGACTAGGCCCGGCACTCTATCCACCGTGTCACCTAGATACGCATTCTTCTGGAATAGATAGAGAAAAATGAGCTAGATGAAAGGACAGTTGGGAGGGGGACTGGCAAGGGGAATGGAATTGGTCGAATATCATCTATACCCCAGAACTTGTCACTATGATTCAATATCAGCTTGGAAGATGACCAGAAAAGGGCCTCAGGGATTGGTATTTGATCCTATGTTGTTTGTCAAGTTTATTGATGACTTGGACAAAGGAATAAATGGCATGATTATCAAATCTACAGAAGGCACAAATCTGGAGTGGGTGGGGGTGGGCGTGGGGGTGGGGGAATGGCTATTAAGTTCAGTTTCAAATTATAATCCAAAAAGACCCTGACACCTAGAAAGTTGGGCTTGATTTAGTAAGATGAAATTAACAGGATTAAAAGTAAAGTCTTACACAGGTTTGTTTGGGTTTTTTTTTTAAATAGATTTCAGAAGCTTAAGATGAATGGCTAGAGAACAGTTCATCTGAAAGAGATCTGAAGATTTTAGTGTACTGTAACTTCTATGTATGTCAAAAGTGTAGTATGGTAGCCAAAAAAAGCTAATGTCAAGTCAGTGTGCATAAAGTGAGGTCGTATGTCCAGGAATAGGGCGGTAACAGCACTATGCTCTGTCTTGGTCAGACCCGATCTGTACTATTGTGCTCAATTCCGGATGAGACATTTTAGAAAGGACACTGGTAACCTAGAGAGCATCCAGAGGAGAGTGAACACCGTTCAAGTAAAACTACTCTTCTCCATCCTCATTCTTCTTGGCCTTCCTACAGCATAGAATACTGTGGACCATCTTCTCCTCCTGAATATTCTTTTTCTCCCTGGGTTTTTGCAAGTGAGCTATATCTTGATTCTTGTCCTATCTGTCTAACCACTACTCAGTCTCTTTTGCTGGATTTTCATCCATGTTACACTCACTTACTGTGAACACCCTCCCCCTAAAACTCTGTCCTGAGCCTTCTTCTCTCCTCTCTAATCTCACTTGGTGACCTTATCAGCTTCCATAGGTTCAATTTTTATCCCTGTATACATGTGGCAAACAAATCTCTTTATCTAGTCCTGATCTCTCTCCTGAGCAACAGTTCTATAAAAACCAACTGCCAATTAGACATTTTGAATTGGATGTCCTGTAAGGCAGTTAGGTGATGAGATGGATATAGTCCTGGGCCTGAAATCAGGAAGACTCATCTTCCCAAGTTCAAATGTGGCCACAGACACTTTGTAGCTGTGACCCTGGGCATGTCACTTAACCCTGTTTGCCTCAGTTTTCTCATCTGTAAAATGAGCTGGAGAAGGAAATGGCAAATCACTACTGGATCTTTGCCAAGAAAACCCTAAATGGGGTCATGAAGAGTCAAACACAGTTGAAACAACTGAACAAAACATTTCTCTCATTTACATCATCTTTCCTCTATTCACGTGGCCGCCACTCTAGTTTACGTCCTTCTTATCTCTCACTGGAACTATTAAAGCAGCTTTCTAATTGGTTCCTGCCTCAAGTCCTCTCCCCATGCCAATCCACATTACACTCAGCTGTCAAAGTGATTTTTCTAAAGTGTAAGTCTGACCACGTCCCATCTACTCAGTAAACTCCAATGGTTGCCGCCTTTATGATCAAATGTAAAGCCCTCTCTTTGGCGTTTAAGGCTCTTCTTAATATGGAACCTTCCAACCTTTCCAGTCTTCTTATGTTTTATTCCCTTTACCTACTCTGTGCTCCAGTGATACAGCCTACTTCTATTCTTCACATATGAAACTCTATCTTTGTATCTTTACACTGCCTGTACCCCATACTTGGAATGTTCTCCTTTCTCACATCTGCCCCTTGGCATCAGTGGCGTCCTTCAAGATTCATCTGCCATGCTCCCTTCTGCAAGAGGCTTTTCCTTGTCCTCCCAACCAGCTGTGTCTTCCTTTCTATGGTTACCTTCCTTCCACTCTGTGTGTACTTTGAATATATGTATTTATTTATATCAGAATTTAAATTCCTCAAAGGAAGGAAACGAGTGTGTTTGCCTTTCTACCTCCAAGGCTTAGCACAGTGCCTGGCACTTGGTCAGCATTTAATAAATGCTTGTTGACAGAGCAGGTTGTGAAAGGCATGAAGATCATGTTATATGAAGATTAGTTTATGAACAAGGAATGTTTAGCCTAGAGAAGAAATAACTGAGGAAATGCACAGTATAATGGCTGTCTACAATTATTTGAAGGGCTGTCACTTTGAGAAGGGATTGGACCTGTTCAGCCTGACCACAAAAGTAGCACTAGAATAGAAACGGGGGTGGGGGGGAATTTGGATTTAAGCTTGCTATAAGGAAAAACTTCCTAACGATTAGAGCTATTCCAAAGCTGGCTGCCTCAGGACAGCTTGCAATGGACATCTTCAAGTGGAGGCTGTGGGGACACTTATCAGACACATTGTAGAAAAGGTTTTTGTTCAGATATAGGTTGAATTAGATGGTCTCTGTGGCATTATCCAACTCTGAGATTCTCTGATTCTGTAATAAGGCAGACTATTGATTGGCTCTTAGAAAGTGTCACTCATAGGTGTTGAATTCTGGCTGTTTCATTTGAGCCCATAATATGGTAGGACATGGGAATTCCCCTCTCAGAGCTCCAGCAGGTACACATTTGTACACTGTAGAACTGAGTGGGAAAGAAACTGGCTTGAAACAAATGTATGTACAGTTCTTTCTGTGTCATATTTAGAAGTAAAATTACAATAACTTCAACATTAGCCAGAGAGGTATGTTAAAACTGTATTTTGGAAGGATTGCAGCATCGTAGATTTAAAGCTAGAAGAAGACCTCAGAGTTCATCTAGTCCAACTCTCTCATTTTACAGAGGAGGAATTTGAGAACCAGAGAGATTAAGTGGCCTGCCCAGTAGTGGTGACACGGGTAGTAGGAGTAAGTGGCCCAATGGGAATTCAAATTTAAGTCCTCCAACTCCAAACACAGTGTTCTTTCCAGTGAGCCACCCTGCCTCCCTCCCACTCCCTTTAACTCTAACCCTTATATCCAACCACTGAAATCCTCTTCTAATGTTTCCTTGTAGAAGAAGGTGACCCTGGATTCTACTAAGGTATGTGGTGGAATGCAGGCTTTTGCAGTACCTACATTTTACCAAACTGGAAAAGCTTTGAATTCATGCCCAGGGAACCATTTGTCATCTCTAGATTAGCTATCAGAAAATTATTTATTTTAGTCATAGCAACTTATGAAAACCATTTGCTAAGTTTAAAAAGCAGTGATTAGCACTTAAAGTGTTTGACAAAGACTAATTAATGAACAAACTTTCCTTATTTATTCTTTGTAAGATCCAATGTCAGTATGACCTGTCTAGCTAATGTGTGAATGTCTAGAGTTTAAACTTTATTGACAACATGTAGACAATGTCTATTGCCAACACAAATGAGCACAAGTCCCCAAATCAGTCTGAAAGAAACAACCCTGGACAGAAAACTGAGCGAAACTATGAATAAATAAACATTTTAACATTTCTTTCTGCCACAAGATAACTAGCTGATTGGGGTCCAGAGTATTTGCATGTAAGAATCCAATAATGGCCACAAAAAGGAAGACTCTGACCTTTTGACAGTCAGACATGGAACATCTCCTTGTTTATTGAAAAGTGAATTTTGCGATACCCCAAATTAGTCCAGCATGTTATGAGTTGTTGGCTGTTTCTGACAATACCATCAGTATGCCTTGCAAAAATGGCTAAGTGGGAGGGGTACATGTTGCTCCCTCCACCCCCATACACACAGGACTATAATCTAAGGGTATGCAGGGCAAAATACCTGGCACGGTTAGGAGATAGCAAAAGGTAAAAAGGGGGCAGAAATAATAAAACTAATTAAACTCTTAAGTTTAATCTTTCTCACAAAGGTCTGCTTTGAAAAATGATTACTGAATTACTCTCTGAAGTTTTTTTTTATCAACATGAACTCTTGTCTCTGTTGGGTGAATTTCAAAAATGTCAAAACTTGTGAGGCCATTAAAGCTAGCTGAAAAATACTTAAAAGCTGCAAATCTTTTTTGAATGCTTCAGGTTACACAGTTAAGGGACATTTGGCAGAGACAAAGATGTTTTAAAAAGCCAGCTACTTAGAAGATTTGACTCATTTAATCTGTCTGCTTTTGGAAAAACACAAAAATGCCCAAGAGTAAAAATCTCCTCCCTCAGGAATAATTCACATTGGAGTATTCTGCAGGCTGTTCAGGTTTTGCAGCAGGGAGAAGGCGAAGAACACCCACAGAGGTGGGGACTATCTTTAGGACAAACTAAAGCAGGTCACTGGAAGAAAAAAACCATCTCGTCACTGACCAACATCAATAATGGTCTTGGTGATTATATATGTTCGTCTCAAAATGAAATATTTGATAGATTTCTGACTTACAAAACATTCTTTTTTAGAGAAGCCAACTAATACACATGCTAGAATTGGTTTGAGTATCTGCAAAAGAGATCTGAAGATCATAGAATTTGTGTATAGATAATGGTAAGACTATAATCTAACCCAAGTACATGAGAATGGGTCTCTAAGAAAATAAAAGCCTGAAACTATTCTGGATCTAATCCTAAATCAACACACACAGGGCTTGTAAGCATGATCCTTTGAGGAAGCAAGAAAAAAATGCTTAAGGAAAAAGATTTGCTTCAATTTAGATGATCTCTCTAGGATCAGCATAAACAAGGGCATCCAGGTGTTGTGTATACAGGCTCTCTCCAAAGTCTTAGTGCAGTTTTAAGTTTTAATAGCTTAATTAATATATGGTATGATGTGCAATATTAATAATGTTAATATAACAAACAATACTATATATAATATTATAACAAATATTAACATTATATAAATATACACTGTCCCAAAAGTTTTATGCAGTTTTAAATTTTAATTCTGTAAAGACGCAGGGTACCCCACAAAGTCTTACTGCAATTTTAAGCTATTAAAACTTAAAACTTCACTAAGACTTTTGAGGACATCCTGTATCTTGTAAATGCTGATGTTGGTCTTGCTATAGGTAGCAATCGTTTAGGGACATTTGGGTGGAGGTGGGGAAAATATATGGGAAGTTTAGATATGAGTGCTTTACTAATAAGACAATTTGTTCTTTGACTATTTCAAAGCTACTAAATAAAAGAATACAAATTGAGAAGCAATGATGTCCCTGGAGGACTTAAAACGTCTAGTCAATGCTTAAGTGACTATAACAAATTAACCAGAATCTGGGAAAGAACAACCACTATTTTATCTTATTTCAAGGGGACTTCAAAAAAATCAGAACAAGTGCCATCACCTAATATCTTTATTATTTCAGGCACACATATTAATTGATTAATTGCTGACAAGAGAAAGAGCTAGTCACCTAGGACACACAAGCTTTCTCATGGCGTTAAATGACTGCCAAAGCTTTTGCTAAACTCTCATGACAAATCTGTACATTTTGGAGGCTTCTAAGTCCTAGGATTTAAATCATCATACTTGGCTACATTAATTTTACCTACATTTGCTTGTTCTTTAATACCTCACCAATTTGTTGCCAATCTGATTGCTATAAAAGACTTCTAAAACAAATTTCGACTAAAGAGGAGATTGTTGCTTATCTGATAAGAATATAATAACCAGGAACAAAGAATAAGAAAAAAAGTCTTTCCGGGATTTGTGAGAGAACAGAACAGACTTGAGTTGCGGACTGGTTGGCTTGTCATGTGCAGACTTCGAAAGAATGCTATTATTTCATTTTTCTACATGATTTCATCCTACCAAAGGGGCAAGGGATTTTAAAAAACATTCCAAGATTTACTCTTACCACAGGCATAGCCCACAGTGAGGTATTTTTTCACTCCTGGCAGACAAGGACTTCCAAAATGGTGATTGTTGACGATGATTTTGCATCTCTGCTTTCCGTAACACCTCTTTGATAATACATCCAAGGCTGAATAAGATAAACAATCTGTAAGAAAAGAAGCAGTTACACAGGTTTTAGGCCTACTTTTCAGGCCAGCTCAATGTACAACTACCTGGACCTTGAGGGTTCAAACTGGAATCTGGTGTTCAAAGAATTCTAGATTTCAATTTGAAGTGAAACACAGAGATCATCTAGTCTAGAGAAGTGCAGCCCATAGACCACATGCGGCCCATAACACTCCCAACAGTGAACCAGATTAAAACATAGTTGGGAAATATTTAACAAAATAAATAAAAATACAATGAACCCTAGATAATATAACATGTGTTTTTCTAAGCTAACATGCAGCCTGCAGGATCCTTACGTATGGTTGGTTTAGTGGCCCCCATTTCTAGGAGTTTGACACACCACTGGTCTAGTCTGACCCATTCATTTCATATATGAAAAAAACTAAGGCCTAGAGAGGTTAAGTAATTTGCCTGAGATCACAAGGGTAGTAAGAATAGCAGAGCTTAGATCTGCCATTAAGTGCCCTAACTCCATAACCAACACTCTATGTATGGTGCGTTCAATCGATTATTTATTAGTTATTTGTAAGCTAGAAAGAGCTTTTTTCAGGATTAGAGAGTTGGAAGGGACCTCAGTCGCCATCTAGTCTACACCACGCACAAAACGAATCCCTATTGTAACATCTGATCATCCAATAGTCATCTCAAAAGCTATGGCTGTGCTTTTAAATTAGGCTTAACCCATACAAATTATGGAAGCCAACAGAAATTCACACTTTCATTGTTATTTTATGCCTTTAGGTACCCCACATGTACTCAAATGTCAATCTGAAAATATAAGTGTTATAGTGCATGTATCATAGAAGGAATTCAGAAGAACTGACAAATAGTATTTGTAAGAGGTTGTTATTGTTTATTTATTTTCAATCATGTTCAAATCTTCATGACCCCTTTTGGGGTTTTCTTAGCAAAGATACTGGAGTAGTTTGGCATTCCTTCTCTAGCTCATTTTACAGATAAGGAAACTGAGTGTAACGGCAAGCAAAGTAGGACTTTTTCTTGTCTTTTGTTTTGGAGTGCTTCTCAGTACCAAGGTAATCAAGTGCCTTTGACTGAGTCTTGCCTTTGTTTGTCAGAAGGCCCACACCATTGTGCTAGTTAGGTCACTAGAGGTGTGAAGTGCTCAGACCCTGAAGGAGTGTATGAATACTCTGAGGTTAGCATTTTGTTTGGGGATCACTCAGTGGAAGAGTGTTGGTGTGGAGACTCTGGGTAGCCGTAAGGAGACCTCCGACTTTGAAAACCCTGATGTTGGTGCTTCTCTCTCTGGTAACTATGTATGTATAGCTTTGGTCAGATAGCTAGAAGCTGGTCTGTTGATTTGTGTCATTTGCTCTGTTTATATTTTTTCTGTTAGTCATTTCTGTCTGTATTTTCTCTGAAGATCAGGGTGCTGGCTTTTCCCCCCGAACTAAGTGAATGATATATGTATGTTTGATTAAAGTAAGATTGTAAACCCCTTAAAGTTGCTTTCCTTAGAAAAGAAGATCAAAGAACCTGTGCTAGAAGCCCTCCTGTGTGCTAGTGTTATCGGCCTTACACATGGCAAGTAGCATTGTTGTTACACTGAGGCAAACAGGGTTAAGTGACTTGCCCAGGGTCACGTGGCCAGTAAGTATCTGTGGCTGGATTCCAGCTCAAGTCTTCCTGACTCCAGTCCCAACACTTTATCCATTGTACCACCTAGCTGCCCCATGTAGGAGGTAAGCCTATTTTTTCTCAGATAGCAATGTGGGCTCACATAATCCACTAGTTGCCTCCCCATCCACACAATCAATACATGTATACTGATTACCTCTTATATTTAGGTAGAGTATAATAAACACTGTGGGAAACACACACAAAGCAAGCAACTGATAGTATAGCTTGGGAAGCAAAACATAGTCTGGAAAAAATGTAATTAATATATAAGGCGGCAAATATTTGTCAGAGGAGTAGTATAGGCATCAAATGCTCTATTGGTGTGGAGGAATGTAAGATTCCTGACGAAGGGTTAGAGAAGACTTCTCAAAGGAAATAATAAACCAAATATTGAAAGACAGGTAGAATCCAAAGGAGCAAAAGGCATTCCAGGTAAAGGGGAATGGTGTGCACAAAGGTAGAGAGTTAGGAGAGAACATAGAATACTCTCAAAAGAGTGAACAGACCGAGATGTCTGGAACAGGTTTAAGGCAATAGTGGGAAATAGGAAGAGAGGACTAACAAATTTATAAGAATACAAGTCATTTGTCAATTAACATCTGGTCAAAAGATGTGGGCAGACAGTTTTCAGATGAAGAAATTAAAGCTATCTGTCTGTAGTCATAGAAATGCAAATTAAAACAACTCTGAGGTACCACCTCATACCTATCAGATTGGCTAATATGACAGAAAAGGAAAATGATAAATGTTAGAGAAGATGTGGGAAAACTAGAATACTAATACATTGTCGGTACAGTTGTGAATTGATCCAACTATTCTGGAGAGCAATTTGGAACTATACCCAAAGGGCAACAAAACTGTGCATAGCATTTGATCCTGCACTACTACTTCTAGGTCTATATCTCAAAGAGATCATAAAAAAGGGAAAAGAACCAACATATACAAAAGCAGCTTTTTTTGTGGTGACAAAGAATTGGAAATTGAGGGGACGTCCATCAATTGGTGAATGGTTGAACAAGTTTTGGTATATGAGTGTGATGGTATACTATTGTTCTATAAGAAATGACGAGCAGACGGATTTCAGAAAAACCTAGAAAGACTCACATGAACTGATACTCAGTGAAGTAAGGAGAACCAGGAGAACATAGTACCCAGCAACAGTAACACTGTGAGATGACTGACTCCGACAGACTTATCTCTTCTTAGTAATGCAAGGATCCAAGACAACTCTAAAGGACTCATGATGGAAAATGCTGTCCACATCCAGATAAAGAACCATAGAGTCTGAATGCAGATCAAAGCATACTATTTTCACTTCTTTTTGTTTTTTCTTTCTTGTGGTTTTTCCCTTTTGTTCTGAGTCTTCTTTCACAACATGACTAATTTGGATATATATTTAACATGATTGTACATCTATAACCTATATCAGATTGTTTGCTGTCTTGGGGAGGGGAAAGGAGAGGGAAGGAGGGAAAAAATTTAGAACTCCAAATTTTATAAAAATGAGTATATGTTTCTTTTCTTTTAAAATGACACAAAATTTCAGAATTTTTATTTTAGAATATTAAATTCTTTCATTTTTTTAAGGAACAATAATTTCAACATCTCTTCAATAAGGCTATCTAAACAGAAAACTTGTTGCATATTACTATTTTATTCTTTGTATTATGTCAAAATATTGTATAGGTTAAAATAAATAACTAAAAAAATTGTTTTTATGTTTTATAACACCACCACTGTCAGCTTATATATATTTACACATTCGTTTTTAGGAACCAGACAATTCTAAGAGTAGAATACCATTCTGTATTACAGTGAAAAATAAGCTAGAAATAATCAAAGGGCTATTGCTTGTCTTCTGCCATATAACTGAAGAAGTAGTACAACACAGTGCTTCATCATGGGACTTTAGAGTAATTCTTCCAAATATCACTTGGATGCTTGCTTGGTATTTTCTAAGTCTAGTCCACAAGGTTTGCTGGCAATCAGGTGGCATCAGCTCTGCAAAGGGTGTACCACAGCATAACAAAGCAGCATGTTCAGACATGTACATTTGATTCCCCAGCTTGTTTTTTTTTTTATCAAGAACGCTTCTTGGGTTTGTTGGCGCATGTTTAATTTTACTTAATGTCCATTGGCTCCTTCTGACAGTATCTAAGAAGGTTCAGTATACCTTGCAGTAAGGATGTAAATAAGGGCAGGGGCCAGCACCAAAGGCAGCAGTGGCAAGTCTTGCTCTTGTTTACCTACTCTGGAGATGGAGATTATTCCATAGGCATGAAGTAACCAGTGGCTGAAGAGAATAATTAGCCTTTTCTTTCTGAGAAGAAGATCTCTGAAGGACTCTATGTCTGAAGCAGACATATATACAGCCAGGGTAACCAAGGACAAGACTAATACAATATATGGAAAGGCATAATATAGAAGGCCTCCCCCAACTGCCTGAATGACAGTCAAAATTGGGAGGAAGTAAAGTGCTACATAAATACTCTCAAATCAATCAGACTTCACTAAGCCACAGACAATTTTCTTTACCAGAAGTGGTTGGAGCAGCATCATTAATACCCAGCAAAGGCATGATAGATCAATACAATAATATATAGTGGGTAGACAGCTTCATGAGTACAGTGTATTGTGGTAATATAATCAGGGCTTGGGTTGGAGAGCGTTGTGTACCAGTCAGAAAGCATCAATACCTGACAAGAACAAATTTGCAGAACCAACTGGCTGACTCACAAGTAATGTAACAATAGCTGCCACAATGCATTCGAGTAAAACACTTACATGCTGAAATAATGCACTGGTGCACTGGAACTTTTTTTTTTGCCTGAATACCACTCAATGAAGAACCAATGGAGAACAAGAGGAAGCAGAGCTGTAGAGCAAGTCATAAAGTTCTAGGGACTCCATACGTGGCTGACAATATTTCTGAGTATTCGTTCTCTGTCCTCTTGGGCATACCTCACCTTCATATATCTCGGTTGAACCATTTTTATATATTGGTGTCTTCCCACAATAAAGTCCAAGGCATGCTGGTTAAATATCAACAGCCATTGACCTTGGACTGAGAACCGGGACCAGCCTGGACTGTGTGTTTTTGACAGGCAGAAATCAACTCTGACTGATTAACAATTAAAGAGAGAATGAATACTATAAAGTGAGATGGACCTATTCTAATGAGGGGCTCGGGGATCTGACTTTGACTATGTCACTCTTACTCCTCTCTACCCAGATTACCCCATCTTAGGCAATCTAGACTGAAGGATCTACCAAGCACCTAAGTATGTCTGAGTAGAACATAAAGGGCTGGAGTTTACCTAGATTAGATTCTCTTTGTGAAGTTTTCTAGTTGGGCAGGGTAAGAATTCCACCTAGATAAGATGGTCTAGGTGGGATAAATTTTTGGGTCAGGTCAAAAATGTTCTTGAGATACTGGAGTTTGAATAAGGAAATAAAAAGAAAAAAAACCCCTGGATTCCCTCCCCCCCCCAAGTCCGCCATATTAATTGAGTATTAACATTAGAGAGAAATGATTATTTCTCTCAAAGTACTATATAAATGTCAGCTATGATTATTACCTTTATGTGAAGATGTTGCCTTTCCTTTCTAGATTGCAGGTTTTTTTTCACTATACCAAATGAATAGAGAAACGACGAAAGGGAAAACTTAAGTGTCTGGTAGATGGGAAGTTTTGGGATACAAGGACATAATCTCAGTTAGAATAAGAGAATGGGCAATGAGAGATGGGTGAGAAAGAGGAGAGTCCACAGTACATTTATAGAGTGGAAAGTCAAAATAGAAGACAGCATCCAAAAGTGTCTACCTTTTCCTAAACAAAATTTTAAAGACTGAACATAATGAGAAAAAAGAGGAGGAGTTCTGGAAACATATTATGGACCTAAAACAGAGGCATGATATAGTAGTAATTGAAGCTTCAGTTATCTAGACATCTCAATCAAAATCAATATTTATTAAGCACCTACTATGTGGGGGTACTGTGCTAAGCACTGGAGATACAAAATGAGGCAAAAGACATCTCTTAGAGTGGAGTTCTCTTTCTCTCTTTGTCAAAAGTGAGCAATAATTTTTTGACTTGATTTAATGACATTTCCATTATTTAAAAGGTGGAGGAACCAATAAAAGGAAAATTGATTCTCCACCTGATTCCACCAGCAAGACAGAACTGGTTCTAAGACTGGCTATAAGGAAAGGTAAGAAAAATGGGAGTTCCTAGAGAAGAGTTGAAAAGCTGAAGGTGGAACATAGCCAGTGAGGACTTTGAGGAGACTCAAAAAAAGAGAAGTGGTTCTCCTCTCATGTGGTTTGGCAAGGGCTGACTCCAAGCCGTGTCCAAAAAGTGGGAACTTAATGAGTTGGAGCTGGAAGGAAGCATGGATTTCCTTCAGGGGCAATCAGTAGCTCATGAAAAAAAACAAAAGTGGCAAATTCTGAAAAATGAACTAAGGTTAGGGATGGGTAGACTGGAAAACACAGGAGAAAGAGAGCAAGACCAAAGTTGTCCGACAATAAGTACAATTAGAGGGGAAATCAGAGCTCAATGAGGAAAGAAATAGCTGAGTCTGTGAGAAGGAATTTTTGGTCTAGATAACCTCGAGTAGACTAGGCAAAACAAAGAGAACTAGAAAAAACTAAGTAATATGGAAGAATAAATGAATGAATGATTGAAAAAGAGTTGTTCCGGAACTGGAAAAAGGCCTGGGGATTAGAGAGAGAATGAGGCAGCAGGCTAGAAGTGGACATTTTACAGACACTGTGCAGTTTACAAATCCTTTCACAGATACTATCTCATTTAAGCTAACAATAATCCAGGGGAGGTTATTTATTTAAAGGCAATTTATAATAATGCTAAATGAAGGACATACAAGATCAAAGGATTATTGTTTTAAATTTGGGGAGAAGGCAAAGGAACAAGTATTTATTAAGTGCTTACTATATGCCAGGTACTGCACTAGGCACTTTACACTTTACACAAACCGTCCTGTGAGGTAGGTGCTTGAGGTAGCCTAGTCCTCCAAATAAGGGAATTGAGACAGTGGAGAATGAGGTTGTAACACCAATATTACCAGCAGCTGCTGTGGCTGTGTAAGACCAACAACACCAGCACACAGGAGGGCTGCTAGCACAGGTCCTTTGATCTGCTTTTCTAAGGAAAGTAACTTTAAAGGGTTTACAATCTCATCCTAATTAAACATACATATATCATTCACTTAGCTCAGGGGGAAAAGCCAGCACCCTGAACTTCAGAGCAAATACAAACAGAAATGACTAACAGAAAGAATATAAACAGAGCAAATAACAAATCAACAGACAGGCTTCTAGCTGTCTGACCAAAGCTATACATACATAGTTACCAGAGAGAGAGAAGCACCAACATCAAAGCGGGGGAGGGGAGACTCCTTAATGGCTACCCAGAGTCTCCATACCATCACTCTTCTAATGAGTGATTCCCCCAAGCAAAATGCTAACCTCAGAGTATTTATGCACTTCTTCAGGGTCAGAGCACTTCACACCTCTTGAGGGCTTGATATGTCTAGTGACCTAACTAGTAAAACATGTGGGCTTTCCTACAAACAAAGGCAAGACTCAACCAAAGGCATCTGACTGCCTTAGTGCTGAGAAGCACTCCAAAACAAAAGACAAGAAAAAGTCCCACTTTGCTTGCCATTACAGAATTTCAATAAGTTGGCTATTGCCACATAGACAGTAAGAGCAGAGCAAGTATCTGACTCCAAATTCAAGGCATTTATGCAAATGTTTTCTTTAAAGATGCATGTGAAGTTTCTAGTTGTCTGGTCATGATGAACTAGACTCTAAGCACCTCCAGGCAGTTTTGATTGCCTGAACTTTTGGTTGACTGATTGGCAGCAGAAGCACGGATAATCCAGAAAAGAACAGAATAAAAAGGTCATTTGTATTTGACTCCAGATTGTGTTTTTGTCCTTATAATAACGGCTGATGGTAATAGAGGACTTTATATAACTATCTCATTTTATCATTAGGATAACCCTGTGAGATAAGTACAATCAGTATTCTGCTTTACAGATAAAGAAAATGAAGCTCAGAGAATGTCTGACTTTCAAACTACCTACATACACATATACGTGCATACATATAGATAGTTAAGTGTTAAGAGTTACAATTTGAACTCAAGTATCTCTTCACTTCAAATCTAGGGCTTAAAGGTTTTACTTCTTTTTTAAAATGAAGCCACATGACTAAAACCTGATTTGGAAGCCCCCAAAAAGCTGCTCTGTTTGTCCATCTCTCTTCACTGAATTCAAGTTGGCAAGTCACAATGGAAAGACCTCTGGGGAGCGGGGGAGGGGGGGTCAGGAGGCTCTATCTGCAGCTTCATCGTTAATAAGCTCCATAACTCTGGCCAAGTCATTTAGCCTCTCTGAGGCAGGGATGTCAATGAAGCAAGAAGAAGTCAGCACAACATGCCTAAACTTGAAAGAATCATTTGCCAGAGATAAAACTCAAGTGTGGATAATTTAGCCACAGATAACTGAGAATTGCCAATAGAGTTAGATTACCAGCTATCCTACTGCAAAATAGAAGTGCTTTTTTCTAAAAAGTTACTTTTAGGATCTTGTAGTTAGAGTCTAAAAGAATGAGTCCAAGGGATTTGGCTTTTAAAATACCTTCTTATAAAGTTTTATTGGTGAGTTTTGACTTCTCATGTGTCCTAAACCCAATGCCAAAAGAATAAGTTGTTAAATCTTTAATGAGCTGAAAGGAAGGGGCTTACAGTTGTGTCCTTTATCTTTAGGATAGTTTGGTGGCACAGTGGACAGAGCAAGACTAGGAGTCAGGAAGACCTGAGTTCAAATGCTGCCTCAAGCACTTATTAGCTATGTGATTCTGAGGAAGTCATTTAATCTCAGTTTCCTCATCTGTAAAAATGGGGATAGAACTAGCTCCCTTTCAGGGTTGTTGTGAGGATCAAAATTTTGTAAATCTTAAAGCATTATATAAATGCTGGCTATTTTTATTATCTTTATCCCCCAGGTTACTTCTACCAACTCTATAAATAATTATAATTGATGAAGACTGTTTCATAATGATGATGATGATGATGACGATGATGATGATTGGGGGGCTCTTGCCTAAGGACATTAGCAGGTGTTTATTGAGCAAATGAAGATGTCCTGCTTTGGGACCATATATTCTGCACATTATAACTGGAAGACTATCAGTCAAGATGGCTGCCTAAATGGAGTCATACAGCCCAGCTCCCACACACCTACTCTAGCAAAACCCTGAAATTTCCACCAGATACAATAATGATCGAGACATTTGTTGAGAAAGTATAGTCAATGACTTCTTCCATTCCTAATTTCACAAAACCTTACCCAAAAGCCCAAAGGCAATAGGGATGAGACCACCAGGAAGCTTACCACTAGTGCAACCTTAGCCTCCCAACAAGATCAGGAACAAGTATAGCCAGTAAGGTTCTGTGTGTGAAGAAGACATTGCTAGCAAGAAAGGAGGGCCCCCACAAGGACATCCCAAGAAGGGATGAAATAAAAGTGGCCCAGATCTGGTTCAGCACCAGAGATAAGTGAAGATAGAAAGAATCCCTTAATAACCTCCTAAAAGAAATCTAAAGAAGGAAAAGTCCCAGGAATGTCATAGCCAAAATCTAGAACACACACACACACACCCCCTCTATATACATACATATGCATGCACATATACATACAGACATTTGTACACATATGCATATATATGTATATATGTATATATATATATCTTTATACACACACATACACGCGCACACACACACACACACACACACACAGACATATATATTGTAAGCTTGTATCAGTAAGGGAAGATTCATGATATCTGTGGTGACCATGAATATGCCTTCATAGTTTGGAATCACAGAGTATAAGAGACTCTCTATATAGAAGGCAGAAGAAGTAAAACATTTATTCAGACACCGGAAGTTCAAATCTCAAAACTGACAATTCCAATTCGACGTTATAACAATTGTATCCCAAACCCAGTAAGTCTACTTTATCATAATAGCAAGGAAATTAAAATACAATATCACAGCAGGGAGCCAAGCCATCCCAAACCTTCCCCTCTGCTGGGGCCTTCCCATAAATACTCACTCAAGAATCCTAACTGTCTGCTTGCCTACGTCCTTTCCTCTCGAAGTTCTGAGAGCTTGCAGTTCTGAGAGCCCTCAAAGTTCTCTCTCTCTCTCTCTCTCTCTCTCTGTTCTCTCTTCTCTGCCGTTCTCTCTTCTGAGCTTAACGGCTACCTTCAGGGTATAAATACCCTTTTTAAGGGCTCCCTCGGGCTTCATACCTAATCAGCAAAAGGGTGTGGGCCTACCTACAAACAAGCCTCCTCTAATCAAGCTTCCCTTAACTACCTCCATCTGAGGCCTATTAAATGGGCAGGGAAGATTTTTAATCACATTAACACCACAAAGCATAAGACCTGGCAGCTTCTATTATAAATGAGAAAAAAATATTAGAATTCAATATTCCAAAAAGCAAAAGATACAACTTTACAAAGCTGAGTGCAATCCTACAAGAGAGAAAATAGACATTAATGGAATAATATACTTTCAAGCCTTTCTGATAAAAAGAGCTGAGAAGAAACTTTGAAATATAAACACAAGAGTCAAGAGAAACCTAGAAAGGTGAATTCACTTAATCTACTAGAAGGCATTGTATGTTAATGCAGTGCCACTGTAAAGCTGGTAAAAAGTAGTAAGACAGGTAAGGCTCCAGATTTGCCTGTATGGATGTACAACCTCCAGGATGTATGCATACTAAGGTTCAGCTGGGAGACTGGGAATTGGCCTCTTCCCAACCATTTGCTTGCTTTGGCACAGTTAAAATTAAGTTTCCTGAGTCCCTGTTCCTCATTCCTATTAGGCAATTCAGAAAATACCTTTCAGAACCTTATTGGTATTCAGAACCTCAAAACTTAAAGGAGATTTAAACAGAGATTTAAAAAGAAAAGACAGAACACCTAAGGGGCTGATCAACCAGGGAATGGTTAAACAAACTGTGACACATGAATGTAAGGGCACATTACTGTGCCACAAGGACTTATGAAAGAGATAATGTCAAAGAATCCTGAGTGTGGGATTGACCTGATGCAGAGTGAAGTAAGCAGAACCATGAGAATGGTTTATATAAGGACAATGAGACTGTTAAAGAAAAACAAATTTGAAAGACTTAAGAATTCTCACCAAGGCAATGACCATGTCTCCAGGGAATTCATGCATGACCAAGCATGCTACTCACCTTCTGACAGAGAAATTATAGACTCAAGGTACAAAACATGTTTTTGCATATGGCTACTATATGGATTGCGGCAGTTAGGTGGCTCAGTGGATAGAGTGCTGGGCCTAGAGTCAGGAAGACCAAATCTACCTCAGATACTTACTAGCTATGTGACCTTGGACAAGTCGCTTAATCTCCATGCACCTTAATCCATTGGAGAAGGAAATGACAAACCACTCCAGTGTCTTTGCCAAGAAAACTGGGTGTACACTATTGGCATAGTACAGTCAATGGGGTCACAAAGAGTTAGACATAACCAAGTGACTGTGCAATAACAACTATATGGAGTTAGCTTTTGCTTATTTGTTATGGGAGGATTTTTTCTCCTCTCTCAATTTTTAATCAAATGGTAGGGGCTTCAGGGAAGAAGAAAGTGGTTAACAATAGTGATGCTTAAAAGAGAGGCCCATTGAAACGTTTTTTAAAATGCTCACAAGAGAATAGAATTTCAGAAGGAAGCATAGAGGACAATTTTTAACATAAATGCAACGATTTATTACATACTTTTTTTTTAAAGCAAGCAGTATGAAATTGAGATTCCTGGTTTCATATATATATATACGTATATATATATTCATATTGTACTACATCTATAGAAATGCTATGTAAAATGCATAATAAAAAATTAATTAAAAAAACAAAATGGAACTGGAAGCCCATTTTTATTTGATTTCCTAAGACTAAAATAAGCTTACATCTCGTGAAATGCCAGAATGGCATTCTGTATGCCTATATGCATATCTCTATGCCTATATTCTATGTGGCTCCTTAAGAACAATAATATGAGCCCACAGAATCTTTTCAAAATCTTACTGTTTGTTATGGAGTAAAATTAAATTTTTTTAGACTAGTAGGATTCTTGAGGAAATGAAAGAATTTATCCTGGTGATAAATCTTCTCTGGCTCCCCAGCACCTCTAGAACAAAATACGAAATTCTTAGCTTAGCATCTAAAGAACTTCCCAATATGGCTCCTGTCTACCTTTCCAATCTTATTTCAAATTATTCCTCTTAATGTATCCTTCTATCAAACTAGCCCACCAGCTGTTCTTTCAGTGGGACCCTCCACTGCCCACCTCTATCTAACTCCATTGTACATGTGGTCCTCCATGACTAGAATGTATTCTCTCTTCAATTCTATCTTAAATAATGCCTATCTTCCTTCAAAACAGAATAAAACGCCACCTTCCACATAGAGCCATTTCTGATCCCTTCATTTTTTTTTTGCATTATCTCCCTTTTGATATCATGTATATATATATTTTGTATTCATTTCTTCATGTATATATTGTACATCCCTCCTCTCCCCCCCATCCCAGTAGAATGTTAACTCTGAAGGCAGGAACTGTGTCATTTGTGACTCTGTATTCCTAGGACCCGATACAGTACTTTTCACTTAGGAGGGCCTAATAAATATGCATTGAATTGAGATGAGACTGAGTGAAATCACAGCACATTTTATAGATAATTCTATGGTGATCTGGAAATGATTTAGTTATGGTCATGTGCCTGCTGACTTGTTACTCTTTAAAAACCAATCAACCAACCAACCAACCAGTTTTCTACTCCTGGGATGAAATTTGTGCAATTTCTTCTGGGCAAACTCTCAAGTTGTTGGATTATGTATTTCCAACACATGATAACAAGATATTTCAACCACTTTACTATTATTATTTTTTGGCTGCTGCTTAATTCTGAAACTTAAGTTAGCAGTACTTTACAACCTATGTTTATAGAGATAATTGGGCCAAGCCCTCCTCATTGGGAAGCTCCTGGTAGTAGAAACCACTGGCTCCTTGATCTTTAAAAGAAAATTCAAGCTTGCCCACACTTGGCCTTGAGATGAGACTCAATGAGGCCTTTGATGATCACTGTTTGGTTTTCTCACTCTCTTCTTACAGGAAATAGCAGATTGCCTAGGGCCTAACTAGAAAATAGCCCGCTAAAGAAAATGAGGCACAGCCTACCTGCCCATTGAATTTGCCAAATACCTTGCATGGTCATGTCTCCTGGACTGCTTATTTTTGCTATCTCCATGCTGGAACAGAGATTAAGTCAGTATTCATCTTTGTCCAAGGGGAGTTCTTTGGTCCCATCTTGGCCTATCTGCTGCTCTTCAATTGACTATACGTGTTTCAATGCATTGGACTGGGGCAGCCTTTCAGCAATCTCCTACAGACCTCATGATGAGGTATCTGATCTTAATTTTGTTTGAGCCTGCACAATGCCAGAATGTTGTTTTTAGAAGAAGGCCGTTTCCACAGCACAAATGGAGCCAGAGAAAATGTTCTGTCATACAGATTCTCACCAGATATCTGCAAGCTATTCTCCACAAAATTAGACTAGTTGTTAATCTTGCTATTGCCACACTTTAAAAAACCCAATTTAAAGTATGTATTTGCATATCTGTATGTCTATATCAACTCATATGTAGTTTTTAAAGTTCTTTAAAGGACTTTAAATAATTAAAGTTCAAAGTTCTTTTTAAAAGTTCTTATAACAGAGCACACAGATATAACTCACATAAACAAAGAGCTCTTTGGGGCCCTCAGTAATTTTGAAGAGAGTAAAGGGATGTCAACAGCAAAATGTTTGAGAACTACTGGTATAGTAGATAGGGCGGGGCCTCAGAAAGATCTGAGGTCCTGCCTGTAGCAAACACTGACTTTTCTTAATCATCTTCTCCCTCTATACTAAAGTTTTAGAAATCTCTTTCAGATTAGTGGGAGCAACATAATAGCTCTCTTTTTACCCCTGGGTTTAATGATTATATTCTCAATATTATCCTTCTACTTGGCAAAAAGACTGTGAATGGTAACATCAAATTGCGGAGCAAGCCTCAATATTTCCTACAAAAACAAAATCACAGGAACAACAAAATATACATAGATACATGCGTGTGTGTGTGTGTGTGTGTGTGTGTGTATAGTGGTAGGATGAACTACAGGTGTGTCCGCATGTATGAGGACAAATGGGGAAGTACTCCAGGTGGAGTAGAAACTTTTCCCAGGGGAATAATGATTTGGTTTCAATCTGAGATCAAGGCAGTCAGTTCCAATCAAGGGTTAGATTGAATAAAACATCTTTCTACGTCATATTATTTTCAAGGAGAGACTATTGTGTTTTCCTGGCTTCTGGTACTAATTAAGTAACCTCTACCTTACTTGGCAGTACCTGTCACAAAGGGCTTCCCCTTCCTCACTATGTTTATCCCCTACTCACAGAATCACAGAACATGAAGGCTGGAGAAAGTGTGGCCTGGTGGAATTAAGTAACTTTCCCCAAGTCACTCAGCTAGTTATAAACTGTGCTGGAACCAGAACCCACATCTTAATTCCAAGTTCAGGCCCCTTCTCACTCTCCCATGATGTCTCTTATATTGTATTTTACAATATCTGTCTCTCTTGCCCCAAAGAAATAACTTAGATCTGTACAATACTTTCCTTTTTTTTCCGAACATAATTTATTATAGCATTGGAGGTTGAAATGGTGGGGAAGAAGAGGGATCCTTAGAGGTAAATGTGAAGGAAAATATGATGTATTACAGGGAACCTAGGTATAAGGTATTGGGCCTGAAGTCAGAAAGGGACTCATCTTTGTGAGTTGAAATCTGGCCTCAGATACCTCCTGGCTGTGTGACCCTGGGCAAGTCGCTTAACCCTGTTTGCCTCAGTTTCCTCATCTATAAAATGAGCTGGAGTAGAAAATGGCAAACCACTCCAGTATCTTTGCCAAAAAAATCTCAAATTGGAAACAACTGAACAACAACCACCACAACAAAAATGGCGTAGTGGGAAAAGTGGTAGGCTTGGAGTCAGGAGAGACCAGTGTTTGAAACCCACACATGTTAGTTCTGTGGTTGTGGACAAGCCACTGAGTCTGAGTTTCCTCACTGGCAAAATGTGTATAAGAATACATGTGCGTATATGAATAAAAATGACTACAGGAATATCTACTTCATAAGGGTTACTGTGAGGGTCACTTAGCAAATTTAAGCTTATGAATGTCAGCTATTATTTTCTGGCTGAAAGTTGACCTTATAAAATGATATAACATTTAAAATGTCCAACACTTTTTGGCTGACTCTTATTAATAATGATTTGTACCAAATCAACTGACCATGGAGTCAGAGAAAAGCAGACAAGGAATGTTCTCCATTTTACCCATACATTTCTCATTTGGTCTCATTGGTTTGGGCTTGTTGTGTCTTCCTGGATTCTCAGCCAATAGGCGCCCCTTTCTGGAGCTCTTAGGACTGCCCTAACACAAGGTGGCTCTGTTCCAAATGGCAGTCAGCTTGATGAAAAAAAGAAGGGAATTATTCCCCTTTGACATCTGGAATAATAGCTCATCTTAAACGTAAATCTATGAGATGCTAATGCTTGCTCCTATTTGGTTTTGTATTTTAGCACAACTGATCTATAATGCTCACCACAGAACTCTTGTAAAGAAGGGACTTTTCAGGATTCCAGATCGTTCTGATCCAGTAGCATTTGTTCTAATGCCCATACCTCATAAATTTCCCAGTGCTTATCTATTAATCTGACTTCCTGATATTCCTACTTGACAACGTACTTTTCTCAGCTTAAAAAGGCCAACGTCTCCCATTGCATCTGGGGCCATCGCCAGTAGATCTGACCTTTGTCTTGCCACTGGATTCTGATGATTCCAGAGGACAGTGAGGCTGATGACTGCCCAACTCTGCTCACTTAAATCCAATTTACTTGCAAGTCAAGCCACCACCCTCCAGACATCATTGGTCCTCTTCAA
The DNA here is from genome assembly GCA_028646595.1 of Phalanger gymnotis. Classification (NCBI taxonomy): domain Eukaryota; kingdom Metazoa; phylum Chordata; class Mammalia; order Diprotodontia; family Phalangeridae; genus Phalanger; species Phalanger gymnotis. The sequence continues at coordinate 516,468,697 of CM053622.1, forward strand.
GAATGAAGGATAAACAACAATAACGCTTTTCTCAGGCTAGGTTAATATATCCAGAGCTGGGAGGCGCCTCAGAGACCATCTAATTTAAGAGAACTCTCATTTAACAGATGAAGAAACTAAGAACCAAAGACATTAAGTGACTTGCCCAAGGTCACCCAGTTAACTTGGGGGTTGGGAGAAAACGCTGTGGGATTTGAATACAGGGTATTTACTTTAGAGCCAGTGGCTTGTTTCAATATAACCTGGTGCCTCCTCACACTCACTAATTCTAAACAAAGTTTGGGTGCTTTTTAGAGGAACGTGTTGAAAATCCTAAATTCTGACCCTGAGTAGATTTCAGCCCCAAATTACAAATAAATTCCCAGTAACATTTCTATTAAGAACTCCTGATGGAAATTGAAACACAAGGCAGAATTTTTGACTCTCAATTCTGAATTTTTAACCTAAGAGGATGCCTTTACAAACTGTGGAACAATTTCTAGAAAATAGAATATCTCTTTTCTGCTTTATTTTTCCCCATTTCCCCAATGGCTATGTATAATCTGTATCTTCTGAGGGGAAATATTTTACCTCAGCTCTTAATCCATTTTGACAAAATGCTATAATTATAACACTTACCAAACTGAGGAAGGTAATCTTTTTCAAAAGAGCAGATGTCCTTTTCAGATGCTGTTCTACCATAGGTTGCAGAATAAATGTTGAGAAACTTTGTCTCATGGCAGTGAAGTTTCAGCTCTTGGTTTTCACAGACAGTTTTGGTTTTGAATTCATCTGAAACCAAAACAAAATGAGGTGGTACCATCAGAAAGTGGCTTTTTTCAGCTGCCTTTAGAAGTTCCTAGAAGTTCTCAGTCTTGCCACCCAAACGGTGAACAAAAGACTTGGTGATTCCTAGCATCTGTTACTCTTTTCTTTGGTCACTCTGGCACAATGATTTCAGGGGGCAGTGAAGTAGGAAAGTCTTTTATCTTCCACTGGTATGAAGATCACAACTGATCCTGTCTAATTTTTGTCCATATCTTTCCATAAATCTTTCATAAAGAATCTACTCAATCAATCAAAAAGCATTTATTACATGCCAACTATATGCTAGGCAATATAAATTGTATACATTGTTTCCCTGATTCTGCTCATTTCACTCTGGAGATGTGAACTAGCAACTGTTTCTACAGTACTGCAGCATCTGCCTCCTCAGTCATCATAGCTACTGAAGACCCAGAAAAAAAAGTTGTAATCACCAAAGTCATTGGCCTGTTAAATAATTCAAAGTCAGAAATGGATGGTGTTATCAGTGAAAATGACACGAAAGCAGATGCATTGTCACCTGCTTTAAAATGGTGGCATCCTAAGGTCTCTGAGGCCTTTAAATCTGACTTGCCACTGAAACCTACTACATTTTCTGCTTTCTCCTATTAGGATGTGAGTTGTCCCTTGAAATCAGGGACTGGTTTGCCTTGCATGCGTGCATGCATACATGCATGTACACACATACAGATATGTATACATATATATGCATACATATACACATTATTTATTTTTAACATTTTTAATAAATAAATTTATTTTTAGTTTTCAACATTCAATTCCATAAGTTTTAAATTTTCTCCAACCCCCTCCCCTCTCCCCTCCCCAAGACAGCATGCAATCCGAAATAGGCTCTATATATACATTCTTATTAAACATATTTTCACATTAGTCATTAACATTAATTTTTTTTAAATTTTGAGTTCCTAATTCTCTCTTTCCTTCTAGTCCCTCCTCCACCTACTGAAAAAGCAAGCAATATGATGTCAATTATACATGTGAAATCATGCAGAACATTCCTATATTAGCCATGTTGCAAAATAAAAAGAAATCCTGGCTGTTTTTCAATTTGTATTTTCAATACTCAGTATAGTGTTTTGTATATAATAAGTGCTTAATGCATGCTTTTTCATTCATTCTCTCTACAAGCTTTCTCCAATGCATATATAAAGGGGCATTCAGTTTCCCTCTAGCTAGTTAATATAACTAAGGATGAAGAGATGTTAACATATATTAATAAAGTGTTAACACGTGGTGATCCTTTTACAAAGTGTGTGACCACACTGCTAACAGAAAATGTGTGCCTCACTACCACTGTACTCTGAATTTGAATTCACTTTTCCCCAGGATACTGTATGTATTGGGAGAGTGGACCCTGAGTTAATTGGGTAAATACTGTACTGCTACTGCTATCCTAAAAGTTAATGCGCCTACTGGCTTAACAGCAGGGACTTGTGGTCTACAGTACTAGGACTATAACTCCACAGGGTAATATTAGAACCTGAAAGTAGTCACCCTGGCCCAAACGACTCATCCTGCAAACCTATAAAGCTCAGTTTCCAATTCTCAGCTACCAGGTACATAGCTCTGTCTTGAGTACACAGCCAGCTCTCTTCTTTAGTGAATACAGACAAACATAAAGTGAATAACTTGTCATACACATTATGCTCTCTGGGAAGGTAGGTATTTCATTTTCATCTCAGCTCTTTCCTCTCTGAGCAACTCATGAGCTCCAGATCTCCTGGCCAGTCAGGAAACAGCTTAGGTATGCAATGTTCTTTAAGTGCTAGCACTTCTCTAGGGAGGTCTTCTAAGCTCAGTTTCACACCATCATTTGCCTACTGGCACTTCAAACTGTCCTATGGACATCTCAAACTCAACAGGCCCAAAACATAACTCATTATCTTTCCCTTCAATGAGCCAGCCAATCCACAAGCATTTATTAAACCCTTAGGATGTGTTAGGCACTGTACTAATCACTGGGAAAACAAATGCAAATAGAAAAACAGTCCCTGCCCTCAAGTAGCTTACATTCTAATGGGGAAAGACAACACATAAATTGAAACTGAAAAGGAGGATGGAGTGATGAGAAAGGTCCCCTGGAGGGGAATATGATAGTGGAAGTCCAGATTGCAGCCAGGAGAGGAATGAGAGACATGGCTGCCCTTGGAGCTCTCCTTAAATGGGGGTTTTGAGAGAAGCCACCCAATCAGAGTGAGGACACAAGGGCAGAGGGTACATCCAATGAACGAATTCCAGGGCTGGAGTGCAGCTTCAGAATGAAGATCTGGGCATGACAGGAGAAGTCCATACAGCAGCCTGGACCAGTCCTTAGGGTTCATACCCTCCTTGTCATCGCCAATCCAATATCTATTCAGTTGCCAAATCTTGTCATTTTTATCTTCGTAACATCTCTCATCTATGTTTTCTCCTCTTTACTTCCATAGTTAGTACCTGAATTGAGGCCCTCACCAGGCTTGGACTATTACTGCAATAGCCTCCTATTTGATCTTCCTTCCTCAGGCCTCTTTCCGCTCAAATCCATCCTCCACACAGCTGCCAGAGTGATTTTCCTAAAGCACAGATCTGATTTCATTCCTCTCCATGAACCCCAGTGATTTCCTATTACCTGTAAAATCAAATATAAATTTCTCTCTTTGGCATGTAAAACCCTTTCCAAACTGGCTCTATCATTTTCAGTCTAAGCGGTCACGCTGAGACTTAAATATTTCCAACATTTAACGGTTACCCTGTGAATTTAAGAGGTGCCGCCAACTGTAGTGCTACTTGGAATAGGAGTTAACTGCTGCAGGGATCATCCTAGAGCCTGAAAGCCTAAGCCATGATTGAGCCGACCAGAAGATTTGGAGCTTGAGTGGTTGCTCAGACAGCGCAGGCTGAGGGAAAAGTGAAATCTGGTCAGTTGTCTCATTAGTTACCACTGAGTCTTTCCAATGTTCTAGGAGAGTCTAATAAGAGTGATAGGCTACTGGTTCATGTCTCAAATATTTGTCAATCAGCAACAAACATCCATTAAGAATTTACTACGTTTCTGGAAATGTACAAAGCACTAAGGATATATAAAGGACCTTAAGGGTACTTTGTGTTTTAATCATTTTTTTGGTGGTGGAGGTAATAAATAGCAGTCCCATACTTAATATTCATTACTTTGTACATCAAGCAACTTTTACAGAAGGAATTTCATTCCTTTTGGGATACCTTAGACATGAGTCATACCTAGGTTTTATTTAAAAGATTTTCCCCAGGACTCTGAGATGGGAGCATAATGAGCCACATGAATGTGAGAAAAAGCCTGAATCTCCCCTCTCTGTGGTCAGCGTTCTTAAGGATTGAACAAGATTCATGTTAGCCCAGAGCTGGGACCTGGTACTTTTCAAAAATTTGAAGAACTAAAACCAAGTTACTGCTGTATGCCTTATAAATAATACCAAAGTTTTGCCTGTTTTCAAAAGACAGTAGTATAGGCACACCAAAAGTAACTTACTCTTCCAAATATGAGGGCATAAAAAGAAATTTAAATACCTTTCCAAGTCAATTGGTCAAAAAATGGTTGCTGTCTTTCATACCTGAAGAGGACCAAAATGACAAAATGTTGGGGTCAATACACAGTGTCTCCAACGACAGCTGATCAGACCAACACAAGCTTAGAAGGCTCTACCACAGTTCAGACACAAATAGGCTGTGTGAACATTTGAGATGGAAATATCTCTAAATGTGCATATCTCATGTTTCTTTTGAGCTACTGCAAGAAATAAAAATAAAAAAAATTTAAAATAAATAAAGCAATAAAACCCATCCCTGACTTGACGATAGTTTCCTTTATTTGCTTTTAATCAAAATTTCTAGAATCAGATAAGCTTTTAAAGTTGCTTGCAGGCGGCGGAGGTGGCTACTTCCAGAGCTCCAAGACCACAGACTGTGGAGACAATCAAGTGGCTTATTAGAGTGGGAGTGCAGGGATCTCTTTGCTGGCACCGAGGCAGCTTTCTTTTGCTTTTCCCTGCTTGGATCTGGGTTTCAGTCCTGCCTGGGGGTCCTTGGGGGAGGAAGAGGTGTGGCAGAGCTTGTGGTGGCTGTGGAGACAGAGTCTTCCTGGTAGTTACATAGCAGAAAGTAGTGCTTGAGATCACTCACAGACCAGAGCACAGGCCAGGAGAGGAGGACCTCTCATTGGATCATACCACCTCAGAAGAACTAAAAATTACAGGTGCCTAGAAGTAGCTCTGAAAACAGCAGCTCAAAACCCCTGAAGCTTGGGACAGAGCACTCTACACTCTGGAAGCAGTCATACCCTGACAAAGAGTTCAAAAGTCAAGTAACTGGCTGGGAAAATGAGCAAGCAGCATTAAAGAACTCAGACTATAGAATTTTTCTTTGGTGACAAAGATGTTCAAAACATACAGCCAGAAGAAGTCAACAAAATCAAAGAGCCTATATCAAAAGCCTCTAAGAAAAATATGAAGTGGTCTCAGGCCATGGAAGAGCTCAAAAAGGATTTGGAAAATCAAGTAAGAGAAGTAGAGGAAAAATTGGGAAGAGAAATGAGAATGATGTAAGAAAATCATGAAAAATGAGTCAACAGTTTGCTAAAGGAGACCCTAAAAAATACTGAAGAAAATAACACCTTAAAAATAGACTAATGATGTGTATGATTTATGAGACCTCAATATCATAGTAGCTGAAAGGAATATGCATATATATATGTATGCATATATACACGGATGTGTGTGTGTCTATGTATGTATGTATGTATGTAGGTGTATATATATATATATGTATATATATATATATATATATATAGACAGAGGGCACAGGGTGAGTTGAATATGAAGGGATGATATTTAAAAAAATAAAATTAAATTAAGGGATAAGAGAGGAATATATTGAGAGAAGGAGAAAGGGAGAGATAGAATGGGTAAATTATCTTGCATAAAAATGGCAAGAAAAAGCAGTTCTCTAGAAAGGGAAGAGGGGGCAGGTGAGGAGGAATGAGTAAATCTTGCTCTCATCGGATTTGACCTGAGGAGGGAATACCATACACACTCAATTGGGTATCTTACCCCATAGGAAAGAAGGAGGAAGAAGATAAAAAAGAGGAGATAATAGAAAGGAGGGCAGACAGGGGGAGGAGGTAATCAAAAACAAACATTTTTGAAAAGGGACAGGGTC
>CM053622.1:516474790-516487530 GCA_028646595.1 Phalanger gymnotis
TTAAAAACAGACGTTTAAAAACAACAAAAAAAAAGTTTTTGCATGCAACTAGGAAATAAGATACACAGGTAATGGGGCATAGAAATTTATCTTGCCCTACAAGAGAAGAAGGGAAAAGGGGATGGGAGGGGAGTGGGGTGACAGAAGGGAGGGCTGACTGGGGAATGGGGCAACCAGAATATACGCCATCTTGGAGTGGGGAGGAGGGTAGAAATGGGGAGAAAATTTGTAATTCAAACTCTTGTGAAAATCAATGCTGAAAACTAAATATATTAAATAAAAAGAACTAAAAAAAAGGTAAAATGCAGATAAGAAATTAGAAAAGGTTTCATGTAGCAGATGAAAGAATGGGAAGTGAGTTAGACCTAGTGTCAGGAAACTTGTATTAAAAAATATTCCTGTAATTTAGCTGTTAACCAAGGAAAAGTCTGTAAACATCTCTAAGCTTTAACAATAAAATGTGCATAATAATGCTCATTAAGAAAGTTGCTTGTAATATGTATTTATCAATATTACTTTTATCTTTGGCTCTCCAAGATTGAACCAAAGGGAATGGACTCACTATAGACAGTAGGAATAAATAAATTGCAGTATATTACCAATAATGACTTGAATGCTAGAAGTCAAATAAAGAAAAACATCTATGATGCAGCAAGAGTGAAAGTTAACATTTGGACAGCCAGCATTTTGAACTGATAATTAATGAATCATTAAAAGAGCTAGAAGAAGGTCTTTAGTTTACTGCATAACTTGTCTGTGAAGGACTTATGGGAAAACATGGCCAACATATGAACATTAAAAAGGCAGTGCATCTATATCAGTGGAATGAGTCTCCACCGAATCTATTGAACCATGGTAAAAATTACTTCAGTTTACTAAAAGGAACAAATGAGTTACTTTTGACAAGAACATAGCACAAAACTAACACTAAGTAACATTCTAATATCTAAGAATGCCAGAGGAAGTTTTTCAAACTGATTTTTAAAGTAGGAGGAAGCATTAAATCCAGGACCTCTCCTGAACAAAGTGAAGCAGCGAAATCCAATCAGAAGGAAGACAGAGTTGAGAAAAGGCATTTCTGTACTCTTGACTACACTTTGGAGAGATTGTGTACTCCTTTATTACTCTCCTCATGGAGGATTTGGCCATTCACTACAATACATTCAACTTCCCATCACAAAAATAATATCTACAAATCATAGAGATCACAACTTTCTGGCATTTAGCTTGATGCAGATTTGTACAATGTTATATTTTTCAAATGTTCGTCATCGTGCCCCTCTGCACCCTGGGCAGCTACACCTTTCCCATCCCTAGTCTTGGCTTTACATATCATAGAGTTTTATAATAACATAGAGTATTTTTAAAAATCACATGGATTGGGAATTGCAGAACTTTCATCATGAGCTTGAATAAAATAAATAACTATAACAAATTACACAGCCCTCAAATATATGCCCACCAAAAAAAGTACTTACTAGGTTTGCATTTAAAGGAGACCAAGAGGTATTTAGTAGTTCCTGGACAAAGGTCAGGTCCAAAAACACGACTATTGACAAGAAGCTCACAGGCTCTCTGGTTCTGGCACTCATCCAGTACTTTCTAAAATAATAAGCAAAAAGGATAGCCTTGAAAAATATACAAGTCTGTAACACAGCTAAAACCTGAGCTGCAATTATATTCTGGTAGAAGGAAACATTTTGCTACAGAACACACTGTAAAGCAATTGTTGGCTTTTGGGGTGGTTGTGGGTAATCAGCTTGACTCTTTGTCTCATCGTGCATAAGTAAAAATGCCTAGTCAAATTGCCTAGTCAAATATTGGCAAGATCAGGTGAGAAAACCCCCCTATCCGGTTTTATTTATTACACCATTGCTAGTAATCCTTAAAAATCGTTAAAAAAATCCTAGCCAAAGGCTAACCGAGTACCAGAGAACATGAGCAGAATCGTGGAAGGTTTGAGCCAAGAGCAGTGCTATGCTGATGTTTAATAATTGGTCTGTGCATGTACACATATATGTATATACACAAATATATACATGTGTATGTGTATACACACATATGTCAGTAATAAATCAAGTCCTTATGAGTTGTGTTTGTCAGTTTTGGAGGTGTTCATTCTGAAAATTTAACTATGGGCTCTCAAAGTGGTATGAGCGGGCTTCAGCACACCTCTGGCTAGAAGGGAGTTTAACAATGATCTATTCCAGCTCTTTTTGACGGATAGCTAAGGAAACTTCTTTAGAGAGGTTAAGTGGCCTGGTCAATGTCACACAGTGAATTCCTTATTCCTAGACATGATCCCTTCACAATGGGATGAAATGATGGCCATTTGTAGCAATCTGGAAATCCAAACTCTACCTTTGCCTTCTATTACTGTTAACCAAGACACAAAGTTACACAGGATGTTGACTTTACCCTCCAAATCTTAAAATGAAAAATTTTGGGGATGCATTTCTTTTATGATATAATTTTTACATTTCCAGTAGAATACTCTTCAAATCTCTTTCCAAAATTTGGTTTAGAAGCTTTTTTGTCTCTGTCTATGTCTCTCTTTGTTACCATCAGCTTGCATGTTTCTTAATGAATCTATTTTGCAAATGCTCACTGAGGATTCTTTGTCCCAGATAAGGTCCTGTTATAGCACAGTATTCCAAAACCTAGTCACAAAATGTAACAAAACTAGTCTAACAAGCACATGCATCTTAGACTTGATTCCAGTAAAAGGACATTGACTGCTATAAAATTATTCTTTAAGAATTCGGTCCATGCCTTCTGTTATTCCTTTGGCTGAATGTCAGACTTAAATTACCAAATATTTTCCAGCCTTACTTCTTCTATCATGATGCACTAAATATCTCCGTGGGCCTGTTGGTTGTCCACATCAAACAATATCAATTTACATATCAGCTATAAAGTAAGATCCACACCTAAGTCAAGAACCCGACTCAGGAAACTGCAAAATTTCATGAGACTGCATTTTTTTTCCCCTGATGATTATCTGTACTTTCACATGGCCTACAGGTCATTGTTAAATTATCCAGTCCTTTAGATAATGCTGAAGGAGAAGCAAGCTGTACTTTCAGAAGAGGCTCTATTGAAAGTGCATTACCATCGCTTCTTGGCTGGTAAATACTCTGAGTAGGGATTTCCTGTTGACATTAACTTATGGACTCCCAACAACTGTTATCATTTCTGTGGGAACACTTCAATATACCCTCTGTGGTGACATTCAGCCTAGCCTCAAGCTACCAAGGTTGAAATAAAGGCACCAAAATAATCCTTTGTCTCTATAATAAGTTGACTAAATTTTGAGATGGTAACAAACAAAAATAGTCTAAAAATCATTTTTTATTATTCCTGGTCAATGGCCAGTACCAGAGAGATAGGCAATTAATTGTTTGTACTATAGAATCATAAAGTACCAGACACAAGACTTTGAAAGGGGTGGAACTTTCAGCTTTTTGGAGTTTTCCATAAAATTTTTTTATTGGGCTGAGGAAGGCAGTAAATTGCCTAGGTACCAGGGTTTGTATGCCAGGGGTCAGTATGCCAGGAATTAGTGTGACAGGAGAGAAGTAATAGAAGTCAAAACATAAGTCAAAAGCACCTTCAAAATAGGTAGTTAAGAGGAAAGGATGCCAAGAAGAAATGTAGTTAAGGACCCCTGTGGGACAGATATTGGCTTAGTTTTTAAAATGCAACATTATGTTTTATTGTATTTTTATTTGTTTTGTTAAATATTTTCAAATTACATTTTAATTTGGTTATGTTTATACTCAGGAGTGGCCCTCTGGCTGAGTGTTTGACACCACCAAGACCCAGTAGCAAAGTCCAGAAGTCAGACCAGTAAATTCATTTCAAACACACTCATTCTAGTCACTCAATGGAAGCCATAAAGAAGAGTGAAAAAAAATGTATAGGTTTCTCATGTTGGGTGTGATTTCAGAGGAACACTTTTGAGTCTGAAGGGAAACTGCACTGTAGGTAGGAAGGAAGGAAGAAAGGAAGGAAGGAAGGAAGAAAAAAGGAAGGAAGGAAGGGAGGGAGGGAAGAAAGGAAGGAAGAAAGGAAGGAGTGAAGGAAGGAAGGAAGGTAGGAAGGAAGGAAAGAGTGAAGGAAGGAAGGAAGGAAGAAAGGAAGGAAAGAAGGAAAGAAAAGAGGATGGGAGAAAGAGAAGAGGAGGAGGATGAAGGGAAGAAGAAAGGAGGAAGTATGTATTATGCACTTACTATGTTCAAGGCATTGCAATAAGCCAAGACTTTACACATATTACTTCATTTGATCCTCAACAACCCTAGAAGGTAGATGCTATTATTATCTCCGTTTTACGGCTGAGAAAACTGAGGCAGTCCAGGGTCACACAGCTACTAAGGCTAGATCTGAACTCAGGTCTTCCTGAAATCAAGTCCAACACTTAATTCATTGTAGATGGTGTAGTGGAAAAAGCTTTGGACTTAGACTCAGGCAACCTCTGAAGTTGGATCCTGCCTCCAATGTTCATGTGCTATCTGACCATGGGCAAGTCATGCAGCCACTCTGAACCTCAGTCTCCTCATCTAGAAAATGGGAATAGTAATAGCACTTGACTCTCAGAATTATTGTGAGGATCCAATAAGTTAATGTATATAAAGTGCTTTGCAAAACTTAAAGCCTTATCTAAACATTAGTTATTTTCATTGCTGTTGCTATTATTAATCCTATCTCTCCCTCTCCCCTGCCCTTAAATATGACAGGTTCATTTTTTACCTAAGGTTCCTATGGCTAATGAAAACCAATGTATTTTCCTATTTGTTCTCTAGTACAGCCAGGTCATACCACATTAATTTCAACAAAATTAAAAGAATACTTGAGGAATATTTTTTTTTATCTAAAGTCAAGTGACTTTTAGAGGCAATGTAGTATAATGTAATGAGCAATGAATTTGGAATCAAAGGGCCTGGGTTCGAATGCTAATCCGACCCCTCACTCTTTGTGTGATAGTGCACAAATGCAGTTTATTTCTCTAGGGCTTAAGTGCTTGCCTAACAAAATATATTTATTGTTTATCCAGAAGTATCACTAACCTTCTCTTCTTATCAAAGTACTTATGGAACCCATGGACTGTAAAATTGAAACTCAATATACTTGTGTCTCGCTTTATACAATAAATACAATGTGTAAACTAAACTGAATTTTTGTTATTTGAATAATACTTAAATTATTCTCAGGAAGCTTTCTATAGAAAGAATTCCACTGCTAATCTCTTTGTAAAGCAAATGATCCTTCCACTCCCAACCACCAATTTATCATTTATGTAAATCCAGAATCTTACAGATTGGGTTTGCTTTAAAGTGAAGTACATCCGAATTTTACACAACATGTATATTTAATATATATGTATACATAGGTGTGTGCATTTTAAAAATCATTCTGGCATTCAAAAAATATCTATAAAATGCAATACCTGCAGAGCTGTGGGTGCCACACAGGTTAAATGGTCTTTCATCATGGTTGCAGGCTGCTGTGAATTACACATTTGGTAATCTTGACCATAAAATGCTGACTGGACACTAATTGTAGAATGTCGAGGGCACTGGAGACTCAAACGGTTACCATCACAAGCATACACAGTGTGGTTTTGCAGAAGTTTGGTTAGGTAACCTAGAAAATAGTTAACAGTTAACAACGATCCCAGGAACACAATTTCTTCAAATATGAGGAAAAGAAGAGGCACAATGGAGACTGAAGTGCTCTTACTCTGGGGTGCATTAACTTGTTTTTAAAAAAATATTTGATAACCGTTTTTCAATATAATTGAGGGCAACGAAGTAGCACTATAGATAGCAAACACTGGACCTGGAATCCAATCAGGGAGACCTGAGTTCAAATCTAGCCTACCTGTGTGACCCTGGGCAAGTCACTCAATCTGTTTGCCTCAGTTTCCTCATCTGTAAAATGTAGATAACAGTACCTACCGACTAGGGTTGTTGTGAGGATCAAAAGTGATCCTGTTTGTAAAACATTTAGCACACAGTTTGGTACATAGTAAGTGCTAAACAAACGTTAGCTATTATTGTAAGTGCCTTCCTTTGTAGTCCTATGTATTTTGTTTCACCCTTATAAAAACATTCAGAGTAAGGCTCTATAGGCTTCACCAGACTGCCAAAGGGCTTCATGGCACACAAGAAAAGTTAAGAAACCCTGGCTATAGAGCATCTGACTTGCAGTCAGGGATACTCGGGTCCGAATTCCACCTCAGACAATTTCTGGCTTGTGACTATGAGTAAGTCATTTAACTTCCTCAGTTTCTTCATCTGTAAAATGGGGATAATAAAAGTACCTACTTCACAGGATTACTATGAGGCTCAAATGAGATGATGTATGCAAAGTGCTCTGTAAACCTTAATACACTATAAAAATGTGAAATCTTATTATTATTTTCAACCGCCAAAAGCTTATTTTTCATTGTGAATAGCAGCAGATTCATCTTGGCTCACGATTTTAGGAGGTCCGGAGATATCCATAAAATTCAGCCTGACTGCAATGGGAAAGTACGAATAAAGCCATTTCCTAGAGTCAGGGGTCCTGTGTCACCAGGAGGCTATAAACTTTCAGACAATGTATAGAGCCTGAGGCTCCAGTGCCTTATAATGCTTGGAGACAATTTTTCTCAAGAGTGAGAATTAAGTCAAGACCCAGTGTTATCAAGAAGGTTCTGAAGTACCTACTGTTACAGGAAGAAACACCCCCACAAATTCAAGGATTTCTGTGTAAATGCCACTTAGGCACGTAGCTGCCTGCCCCTAGTGAGTCATACTCAAACTCTCTTATCTTCGTCCATTGGCTAGTGCCATGCATTCTTGTATGGACAAGATACATGTTTATTACACAACAGTTCCTGTGACAACTGGGTCATGAAAGACTGGGAAAGTTACACATAATGAAGACCTGTTGGGGATGAGGTCTCTGAAGAAGAGATGGGTTGGAAAGTAGAAGAATGGGGAGAACAGGAAAAGTCACAACTTCCCAATATTTTCTCCATTGTGATGGTGTTTAATAGCTTCAACAACAACAAAAACAGTCTAGTGCTCCAGAGCTTTTAAGGGTATGTAAGATGCTTAGCATCTGGCAGTAGAGAATGAATGAACACCATTCAGAAGCTACTGCGATACTATGAGGGAGGCCTTTTTCCCACTTTGAGGAAGAGTGAAAAGCCATGGGAGGGTCTGGAATATTTCTCATAAGGACAAAAAGGTTCACCCAAGCTGAGTGAATCTCTTTCCTCCCTCTCACACCTAATGAGGTCAAGAGAATGAGGCAGCTGGGAAGAGAGCCAGGGACTTTCTGATGAGGTGTGTGGGAGATAAGTTTGGCAACCGTTGGCTTCTAAGAGGGAGAAGTCTCTCTTAAAGTAAAAGGAAAAGAGTCCTCTCTTGGTGGAGTTAGGAGTTCTTCCAAATGCCTAGATTTCTACTGAAAATGATGTATGCTTGAGTTTCTTCAACTGTCCTAAAATCCTGCAAATTACTATATTCAGTAGCAAAAGGCCTCCAAGTGAGCCTATTGGTTCTCTAAACCTGACTCAAACTTCCAAATGACTGTGAGAACTTTGTTCTGAAGGAGATACTCTGCCCAATTAGGAGTGTTTAATAGATATGTTATGTTAGACACTCAAGTCCTACGTTAGGTCTCAAATCTCAAGCTCTCATTTCTCTCTTTTCTCACACCCTCTCCTTCTGGAAAACCATCAGGATTAAGGCAAACATGAGCACATCTGAATTATAATCTATATCAGAAGCAAATATAATGAAAGGTGCACTCAAGGCTTAGATGTGATTCAGAATAACTAGCCAGACCAACATGATTTTCTTCACACTGCACAAATGGCCAGAGACAAGTAACCACACAAAAATCAAGATAGGCCTTCAAGCTCCATTCCTTCATTTATTGGGGTATATATAAAACAGGACAGCACTGGACAAAATGCCCAAATTTACGTTCAGGTTCTCCACCTTCTCTTTCCCAACTGCCCCACCTTTTCTTTTCTTTTTTTTTTTCTTGCAGGGGGGAAAGCAGGGCAATTGGGGTTAAGTGACTTGCCCAAGGCCACACTAGCTAGTAAGTGTTCAAGTGTCTGAGGCCAGATTTGAACTCAGGTCCTCATGACTCCAGGGCGGATGATCTACTCACTGCACCACCCAGCTTCCCCTGCCTCACCTTTTCAATGGAATTCAGTGCCTTTAGGCTGTCCTATGGCAGCTAGGTGGCACAATGGATAGACACTGGGCCGGGGCCAAGAAGACCTTATTTAAAATCTCATTTGAGATACTTACTAGCTGTGTGACCTTGGACAAGTCATTTAACCTATGCCTCATTTTCCTCATCTATAAAATGGGAATAATAGCAAAATGAGAATCTTTTTTAAAGCATTTAGCACAGTGTTTATTCCAGTATCAACCCCGTAGCCAAGGAAAGCGTTGTAAAGTGTCACATCCTCTCAAGGCTTTGCTTATCATTGAAGAATTACTGATGATGACTACTAATGATGAATTGATTCTTATTGAAATGATCCTGCTTTAATGTGCTATCACACCCAGTGAACTGATTTGCATTTGGATTGGAATCTTCAGGGAGATGCGATGGCTTAATCCCCAAATTACATTTAAAGCAAGATATTTTGTACTTAGTAGAGCACTGTGGAAGGGCAGCGAGGAACACATCAATCACATTACACGGGGTATTCTGCAACTACTTTTATGCAAAACATCAGCACCCACACTGTTTTGGAATAATGATGGCTGGTTCTACAGCTGATATTCCTCTAGCCTTTCTGAAGATGCTTGAAGATGAATTTTTATACAGCCTCAGTTCCTAATTGATTTGATATAGAGAATACGGGAAGGCAGAGTGCATGGTGGAAAGACTGCTAGATACAGAGTAAAGACGACATGGGTTTAAATTTCAACCTCACCAACTACAACTGGATGACTTTGGGCACAATAGTGGAATATATTGGAATGAGTGTTGAATTTAGAGTCAGAGGCCCTGGATTTGAATCCTGCCTTGATCACTTACTATCTGTATAACTTTGGGACAAGTCATTTAGTCTCTCTGGGTCTCAGTTCTTTGTCTGTATATTAGGAGGGATTTGATCTCCTCTCACCTCATCCCACATTTGGCTTACTCGCTGTAGAAGAAGAGAAGAACGTATGAGGTACTGATGCAGGGACAACATACTAACACCCAGTAATCACCTCTCTCTGATCGAGTCTGCAGGGGAAATCCAATTGGCTGGAAGGAAAATTATCCACATCCCTCAGGGCTTTAAATAGCTAAGTCTTCAGGCAGTTTAGAGGACAGAATTAGAGCTGTCAGTAGAGGAGACTTGTGCAGTCAGGAGGGAGAGCGGCAAGCCTCTCCCTGCCTTTCCGCATCTGCCGTGGCATCCAGCCGTAGAGCTACCTGCCCAGAAAGAGACAGCTCATGATTAAGGCTGATAGTTCATCAGTTTGGGGAAACTGAGGCAGGAGCCAGCAATCCCCAGAAGCACACACATCCCCATCAAGACACAGATCCAGGAAGGCTATCTCTCCAAGCCAGAACCAACTTCAAAGAGAATAACCTCTGACAGAAGAGGAAAGCTAAGGACTCAAGAGAGCTAACCCTGGCCATCCAGAGTCAAGCTTCAAAAAGGAACAGACGCTGGGAGTCCAGTTGAGCAATTTGTCTGGTAGAAATGTGGTATTCAGTGGAGCTTCATGAGTCCACATGGAAAGAAAGGTCATTTGAGGCTCTGTAGGTCCAGGCAGCTGTGAGTGGCCATGGCCACATTTTCCAAATGTATGCTTTATGACCACTGTACTCTAAATCTGCATCCACTCTTCTTACAGATGCCATGAGGATTGGTGAGAAAGCATGTTCCAAATTTAAGAGGGGAATGTTTTGTAGCTATTGGTCTTACTATGCCATTTTAGTAAATGTCTTTGCTAAGAGCTAGCTGTCTCTACTGGGTATTAATGGGAAGCATACAGGTGGGACAGTTGAACAATAATGTTAGGAGTGGTGCCCCTGAACCTAAGAGCAGCCTTCCTCTATGGACACAACCTGCAAGAATAATGTACACTAGGTAAGTTTGACTGAATTGCCTCTAATTCTGAAAATCACTTAACATCTCGGGACCTAAGTTTTCCCATTCATAAAATAAGGAGGTTTGACTAGGTGATGTCTAAGAGTCATTTGCAGCTTTAGTATGAGGAAGTAAATGGCCTCTAACCAAATTATTTAACCCATACATACTCTCTCCCCTCACAGATGAATAAAAATACCCTTTCATGGCTGATTATTGTGTTATCTACCAATCAAACAAGCAGAAAGATGTCTTAGTGTACAGAAGATATTAAACTTACCCTTTAATAAATGAAAAACTATCATAGGTTAAGATTTTTATAATGTTTCAAGGACTTGCTCAAAGGCTAACTTCTTCATGAAACAGTCTTTGATCTTACCAGTTGGAAGTCAATCAATTCCCCTCCTCCAAGCTTCTATAAGACTTTATATCGACTTCTGTAATTACACTTTTATATTCTACCTGATGTTACACAGATATCCACACAGCTCATCTTTCCTCCTAGAGGAGAAAATTGTTGCAGTGAGAAGCACAGAGAAACTCATTGGCACAAATGGAAATAATACCCTTATTATGTCTATACTCCAAGGAAGTCAAAGAAAACAGAAAAGGATCCACATAGATTAAAAAAAAATTATAGCAGCTCTGTTTGTAGTAACAAAAAATTAGGGGGTAGAGCCAAGATGATGGCTGAAAAGCAGGGACTTGCTTAAGCTCTGCCCTAAATCCCTCCAAACACCTGTAAAAAATGGCTCTGAACAAATTCTAGAGCTATGGAACCCGTGAAATAGTAAAGGGAAGCAGGTCTCCAGCCCAGGAGAGGCTGGATGGTTGCTGAGAAGAGTCTATCTCAGGGTGCTGGGAGTGAGCACAGCTCAGTGTGGGCCGTGCCAGGAGAGATCAGACTGGGAGTCAGCTGGAACAAGCCTCAGGGCCATGAATCATTGAGCTGTGGCAGTTACCAGACTTCTCAACCCACCAATGCCAAAGACCACAGAGCAGGTTAGTGGGAAAACTGCTGAATAGGGTTAGAAAGCAGTCTGGCCCCAGCCCTGAGGGTGGTGGAGGTGGCGCAGCAGCAGCAGCAGGAAGCTCCCGTGCCTGCTTCCAGAGTTCCAATGTCAGATGCTTCCTGAGTCCTTGGCTCACATGGTGGGAGGAATCAAGTGTGGACAGGAGCAGGAGTGAAAGGAGTGCTTTGCTGGCACAGAGGCAGGTTCTCTTGCTGTGCCCTGCTTGGATCTGGGTCACAATCTTGGTTGGCAGTTCTTGGGAGAGGAGAAGTGCTGCTGTGGCAGAGCTTACATTGACAGTGGAGTAGAAGTAGCTCTAAAAACAGCAGCACAGCCCTTAAAGCTTGTGACAAAGCACCCTCTTCTCTACAAGCAGTCATACATACCCTGACAAAAAGCTCAAAGGTCAAATAGTTGGCTGGGAACATGGCCAGGCAGCAAAAAAGGATGCAGACTCATCAGACTTTAGAATCTTTTTTTGGTGACAAAGAAGACCAAAACATACAGCCAGAAGAAATCAACAAAGTCAAAGAGCCTATATCAAATGTGTCCAAGAAAAATATAAGTTGGTCTCTGGCCATGGAAGAGCTCAAAAAGGACTTGGAAAAGCAAGTAAGAGAAGTAGAAGAAAAATTGAGAGGAGTAATTAATGAGAGAGATGCAAGAAAACCATGAAAAACAAGTCAATGACTTGCTAAAAGAGACCCCAAAAATCTGAAGAAAATAATACCTTAAAAAATAGACTAACCCAAATATCAAAAGAGCTCCAAAAAGCCAATGAGGAGAAGAATGCCTTGAAAGGCAGAATTAGCTAAATGGAAAAGGAAGTTCAAAAGACCACTGAAGAAAATACCACCTTAAAAATTAGACTGGAGCAAGTAGAAGCTAGTGACTTGATGAGAAATCAAGATATTATAAAACAGAACCAAAGGAATAAAAAGTGGAAGACAATGTGAAATATTTCATTGGAAAAACCACTGACCTGGAGAAGAGATCCAGGAGAGATAATTTAAAAATTATTGGACTACCTGAAAGCCATGATCAAAAAAAAGAGCCCAGACATAATCTTTCCAGAAATTATCAAGGAGAACTGCCCTGATATTCCAGAGCCTGAGGGTAAAATAGAAATTGAAAGAATCCATTGATAGCCTCTTGAAAAAGATCCCAAAAAGAAAACTCCTAGGAATATTGAAGCCAAATTCCAGAGTTCCCAGGTCAAGGAGAAAATACTGCAAGCAGCCAGAAAGAAACAATTTGAGTATTGTGGAAACACAATCAGGATAACACAGGATCTATCAGCTTCTACATTAAGGGCTCTAAGGGCTTGGAATATGATATTCCAGAGGTCAATGGAGCTAGGATTCAAACTAAGAATCACCTACCCAGCAAAACTGAATATAATGCTCCAAGGCAAAATAGGGATTTTCAATAAAACAGAGGACTTTCAAGCTTTCTCAATGAAAAGACCAGAGCTGAATAGAAAATTTGACTTTCAAACACAAGATCAAGAGAAGCATGAAAAGATAAACAAGAAAGAGAAATCACAAAGGACTTACTAAAGTTGAACTGTTTTGTTTACATTCCTACATGGAAAGATGATGTATATAATTCATGAGACC
>CM053622.1:516488030-516502865 GCA_028646595.1 Phalanger gymnotis
GGAGGGCTGACTGGGGAATGGGGCAATCAGAATATATGCCATCTTGGAGTGGGGGGGAGGGTGGAAATGGGGAGAAAATCTGTAATTCAAAATCCTGTGGAAATTAATGTTGAAAACTAAAATAGTAAATAAAAGTGATAAAGAAAGAAATAAGCATAAAAAAACAAAGAACTAGAAACCAAAAGGGTCCTCATCAACTGAGGAATGATGAAGATACATTATGCTACTGAACTAATTATAGTATATGAATGGAATGGAATAGTATTGTGCCTTAAGAAATGATGAAAGGGATGTTTTTGAAGAAACCTGGAAGGACTTGTCTGAACTGATGCAGAGCGAAGGGAGCAGAATAAAAAGAATTATTTATACAACAGTAGTACTGTAAAAACAAGCAGCTTTGAAAGACTTAAATGACCAACTATGATTACAGAAGATGGATAACAAAGCATGTTACCTACCTCAAGGTGCAAAATAAGACATTTATTCCTGGACATGGCCAATGAAAGAATTTGTTTTTCTTTACTATGCATATTGTTTTTATTGGTTTTGTTTTTCTCTTAGTGGTGAGGGAAAGAAAATCAATTTCTGTTCATTAAAAAAGACAGATTGCTATCAACAGGCAAGGCAGGCAAATCACTCAACTACTCCTTGTCTGTTTTGTGACTGATAGTTTTGAGAAAGGAATGACACAAATAACACTGTATTATTTTGTTATTAGCTTCTTTAAATCCTATACTTAATCATGTAAGGCAAGTCAAAAAAGCTTTATTTCTTAGGTAGATATTTGCACAATTCCATTGTTTATTTGTAATCATATATTTACTGCTCTTAAAGAAGATAGAAGCACGCAGAAGTAAATAAGCCACAGATTTTGAATCTTGTTAAGCAGAAGACCCATGGTGTAGTATGTAAAATATTCTTAGTCTTTTTTCATGCGGCCCTCAGTCTTCATTATTTCCAGAAAATGCTTAACTCAGCAATGTCTGTGTAAATATATCTATTGTGTGTGTACAAGCAGAAATGTCCATGATTTTTATCAAGGCTGGAAAGTATATAAAAGGACTATCTTGAAAAGCTTAGGCATCACCTCACAGTAGCTCAAAGTTTACCTTTTGATTTTTTAAAAGATGGATGCAGGCGAGATGGATAACAAGCCCTTTGCGACTGCCTTATCTATTTCCATATGCTCACAGCACAGGGCGATGGGAATCTTTCTGCCAGCTGCTCATCATATCTCATTTGTGCAAATGGGAAGAAGATGTGTTGTTCTGCTTAGTCAAGAGGTGCCTCTCCATCAAATCCTCATTGTGCTATCTATGGAGGGGACCCCAGATTCTCAAAGAACATGACAGCTAAGTACAAGCTCTAACAGTTTCAACAATGTAGTAATAATAATAGTTAGCACTTATACAATACTTTAAAGTTTGCCAAGTATCTTGCATGTATTATTTCATTTGATCTCCACAGTAATCCTTGAGAGTCGATGCTATTATTAGCCCCATTTTATAGACAATGAAACTGAAAAGGTCAAGTGATTTATCCAGGGTCACAGTGCTAGGAAGTGTCTGAGGCAGGATTTGAACTCAGTTTTTACTGACTCCAGGTCTAGCATGCTATTCACTGTACCATCTAGCTGCCTCACTTATGAACCAACATCTGTTGTATGGAATGAATAGGTAGAGAAGTTGTAGAAGAACTCAATAAAATCTTCCAAATTAAGTCAACACACACTTGAGTCCTAAGTGACATCAATGCAAAGGTGGACAAAGGTACACATTTGACGTGGAACCCATCAAAAAGTATGCTGGAAAACCTGGTTTAGGTGCAAGAAACAAGAGAAGCCAAAGGCTTACAGACTATATAATAGCCCCACGCTTATTTATCATACATAATTGCTCTAAAAAGAAAATCAGCAGGCATGGGGAGCATCAAATAATATCACCCACATAGCTGTTTCTATTTTGATAGGAAGCAACTGGTTAACAATATGGAAGTAATTTTTGAACGAGTTGTCCATGGGCATCATGTTAGAACATGTTAGAACAAATATCAAAATCAATGTCATATTAAAGGAAAAAATAAAAATAATCCGCGGCTTGCAATTGAGAAAATCCAACATGATCTATTTAATCAAGTTGATGAAGCTTAAAAATGGGCAATGGATAAAAGACACAGACACAGACTATCACCATTTCCTAACAAAGTTTAACCAATATAAATTAATGAAGCATGAAGGCAGAAAAGTTTATTGTAAGCTTGACAAGAAACCCAACTAAGCCACATGATCCCAAGGTTAATGTATTTGTATCCCTAGCCTGCCATAGAGAAGAGTCTTTTAAATGTAGAAGATTTATTGATAGAAAAGACAACAAGGAGATGAAATACTTTAAAGACTGGTAAAGATCTTTATGACACTGCTACCTGAGTGGCAGCTTGACAATAAAGATGGGAAGAGCAGCTAGACTAGGCCAAGTATTTACAGAGGTGGCACATGCCTAGGGAAATACAATTTAGAGGCATCTAGGGATAAAGTCTGAGATTATTTAAAAGAGGAGAGAATACGAAAAATCATGGACTCCATCAGTACCAAAAATATAAGGAACTAGTCACTCATATATCTACTCTCCCTCCTATCTTTACAAAATCTTTATAAGGGTTAACCCACATATTCACTGAGTGTATCCTAGATGTAGATTTGAGAAGGGAACAGGAAGACACAATTTTGCAGTCACATAATTGACTGAAAGGTGCAGGTAAGAAATGGCTGTTTGCCTGTTGTGTCTCTCCCACTTAGACTGTGAGCAACTTGAGAGTATGGAATATTATTTACCTTGCTTTGAATCCTTAGCACATAGCACAGTGCCTATCATACAGGAGGTCTTAAAAAATGCTAATCAGCTGACTGACTATGCCATGATTCATCTCAAACCATGAGTTGTTAGATAAAAAGAGTGATAGAGAGATGTAGTTATAGGTAGATATATAGATATATTATATAAAGACATATATAGAGCTATTTAGATACATATTATAGAGATATATAATACTACATATTATATGGAGATTATATATTATAGATATATAGAGATTATATAAAGATATATATTATATAGAGCTATTTAGATATATATTATAATGATATATAATACCATGTTATATAGAGATTATATATTATAGATATATAGAGATTATATAGATATGTATTATATAAAGCTATTGAGATATATTATAGAGATATGTAATATATGTTATATAGAGATTATATATTATAGATATATTATATAGAGATGTAATATACATACATATACAAATATATACGTCACTAAACCTTTTTTTAAAAACTGCATTAAGCTCCAGTTAGGGTGGTATGCTGGGCCAGATTCTATACAAAGTGAGTTGAATATAGATGATTCCTTGCCCTATAGGGTCGTTTATAATACAAAATAATGGTGTTTTTATTTTCAGCAATCTTGAACTTGTCTGAAGTTCCTGGACTGAAGATGAATGAAAGGTGGGTTTGAATGTAGCTTGAGAGCATAGGACATTGCTTGAGACAAAAAATAAAACGGCATGAGGGCCACTGGATCCTGGATTGTGGAGAAACTACATAAATACACCTGTGGAAGAGGACACTGGGTGAGGAAATCCCAAAATGAGAAGTGCCTACAGAAAGTGGAGGGGCAGACCAAAGACAAAAATCAGTCTGTTTTGCAGTTTTTTGGAGACATGACCCTGGGTATAAGGCACCTAAAAAAGAACAAACTGTTTTCCTTTTATCTTGTAAAAACCATAAAAGACAAAGTACATCTTCATGACGGAGTCAGCTTTAATCCCAGGATCAGTGAGGTGGTTCAGGTTGAAGGTACTTGGAATCAGAAATATTTTCCTTTCAAAGTAACACAGTATTATTTTCCAAGGAAAATAATGTGCTCATTTGGATGGGTTCCCTGACATCTTACATGTTGCTTTTTGATCCTACGAATTCCTGAAATCCAGTATCCAAGCACTCTTTCTCAACAAATACTCTAGTCTATCCAACAAGAAAACTGCTCTCGTTTTGTTAAAGCTATGAAAACTCAAAAAAATAATACCAATTGTAAAAATCTCAAAAAAACCAAAAACCAAACTACTACTTTATCCAGTTTGGCAAGTGGCATTCAGATGCCACTGAAATGTGTGTTATTAAAATACTTTCATCATTGTACACAATGCTCAGTGTAAGGTTAACAAAACAACTGCTGGTAAATTACACATGATAAACAGTTAAAATAGTCCAGGAAACTGAATGGTTACCTTTGATAAGCAAAGGGCTGAAACACTGCTCTTGATAGTGTTTTACTGAGACTATGGCCTAGGTAAATGTGCCTTTTAATGTACTAGAAGAAACTTGTATGGCACATAGATGTCATTCACAAGTACAGAGGTCACTTGTTAAAAATGCAGACTCCTAATTTTGGGTCCTCCAACTGTGAATTACGGCGTTCCATATCTTTATATTGCACAGTCTATTCACCTGCCTCACTTCTCATCCTGCATTCCCTGTCCCTAACTCTCTGCCGGGACATAGCTGTACTTTTCGCCATCTAATTAAAGTGGTTCTTAACTCCATAACCATTTTGAGCATACTTTTTTTTTTTTGAAGATTTTCTTTTCTCAAACAAAGGAGGTCTGAACGTTAAAATACGAACCTCCAATATATTCACCTTGGTTTTTTGTTTGTTTGTTTTTGCGGGGAAGGAGCTGAGTTTAAATGACTTACCCAGGGTCACACACAACTAGTAAGTGTCTGAGGCCACATTTGAACTCAGGTCCTCCTGACTCCAGGGCCGGTGCTTTCCTTACTGCACCACCTAGCTGCCCCTGCTAAGCTTTTTTTTTTTAAAGTGTATTTCAAATTTATTGTGGTGGTTTTAATACTACACTGTTTATGTCTCCTTCTAAACTTCCTTCTGGTTCTCTTCTTTGTTATTCTAAAATGATGCACTGCTCCTCTTTTTTGTTCTTTGGGTGAGCGGAGAGATCATTGTCACGAATCATCTTTCTTCTCATCCCAAAAAGCCTTTCTTTATTTATATATATGCATGTGTGTACACATACATACGTATCTACCTATAGATATCTATATAATACATCTATCTATAGAGATCTATATAATACATCATCTATCTATATTTTATACATACATACATACACATATATTTGTATGCAAAGACAAACAGACAGAAGCCACATATAGGCTATGTCAGAAAATGTATGTCTCATTCTGCACTTCCAGTTCATGATCTCTCTGCTAAGAGATGAGACGCATGCTTCATCATCGGTCTTCTGGACTTGAATGATCATCGAACTGATTAGCATTATCAAGTCTTTCATAGTTGTTTTCCTTTACAACATTAGTCCACCAATAAGCACTAATTAAATGCTTACTATGCTCTAGGCACTGTACTAGGTTCTAGGGTTACAAAAGATAAAAATTTAACAGTCTCTACATTCTAGCTTACATTCTGATTGCATTTTAAAGACAACAGACTCAGTTTTCATGTTTAGTTATATACTATAACTGGCAACCTTTTTACCAGCCTTTCCTTCCCACAAGGTACAGCTCCACTCTTGATCATTACTTAATAAAGTGAGGGGTTAATCTGCGTCTCCAGTTTTTCACTAATGACTTTATATTTTATTTTTTGATTGAATTTTGCTTTATTCTAGGCCCAGTTTACTATGTTTTATATTTGGGCCTTCTGTGTTAATTTGGGGCTTTAAGGGAGCTTTCTGGAAGACAAAGACGAAGTAGTTATTTTACTGAGGATTAGAGAGCTGGAAAGAGCTCCACAACAAGTGGTATGGACAGAGAGAAACCTGCTTATCACAGGCAGCTGTTTGACAAAACTGCAAGAAGTTTTCCTGGCTCCAGCTGTATTCTTCAGCACAGCAGCTCACCACACAGTCACCTTTCAAATGAATCAAAAGGCCCCTGTTTATGCCTCATTTCAGAATGTTCACTGATTCTGATTCTGAAAATCTAAGTCCTCTCTCACCAAAAGGAGCCAGAATGAGAAAGATGTATGCATAAATCCATTGTCCTTTGATTGGATAACATTCTCACCTCACCCACTTTAAAATTAAATTTGAAATGGAGTTTGGACAGGCATGGTATTTTCTCCACTGCCAAGATCCACACAATAGACCTTTTTCAACAAAGTTCTTAAAATGCTCAGAAATTCAAGGGTAGTGACTCACAATCCTTTGCAAAGAATGCACACCCATCCTACCATGATCCTGCACTTTAAATCCTTTCGAAACAATACAATATTTTCTCTGTGTTTGGCCAGAGGGGGGAAATATTTTAATTATACCTGTCAACTGACAGAAAGATGGGGGAAGGAGGAAGAAAATGTCTGCGGGCCAGTGACTGCTTACACTGTATCTTGTATCCTGGGCAATGGCCAGGCATAAATCTAAGTCAAGATATAGAGTGATAGGCAAGAGGGCTATTTCAGTGGAATTAGTCTGAGGTTCCTTTTGATCAAACTAGAATTGTAAAGGTTCCAATTCCCAAGACTGCCTAAGCTTTAAATGTGTTAAAATGTGTGTATGTTTTGGGAGAGGGTGAAGAAAGAGAGAGAGGAAGGAAGGTGTGGGAAAACAGATTATTATAAATGTGTGTTTGGGGGAATTATCATTGAGGTTATATTTTTAATCAATGACCAAAGTTAAGTTATACCATGTAACCCCCCCCCCTCACTCAGGTTACAGATACAAGCACATACTTGTATATATTTAAAAACCTTCAGCACCCAACCCAAAATAACTAAGACCAGGTCTCACCATCCTGCAACAATGCTGCATTTGGAAATAAATTTGGTGAGACCAATACTATGTGGAAACTGTACTAAATCTAAGCCCTCTCTCCCCACACACCAAGGAGATAGAGAGTGTGTCCCCAAGGTTTTGAGGGAGAAATGTGTGTGCTTTTGTTTGAAGTAAATGTCCCCCTTGAAAAAAACATATTGATATTAATTCATTAAATGAAACTGCAATGCTAGTCACTCACTGGTGGCCAACAGTGGGAGGAACTCAATTGGTAAGGGCTTGAGCTCGTTGGCTTAGAAAAAGACACCCCAACGCACTTAGGGGTAACCCTAAGACCCTAGAACGCCAAGGAGGTACCTCTGGGACAGTAAGCCCAGAAGGTATTTATTACACAAGGAAGGTTTTTGGGGTGGTGGGGAACTAAGCTAGAAAGAGGGGAAGGGGAGCTAGTGATAGTGTTGAAAAAAAAGAAAAGAAACAGTGTAAATGAAACTTTTTTTAAAGCACAGAAGAGAACAGAAAGAATTCCAGAGGAAGAAACAGATGAGCAGGAGACCTTTGGAACTAATATGTTGAATTTATTATGTACTTAAAAAATAAACTGTAAAAGATATTTGTGGTTTCATATATAAGCCTTTTTTTTTCTTTTTAACATATGGAAATATTCTCAAAATCCTAGGAGAGTCTTAGGAACTGGGAGGTGAGGGAGAGAGGAAGAAAGTCTGGAACTCATGATTTTTAAATGAATGTTAAGACTTGTCTTGACAATGTAATTAGGAAACAATACTATGAAATAATCCTAGGAGAGGGGAACAGTAATCATTGTGATTTGGGGGAGTTCTATAATTCTTAAATTATTTTTCCTAGACCTACAACTGAAGGGAATGAAGTCTATGACCTTGTGAGGTCTGGTTGCAAACCTGAACTATGGAATGCTATGGATGCCAAGTACTTTCCAGACCTTTTGAACTCACAAGGTCATAGGCTCCACTCCCTTCATCTGTCATAAGTGAGATAAAGAGTCCTTCCACAACAGTGCTAGGGCAAAAAAAAAAACATCTGAAGCTGACAGACCTTTTTGAATACCTCCACAACCCAAGTCTTCTCCCCCCTATAGTTGGCCGACCAGAATCAGTTAATAGAGTATCTACACTTGCTCCAGTCTTTTCAAGGCACCAGCCAGTCCATGTCATCACAACTTTCCCAGAAGCAGAAAGCAGTCTCTTCATGGTGGGCGTGGGTAGAAACAACACTATTAGAGGCACTTTGTGTGCATACTAGTCCCCCATTACACAGTAATTCAACATCGTCGCTATTTGTGGAAAGGTCAAATCAATGGATTGCTCTGTGGTTCCACCATCCTCCCTGTAACTACTCAAGCCGAAGCATCCTTCCAGAGCTATCACTTCCCTGCATGTTTTGTCTCCTTCATTAGAATATTATTTCCCTAAGAACAGGACTGTTTTCTTTTGTATTTATATCTCCACTTCTTTTTTTTTAGAGGGGGGAAGGCAGGGTAATTGGGGTTAAGTGACTTGCCCAAGGTCACACAGCCAGTAAATGTGTCAAGTGTCTGAAGCCACATTTGAAATGAGGTACTCCTGACTCCAGGGCAGGTGCTCTACTCACTGTGCCACCTAGCTGCCCCATGCCCCTTATCTCCACTTCTTAGCATAATGCCTGACATGTAATTGAAGTACAAAAAAAGGGTTGGGAGTTATTCCCAAAGTGTGGTAATACCACACAAGGTCAGAGGCTGGGAAAGTTTTATTGCTATTCACAAAGAAAGGAGGAGAATGGATGTCAAAGAAAACAGCAGAGGTGTGTGGCCCCCACTACCCCACAGCTTTATGGGAAACATTCAGCCGGTGGCTCTGATGTACAGTGGGATGTGCACTATGATCAAAGGCTCAGAACTCCTCTAGGCTCAAACTTAAATAGCTTTTAGACAAAGAGATGATGTGGAACTAATATGAGACAGCTCTGTCACCAATGGGCCATGGCAGAGGGGTACTGCGTGCAGCTGGGACTTCTATGAACTGCCAAATAAGGAATGACAAATGAAGGGACTTAACTAACCGAGTCACACTATAAAAGTGACCGAGAGGACAGGAAAAGCCCAGTATCTGAGTTTAAGATTAAGCTGTAATATACATACCTGCTGGCAGCTGGGGTTAAACTCTTCAACCTGGGTTTTACCAGCTCATAAAAAGGACTTCATTTATTCAGAGTAGGTGCTCAACAAATATTTATTGAACTGATTTCAATTAGATTTAGAAACCAATTGGGTAGGAGCAGCTAGGTGGCACAGTGGATAGAACACTGACCCTGGAATCAGGAGGACCTGAGGTCAAATCCAGCCTCAGACACTTACTAGTTGTATGAACCTGGGCAAGCCACTTAACTCCAATTGCCAAACAAAAATGGCTGAATTATATTATTAGCATACCTTCGGGCTGGACTTTTCTTCAATAAAAGCAGTGATCTTCTATGAGTGACTCACAATGTTTTGGTAGGATACTGAATTTCCAATATAACTTCCTTTGAAACACACAAGAAGTCAAATTATGAGAGCATCTAATAATGATGATTATGATAACTGACCTGTAGCACTGCACATGCATTATCTTTTTCAAGTTCTATAACAATCCCATGAGATTGGCACTAGAGACATGTCACAGATGAAGGAATTTGATGATGCCCACAGTGAATGCTAGGAGCAAGATTCAAGTCTACGTCTTCCTGACGAGGTCCAGTACTACCCCATGCTGCTTCACACCTTACATGTAACAGATACTTAATGCGTGTTAGCTGCCTTGAGTTGAAAGAAGACAGACCTTCACATCTTTCAACTTTGGAGAAGTAGAGTACAGTTCAAATAAAATGTGTTCCCTAGACACCAAACTGAGAGATCCTTTTTGAAACCAATGTTGTGTGTGAAATTAGGAAGGAAGGAAGGAAGGAAGGAAGGAAGGAAGGAAGGAAGGAAGGAAGGAAGGAAGGAAGGAAGGAAGGAAGGAAGGAGGAAGGAGGGAGGGAAAGGGAAAGGGAAAGGGAAAGGGAAAGGGAAAGGGAAAGGGAAAGGGACATTTTAAAGATAAGGGAAATGAGGCAAACAGAGGTTAGGTCACTTGCCCAGGTCACGCAGCTGGTGTCTGAGGTCAAATCTGAATTCAGATCTCTCTGACTCCATGGCTGACACTCTATCCACTGGGCCACCCAGCTGCCCCTGTTCATGTTTTTCATATTGCATCTCCAGGACAGCATGAGCTTCCAGGGACAGAAGCTGGTCTTCATTTGTGTACACCCAGTATCTTTGCAAGTTGCCTTGCATTCAGTAACAGCTTAATAAAGAACTGTTGAACTGAACTGAATTGAGAAAGTACTGAGCAGTACCTTAACTGGAGCTTCATGGTGCAGCTGCTGCAGGTATTGTCATCCCAGTTTATGGAGGAAGAACCTCAGGCTCAGAGTGCTTTAGCTGAGCCGCCCAGGGTTACTTTTACAAGTGTCAAGAGGTAATATTCATAATCAAGTATATCTTGAACCTTATTTTCACTACACCATGGCCTCTCCTGAAAAATGGTTACAAATGAATAACCTTGGAGCAGCTAGGTGGCGCAGTGAGTAGAGCATGGGCCCAGAAGTCAGGAGTACCTGAGTTCAAATCTGGCCTCAGACATGTGACACGCTTACTAGCTGTGTGACCTTGGGCAAGTCACTTAACTCCAATTGCCCTGCCTTCTCCCCTCCAAAAGAAAATGAATAGCCTTTAATTTCACTGTTAAATTGTCAAAAAAAAGTCTAAGCCTTAACTTTGACCAAATTGTGTTATATATATTTTTTTTAATTTATTAATATCTTTTGTTTTTATATCACCTTTATTTCCAAATATATACTTCCTCCTCCTTTGTAACTACCGGGAAAAAAAAGAACAATCGAAACCAAATTAGTGAACCTAACCTACTCATCAACTTAATTTGAGAGTATGCAATGTTCCATACCCATAGTCCCCCACTTCAGCAAAAAATGAAGGAAAGCACATTTTCTCACTTTTTAAGATCACAAGTTTAGAGCTGGAGAGGGTTCAGTAGCCATCTAATTCAACCTCTTCATTATACAGATGAGGAAATTGATGCCCAAGGAGGTTAATCGACTAGCCCAAGGTAATGTAAGCATTAAGTATCACTACAGGAATTTGAATCCAGGTTCCCTGGCTCCACAACCGATCTGGTTTCTGTTCTATTTCGCTACCTCCTCTTTTTTGGGGGGTGGGGGTAGAGTAAGTTTAGTCATTATAATTACACAGCATTATGTTTCTTTTTGTTTTTGCTATTCTTTTCATTTACATTGTTATTGCCGTATATTTCGTATTTCTGGTTCTGCTCACTTCATTTTGCATCAATTCCTACAAATCTTCCAATTTTGTGAATTCTTCAGGTTCATTTTGATGCCGGAAAAAGTGAGCAGAAACGGGAAAACAATTTCTATGATAAATGCACTATCAAGACAAACAAATTTATCAATGCAAGGACCAAATGTAACAAGGAGAATGCTGTCCACCTCCTGAGAGAGAGGTGATGGGTCAAGATGCAGAATGAGACATTCGTTTTTCGTGTCACTGTTCAGTCATTTCAATCCTGTCCAACTCTTTGCGATCCCATTTGGGCTTTTCTTAGCAAAGATACTGTAGTGGTTTGCCCTCTCCTTCTCTAGCTCATTTTACAGATAAGGAAAATGAGGCAAACAGGGGTGTAAGTGACTCTCCTAGGGTCACATAGCTATTATGTGTCAGAGGTCACATTTGAACTCAGGTCTTCCAGATTCTAGGCCTAATGCTCTATCCATTGTGCCACTTAGCTTCCCCAATATATATTTTTGGACATAGCCAATGTGGAAATTTATTTTGCTCAACTACGCATTGTTGTTAGAAGGGTCCTGTTTTTCTTTTTCAAATATATAAATAGCAATGAAAACATGAAAACTGAAATTAAATTTTAAACAAAAAAATAAAAATTTAAAAATTATGTCCATTTTTTTTCTTCTAGTAGATGTGTTAATGGTAAAGAGGATCTAAAAGTAGATATACATTCCCAGTCTGATTCACATAGAAAATGTTTTCCTAAAACGAAACAAACTGGCTTTTTGGCATTCTCTCTCTCTCTCTCAGTACCAGAAAGAAGAATTGACTCTGATGAATGTCTTGTTCCTAATTAACGTAAGAACAAGATTCTAATGTAGTACGAATCTTTCTTGTTTCTGCTTATAATACTAGAGCCTGAGAAGTTTGGAAGTAGCGGCTACTGAAAAGAGTGAAAAATCTTTCCAGTCAAGAGGAAAAAAGGGAAAACTTGGCAGAAAAGACTTCCCTTTGCCTCTGAATACTACTGGAAAGCTGTCACAAATATGGATAGCTCAGAACCTTGCAGACAAAAAGGGTTATTTTACCCAGATTATTCACCTCCCATTGCAGAGGGAAAGGAACTCATTTGTACTCATTAAAGGAATGCTGAAAGATCTGAAATGGGATTACATTCTATTCTACTCATTGGAATTAAAGACTTATCTTGGAGATCATTCTTATATTTCTTGCCCCCTGCTTCCCTCAAACCCTAAATTAGATCATTTGTATTCATGGCACATTTTAAGCAAACACTGAATCAAACAGTTTGCAAATACACATTTCAGACCCATAGGACAGAGTTTTGAATTTTAATTCTGTCTTGTATTTGATGTGTGGGAAACCCAGATCTCAGACAATGAGTGGCAATAAGGGTGGGCTTATTCTTTAGGAGAAATTAAATTCAGAGAAGGTGGGGAGTGGGGGGAAGGGGTGAACAAATAGGTATATATAGGTACTGCACCTGAAGCCAAAATCCAAAATAATTAAATCAAAGGACATGGGAAGGCTGGCTGCATATTACTGTCCCTAGTCATGGTAGCAACGCTCATGGCAGCACTATTAAGTATACTTATTAAGGTTCACACAGCTTGTTGTTACAATGGGCCAAACCTAGGAATTCAGATGATCTATTATGAACAGGAGAATCTCAAAAATGGAAGGGACCTCAGAGGTCTTCTTTATGTTATTACACACACACAAACACACACACACACACATCCCATACTTAAATATACCAATATACCAACCAGTTGTATGTTGCTTGAAAACATCCAGTGCTAGGAGTCCACTAACTCCTGAGGCTGCCCAGTCAATTCAACTCTAATTACTGAGAAGCTCCACTAGCCTAAATCTGCCTTTTTGAGGCATGAATTCATTGGTCTTAGCGCAGCCCTCTGGAATTTAAAGAAAAGAGAAAAAAATCAAAGTAGCGAAAGACAGAAATTAACAAGAGATTCCTTAGGAATTTGATAATCTCTGGATGTATTAACATCCTCATAGAGTGTAGCCTATACATACATACATACATACATATATATATATGTACATATATAAATAGAAATAAACACACATATAGATAGATATAAAGACAGAGACAGAGTGACAGATAGAGACAGAGAGACAGAGAGTTTATTATTTAAGCCCCACATCTACATTTGAGTAACCCTGTATCTATAGTCCCTGGTTCTGTCACAACCATCCAAATATATGGCTTGATCCTGCAGCGTTTCCAAACTTTCTCTTGGCCTGGAGTGTTGTAAAGCCAGTTCAAATGCGGCAACAGTATAGACTGCCAATAACATTTTAATTTTTTAGAGCTTAAAGGAACTCTATTAATCATTTATTCTCATTCTCTTATTTTATAAATATTGAGGAAACTGAGGTCCAGAAAAATTAAATAAATTGCCTAAACTTTTTATGTAGTAAAGCCAGGACCAGCACCCAGATCCTCTGATTCTAGGTCCCCTGCTCTTTTCACTCTGCCATACCTCATCTGAGTCCCCAAACTCTTCAGCCATATGCATTTCTTGAGACTTGATGGGAAGACAACTTTGCAGGACTCCTTAGTCACACTCAGTGAACCTGATAGAGGAAGGCCATGTTAGAAGCCAAAGTATGTGTGAGATAGGATGGTGGTATGGTGTAGAGGGAGCCATTCCTCTCCCCGGGAACCACTAGACCAAAAAAGGGGGATCTCAGAACACCAGCAGACCAAATTAGTCATATGTAAATTCCCATTTTCCCCTTGTACTTATGTCAGTAACTTCAACCCTAGCAGCTTTTCCTCTAGTGATCTTCCTCTTGAAATATGAGGTTAAAGCAGTTTAATCCATCCTCAACACTTGATAAAATATCCTATGGGACCAACACAGAACAAAACTGCTCAATAGACAAAGTCCACTTCCTTTCCTGCACCATCTTCCATTTCAACCTTCTATAACCAGGACCCAGACATCTATTTACTACTTACTGCCTTGATGTTCTTCTCTAACATGAGCCTCACCCAAGACTTAACCAGAGAGTGCTCTTTTATGTTTGAATTTTAACAGTGTTTCCAAAAAAATTAAATCATCTGTCCATTCCACCCCATCATTCTCTATTTCATCAGGATACCACATTTCCCTTGGTTATCTGTTTAGCTGTTCTGCAAACATTTTTTAAGCAAGTAGTATATGAGGGACTTTAAAGAAAAAAAATTTTTTTTGCACTTTAAGATGCTGAAATTCTAATAAGGTATAAACACCTTCATTCATATTACATAAAACTATAAGTAAATTACATAAATATATTTATTTTTATTTTTTGATGGTATATTCTTTTTTATTTTTTCTATTAAAATCTTTTTTGAAATTTTAATTACTATTTATTTATTTAATATTTTTAGTTTTCAGCACTGATTTTCACAAGAGTCTGAATTACAAATTTTCTCCCCATTTCTACCCTCCCCCCACTACAAGATGGCATATATTCTGATTGCCCTGTTCCCTAGTCAGCCCTTTCTTCTGTCACTCCACTCCTCCCCAACCCCATCCTCTTTTCCCTTACTTTCTTGTAGGGGAAGATAGATTTCTATGCCCCATTGCCTGTATATCTTATTTCCTAGTTGCAGGCAAAAAAAA
>CM053622.1:516502965-516519655 GCA_028646595.1 Phalanger gymnotis
TTGTCTTGTATCACTCTTATTTCTCTTCCTAATTTTTCCTCTACTTCTCTAACCTGCTTTTCCAAATCCTTTTTGAGCTCTTCCATGGCCTGACACCAGTTCATGTTTTTCTTTGAGGCTTTTGATGTAGGCTCTTTGACTTTTTTGACTTCTTCTGGCTGTATGTTTTGGTTTTCTTTGTCACCAAAGAAAGATTCAAGAGTCTGAGTCTATTTTTGCAACCTGGCCATGTTCCCAGCCAACTACTTGACCCTTGAGCTTTTCGCTGGGGTATGACTGCTTGTAGAGAATACTTTGTCCCAAGCTTGAGGGGCTGCGCTGTTGTTTTCAGAGCTATTCCTACACAGCAAGCTCTGCCACACCGGTGCTCCTCCTCCCCCAAGAACCACCAACTCGACCATGACTCAGGTCTAAGCAGGCTCTGCACTCCTGCTCTAATCCGCCACTTAATTCCTCCCACCAGGTGGGCCTGGGGCTAGAAGCAACTGCAGCTGTAGCTCTGTAAGCAGCTTCAGAGCTGCACCACCTCCGCCACCCCCAGGGTGGTAGCTGAACCTCGAATTCCTTTCACTCTGTCCCAGCAGCTTTTCCCACTAACCTTCTCTGTTGTCTTTGGTGTTTGTGGGCTGAGAAGTCTAGTAACTGCCACAGCTCACTGATGCAAGAGGCTAGGGCCTGTTCCGCATCGCTCCTGGTCTCGTTGGTCCGGGCATGGCCCATGCTGGGCTCTGCTCTACTCCGCTCCCAGCACGGTGCAACAGACCTTACCCAGGGACCACCCAGGCTTTCCTGGGCTGGAGCTCTCCTTCCCTCTGCTATTTTGTGGGTTCTGCAGTTCTAGAATTTGTTCAGAGCCATTTTTATAGGTGTTTGGAGGGTCCTGGGGGAGAGCTTTAGGCAAGTCCCTGCTTTCCAGCCACCATCTTGGCTCTGCCCCTATATAAATATATTTAGTACAAAGTAGGTAGGAAGAGGTACAGACAAGATATTCTAAGAATATATAGAGAAGGAGGAAACACTGATAATAGGGAATGAGAGAATATATAGAGGTACCAAGGAAAACTACACACAAGACCTGAAACCTGAACTTAGCCTTGAAATAGGATAAAGATTCTGAAAAGGAGAGATGAGGAAGGAGTGTATGGCAGGCATGGTGATGATTTGTGCCAATGCATGGAGACAGGAGATAGTAGTAGGTTCCAAAAACAGTGAGTACATTGGAATTATGCCCCCAAAGCCACTTAACTGTCTATATCCAGAATACCTTTACTTGGCCCATACTCCAAAGAGATTAAAGAAAAAGAAAAAAGAGCCAGATAAAAAAAATATTCATAGCAACCATTTTTGTAGCGGCAAAGAACTGTCCATCAATTAGGAAATGGCTAACATAAGAGAATTCTATTGCGCCATAAGAAATGCCAAAATGTGTGACTTCACAGAAACCTGGGAAGACTTGTATAAACTGATGAAGAATGAAGTGAGAAGGATCAGCAGAACAATTTGTGCAATGACAGTATTATGAAGACCAACAACTTTGAAAGACTTTACTCTGATCGGCATGATGACCAAACATGATTCTGGAGGACTGCTGATGAATTATGCTGCCTACCTCGTGAAAAGAGTGATAGAGTCAAGATATTGAGTGAGACATCAGGTAGGATCAATGTGGAGATTCATTTTGCTTGACTACACATATTTGTTATTAGAGCTTTCTTTCTTTTTTCCACTGAGGGTTGAGTGAGAGAGAGTAAGAAAACAAATGCTTGTTAGCTTAAAAAAATTTTCGAAATGCTATTTCAAAAAATAATAGCTCAACTTGGCTGGATAGAAGAGTTTGTGAAGAATGTCATGTGAATTAAGGCTGGAAAGGCAGGTTGAAGACAGAAAATTTTATATTGTTTCCGGAAGGAACAAGGAAGAACATGTTCAAAACCACTGCAGGTTTCTGAACACGGGAATGTGGTTTTAGGAAGATTATTTTGGAAGCTATGTAAAGGACTGGAAAGCTGGTGGTACCATCAACAAAAACAGTCAAATTGAGAGAAGAGACAGATTTAGGGTAAAAGACCTAACCTTTGCATAAATCATTTTGGCAGCTGTGTGGAGGTAGTGAGAACAACTGCAATAGTCTTACCAAGAGTACCTGAAAGAGGGTGGTGGCTGTATGAGTGGACAGGAAAGGATGTATGCAAGAGATGTGGCCATAGAAAAGCTAAGTTAGGCAACTGGCTGGTCTGTGGGTTGAATAAAAATGAGGAGCCAAGGGTGACAACAAAGTTGGGAGCATGGCTGACTGGAATGATAGTGGTGCCCTCAGCAGTAATAGGGAAGTTAGGAAGTGGGATGAGTTTTATGGAAAAGATGAGTTCTTTGGGTATGTTGAATTTGACATAACTATAATACATTCTGTTCAAAATGTCCAGCGGCAAGTTTCTGTTAGGTGATTGGAACTCTGGAGAGAGACTAGAACAGGATATATAGATCTGGAAGAAATAGAACTAATCAGACCTAAATGAGGTCACCAAACGAGTGAGTACCGAGGAAAAAGAAGACTCAAGATATAGTCTTACAGTTAGATGGTATAAAATAAATAATGAAAGTGCAAAGGAAAACTGTGAAGGAGCTGTCAGATATGCAGGAGAGCTAGTGAGGTTAGGTGTCACAAAAACCCAGAGAGGAGAGAGTACAAGACACAACAGTGATTAATAATATCAAATGCTGAAGAAAAGTGAAGGATGAGGATTGAGAAAGGGCAACAGAGCTGGAAATTAAGAGATCGTTGGTAACATCTTACAGACAGAGAAATTGAGACCTAGAGACTTGTTCAAATTCATAATGTAGACTATGACTAAGTTTGTAGTGGGGAGGGTGAGTCTGATCAAAGGATCTGAGCTGCCTGAGGAAATTAAGGGTGTTAGATTTTGGTAGTCTTTTTGCATATTAAGGGATCAGAAAACACCACTGGGGACTGACAGAAACAATAGATTTGTCCCATGGATGACCATGGGGATTTTTGTCCACCTACTCATGGAGATAGGCAAATTAAAGAAAGAGACAGAGTCTTAAAATGGTGAAACTGACCCTGGCTGAAAAGTAGAGCAAAGAGCAGCAAAGGAGGGAAAGAGGATTTCTCACACTTTTCCATGCAACAGCATCTTGTAGCAGAAGCAGGAAACAATAAAAGACCTGCTTATATGCAGCATGAGAGGGGAATTCAAGGACATTGCTTCCTGAAATACAGTCTCCTGCATTGGTAGAAAGAGAGAGAGAGAGACAGGGACAGAGAAAGACAGGTTCAGAGAGAGTGTAACAACAATGTTTCTTGCAGCTACTGTGGCTGTTTAAGGCCAACAACACCAGCACACAGGAAGGCTGCTAACACAGGTCCTTTGATCTGCTTCTCTAAGGAAAGCAACTTTAAGAGGTTAACAATCTTATTTTAATTAAATGTACTATAGCATTCACTTAGTTCAAGGGGAAAAGATCAAATAACGTAAACCAGTGGACAGGCTTCTAGCTTTTTGTCCAACATCTCAGTATGTAGTTACTAGGAAAGCACCAACATCTGGGTTTTCAAGCCAGGGGGCTCCTTAACAAAGGCTACCCAGAGTCTTGCCTGATCAAATCACATGATGCTCTTCCAGTGAGTGAGAGCCCCAAACAAAACGCTAACCTCTGAGTTTATCTACCCTGTTCAGGATCAAAGGGCATCACAACCATGCGACTCAAAACCATGTGACACTTCTTCAGGCATCACAACCATGTGACTCAAACCTATGTGAACTAGGCTTTCTTGTTTCTTAAGCAGGTCATCAAAAACTCTGGGACTTAATCAAAAAAAACCAAAGGCACTTGATTACTTCAGTGCTCCAAAAAGAAAAAAACAGAAAAAAAGTCCCACCTTAATTACCGATACAGAGAGAGACAGAGACAGAGAGAGAGATGGAGAGAGAGAGAGAGAGAGAGAGAGAGAGAGAGAGAGAGAGAGAGAGAGCTTGGCACCAACCAGAAACTGAAATTCTACTACCTGGGAGATGGCAAGCCTCAGCATTGAGACTCTGAGGGACTGAGAAGGCTTTCCACTGATCCTTGGGTAAAGGTTCTAGTTCTATGTGCTTAGTCAGAGTTCAATTTAGCCAGTACCATGGAAATTAGGACTAGTTGGCAAAGCTAAATCCAGCAAAGCAATTCAATGAGTCACATCATCTTACCTAATGAGGGGGCAAATCTGGGTCTCAAAAAGTACTCACTGGAACACCCCTGTCTCTGGGGAGACTTAACTAGAAAGTGAATGGGGGAGATAGTCAATTAGTCAGTAACCATTTGTTAAGCACCTACTATGTGCAAGGCATTGAGCTAAACACTGAGGCTACAAAAAGAGGCAGAAGACTGACCTTGCTGTCAAGAAGCTAGAAGTTTAATGGAGGAGACAACAAATAGATATGTATAAATAAGCTTCACACAGGATAAACAGGAAATAATTAAGAGAGGGAAGGCACTAGAAGTGAGAAGGGTTGGGAAAAGCTTTCTGTGGGATTTTAGTTGGGACTTAAAGGAAGTCATGGAAGCCACCAGTAGGCAAAGACAAGAAGGGAGAACATTCCACAGATGGGAGACAGCAAGATAAAATGCCCAGAATCAAGTTATGGTCTTGTTTGTGCGAAAAGGAGACCAGTGTCACTGGATCGATGGGTACATGGTGGAAAATAAGATGTCAAAAGACTGGAAAGTAAGAGAGGGCTAAGTTTTGAAGGGCTTCAAATGTCAAACACAGGATTTTGTATTTTATCCTGGAAGCAACAGGGAGCCATTGCAGTTTACTGAGTAGGGGAGGGACATGGTAACAACTGTGCTTTAGGAAAATCACTTTGGTGGCTGAATGGAGAATGGATTAGAGTGGGGAGAGACTTGAGGCAGCGAGAGCCACCAGCAGGTTGTTGCAGTAGTCTAGGCATGAGATGATGAAAGTCTGGACCAGAGTGGGTCCAGCAGCTGGGAAAAGGTGCTAAGCTATTGGGGATTTTCACCCAGGATAATTTATATTCTCAGCTGAAGGAGAGAGAGGTGACTTCTAGTTGATCTCAGGTCCCTATTATGCCTTGGAAGAGCACCACGTGCTCTAGGAGCTCACCTGGGACCAGATTTTCCCTCTGAGGAAAAGGTCATTTCCCATCTACCCCTTTTTTCTTTTTGCTTTTTATTTTACTTTTAAAATTTTTCTAATTGTCTTTTGGTTGGGGCAAACTTTACATCTACAAAGACACATGGAAACTTCTGAGAATTTTGTAATTATTTTTTGTTTATTGAGTTTGCATAGCTATGTATTTGGAAATGAATATAATTTTCAGGTCCACACACAGCAGAAGCATATGTCTATAGGAAACAAAAGTTTGCATACATTGTGTGAGGAGAATTCATGCAGCAAAATGCTCTTGCCTCACAGGGGAGGAAAAAAACCCTCCCTATTCTCTTGTTGATGCTTTTAAAAGTGATCCTAAGAGCTCACTGGCTTCAGTCTTAGACCAGGATCAGTTTCACTGCTTTAAAACTCCCAGTCTGACCAGTTTGCCCAAGTCAATGAAAAGGTGCAAAAAATGGACCCTGGGGCAAATCTATTGTCTATTATCCCTGACAATAGTCACTAGCATTGGCTAACCCCTTCATATACAACCAATGTACTCAAAATTTGACACTTTAATTTTATCAATCAGATGATTAGGCCTAATTGATCTAGGGTTCCCTTATCAGCTCCTGCTACATTAAGTATCATTTGCTTGGGCCTGACAAATCACTACTATCATCTAGAAACCTTTCTTTGAGTTAGAGGGAACCCTCTTTGCAAAATGAGGGCTTCAACAATCATACTGTCCCCTGTCTACCATACCCCGTGAATCCTACATCAATATTGAATCAGTTAGTTAAGAAACCTATCACGTGTTGGGTGTTATACTAGGCAGTGGTGATCTGGAGACAATAATGAATCAGTTCCTGCCATTAAGGAACCTATGTTCCAAAAGGGGGGGACAAGTATACCTAAGTATATGCAAAATATATAAAAATAAATACCTATAATTTCACTTCTACCTCATAATAACCCTGGATGGAAGGCAACTGCCATCATTATCCCCATTTTAAAGTTGAGGAAACTGAGACAAATAAGGTGACTCGCCCAGGGTTACACAGCTAGTAAGTATCTGAGGCCATATTTTAATTCAGAGCTTCTTGACTCCAAACCCAGGACTTGATCCACTGTACCTCTTAGTTACCTCTATGTGAAGAGGAATAATGTAGAATATGATTGGAAGGATAGGTTGGAGCCTGGATGTGAAGTGTTTTAAATGCCAAAGAGAAGAGACTGTTTTTGATCCTAGAAGAAATGAGAAGTTACTAGTTTATTGAGCAGGGCAATGCCACTGTCAGACCACCATTTTGGGAATATCACTTTGGCAGCTATGTGGAGAATAGCTATGCTATACTGGAGAGGAAAGAGACTTGAGGCAGGGAGACCCATTAAGAGGGTATTGTAACAGTCCATGTGAGAGGTGACGAGGGCCTGAAGTATAGTGGTGTCCATATCAACAGAGAGGAGAGAGACAGATACAAGACATGTGGTGGATATAGAACTGACAACACTTGGCAACTGACTGAAGAGAAGAGAGAGAGTGAAGGCTGAGTACCATGCACGACCATAATTTATCTGCCTACAGATGGGGTGAGGGTGGGGCAGAAATAAGTGTTTGTGAGGGAGGGGAAGGAGGACCTGGAAAAACTCTCCCCTTCCTCTTCTCTCCCTCTAGACCTCACAATCTTACCAACTACTTGGAGTTTTGGTAAGGCAACTGGGAAAGGGAAAGGGATGGGAAGAGGAAAAGAAGGGAGATAAAGAAGTTTGCTCCCTCCAAAGGACAGTGGTAATTTAAGCCATCAACCAACCGCTTCCCTCCTTTATATGCTCCCCCTAGGGGCCCCAAGCATGGAGGTGCTGTCACAATCTCAGGCTTCAGGAGTGGAAAGTCTTAAGACCCTACTGTTTTATACTCTTCTTACAATGCACAAAATGGTGGGTCTTCATTATCTTCCTCTCTTATGCTATAACTTGGACCTTCCTTCATCGTACTGCTCTCTCAACAGAAAAGATTTTTGGAAATGATGTTATTCCTGCCTTACGGATAAAGTCATTGAAAAATTTGTACTTGTTGAGCTCAGTCCTCAGATTAGGAATGTGTTCAAAAGGATAGAATTAGTTTGGAAAGAGTAAAATGGATGAAGTCCAAATACAACTGAGTATAGGATTAAAGATGAGAAGTACCAATTTTGCATGAAATTCTCTAGGATTCCCTGGGATATTTTTTTAATGTAGTGGTGAAAGTCTTCCAGTCAACTCTGCCAGCACCTCTATAACATATTTAGAAAAGAAAAGTACGTGAAGGATTTCACACAGGGTCTCAAAACAAACTCAGGGATGGTTAGAGTAAGTTAACAGCATGTGAGGCCATGTGGAGAAATCGAGGGAAATAAAAACTAATTAAGGGGCTGGGGGAGGCATAAGAAGGAAAAGGCAGGGATCTGGAATCTGATGCTAGAATCACCCAAAGCAGAAATAACAGGAAAAAAACATGCCAGTTGACAGTCACTGAACTTCAAGAAAGAGTAGCAAGAAAGAGAAAAAACTTTAAGTAAATTTCCTTCCAATACCCTGCATTGCTAATCTCTTGCTGCTGGATTTTATACTGCACAAAGATGGTTGTGACCTCTTGACATTCTGCTGTTGCCTTTTTATGTGGTTTTTCCACCCCTGGGGGGAAAAAAAGATAAAGGACAGCACGGAGTTCCCTCTGTCCTCCTCCCTCTTTCTGACTTTTTTTAATGTTGTCCTTATTTAGCAAAACAAATGTATAAGTACATCACAAAAGACTGAACTCTTACATACAGTTATTATTGCAGGGCTCTCGGTAGGGGAGGCTGCGAGGGTTCTTTATAGCATACAGCTTTGTTACTGCATAAACCCTGCCAAGCTTATAAAAAGCAAACCAGAGGGCCTGCCCTGAACAATGACTGGACAGCTTTGAAGTTCAAGTGGGTTTGGAGTTCTTGGGTCAGAATCAAATAAAACCTTCTCCCAAAATACTCAAATTCTTATCTTAAGACAAGGTTGGTTTTCCTTGCTATCCTCTGTGGTGACACAGGTGTCATTAAAAATTATGATCAGTACAGATATTAGAATAGGCCAGAACAGGACAATTTTAGGAGGCTTAATCTTATTCCCTGAGGTTTTCTAAGAACTTTCTTCTTCCACTCTATTTTCTGGGTATTTCACACAAACTGCTTTTAAATTTACTTATGTGGTTTAGGCTCAGGGGTGGAGAACCTGGGGCTTCTGGGCTACCACATGTGGTCCCCTAGGTCCTCTAGTGCAGCCTTTTGGCTGAATCAAAACTTCACAGAACTAATCCTCTTAATAAAAGGATTTGTTCTGTAAAATTTGTACTCAATCAAAAGGCCACACCCAAGCATCTAGTGGGCCACATGTGACCTTGAGGCCACTCCTGGTAGGGAATCAGTTTTCCCACGTACTCCTAAAAAGGTCACTAAAAACCTTTTCACTTGTCTGCAGATCCCTGGATTGTCCCAATGTGTTTAGAAAGAAATGTGAACAGATAATAACAAGGTCTAACAGTATTACGACCCAGCCTGGGCTGCTAGAGTTTATCTGGTTCAACTTAGTCACAGAACTGTGTACCCTGAACCAACATATATTTCACAGCAAAAGTTGGGATATGATGGGGAAGAAAAACCATGTGATTTAGAGGAATGAGTCACAGCTCAAGTTTCTTTGCATGATATAGAGCCATAAATACCATTTTCAGCACCTGGAGCTAAAAGGAAGAAATGAGGCCTGGGTAAACAACACTAAACTAACCCCTGGATCAACTGACAGGGCAGGAAGGGGGCAGGGTGTAGAGGGGAGATCCTGATGTTGGCCCATAGGGAGCTACCTTGAAAGATGCTAGACATTTCCCAGTGAGAGGACATGGAGGGACAGGGTAGGGACTTCATTTGGTGTTACTTGGGGACAGAGTGAGGAGGGCATCACTAGCAGCTTCCTGGTATAACAAATTATTATTTTAAAATGTTATGATATCTGCTACATTTGTCTAAGTTCATACGTACTCTTTGCACTGTGAGTAGCATTCTTTAGCAAATGACTTTGTTTTGAACTAACTGCGTCTATTTCCTGACACTGGCTGACTACTAAACTCACCAATTTAGGAACAGCTAGGTGCCACAGTGGATAGAGTGCCAG
The DNA here is from genome assembly GCA_028646595.1 of Phalanger gymnotis. NCBI lineage: Eukaryota > Metazoa > Chordata > Mammalia > Diprotodontia > Phalangeridae > Phalanger > Phalanger gymnotis. The sequence continues at coordinate 516,512,270 of CM053622.1, forward strand.
CGAGGCAAGGTGTCAGGAAGACTGTGGGTTCAAATGCAGACTCAGGCACATACTATCTGTATGACCCTGGACAAGTCACTTAACCCTGTTTGCCTTTATTTTACATCTTTGAAATGAGCTGGAGCAGGAAATGGCAAAGCATTCTAGTATCTTTACCAAGAAAACCCCATATAAGGTCACAAAGAATTGGGCAGGACTGAAAAACGATGCAGCAACAACCAACTCACCAGTGGGAGCTCATGGAATATAGTTCAAAGAGGGTGGACCAACAAACTAACCTTGAACCCCAAATAGGCGCAGTCACCCTGCTGTCAGTCAAGATGCTTTTATAATGCACTATATGCCAGGCACTGCGCTAAGCTCTGGGGATACAAAGGAAGGCAAAAGACAGTCTCTGTTCTAAAGGAGCTCACAGACAACATGAAAACAATTACTTGTGAACCTGTGAGTGCTAAGTTGGAGGGGAAGAGTACTTATATCATCCACCCCCTTTGAATGTTGTCTTTGCGTGTCTGGGGAGTGGATGTCTCTGCTCCCTACCTCAAATTGCTTGACTCTCCAAACTGTTCCATGTTGGACACAGTGTTTCCTAATGGGTAAAGGGCTCTCCTGAAAGAGATGAGATGGATAAAAGAGAAAAGTCTCCACTTTCTAACCTTGTGGTAGCACTAGGCTCATACTCCATAAAACTGTTCCCTACTTTGAACTCTCAAACTGTCCCTAGGTCTAGCAGGCTTAGCTTTTTAAAGCCCACCAAGGACATAACCAATCAATGGTCAAACCGATGGCCTAGCTCCCCTTCCAATTCACTCAAAGAACTTTGTCACACATTGTAAAAGGATAAACAGGGCATATAGTGCCTTTGCACTTTGCTGGCATATCTTTTATATGCCCCTTACCTTCTGTGATTACCTCAACTAGCTGGGGGAGAAGGGGAAATAAATCTACTCCCTCCCGACACACTTCTTTGGGGTAAAATTTTAACAAATTATTCTTGCTACTTTCCACTCTGCTGAAGGAGTGAATGTACTATAAAAATCTAAATGTAACAAGCTTTTAAACAGCTCAATCTTTTAAAATCATGATTTCAAATTCTGTACCCTCTAAATTTTGGCTTCCTTTATCAAAGTTCCAGTCATGGTACCCTAGTTATGGTTCTCACAGAACATATTCTCTATTTTTTTTATTTTCAGTTTTCTTCAATAGAGGTTTTTTGTTAGTCAATTTGATAATCATTACTGTTCAGAACTTTACTGCTCAGGTATATCTATTAGGTACTCCTACTAATATACCAATGTATAATATATATATGTAATATATATTAGTATACCTATAGGTACTCCTATTAATATAACTTTCATATGCCATTAATTTGATTATGTAGAAAAACACCAAGAAAACAATCTTCACCGTAACCTATGGGAACAATTTAAGGTTTGAAACCCAGTATACCTAAAACATTGGTTCAGTTTCAATAATGTCAACACAGGGGTTTATTATGTCACTTATTTTTTTAAGTTTTTACTTGAAGAACCTACTAGTTCTTTTTCACCTTTTTTTAAAACTATTTACCATAGATCAAACCAACAACAGATACAGAACTTCTCTTGCAGCTGAGAGGTTTTTTTTTTTAAGTCAATAATTCTTGAAAAAGTACAGTACATTTTCCCAAGACATTTAGTGAAGCTATCTTGCCTTTTTGTTTGATTTTGAGGGCCATGGTTTTCTTGCCAAATAGGCATATCTTGGCTTGCTTTGCCAGGGTAACTGCCACGTGGGAACATTAAGTTGGTATTAAATATTCAAAGCAAAGAACCACTGACCTAAGTTCTCTCATTTAACAATGACATATTCTCTATAAGTAAATAAGATACCTAAGTCTTGACTTTCAGTACACAAGAAATGTTTTTCAGTAAGTCCTCTGAAATACATTATATCCTACTGCAACCAGACCTGGCTGCTGGCTACATCAACCATCCACGCCTAGTATAAAGCCCTGTGCAAAACTCCAAAGAGATGCTGTATATTTGCCATAGCTTTAACATAGTGGCTAAGTTAGCAGCTCCAGGAAGTCAGAGACTCAAAAGTAAGTTAAATGGACACAAGTCTGTAACAATCATACTATAGTATGTTCTCTCAACAAGCACATTGACAACAGTGTTGTTTCTACAACCAACCTTAGGAATGCTTTTCTTTTGATGAACATGCTGCATCTGCATAGAAGAAATGCTCTGACAGTAACTACAACCGAGACTTGACCAGAATCCCCCAAATCCATTAAACTGTCTAATCACTAAGCTTGAAAGAGAGTAGAGGGATAGGAAAAGACGGAGGATTGTTGCAGCTTAGTTATAAAATTATTTCCATTGCTTTTTCCCTCCTTCCCCATTGCTTCTCCTGTCCCCTACATGCACAGATCGATGGTTTGAAGAATATCTGCTTCCCCCCACCCCCACTCTTCTTGACTTTCCCAGTAATGAACTGTAACCGTGAACTTCCTAAAATGGGTTTATGTCTCTCCCGCTGTTTGCTTCGCTCTCAGTCCAGTCTCCAGTTCAAACTATCTATCCTCTATGGCAAGTGAGTACGTGCAGGTACTGGGTGGGAGAACAAGGGTTCTCCCAGTAAAACCCACGGTCTTTGACAACAGGCAAATTTTCTGGACCAGAATATGTGTATTTAACGGCCTAATAGCAAGTCAACAAATTTGCTGTAGTGTTGCCCAGCTTAGAGATGAGGCTGGACACATACCTGGAGGGTTCCACATCGCCGTAAGTCTAGAAATTCCTTATTCTTTTACCTCACCTTTCTAAGGGAATTCTACCTCCCTTCTCTAATAGCCTCCTAAACTAGGGGCTAAGAACAAGAGGGAGGTAACAGCCTTGAAAACCGTCAGTCCAACCACCCAGAAACCCATTCAGCCATATCCATTTTGGCGGCGGCCACCGTTGCTGCCACCACTGCTGTCTCTCCTGGCCCACCTGTGGCTCTCAGAGGGGAGGCAGGTGAACAGAGAATGACGGAGGGCGCCTCTTACCGGAGAAGTCAGTGAGGGCTGCGATCTCTTTGGTGCACACCAAGAAGGTACAGTAGAAGAGGCGAAATAGTAGCACGGGCTCTACCTGTCTCCGGAGGCTAGGATGCTGTAGGGGCGACGTTAGCTGCCCCCGATCCCGCTGAAACATGGTGCGGCGCTAGCGGAGAATGGGGACCCGGACGCTGGGAGGGAGGGCGCGCCCGGGCGGGGGGTAGGTGGGTGGAAGACAGAGTCACATGGCGGAGATGGGTCAGATGCCAGTTGCTCTCCTCCCACCACTCTCCCTGCTTGCTCCCCGCCGGGAGTTAGGGAACCTCTCTTCTCACTTCAGACCCTGGCTAGGGTCTCATCGAAGGAGAGGGGAAAGGACACCAGGGCGGAGCGAGGAGCCTAGGGAAGGATCCACGTAGTTTCCCCAAGAGGAAATCGCGACTATTTGCTGTTGCGGTAGAGGAAACTGAGGGCGTGGGGGGTGTGGGGAGGTAGTGAAGAAGAGGGGTTTGGAAAAGGCAAGGGGAAGAGGAGAGGAAGAAAAGGAGAGGGAGAGTAAAGAAAAAAGAGAATAACTCTTTCACTGTACGAACCAAGCGAAACCAGCATTTCCCCAAGCCGCAAGGAGAGGTAAGCTCCTAGCAAGCTGCCCCAGCTCTGACTGGTCTGAGCAACTTGGGCACCTATAGTGCCCTGAGTCCCCCAGCCGGGGCGTCTCCGCCCCTAGAACACTCGGCTTGCTCTCCTCCCCCCACCCCCCGCCAGAGGCATCGGAGCACTGGCCCATACTACACTCACCTTCCTTCCCTTCCCCATAGAAATGCGCCCCCTCTTTTCCAGGAGCATGGAGAGCTGTGACGCACTTATCTGCAAGTCCGCGGGACCCATCTAGAGGAGAAAGCTGAAGACTGGGGATTCAGGCGCATGCTCGCCCATCTTTGGGTGATGGAGATAGGGAACAATTGGGGTTCATATGTCGTGAACGATCCCAGAACTAAACGCAAGGAGTTGACCGACGGACGGTTCGAGAGACATGCTGTATTCTGTATTCACTAAAAAGCAGTTGACGATGTGTTTATGTTTCCTCCGAGGAAGGACTCATAATAATGCTAAAGGCGCGTTAAAAGGACTTTGCTTTTAAATGGGCCATTTCGTAAAGTGTCAAACACCTGGTTCATTCGATGCGTCTGCACTCTCTCTCTCTCTCTCTCTCTCTCTCTCTCTCTCTCTCTCTATATATATATATATATATACATATACATGTATATATATATATATATAGTGCATAAGCCCCAGTATCAGTAAATTCAATGTACGGAAACGGCAGTACGACACTGTTGTGTATTTTACAGATGGAAATGTAGGTGGGTTTTGTGGCTCGGACCATCATCCAACCATATAGACCTCAGCCTTTTGGCGCAGAACTAGTTCTACTGGGACGTATGTATAGGCCGCTGAGAAGAGGGTTTAGAAACATTGTGTTCTAGCGCACAATGTGCAATAAAAAGGGCCGCCAAGTTTGTAAGGTGCTTAGTCCCAGGGCTGCTGCCGCTGTTTCTGCAGCTTCACCGAGTCCACAGTAGGGAGAACTTGGCTAAAATGAAAAGGGAGGAGGCCTGGGAGCGAGTGTCCAAGCCCAGGAGGGAGGAGTGTATGCCTAAGCCGATGAGAGTTTGTTGCAGACTCACCGATTCAAGTAACTGGCAGGACAGAGGGAACAGCGGTGGGGAGGAGGAGGGAGGAAGGGAAAGTTTCAGAACTCATTGAGGCCTTGTTTTCCAGACCAGTAGTCCCCTGTTGTTCTCTCTGTTTATGCTGGTGTGCAGCCCGGAAGAGATGGATGGTTCAGTCATAGACATCATGTTATTGCTAGTGGTTATTTCTTGTTGAAATTATGATTCCTGTACTTTTGACTAGCTCCCACCCCCTACCACCCCACCCCACCTTCACCCCACTTCAATTGAGGAAAACAGAGCTGGCCAAATACAATACGATACTAATTACTTCTCTCAGTTTAAAAATATCCTTTAAGGATTTTTAGAAACTTTTCGAATGAACAAAAATCTCTGGTGCTTCCTCTCTCCTCATTCCATTATCCTGCTTATTCTTTATGTCCTAATTGAGTTGGGGTTTTAAACTAATAAACACCATCGCTTGTCTTCTTCTCTGGGCCTGTTTCCTAATCTTTAAAATAAGGTAGCTCAATCTCAGGTGTCTTCCAGCTCTAAAGTTTACGATAATGTGATCACTCCATCACCATTAATCTTGAAAATCCTAAAATTTTGGATGTCCCCCTTAGCTCAGAAACTCTCAGGTGATAGAAAAAGACATCAGCACCCTTCTCACTTCTCTGAGTTGTTGCCCTCATACAGATCATCCGGGAATTTCACAACCTGACACCACCTAGGGTGCTGTCACCAACTGCCCTTGAAACACCCAGTTCACAAAGCTTGGAGAATGAACATACTGACTTACAGCTTGTCTGGGGCTTAAGCAGAGTTTATGGGCAATAATGCTACTTAATTAACTATGAGCAATGCAGTCACTAGAATCAAGTCCTGTATAGAGTCCCAGGTGGAGCTGCTCCTATTGTGGCTCCTGAGTATAATGTCTGTTACCTGGATTTTTGTGGTCATTTTCACTGGGGGTTCCCTTTCAAAAGGGCTTTAATTATGTGCTCTGTGTAATTCATCACTGTACCTGAAATACTCTGCAGCTTCCAACAGAGGGCACTCATTCAATGAACAAGCATTTGTTAAGTACCTTCTACCTGTCAGGTACTGTGTTAAGCAGCAGGGATACAAAGAAAGGTTAAAAAAAAAACAGCCCTTGTTCTCAAGGAACTTGCAGTTTAAAGGGGAAGACAACATGCAAACAACTATTTGCAAACAATAGAAATGCAGGATACATTGGAGGTAGTTTCAGAGGGAGGGCACTAAGATTAAAGAGGACTGGGACAGGCTTCTTGCAGAAGGTAAGACTTTCAGCAGAAGTTTATAGGAAGGCAGAGGGTGGGGATAACGAAGAGATAGTTCCAGTCATGGGGTACAGCCAATGAAAACCATCCAAGTGAAGGGAGGGCAGAGCAAAGATGGAGGGTTAGAGACAACCGAGCTGAACTCTCCCGACATTCCCCTACAAACAACTTTAAAATAATGCCTCACATCAAATTTTGGAGTGGCAGAGCCAACAAAAGGTCAGGGTAAGGCATTTTCTGGCCTAAGAAAACTTAGGAGGTCAACAGGAGAAGTTTGTGACAACAAGATAGAGGCCTGCCCTGAAGCCACACATGTAGTGGTGGCAATAGTGGCCTTAGCAGCATCAGCAGCTGCTTCTGGAGCTCTCTGGGTCAAATTTCTAGGGTAAAGAGGAATGCTGGGGGGTTGGTCACAAAGACGCAAGGGCCTTGGTTTCAGTTCCAAGGCAAAGAGGAGGCTAGTACTTGTGGTCACAGGGGATCAAGGACCCTTCCTGGGTAAAGACCAAAGTGCAGACCAGAAGAGGAGCGACAACACCTTGCGCCAGACCATACCACCTTGGAAGCACTGAAAACTTGCAGACCTTCAGAACTAACTCTGAAAATAGCAGCACAAAAAAAGCCTGAAGCTTGGTACAATGCCTACCCACCCCAAGATGAGCAGAGCCCAACCTTAACATAAAGTTCAAAGTCAGGAAACAGGCTGGAAAAATGAGCAAACAACAACAACAAAAGAACTTTAACATAAAAAGCTCTGTGGTGGCAGAGAAAACCAAGACATAAGTTTATGAAAATGGGCAGCTAGATGGCATAGTGAGTAGAGCACCGGCCCTGGAGTCAGGAGTACCTGAGTTCAAATCCAGCTTCAGACACTTGACACACTGACTAGATGTGTGTCCTTGGGCAAGTCACTTAACCCCAATTTCCCTGCCTTCCCTCCTCCAAAAAAAAAACCAATATGAAAACAACTACAACCAAATCCTCAAAGAAAAATGCTCATTGGATCCAAGGCCAACAAGAATTCCTGAGTTTTAAAAAGAGAAAGATAACAGTGGTAGAGAAAAAAAATAAGAAATGAGAGTGATGCAAGAAAATTATGAAAAGAGAATTAACGGCTTGGTAAAAGAGGCACAAAAATACCGAAGAAAATGTTTTTGTTGTTCAGTCATGTCCAATTCTTTTTTAAAATTTTTTTTATTATTTAATATATTTAGTTTTCAGCGTTGATTTTCACAGGAGTTTGAATTACAAATTTTCTACCCATTTCTACCTTACCCCCCACTCCAAGATGGCACATATTCTGGTTGTCCTGTTCTCCAGTCAGCCCTCCCTTCTGTCACCCCACTCCCCTCCCATCTCCTTTTCCCTTTCTTTCTTGTAG
>CM053622.1:516520155-516535201 GCA_028646595.1 Phalanger gymnotis
GACTGAATCTGGGTGTGTTTTCACTGCCTGGCCATGTTCCCAGCCAACTCACTTGACCCTTGAGTTTTTCAGCGGGGTATGACTGCTTGTAGACTAAAGAGTTCTATGTTCCAAGCCTGGGGGGATGCACCATCTCTGCCACACCAGCAGTCTACCTTCCCCAAGAACCCTCAGCCTAGACTGGACTTAGATCTTCAGCAGGCTCTTCACTCCTGCTCTGATCCACCACTTAATTCCTCCCACCAAGTGGGCCTGGGGCCAGAAGCAACTGCAGCTGTAGTTCTAAAGCTGCCCCACCTCCATTGCCTCTGGGGTGGTGGCTGAACCACAAACTCTATCCCAGTCCCCAGCAGCTTCTCCCACCAACCTACTCCATTGTCCTTGGTGTTTGTGGGTTGAGAAGTCTGGTAACTCCCGCAGCTCACTGACTCAGGGTGCCAAGGCATGCTCTGCCCGGCTCCTGTTCTGGTTGGTCTGCACCGCCCACACTGGGCTCTGCTCCACTCAGCTCAGCTCCCCTCCGCTCCCAGCTCTGTGCAGGATAGACCTTACCCAGAGACCACCCAGGCCATCCTGGGCTAGAGCCCTGCCCCCCCCACGCTATCTTGTGGGTTCTGCAGTTCCAGAATTGGTCCAGAGCCATTCTCCATAGGCCCTTGGAGGGACTTGGTGGGGAGCTCACGCCAATCCCCGCTCTCCAGCCGCTATCCTGGCTCCGCTCCTCAGTCATGTCCAATTCTTCATGCTTCAATGGATAGTAGTACACCAGGCCCTTTTATCTTCCACTATATCTCTTGAAGTCTGTGCAAGTTCATGTTCATTGTTTTCATGATAGTATCTATCCATCTTGTCCTCTGCCATCTTCTTTTCCTTTTGCCTTCAAACTTTCCCAACATCAGAGTTTTTTTCCAATAAGTCCCATCTTCTCATTATGTGGCCAAAGTATTTAAGCTTCTGCTTCAGCATTTGATCTTCCAGTGTAGAGCCTGAATTAATTTCTTTAAATATTGACTGATTTGATCTCCTTGCTTTCGAAGGGACTCTCAAAAGTCTTCTCCAACAAAATTCAAAAGTGTCAATTCTGAGGTGCTTAGCTTTCCTTATAGCTGAACTCTCACAGTTATATATTGCAACTGAAAAAACCATAGCCTCGACTATATGGACCTTTTCAGAAAGGTGATGTCCCTGCTTTTTAGGATGCTGTCCAGATTTGTCACAGCTTTCCTTCCAAGGAGCCAAGCATCTTTTAATTTCATGGCTGTAGTCACTATCTGCAGTGACCTTTGAGCCCAAGAGTATAAAATCTGACACTGCTTCCATTTCTTCTCCCTCTACTTGCCAGGAAGTCATGGGAGCAGTTGCCAAGATCTTTATTTTTTTATGTTAAGCTTCAAGCCAGCTTTGATGTTCTTCTCTTCCACCCTCATCAAAAGGCTTTTCGATTCCTCTTCACTTTCTGCCATTAGAGTGGTATCATTTGCATATTTGAGAATGTTGATGTTTCTCCCAACAGCCGTAATTCTAGCTTTTGATTTATCCCATCTGACATTTCACATCATGTACTCTGCAATAAGTTAAATAAATAAGGTGACAATATACAACCTTACTGCGCTGCTTTCCCAATCTCAAAACTGTCATTTGTTTTATGTTCAGTTCCAACTGTAGCTTCTTGACTGGCATATAAGATGTTCAGGAAACAAATAAGATCATCTGGTACTCCTATCTCTTTGAGGACTTGCTACATTTTGTTGTGATCCACATAGTCAAAAGGTTTAGTGTAGTTAATGAAGCAGTAGATATTTTTCTGGATCTCCCTTGATTTCTCCATAATCCAGCAGCAAATGTTGGCAATTTGGTCTCTAGTTCCTCTGCCTCCTTGAAAATCAGCCTGTTTGTCTGGTAATTCTTGGTTCATATACTGCTGAAGCCTAGCTTGCAGAATTTTAAGCATAATCTTGCTGGTGTATGAAATGAATGCAGCTATCAACTTTTGTATGAACAGCAGACCTTTTGCCTTGTAAAACCTCAGCTGGAATAGATTCTGTTTCTTCTCTTTACAATGACATAGTCCATTACATGCCAATCTTTGCTACAAGGGTGCATCCATCAATTTTTTTGTATTTAGGTAAACAAGATGTTGTGATGAGAAAGTCACGAGACATAAAAATCTTCAGTAGTAAGTGATCATTGCAATTGCTACTTCTGACACCATTCCTCCCCAGGACTCTGCCATATCTGATAATATGTGTCTAATCTGGCATTAAAGTCATCCAGAATTACAAGCTTGTCTTCTTTCAGCATATTGATGATGAGGGTGTCCAGGTGTTCATAAAGTTTTTCTTTGACCTTATCAGAGTTCATCATGGTAAGAGCAAATGTACTAATGATGGTGGCATAGCACTTTCCTGCAAGGGGAAATTATATTGTCACCAACTTTGTCATTCACTCCTTTTGGGAGGCAGACAGGCTTGTTGACTAGATTAGTTTTGATTGCACCAGCCAATTTCATGGCACACTCTATCACTATAGCCACTCTAGAAAAATGTGCATCCAGTTCCAACTCAGTAAGCTTTGTTTCACTCAGAGCTGCTATTTGGATGAGATACCTATTGAGTTCTCTCACAAGAGCTGTTCATATTTCAGGTCTACTGGAGTTTGTGCGGTCTGTAAGTGTGTACACATTCCATGTACTGATGGTGAGTGTAATCATTTTTGCAAAAGTTTTTGTACATTTCTGTGTGTGTGTGTGTGTGTGTGTGTGTGTGTGTATTTCAGCCACAGAGTAGGACTCCCACCTGTAGTGGCAAGAAGGCCAGGGTTGGGTGAAGCACAATTTTGATGGCACCTTTTCTATCCCCTTCCTCATGCCAGGAGGTGAGCAGTACAGCCCTTAAAATAGCTGCTCAGACATTCAAGGGGCTTCCAAGTCCCACTGCTGTTTCAGTTCAGTCATCTGTATGCAGGGTTGTGATTACAGCTCCCAGTGTATCCACACCTGCTGCTTTGTCACTTTTCTGTTGCCACAGGACTTTGAGGTAGGTAAAAATAGTAAAATGGCATGGGTGATGACTTTTGACTCCTGCATAAATTAGATTTAAGAAAGACAGAGTTGCATGAGGTCATTGGGCTCACTTTCTCTTTCAGAGTCATCCAACAAGTGGGAAGACAAAAGTCAATATGATTGACAGTGGCTCAGGATGCTGTGGTTGACCCTGGCATCTTCAATGTCTAACCAAACTCTAAGTGCTCCATAGTACCTGCTTCAGCTGCATGGCAGTCAGAACAAATCGTTCATATCTAACCACTTTACTGGGAGAAGTATTCACATGCTTCGGGTAGACAGACACTCCCCTAATTCACTGATGGATCTGAGACCCCTCAGTTACCTTCAACTTGGTTTAGCCTGTCTGCTGAAATGGTTTACTGGGGTGTGGTTCCTGTGCATTCTACAGGTTCTTGGAGCCACAGGTAAGAATTGGGTGAATTGGTTTCCATCAAAGATGGAAAACAGCCCTGAAAAGGGCTCAGGAGCCCTCACACTAGAAGTACTAGTCTTCCCTGAACATTTTATACCCCACCTCTCAAGCAGAACAGTATTAAACCACATCTGGGTACTGGTGTTTTCCTTTAAAAAAAACTCTTTGGACAAGAGATTTTTAAAAAGGAAAGAAAAGGACCTTTATGTACGAAAAATATTTATAGGAGTTCTTTTCGTGGTGGCAAAAAATTGGGATTTGAAGGGAGTACCTATCAATTGGGGAATGGCTGGACAAGCTGTGGTATATGATTATGGTAGTATACTATTGTGCTATAAAAAATGACAAGCAGGATGCTCTCAGAAAAACCTGGAAAGACTTACACGAACTGATGCAAAGTAAAGTGAGTAGAACCAGGAGAACAGTGTAAACAGTAACAGCAGTGCTGAATAGCTGTGAATGACTTAGCAATTTTCAGCAATACAATGATCTAAGACAATTTCAAAGACTTATGATGAAAAAATGCTATCCACCTCCAAATAAAGAAGTGATGAAGTCTGAATGCAGATCAAAGCATACTTTTAAAAATCTTCTTTTGGGGGGAGGTAATGGTCCTTTTTCTTTCATAATTTGACTAATATAGAAATGTTTTGTATGACTGCACATGTATAACCTATGTCAAATTGTTCACCTTCTCAGTGAGGGCAGAGAGGGAATGGAGAGAATTTGAAACTCAATTTTTTTTAAAAGTTAAAGTTAAGGGGCAGCTAGGTGGCACAGTGAATAGAGCACCGGCCCTGGAGTCAGGAGGAACTGAATTCAAATCCGGCCTCAGACACTTGACACATGTACTAGCTGTGTGACCTTGGGCAAGTCACTTAACCCCAATTGCCCTGCCAAAAAAACAAAAAAAAAGTTAAAGTTAAAAATTGTTTTTTTATATATACTTGGAAAAAATTAAAATGTTTGATTTGTTCATTTATTTTAGTTTTCAACATTCACTTCCATAAGATTTTAAGTTCCAAATTTTCTCCCCACCTCTCCCCTCCCCCACCCCAAGACACCATGTAATTCGATATAGGCTCTACACACACACACACACACACACACACACACACACACATATATTCATATTGAACCTCTTTTCACATTAGTCATGTCGTAAAGAAGAATTAGAATCAATGGGAGAAACCACAAGAAAGAAGACACAAACAAAAAAAAGAGGGAGCAAATAATATTCTTCAATCTGCATTCAGACTCCACAGTTCTTTTTTTCTGGATGTGGACAGCATTTCTCATCATAACTCCTTTGGAGTTGTCTTGGATTCTTGCATAGCTAAGAAGAGATAAGTCTATCAAAGTTAGTCATCGCACATTGTGGCTTTTACTCTGTATAATGTTCTCCTGGTTCTGCTCACTTTACTCAGCATCAGTTCATTCAAGTCTTTCCAGGTTTTTCTGATGTCTGCCTACTCATCATTTCTTATAGCACAATAGTATTCCATTACATTTATATAGCACAGCTTATTCAGCCATTGCCCAACTGATGGGCAGCCCCTCAAATTTCTAATTCTTTGCCACCACAAAAAGAGCTGCTACAAATATTTTTGTCGATGTGGGTCCTTTTCCCATTTATATGATCTCTTTGCAGTGGTATTGATGGGTCAAATGATATTCACATTTTTATAGCCCTTTGGGCATAGTTCCAAATTACTCTCCAGAATAGTTGCATCAGTTCACAATTCCACCAACAATGCATTAGTGTTCCAATTTTCCCACACTTTCTCTAGCATTTATAATTTCCCTGTTTGTCATGTTGGCCAATCTGATAGGTATGATGTGGTACCTAAGAGTTGTTTTGATTTGCATTTCTAATCAATAGTGATTTAGAGCATTTTTATATGACCACAGATAGCTTTAATGTCTTCATCTGAAAACTGCCTGTTCATATCCTTCGAGCATTTATCAGTTGGGGAATGACTTGTATTCTTATAAAGTTTACTCAGTTCTCTCCACAAAAAAAAAAATTTAAAAGTAAATTTAAAAAAGAAAGAAAAGGGATTTTAAAAAACTCTTTGGACAACTAAATTATACTTAACACTTAATATGAAAAAAAAAATTTTCCTGGGACAAAATCCCTGCTCCTTAAATTTAAGCCTTACGTTCTTATTAAATTCTCAGTAGAGATGGGAAGTAACTGGTAATCATTTTCTATCTAGTCCTTCATATACGTAAATACATATTTATTCAATAACTTCTCAGTCTCTTTTTTCCCCATGATAAATAACATTAATTATACTAACTTTTCTCATAGGACCTATCTATTAGCTTTTTTATCATTATAGTTACTCACCTCTGAGCTATTTTCAGACTCAATTTCTGAAACACATTAATCAATATACCATATAGGTCAACAATAAGCTAACAGCATCTACTCCCTCTATAATCTTCCTACTAAGGCTTCCTAATGGAACCTCTGCTGTCTAGCACAGTGTCACTTCCCAGAATTCAACAGCAGATAACATTAGTTTTAATTGGAGGCATTCCAGAAACTAGCTTTTGTTGCAGTATCAAATGACCATCCAACACTGAATTTTTCCCACTGGTCTAGACCTAGTGGAAGAATGCCCAATAGTTAGGAAGATGCCATACGTTGTGATTTCTAAATACCTCTCCTTTCCCAAGCTTGAACCTTAACTCTGCACTTAATAACTTTAGGCACATCACTTAACTAAAATGGACTTCAGTTTGAAGGTGTTTGAACTAAATGACCTCTAAGATTCTTTCCAATTCTAAGTTTATGACCCCGTGGTCTGCCTAGCCTTTCTCTTTCCCTTTTGTAGAAGGTAAGCTTTTTTGAAGGCAGGGATTGTCTTGCTTTTGTATTTGTATCCCTAACAATTAGCATAGTGCCCAGCACATACTAGGTACTTGGCACCTAATAAATACTTGTTCATTGATTCTGTGGCTTGAATTTGAAAAAAACAGTATCTGATACTCTCATTCTCTATATCTGGAAGGGAAAGCATATAATTGTAGCCCTCGGCTTAAAGGAATATTTGCATAAGACTCTCTTCATTGGTGCAGATTGATTAATCAATGCTCCTACTGACATGAGGATGGAATTAAAGGAAGAGAGATCTGGTTTTCTAGTTTTCAGCTTCTAGAAAGAAGGCATCAAGTGCCAGATTCTCTTTAGGTGCTTGAAGGGAGAGAAAAACTATGGGAAGAAGCCAATTGGGTTTCTCTACATGTTGGTGAACCAAGAGTCTTTCTCTGCCAGGGTGATTTTTCTCTCACAGCTGGAAGCCAGAAGACCAAGAGTCCTCCTCTTTTGATTCCACCCCTCATGTCAGCAGGAGAACTGAATCTCCACCAATGAGGAGAGGCTTAGACCATTGATTCAAGAGTTATATTATATATCAACAAATACTGCAATATTTGAAATATTTCAATTGTTCAATTTCAAATGTTCAATTTCATTGTTAAGTTACATCCAATGACAAAAACTACAAGTCCTCTATAATTCAGAAGATTGTCTTCAAGAATTGTCGTGACTGGGGCAGCTAGGTGGTGCAGTGAAAAGAGCACTGGCCCTGGAGTCAGGAGGACCTGAGTTCAAATTTGGTCTCAGATACTTGACATACTTACTATCTGTGTGACCTTGGGCAAGTCGCTTAACTGCAATTGCCCTGCCTTTCCCCTTGCAAAAAAAAATTATCATGACTGAAAAATTCATCACCTTGAGACCCACCTAGTGACAAACCTCTATGGTCTTTGGGTTAACTGATAATCTATCATTAGACCCATGCTCAGTGGTATTCCAGACAGGCAAAACTTGATAGAATTAGTGCTCTGCTGTTACAGCCTTCAAAATTCAGGGTCACATCTTCCTGGGTGATTTATTGGAGTAGAACTTTAATGGAAGATATGCATGTATAATAAGGGAATGACAATAAGCCCAGTCTTTATGAACATGTACAGCATACACTGCTAATGCAGCCCCAACATACGCTTCAGAACGTGTATAAGTATTGTTTCTGGTCTGCATATCATATGAAGAAAAGGATATTTTCAAATAGTTGTTGAGCTAGACTGAAAATGCTTTAAAAAAAACCACCCACTGACTTTGTACCTTTGGGGTAGCTAGGTGGTGCATGGTGCTACTGGGCTTGGAACCAGGAAGACTTGTCTTCCTGAGTTCGAATCTGGCCTTAGATATTTGCTAGCTGTGTGACCCTGGGCAAGTCATTTAACCCTGTTTCCCTCAGTTCCTCATTTATAAAATGAGCTGGAGAACAAAATGGCAAACCACCACCGTATCTCTGCCAAGAAAACCCCAAATGAGGTCATGAAGAGTCAGAAACAACTGAAAGGACTGAACAACATCAAAGCCCTGACTGGTTTTAACTCTATGTAGTAAGATACCCCTCCTGGGGGAAACTCAGCACTTCTAATCTCACAAAGCTGCTAACTCAAACCTTGATTGACACCACCTCCCTCAGCCTCCTCTTCTCTCTGAGTGAAGGACTGTAGGGTAGAATACCAAACTCCTTCCACTGCCTTCCTTTATGGAAGGCAGAAACAAGACTCAGATCATTCCACTTTGCATCTGTTGGCCTGCCTGGTTTCAACCCCACAGGAACAAGATACCCTCTAGTGTCTGGTCCCCTTCTTCCTTCTTTCCTGCCTCCTTTTTTCGTAATCCTTTAGATTGTAAGTTCTTTTAGGGTAGGGATTGTCTTTCTTTTTATTAATTGTATCCCCAGCACTTAATGCAGTGCCTAGCATATAGTAGGAGCTTAATAAGTATTTACAGCATTGGAGTAGATGATTCAGCCCTCTTTCCTGATAGGCTGATGCAAGTAAGGAAAACAAGCTGTAAGCTTCTGAGAGGGGAGAGATACTTCAACTGAGCTGGCATGTGGCCTGTGAATATGGGTCTCTATTCATTGCCTCTTTACATTTGTTCTTTCCTGCTCTTAGATGAAAGAATATTCAATCAGGCTGTGACTTTGCAAGCTTTAAAAGGACAAGAGAGTGAGCCACCAGAAATGTGGGAGATTAACTCCATGCCAGATTGTGCAAACAGCCAAGCCTAATAAGAAGCAAAGACCTAGCATAGCAGCAGACTGAAGGCAGCCAAGAGGGAGCAATAGCACCAGCTGTCCTGCCTTGGGAAGGATATGGATCTTAATGGGGGAGGATGCTTTGGAGAAAACTGCTTTAAGTTTGAGCCCACTCTCCCTAGAGGCCACAATAGCATAGGGAAGAGTGTGCCCCTGAATGTGAGGCTAGAAATGTTTGTATTTTTATTCCTATTTTTCTTCGTCTCAAATATCCCTTTGTAAAAGCTATTAATATTGTTTAAATGGTGCTTGAGGAACTAATCACTGGAAGGTATTGATGATATAAGAGAGATACCATGATTGGCAATTGATATTGAGAAGGGGGCTTCAGCTAATAACATTAAGATACCCATATCTTTCGGGGGTACCCCTGGATCCCTAAGGGGAGATGTAGGCTTGTTTGGGGATCTAACTCACCAGTGAGAATAAAAATTGGGATAAAGAGCTTAGTTTCTTATAAAGGCTATAGACCATCATTTTAAACAAACATTCTTGTTATCATTCTTAGATATTTATCACGGACAAGTTCAAGGAGTTTCCTATCTAAGATTCTCCAACTCCATGTTATCTACCACCTCATTTGCTAAACTTAAGCCCAGTTCTGGTGGCGTCTCCAAAAAGAGATACAAGTCCACTGTATTTGCCATAGCAAACCAGGTTGAAGCTGTTGGCTGCTGATAGACTAAGGAGATTGTAATAGCTTTGGGGAGTTATAAATCACCACTCGTTAGCCTAAAAAAATAAAACCTTCTAGCTCGGAGGAATGGGACGTAATGTTCCACAGAGCTAAAAAGACTTAGTTTTAGCAAGTAACAAATGGTGGTTTGTTTATCAAGCAGGCACTGCCCAGCCACATCAATTTCAGGCAGCCTACTCCGGTGAGAGGGGCAGAAGTGGACCTGCATTAGCATTAGCTGGCCAGACCAGGAGAAAAAAAAACAACTGAATTTGAGGAAGGGATAATCAATAACTATGAGGAACAGGGTGCTTGTCTTTATGTGCCTGTAGCACATAAAGGGTTGAAACCATGTATTCCTGTAGCAGTGTGCTATTCCTGGAGGCCTTTAAAAAGAATGTTCCAGACCCTAAAGTTAGCTGAGATTTCATGGCAGATGTCAGCTCTGTGGAATGTGACCTCTGCACTGCTAATGGAGGATAGCAGGTAGGGGAAGGGGATTTTCCATCAGCTGTGACATCAAGCAGCAGAACTTGTCCAGTGAGAGACCTTGAATCCAACAGTCTGAGAGAATTCAGGGCACAATGGAGCCATATCCAGTAGGGAGCAGAGATACATGCACAGAAAGTCACAATATTCAAGGGAGGAAGCAGCTTTAAAGAGCAAACCTCTGGCAGCAGAGAAGAGAGCTAACTGATGTCATGAGGGGAAAAAAGTTGAAAGTTGCAAAGAGCCAGGGAATGACACCCACCAGAGACATTGCACTGATGGGGGGGAGGGCACAGGGGGAGCAGGATTCCAAGAGAAAGGACATTGGGACACTGCAGTAACAGAGGTATGAATTGTATGTAGCCACACATGTTCCACAAAGATGTGCTCCATTGCCATTGTATTCTAAGTCTGTGCAGTCTTTTTTTGGGGGGGCAGACTGACTTTATTAGCCAAAGGCAGGCCTGGCACCTTAGGTGCCCTTGGGTAGGCGGGTTCACTTCTTCACCACCACTGGCTTCTGGCTTCGAAGGATGGCGCTGGCCCGGTGTAGAGCGGCCATGCCGAGATCTTTCCGGTATTTATTCTTGTGGGTGATGTGCCGGACGCTGTTGAGTGTGGCCTGGGCATTTTTGTTGATTGTGGTCCTCGCGCAGGAAGTAGCAGGCTTCCTCTGACCTGCCCTCTGCTTCAGCACCACCACGATGCTCTTGCCGTCGGCGGCCGGCTCGATGCCCATCGTCTTCCGGTGGATCAGCCCGTTGTAGCGGAACGAGTTTCGGGCCTTGAGATTGTTGGGCTCGGTGCTGTATGTCTGCTTGTTGCGCTTGATGAGGAAGCTGGAGCAGTTAAGAAGGACCATCCACTGCAGGTGGGCCGACATGGTAGGGGCTGCACTCGCCGCGGCTCCCGGAGAGAGAAAGGCTGTGCAGAGTCTTTACACTGGCAATGTATATATCTACTGCAGAGCGTACCCCCAGGGTTGGTGAGGAAGACGAGTATTTCGTAGCTATTCTTGTTATTATGCCATCTTAGTAAAATTTAGTCTTTGTTTTGTACTTACTGTGTATCTGGTGGACTTTTAAAATTAAGTGCACTGGAAGGGGGTCATGAGCTATGATATAGTTTTAGGATTGAGAGATCATAGCTTACCACTTCCACATATTCCTTCCTTTGCTAACTAGCATTTAACTGATATCACTATAATAGTGATAAAGTAAGGAATACAAGTACAGCTATTATTTCTGTTTTACATAAAAGAAAAACCAAGGTCAGAAAAGTTAAGTGACTTGTTCAGGGCCACACAGATTAGTGTCAGCACTGGGATTTGAACTCAGTCTCCTGACACCAAGTCCAATCCTCTTTCTACTCCTCTATACTGTGTCTTTGCATCCTTTCCCTGTGTCTTCTGTTAAAATCCTACCCATCCTTTAAAGTGATACTTCTTTATGAAGCCTTCTTTAATCTTACCAGCTAATAAAATCTTTTTGTTCCTTTTGACTGTATTTTGACATGATGTCCTTTGTACACAACTGTCATGTATTATTGTGCATTATAATTATTTGTGCATATCTCATTCCCCTTCCACAATGGTCTCCAAAATTTTGGGGTTCTGTATTCCTGCTTGTTAAAAAAAATTAGCATGTACCTGAAATATATGTGCATGTTCGCTTATTTACAGATTTATGTATATGGTTCTGAATTCAATTTATTGAATGTCATTGCTTAAAAAAAATAGCTGCATCACAAAGATTCATAGCTTCATATGGAAGAAATGTACCAACAGCTATACTTACTAAATCGAGATGGCCATTTTCAATTTCATATACCAATTGGGCAATGGAGGTTTTGGTTGAAATTTGGCTAATAATATCTTCTCTGATATTGGTCAGTTAGTCTTAAAAACGAACAAAAAGATGCTGCATTTTAACGTTGTCAACAAATGGGTTCAAAACCTACTGGAATTCTTCATTTGAAAAATTTTAAAATTGGTTAGAAAATTCTGTCTCCAGGATTTTAAAGTATGCATAAATGAGTTTTTATAGGTGACGCATCATTTTTGGCAACAAAATTATAATGATATCACTACTTCCAAACATCTATTTCCAAAAAGCTCTTCTGATAACATGAGCTTCTTTCAAGAAACATTTACTTTCTCAATGAGTACCAAAACATCACCTTGTTTCTAATTTTTCATATACGTAGGGAGCTAACAAATATGTAACACCAAAGATCATTCCCCAGTAGATAAGTGATCAAAGAATATGAACAAACAGTTTTCAAAAGAATTGCAAATCGTTGAGGGGGAAGAGGAGGGAGCTGGTGGGAAATTTTGATAATGCATTTTTTGAAAGACCAACAAAAATTCATTTAAAAAAGAACTGCAAACTATTAACAAATATATGAAGGAGTGCTTGAAATCACTACTAATAGGAGAAATGCAATTAAAAATAACTGAGTTTTCAGTTAACATACAGCAACTTAGCAAAGATGACAGATGATGTGAATGAGAAATGTTGTAAGGGTCCTGGAAAAATAGGTATGCTAATACTGTTTATGGATCTGTGAATTAGTCCAGCCATTTCAGAAAGTAATTTGGAATCATACTAAGACAATGATTAATATGTGCATATATATGTATATATATATGATTTAGAGCTCCATATATATATGTATATATTATATATATATATATATGGTTTAAAGCTCCCACTGCCAAGCACTTACCCAAAGGATGTCAAAGAAAGAAAGTGCCAATACACACCAAAATATTTATAGCAGCACTTTTTTGTGGTAGCAAAGTGCTGGAAACAAAGTAGATAAATGCTCATTGATTGCAGAATGGCTAAAGAGATTGTGGCATATGAATGTGAAGGAATATTACTGCAGTATAAGAAATAATGAACATGAAATAATGCAAGGAGGGAACTTATATGAAGGGAAGTAAGCAGAGACGGGAAGATGACATAAATGATGACAGCAACAATGTAAATACGAAAAACAGCAAAGCATCTAATCTGAATGTTGTATAATAATAATGACCAAACTTGGTCCCCCAAAAAGATATTAGAAAGCATCTCCCTGCCTTCTTTGCAGAGGTAGGTAGCTATGGATAGGGAACATTGTACCAAATGTCAGACTTGATTGATGTTGCTTAGTTTTACTGAACTACTTTTTTATTCCTTCTTCTTATTTTATTTCTTGTCTTAATGAATGGCTTTCTGTGTAAAGAAAGGGAGAGGGACAGACTGGAAAAGGAAAGTGATGTATAAAAACAAAAGATGTCAAAAATTTTAAATAGTAATAGCAAGCATTTACTTAACACTTAAAGATATGCAAAACACTTTATGAATACTATCTCATTTTATCCTTACATCCTCTGGAGAAATAAGTGCTATTATTATCTGCAGATTATAAATAAGGAAACTGAGGCTATTAAATTACTTCCTCACAGTCACACACCTAGTGAATGTCTGAGGCTTGATCTGAACTCAGGTCTTCCTGGCTCCGGTCCAGTGAGCTATCCACTATACCAACTAGCTTCCAATTTCACCTTTATTTCGAAGGTGCAGATTAGGGGTGTGTGTGTGTGTGTGTGTGTTAAAATGTCTCCTTAGTAGTACATGACTGACAGCTACTTGTCCACACAGAAAAAGTCAGAAAATTTAAGACATTTGTCTTTTTGTAAGAAAAAAATACGTAACATCTTTGAGGTCAATAATTATATTACTTTGCCAGGAGAGAAAATATAGACATAATTAAATTTTTTGGAGTAAGAGTTTTTTTTTTTGCTTGTTTCTTTTGGTAGCCCTTGCAAAAAAAATTCATAATGAAATATTTGCATTGCTCCAATACTTGAGTCTGGAGTATTTTCCTAATGCTAGAATTCTGTATATGTTTGTGCTGTATATTACATATCTTCTAACATCTTCATATGTGTGTGTAATATGTATTATATACACATATATGTGTGTATACATACATACATTGACACATATATTATTCATGCTGTGAGTTGTTTCATGAGTCTGAGGATTCACTTGTTTGCAGATGTTGAAACCAAGGAGTTGAATCTCTCAGATAGATCTGTGATCTCATCAATTTAGAAGTTCCCTGCAGTGATCAATCAATAAATTGGTGAAGAAGTCCCTTCTATGTGCCAGATACTGTGCTAAGTGCTGAGAATACAAAGACAAAAATTCAACAGTCCCTGTAAGGGTAAGCAAGGTGGGATTTTTTGCTGTTTTTTCTTTTGGAGTTCTTCTCGGCACTAAGCCAATCAAGTGCCTTTGAGTCTTGTCTTTGATTGAATCAAGAGTCTTTGATTGGAAACAGTATGTATTGCTTGGAGGGAGAGGTGTAGGTAGAGAAAGAAGCAGAGCTGAGAGAGAGAAGCAAGCATGAGCAGGCTGGGGGAACTTGCTTGTGGAGAAGCCTAACAGAAAGAATGTTTGTGATATTGGTGCCCTGTCTGTTGATCTGTGTTAATTTCTCAGACAGAAGCCCTGTCTGTTGATCTGTGTTAATGTGTTAGTCTGTTGAGGTGTTAATGTGTTGATTTGTGTTAATGATGGTGCTGGTAATGTGTGTAAATATTGTTGTAACCTTGTTAAGCTTTGCTTTCCCAGAAACAGAAGGCGTGGGCAGAAGTGTCTAGAGCCTGCTGTCAGGCAGGAGCAGGAAGAGCTTGGAGTGGAGCAGTCCCTGTGAGCTGAGACAAGGAGCAGGAGCAGAGAACTGCCCGCATGTGAATCCAGGCAAGAGCTGGGAGCAGTTGGCCCTTGGAGAAGGAACTGTGGGGTTTGGAAGTCAGCCCCAAGTCAAGATGAAAGAGGACTTTACTTGCACACTCTGTATTGATTGAAGAGATTGTAACTTACTGTCACCTGGGGGTGGATGGTGTTTGTATTTTCTGCTACTCTTTAAGGATGATATGTTGTACTAAGGAAGACCCTGACCTGGGACCCCCTGCTTTTGTAAACAAGAATTTTGGGGAATGCTGCTGAATGCAATGATATATGCCATGTGTCTTATGACATACTGAGTCTTATGAGATATACATTGAGTGATATGTTTTGCTTAACAATGTTGCTATGAATGTTATGATTTAGTTTATTAAACAAGGTTTAGTTGTGAATAGAGAATTCATTATACTATGCAATTAGACCCTTAAAATCATTCACAGCAGCAGTCCTCAGGTGTGCTGCTGTGATTGGCATTATAGTCCCTGACCTCAAGGAGCTTACATTCTGTTGCAGGAGACAGCAGCTATATAT
>CM053622.1:516535701-516554143 GCA_028646595.1 Phalanger gymnotis
CCTCTCCTTCCCTAGATGGTGGACACAGACTGGAGCCTTTCACATTGAACTTCACCATCACCAACCTGTCTCATGAAGAGGACAAGGCGCACCCTGGCTCCAACTATTTTTGCTACACCGAAAGCGCCTTGCAGGAGTTGGTGAGATTGCTCGGTCCCTGCCCTGACCGTGGGATGCTACAACGGAAAAGAACACAGGTTCTGGAATGGGAGGACGTGAGTTCAAGCCCTACGTCTGCTGCTTCTTGCCTATGTGACCTTGGGCTAATCATCTAACCTCCCTGGGCCTCAGTTTTCCTCATTTGTTAAATCGGGACTGAAAAGGCAGAACGAAGAAATGAATGAACATTTACTAACGCAGTGCTTACTGTGTGCCAGGCACTGTGCTAAGTTCTGGGAACACAAATAAAAGTCAACAAGACAATCCCTGCCTTGAAGGAGCCCCTATTCTAATGGGAGGAGGGGTCTAAGAACACACATAAAGGGGATCAGGAAAAGCAGTAGATGATATGCACAAGTTTCCTAGTGTCACAATGTTGGAGAAATGTCATAGAGCCCTGGTTCTGGGGCAGATGAGGGGAAACCTCACCTTTCAGTGTCCAGGATTCTGTTGGGGAGTGGTAAAAAAATGAGCATGATGACCAAAGTGCAGGCAGTACAGTATGTAGCTAACTAATAAGACGGCTACCGAGGTCTTTTTCAGCTCTGCATTTATGGTTTCATGCACCCTAGACTTCATTGCTTGGGCTTCAGACTTACGAGGCCCATTTGCCCATTCCCCTTTTCTTTTCTTTGCCAGCTCAATCCCTTGTTCATTAAAAGCAGCATTGGTTCTTTCTACTTTGAATGCAAGCTAACTTCACTGAGGTGAGAGCTGGGAAGCTAAGATTTGGAAAATTAAGGCTGTCTTTCCTGAGGCTACAAGCACACCACCAGGGCTCATGGTCAATAAGATACAAATATTGTTTCCACAAAGAGATGTTTTCCTCTATTTTCAAATTCCTCTGTTGTTTCGTCTCCATTGTCCATGTCTCTTGTCTCAGGAATTCAGATCTTTGGCTATTCCACACTGTTCTCTACAGAAGTGGTATGGGTTTGTCAGCCCTCTTGGCATTCCTATCAACTGTTATCATATCATCTCAGACATCTCCATTTCACTGCCCCAATAGCCAAGTCCCTGTCAGATTAGCACCAATCGTAGGAGATTTGATCAACATTTCCTTTCCTAGACCAATGAAGGGTGGCTCTGCAATTAGAGCAGATGTTGTATGCACCCTCTGGCAAGATCCTGCCAGACTCCTCCTGGACAGAGAGAAGGTTTACTGCGAGCCGAGCTACCAGACCTTTGGCATCACCAGGCTGGGCCACTATAGACTGGAAAAACTCAGCCTCTGCCTCAATGGTGAGGTACCTTATTGAAGCAAGGCTTGGCTCCTGTGCCTTTGCCATGTTCTCTTTTGTTCTAATCTCAACTTTGTCTCTTCTATCATTCTCATTTTGATTTGCCCTCCCCTCCAAACCCCACGCTTTCTTCTCATTCATCCATTGTCCTTTCAATTACACAGAACTCATCTTGCCCATACTGACTTCCCCAGAGAATGTGCTCTCAGTTTTCTTCATTGTTTTCAATCAGTGGCCATCACCAAACTCTGACCTTGGTGTGGTTTGATTCTACATATTTAATCATGACTTAGATGAAGGCATAGACAAATGAAAGCAAATACACAGATGACACAAAGTTGATAGGGGAGGGATTAACAGTTGAAAAGAATCGGGATCTAATAAGGACTCTACTCCCTTGACATATGGGCTATTATACTTAAGAAAATGAAATTGAGTGAAGACGAGTGTAAGATTCTGTCATTCGGTTTTTAAAAAATCAACTGTATGAGTTCAGGATGGAGGAGACATGGCTAGGTCAAGGTTCTCATAAAGTTCACACTCACTCATTGTCAATGACACAGGACAGTAGAAAAATATCATGCAATATTGGGATGCACAAAGACAATTTTGACATTCATAAGGTTAAAAGAGATAGTCCTACAATCCTCTGGACTCATCAGACTACATTTGGGATATTGTGTCCAGTCTCTTAGTTATAATTTAGGAGGGACCTGGGCAAACTGGGGTGCACTGTCAGACAGGGTGATTATGGAATGGAGAATTCCATCCAGTTCAATCCAATAAGCTTTTAATGAGTGTTTATTGTGTGTCATTCTTTCAAATAGTCTTTGAACTTAAGGAGCTTACATATATCCACAAAGAAAAAAATATAAAATATATTCATAGCAAACGCAAAATCATTTCAGGGAGAGATCACTTAATAGTTGGGGGGATCAAGAAAGAGCTTATGTGAGAAATGGTATTTAAGGTTAACCATTGAGAGGATGAGGGGTTCCAAGCAGTGGAAGTGAGGAAGGAGAACATTCTAGATAGGCATGAAAACTTAAGTAAGACCAGAAGATAGAATGTCACGTATGGGCAAAACATAACAACTCAAATACATAGTGAGTGAGAGGGAGTCACGTGAATTAAATCTATACAGCCAATTTGGAGCTAGCTAGATTGTTTATTAACTTTCAGTGTCAAATAGGCTGACTTACATTTTATTCCACAGGCAATCCTAAAGAAGGGAGTGTGCAAATTACAGACCAGTGAAGCTTCTTGAGGAAGTGAGTGACAAGGTCAGACCTGTGCTTTAGGAACATTAATTTAACAACTGCATGGAAGATGGGTTGGAGTCTAGAGAGACTAGAATCAGGAAGGCTAGTTTGGAGGCTATTGTGATAGGCCATGCTAGCTAGTGGTGATGGAGACTGGAATCAGGGCAGGGGCTATGTGAGCAAATGTAAGTGGTGATATAGAAATACAATTGATATTAATTTTCCAAATTGGGGGCAAGGGAGAAGAAGAGCTATGAACCTGGTGATGATAGTGCCATCAACATAGATCATAATGAGAAGTGTGTTTAGAAGGATGTATTAGTCCCACTTTTGGACATGTTGAAATTAAGATGAATTTATAACATTCATATGGACACATCCAGTAATCATCTTGTGATGTGGGACTTAAGTTCAAAAGACGAGACTGATTGTGCCGTTCTAGAATTTGTCTCCTTAAAGATAACGATTAAATCATTAAAAGCTGATAGGGAGAGAGTATCTAGGAGAAATGGTGTGGTCAAGAGTGACCATTCTAGACATTCTTGACATTCTAGAAGGGTCGAAGAAAATGAGTACTAACGTGTTGGCAAGCAAAATGGGCTCTTAGCACTTAGTTTACCCGACTGCCCTTGAAGAGTTTGGCTTTTGTTTCCTTTGAGTAATTCAGTGTATTTCATTGAGTCTTACTAGGTGCTAAGCCCCAGGCCCAAACCCCTATTAGGTGTAAAACCTATATGGGTGTGGATTGGTACTAAGGTGGGGCCCAAGGTGGGGCTAACTCAGGGGAGGGCCTAGTTTACACATGAGTTTGAGTGATAGGTTTGGGACAGCAGAGGCTCTTAGACCACGTGGGTTTAAATCGCCTCTTTGTGATGATTTTAGATCACATGGGTGAGTCGCATGGGTGACTCACCCTTGACCCTTAAAAAGATATAAAACCAGGGGTTGGCTTTCTCTTCTTTGGAGCTCTTACCCACAGCAGTGGTGGCACGCGTGACTCTGGGCCAGCCCACGTTATGAGCTCCCAAGCTGAACCTAGATGTTGGTAACTATGAATTGCATTTGGTCTGTCTGTTGATGTTTGTAATTTGTTTGTATTTTGCTCTGAAGTTCAGGGTGCTGGTCTTTTCCCCTGAACTAAGTGAATGATATTTGTATGCTGAATTAAGGTAAGCTTGTCAATCCCTTCACGTTGCCTTCCTTATTAAAGCAGATCAAAAGAGCCTATGCTTTTGCAGCATGCTGGTAGTGTGCTTGTTGTTGGGCTTCTGTTGGTCTTTCACCTCCACAACAGTTGCTAGCCGGATTGTTGAAACAACTAGTAAGAGGCCACTGAATTGCTCAATTAAGAGATCGTTGGTAAACTCAGAGAGTTTCAATCAAATGGTAGGATCAGAAGCCAGATTTCAAGAGGTTGAGGAGTGAGTGGGAGAGGAGGAAGCAGCTTTTTCTAGATTGACTGTCAAAGGGAGAAGAGATATATAATGATAGCTTAAGGTGATGAGAGAGGATCAAGTGCGTTATTGTTCCCCCTAACAATGGAGCACATTTGTAGTAAGTAGAAGAAGAACTGGTGCATTTGACAAATGTTCCCATGCAAATGTCATAGACAAAATGGATAAATGTTGACTAGATGGCAGCACAGTTCAGTAGTTTAAAATTGGTGGAGTGGCTAGACCCAAAGAAAAGTCAGTAAAATTCTATGTCATCTTGGAAGGAGGTATGTAGTGGATTATCCCAGTGATATTTCTGTGTCTCTGTGCTATGTTTTAAAAGTCAGTAGCTCAGGCAAAGGTATAAATCACATGCTTATCGATTGTATATCTAACCCAAAAGTTTTAATATAGAACCAGTACCTTGGATGGCAGAGTTAGGATCCCATAGCATAGGCTAGAATGCTGGCGTCAAATCTAATAAGGTGAAATCTAATGAAACTAATAAAACTTTCTATCTGAACTCTCAAAACCTATTTTATGAGTGCAAGATGGAGGATCTGTGGCTGGACTTATCTGAAAAAAAATGGGGAGCTTAATGTTTATTTAAAGTTTAATTACAAGCTCAAAAATGGGAAGTTTAATGTTTAAAGTTTAATTACAAGCTCAACATGGGAAATTTAATGTTTAATTAAAGTTTAATTGCAAGCTCAACATGGTTTAACAATGTTGTATGATAAAGAAAAAAGGTGAAGAAAAATCTTATTCTACATTGAGAAAGATAAAAGATTCAACTGTCTTTGGGTAGTGAAAGGGCTGTCAAAGAGAAAAAGAGATTGGCTTGTTCTGCTTGGTCCCAGACGGCAGAACTAGTAATGAATGAAGATGCAAAGAAGCAAATTTAGGCTTGATGTAAAGAAAAATTTCCTATCATGTGGTGGTAGATCAAACTAGGATGGTCTACTTCAGGAAGACCCTTTCTTTCCTGAAGAACTTCCAATAAAGGCTAGATCACCACCTTTTGGGGATAATGTAGAGGGGATTCCTGGTCAG
Source organism: Phalanger gymnotis (assembly GCA_028646595.1). Taxonomy (NCBI): domain Eukaryota; kingdom Metazoa; phylum Chordata; class Mammalia; order Diprotodontia; family Phalangeridae; genus Phalanger; species Phalanger gymnotis. The sequence continues at coordinate 516,540,850 of CM053622.1, forward strand.
TTATGGGTTGGAACTGGTCAGCCATGAGGTGTTGCATTTCTGTTCATCCTTATTGTTGGTGTGGTGAATTTCTCCTCTAAGCCAGAAGACTGAGGAAAGGAGCCTGGTGACAATGCAGGGCAACCAATCTGAAGATTTGTTCTGCTCTACGTTTAGACAGGGCAGAGTAGATGAAGGCTAGGTCCTTTCTTATGTTTGTCATGTCAGAGAGCTGGCAGGTGCCAGGAGAATTCTCTTGTCCCTTCCCTCAAAGAGCAGATCTCCAGATGCCAAGAGAGATAGCAAGCTGAGCCACCAGGTCCTCTGTCCTCAATCTAGCCTCTCAAGTGCTCTCTTGGTTCTCTTCCCATCTCCTTTGATACTTCCTTTCATTGTCTGTCCTTTGTTTTCCAGGTTATAATGAGCACAGTCCAGTCCAACCCATGACAAGTAAGTGTCTTGTTCTACAAATATCCTTTGATTCTCAGGCCAGTTGTGATTCCTGAAATTTCTCCATGTGTGGAACTGGTCCTCAGTATGACTGAGAAAAGTGAAATCGTCATGGCTTTCTCTAAAACCTGGGCCCTTGTAACTCACTTGGGTGTTATTAGAAAGGACTTCCTATATTAGCATCAGCTACCTCCATATGGAATGAGTTTCCTATCACTGTCACTCTTCAGGCAGATGGTGGTTATCCTTTCTTCAGGGATATTAGGGGATTCCTGGTTTATATGCCTTCTGATGAGGCTTCCAGTGATGAACTTCTACGTGGAAAAGATCCTGGGTAGAGAAAAAGGACATCTAGGTCCTTCTGGCCCTTCATGATCAGCAACATTGCCTCACTCTCTGGCATTCCCATTCCTCTATCCAAGGTTGTATGGTGATAATGTAATAAACTGTCCTAAAACGAAAGTCAGGAGAATTGACATTTCACAGATAAAAATCACACAAAAGTGTGCCTGGAGCAGGAATTACATGATGGAATGAATGTCTTGAGACCTTAATTCTGTTTGTACTAGAGATGTTACTAGCGGTGAAAGTAGCCTTAGCTGGTGTAGGCCTCTCCTACGGTCACTCAAGCAGTTATCAAAGGAATTGGACAACATTCACTTACTATTTTGTCAAGTATTATTAATCACTTCCTGCAGATAGAACTCAGAGATGGTGTCCAGGCAACAATCATTTATGAATCTCTCCTATGTGCCAAATAAGGTGCTAAGTGCTGGGAACACAAAGAAAGATCTCTAAGAGTTCGCAATCTGAACTGTGTCCCCCTGTATGGTCACCTTTTAATAATACTCTTCCTCTGCAGCTTGTAGATCAGCCACTGGATCAACCTCCACACATTCCCTGGGAGCTGCAGGGCCTGGAGCCTACACAGGTAGGAATGTAGTGACTTCAGTATTCTGGGAAGCCCTCACTGGGCTTTGCAATGCTCTGGAAAGCAGGAGAAAGGAAACGAACTTAGAGTTTCCCAACAAACCCTACTTTAACAAGTAGAAGGGAGTACAAGACAGGAGGGGTGACTCGGCATATCCTCAGAGTTCTCCTGTCACAAAGACCAGACAGGTTGTAAACAGCTGGTCATTTGCCAGAGAGATCCCTGAAGGTACTTGGCATATATCTTTGCATCCCACTCAAAAAGGGAGGAAAATTAAAGCCCCTTCCAAAAGCCCCTCTTGTCTCACCCGCATTAGCATTTCCCCAGTCCCTGACACCTCTTGTGATCATTCAACTTCATCTTATTCTCCTTGAGAATATGGGTTCCCACTTGCTGGTCTCCAGCATTAGATTGTGAGCTCCTTGACAGCAGGGACCATCTTTTGCCTCTTTTTGTATCTCTAGCACTTAGCACAGGGTCTTATATGTAGCAAGTGCTTAATAGATGTTTTTTGATGGACCAATCATTCTTGACCAAGCCAAGCAAAGCCCTTTTCCCATCCAATGGTCTTCTCTTGGTGCTATAATTTTGCCAATTGTGGTTTTACCAATGATTTTCTTTCATTCTGATTTATTCTCAGCTCCTGTATCAACCACTTTGCTCCAGTAACATCTTCCAGTCCACTACTATCATTTACCAGCACAGGTATGACCTGCTGGCATCTCTGAATCCTTCCCTGGAGTGTCTTAATCAGCTTTGTCATAAGATTAGTACTTGAGGAAAAGCTGAATAAAGCAGAGTTGGGGAAGAGGGAAATCTTTCCTACAAGGGACATCAGTGGAACCAAGGTAATGAGTTTTCCTTCGAGAAAGGAATAGAACAGCCACTGGTTGTCCCTGGGCATGCTAGTAGATGTAGCTAATGCTCATGTATAGATATTTCCCTCCCTTTCTTACTTCAGTTAGTGGCACTGGTAGGCTGGTAACCTGTCATCTTAGGGAGTTGCCTGAGCATGAGAGATTAAGTCTTAAGGGGTGGGTTCTGACTTCAGAGCTTCTTGACTCTGAATTCCCAGTTCAAACCACTTTTCCATCCTATCTCTGGTCATAAATGATTAGTCATCAAAAATAAAAGTTTAGTAGCCTGAAAGGAGGGCGGTGGTGGTCTCATTTTCCTCTGCCTTGCCAGGCTAAAGCAAGTACATTTTGAGGAGCCCCAATATGGAGAGGCAATTGGAAACTATGGATTGGAGGCAGAGAGGCAGGGCAGTAGACAGATACTGTCCTGATACTAGAGAAGGAAAACCTGAGTTCAAATCCAGCCTCGAAAACTCACTGGCTGGGTGACCTGGGCAAGTCACTTAAGTTAACTTCTCTGATCCTCAGGTTCCTCATCTGTAAAATGGGGATAATGAAAGTAGTACCAATATGATGAGATAACATGTCCAAAGTATTCTGAGAGCCTTAAAGTACCACATATACAAATACCAGTGATGATGATGGCGACAGCTAGAAGGAACTGTTCCTGTTTAGCCTGGAGGCATCACAATTACAGTCTTCGATTATCCAGAAGATTGTCATGAGGCAGAGGGTTTGGATTCTGCTAGACATGCCAGAAGGCAGAATCAGAAGCAATGAGTGATTGCTCAGGCCAGAGAAGAAAAAGGGTGGACCAATACAAGTCTACATTTGCTCCCACAGGAAATCACTTAAAGCTCCAAGCCTCTTTGGTCTCTCTACCTTCCTGGCTGAGTCTCAGACAAAAGAATTAGGCAGTGGATGGGAGAATTCTCTGTCTTCCCACAAGATGCAAGTGTCTTGGTTGCCCAGCGGTGATAAACTAAGTCCTTCTTTCAGCTGAGCCTCTAAGCTGCTGTCTTTCTTGACTGCTGCTTCTTTGTTTTCTAGGTAACAATGAACACAGAGTGGTCAGACCTCCTGCCGGTAAATATTTTACCTCCAACTCCACTCTCAGCCATCTGTGAGTCCTAAGCCTTCTTCCCCTCCTGATCCCAGAGGTGGGCTCGCAGTGTGGCAATCTCAACCAGATATGGCCTTTGCTAAGGGCTGCGGCCCCTGAAGCCCTTTCAAGTATCATCAGTAAGGAATCTCAAGCGCTGAATGGGCTGCCTTGGGAGGGAGGTAGTGCCCAAAGTCACAAGTAGTAAGCGGCAAGGATGGAATTTGAACCCAGATCCTCTGTCTCTAAATCTGGCATCCTTTCTAACACGTGACATAATAGTGAAAAAATGAACTGTAGGTCCCTGTAGCCCTTCATCATTTAGAGCCATAGCTTCAGTCCTCCCAATTCCTCTTTCCAAATTTGGATGGTAATGACTCTCCTAGCTGTCCCCACAAGCAGGTCAGAGGGATCGGTACAACACAATTGATCCTAAGTGCTGTGGCAGAGAATTGAGAAGGGGTAGGGATGAACTCACATGATGGTTCCCTGGGGAGCCCTGATTTCAGCTTGCCTGATTAATGGAGTCACCAGCAGAAACCCTCATTGGGCATGCTGAGCAGAGGTCCTGAAGTTCAGCCTAGTAGCAACTGGATGAGTACATTCTGTCAGCCACTCATTGAACAAGCTTCTCCTCAGTGTAGGTCTCTGGGCTGGTAGCTAATGACGCCAACTTCAGTGAGCTCTCTACCTGGAGGTGGCTGTGGCCTCTATCCATCTCTAATGCATACCTGTGGTGTGGTAGAGGAGATTCCTGCTCACCTACAGGTTGGACTCACTGGCTTCTGAGGTCTCTTATAGCTCTTATTCTATTATTCATGATTCTATGCTTCTGTAATGGAACCTTTTTCTCTAGCTCCTAGACAAACAACCACATCAGTGTCTGCACTCCCAGTGAGGACTGTAGGGACTGGAAGTTGGACAGATAGGGGATGCAGCTGCTTCTGCCTCCTGTAGACCAAGCAGTCTAGGAAGAAGGAACAATCTTGAACCTTCCATATCTCTCTCCTAAAATACAGTTACTTCCCCAACAGAGAAAGGAGATTCTGGGGTGTGGGACCCGGTGTGCCACTACAGATCACACATCACAAAGTTCAGGGATAAGGGATAGAAAATAAATGTATCATTTCATGGATATAGGGAACTCCCGGATTAAGGAAGTGCCTCTACCAATGCAAGTTAGCCTATTCTCTGCAACTTATAGTCTTAGTGAGTTACCTAGAGTAAGGAGAGGTTAAGTGATTTACCCAGAGTCACGTAACCATTATGTGTCAGAGACAGGACTTGAAGCTGACTCTTCCTGGCTCTGAGGCCAGTGATAAATAAACTATGCCTCTGTGAAGACCAGAGAAGATTGCATTGCCTAAATCTTCCTTTAACAATTAACCAGAACAATCTCCATGGAAATTGGAAACAAGACACTTTTGAGTATCCCTCTCAAAAGAATGGCCCAAGGCATCTCAAGCCTGCTGGGCTTTGCCAAAAGAATCAACCAATAAATCAATAAATATGTATTAAGCATCTTCTATGGCAGAGGTTCCCAAACTTATTTGGACTACTGCCCTCTTTACAAAAAAAAAGAAAACAAAAACAACTCAGTGCCCCTCTGGGGAACTATGTTCTAAATCCCTTTGACATTTTTTCTTTGAAACTGACATCATTTAAAAAACACAAAATTTTAAAAAAATGTTACATCTTAAATATAATAATTTATTGTAAATTTGTGTTATTTTTCTGTATTGAAATTTTGATGATGCAATATTGTCATTTAACCCATATAGTATTGCATTATAAATAAGTCACTACATGCACATATTCCTGCTTCTGCATGCTGGACTTCCTGATAATGCATGACTCACTAGCCTGCTGACACTTGCTTGTTAAGACCCATCAGCAGACTTGACCACTAATTGTGTGTTTATTTGGAAGATGAAAACTTGAAGAGAATTTTAACACAAAGCAATCAAAATAATGCATGGGGCAGAAGGACAGGCTCTCTCCTATCCCCAGCCCTTCATCTCTGATGTTGATTTCCAACACGGTTTGCTTAGTATCCACTCTTTAATCCCAGGATGCCGGTATAGTTTTGTGGGGACCCTATGTCTGGCCACAAATTCCTGAAGAATGCATGCTGAAAGGGAAAGTGCTAGATTTGGACTCAGAGGACCGAAGTTCAAATCCTAAGTCTGACCTAGTGGCATGATCTAGGAAAGTACCCTTCCCCCATTGGCCTCAGTTTCTTCTCCTGTAAAATGAGGTTTGACTAAATCCCATTCCTGCTCTGAGTCTGATGATCCTGTCAACTGTTCCTCCCTCAACTCTAACTCTAGGCTATTCATCCCAGAGGACCCCTGAACAAGGGGGATACCAGTGTGATTTCAGGATCATCAACCACAGCTTTACCAACCCTGACCCCACATCCCCAGAGTACCAAGCACTGCAGAGAGACATCCAGGACGAGGTAGGTTGCTTTGGCCACCCCCAGTCATCCAAATTTCTTATTGGCTAATCTTTGGCTCCCATCACTTATGGATGTCTTAAGTAGAAAGAAACAGAAGGGAAGAGGGCATATATTAGTTCAGAGATAGGACTTGAATTCATGGGAATAGGATCCTTATGTACAGATCTCCTCATGTTTCTTCTCTGCTTAAAACTCTCTAGTGCTTTCCTATTGAATAAAGTCCAAGTGTTCTTGTATGGCATTCAAGTCCTTTCAAATAATCTAACAACACTGATCCTTTTCAGTTTTTCTCTTACTCACCTCCAGTCACTCTACGCACCAGCCAAACTGGACTACTCTCTGACCCACCCAAACATTACCTATTCTCTCCCTCCTCTCTGCTTTCACTTGCCTGGTGTCCTGGTCCTCTTTGCAAACAAAGGATGAATACAACCTGTGAATCTCCTGAACTGCCTGAATGGGGACTGAGCCAGTTGGGTAACTCAGCTCAACCTCTCCCTCTCCTTCTCCTCTCCAAAGGGAGGTAAATTTTGGTGCTCGAAAGCTCCCCAGTTAACTTGGGGTTTACTGACTAGATTCCTCCCTCCCTCCCTTCCTTCCTTCCTCCCTTCCTTCCTTCCTTCCTTCCTTCCTTCCTTCCTTCCTTCCTTCCTTCCTTCCTTCCTTCCTTCCTTCTTTCCTTCCTTCCTTCCTTTTCTCCCTCCCTCCCCTCCTCCCTCTTTCCCTTCCTTCTTTCCTTCCTTCCTCTTTTCACAAAGACTAAACCTGAAACCCATTTCACTCTGAAGCTCACAGATTGGACCAGGATAGGTCCTTGCCCAAGCTCCACTTAATGGCTATATTTTGGGCCATCCTGGCTCAGAGAGAATGTCAATAGTAATTGTTTCTCTTTGGACCAGCAACCTGAGGGTCTTCACCTCCCAGGTGATTTTTTTTTCTAATTAAAGGTGCTATCCCTTGACTCATTTCTTAAAGAGGCCTATTCATTAAATGGGCATTTCCTCACTCAAAAAGAGAATGTGAAAAGGCCTTAACCTAAAAGCGCCAGGGTGTCCCATTGCATCCTGGGCCATCTCCAGTCATCCTGATGAATATCTGGCCACTGGACAAAGATGGTTCTGGAGGAGCAAATGAGGCTGGTGGCCTTCCACAGCCCTCCCTCATGCAAATCAAAGTCAACTGCAAGTCTTGTCATCATTTCCCTGATGTCATGGTCCTGCTTGAAAATGAAAGATAAACACAATTCCCTGATAATTAACTCATGCATTGAACATATCAAAAACAGATGAGGAACCAGGCACAGCTGCTTCTACATTTTTGTTCCTTGTGTAGCAACAGCCACTGTGCACATTAAGCACTATGGAGAAAGTTAAGAACGATGGACTGAAGGGGCCCTAGGCCCCAGCCCCGGCAATGAAAGTGAGTACATCTTCTCATCTCCTCCTTGTTGTATCTGATAAACCCATACTCCACTGCCTTTGTAAGACAGGCCACAGCTGCCCTCATGACTGGCCCAGACTCACTCACCCCGCAGAGAAAATCTTCAAGACTTCACTCTCTATTAGTTTCACTGTGATTTTCCCTGAAGCCTTGAACATGCTCAACACCACCACTGCACCACGGTGCTGTAGCTCCAGATTAGGACTCAACAGTAGAGTTGTAGGATCTCTAGCCAATGTGTTCTCTAGCAAAAAGATCTGAGAGAGAACGTGCCAGGTTTTTCCAATAAGGGAGTGGGATTGCCTGTCCAAAAGCAGGTTCTGCTCACTTATACAGAATAGTAGACCTATATGTATTCTGGGGATGGATGGCACAAACCTTGTCCTAATTGTACCTGCATGACAATTTGAACACTTAAAATATGGCTGCCTCACCCCAGTTAACAAGGAAGCAAAGTACTGAGACAGTGAGGAATATTATTGACACAAAGTAGGGTGCCACTCACCACTTGGATGATTTGAATACAAAGTGGGGGCAGCAGTGAGGATGGGATGGCCAGTCTACCTGCAGCTGCCTGATTCAGAAGCTCATCTTCTGCACTGTATAGCACGAGTAACTTTACTCAGTCATTGCCTTCATCCAGAAACAAATCTTGTACTAAAAATGGGAAAAGTCAGTGAACAATAACACATTCTTTAGAGAATAGCCTAGAATAGTGAAAAAGAGCTTACCTTCTTAAAGAAACATTACCTTTTATATGCATTTTACATATTTGATAGAATGAAAAGAGTCCTCATGTTGGAGTCAGAAAACATCAGAAAATTCAAAGCTTACCTGACAGCTTCAATCTATGATCTTAGGCCAATTACTTCATCTGTTTCTGTACCTATAAAATAAGCGTGAAAATGCCTGTAGTGCCTACCTCAGAGGTGAGTTTTCAGTACCAAAGAGACAAGGTATGGAAAAAGCCATTTGTAAACATTAATCTATATAAATCTCAGCTCTTATGAGAATACACTCATACCCTTTTCTTCTTACTGAACCCTAAGCATGGAATCTGTATAATTACCCTTCCCCTCCTCCACAGCCCCTTACCTCCTTGCTCATGGTCATGTTACACATGTACTTGGTGGCTGCCCACAGGATTGTTTCAAGCTCTTCAAACATGTAACCCTCAATCACTGGTCCTGCCTTCTCTGTCAGGATCTTCTGCCTGTGGGAGCAGAAACCAGCAGTTTGAAGGTCCCACTACATATACCAATCTCTTGCCCTACTCAATTCAGGATTCCCAGGCCAGAGATTTTCCTCAATGGTAGCCTCCCTTTTCCCACAGAGGTTCACCATCACCCACTAAAATACAGAGAACAGCTGTTCAATTTCCTATTAGCTCTGGCTCATCAATCAAGCAGGATTTAAGTAGGCTAGAGAGTAAGAAAAAGAGATAGTAAACCCCGCTTGAAAGAGGAGAGAACTTACTTTGTTGGTTATATGTTCTAGGGCCATAGAGACTTCATTTTACCTAAACCTCTCACTGATCTCTTGGTTAAAGCCATGAGTGCTTCAAAGTTTGGAAGCCCTGACCAGTTGAGATGAGGCAGGGAAACAAGGGGGCAGACAACCTCATAAACCCGAAACACAAATATTGGCACATTAGAGCTGCTCATACCCATCATATCCCTTACCTCCCAAACTCAAAGAACATCCCTCATGAGAGACAATGGGGGAAGGTTACACTATTAAGTGCATTTACAGTCATCCCAACATTGTCCCCCATGCTTTTCACTCTCTACAGATGATCAAAACCACCATTTTGGTCCCATTTTAAGAAACAGTACCATTACAGAGAAAATCACTATCTAGTGATGAAGGAAGAAGTAGGGCAGAGAGAGGAGGAAAAAACCATACCCATTCTCCAGGAAAGGTCATCGAAGGATTAGAGGTGATGATGATTGTGGCAAGAGCCTATGCTGCTTTAGTGTGCCCAATCTTTGTGCTCTCCAGAGGTAGTGGCAGTTAAGCCTGAAAAGTAATACAGCAAAAAAGAAGATTTTTATCTTTATATAAGTAACTCAAATCCAAAACATTAGGAAAATACCAAAGTTATATTCTTATGTATTAATGTATTGATTTACTTTCAAAAATTAAACAGAGATTATCTCACTTGGTTTTTGAAACAACACACATTAATATCGTCATTTTAAGACAAGAAAACTGACAGAGGCTAAGTCATTTGCCCACTATCACACTAAGCGACAGAGCCAGGGACCTGAACCTAATTCTGACTCTGACACCATCAGTCTTTCCTCTACAGAACACCCAATTTCGTGTAATAATATACATACCAAGTGTAATAGTATGCTACAGGACATTAATGACTCACTTTCAGTAAAGGGATAAACTTGAAACAGTTTTTCCAATAGGGTTGATGTGTTTGCATTAATGTATTCACACTGTCTTTTAGTACCTGTTAATCATCCCTGGCAGAGGTTTGTTTTTTTTTTTGAGATGCTTAAGTGGGCTTAAGGGTATAATCTTTGTTCAAGAAATCTAGCAAAAATATATTAAAGGTGGTATTCTCTCTTGTTGTACAATGTTTAAGGAAATGCTCATTTTATTTGTTATTGATATTCAAAATAATATATTGTAATATTTATTAAATATATTTGTATATAAACATAAAATATAAATAATAATAAAACCTATTTTAAACAAATAAAAATACAAAATATTTTAAATAAATATAAATAATATAACATATAAGATATATGATCTCTATATGTATACATACAAACAAGTAAAATTTCATTGTTGAATACAGACTGAAATCTATGCTCTTCAATCAAGAATTTCTTATCTTGGACCTCAGGCCAAAGCAAAATTCCCAGAACAAGGAGTAAGTACATTGTGATTTTCAGAGTAAGTTACATAGTTTAACACAGAACAGAGTTGAAGTGAGTTTCTGAACATGAAAAAATAACGTTGCAAAATATTGTAAGAGGTGTGAAATCTTTGGCAATAATAATAATAATGATGATACTTTGGTCCTCAGCTTCCTTATATGTAAACTAAGGGTTAGATAGGAGTATGTCTAAAAAGATTCCTTTTCATTGCTAAAATTCTGGCTCTGTGAGCCTTGCTTCTGGCCAACTAATGGTCTTAGTTCAGCAGAAGAAAGTAACCACCAGTGGTAGCTTACCTTGCCCCCTCCCTGAGCAACAGCACTTCCACAGTTTCTGCTTCTACTACCAATGCTAGGAAGAGCCTGAGTAGAAACCTAATTAGTCATGGCTTGGAGTTCAAGGGAACAAAGTTTTTTCCCGGGGTAGGTACTTGTTCCAGTGCTAGGCAAACAGCTAAATGACCATTTTCTATAAGTTTTGCCCCAAGAAAGACTTTCCCTTGTGAGGAAATGAAGCTCTAACAATTCTGGGTAGTTGCACCTAATCATCTCCTAGCCCTGAATAGGTTATCTGTCCTTTACCACTGTTATGGTAATTAGGTTGGGCTTTTTTGCTGGTCTTCTCTTTTGGAATGCTAAGGTCATCAAGTGCCTTTAATGAGTCTTGCCTTTGAATAGAGCAGGTAAAGTTTTTTTTGTTTTTTTTTTTTGCAGTGCTTCTCAGCACTAAGGAATCTTCGATTGAATCAGGAGTCTTAGATGACCTGCTTATATCAAGGAAAGGCCTAGTTCACATGGGTTTAAGTCCCATGATTGTGATGCCCTCTGACCCTGATGAAGACTATATATACTCAGAGGTTAGCATTTTGCCTTTGGGGGCACACTTGTTGGAAGAGAGTTTGTGATTTGGCCGGATGAGACTCTGAGTAGCCGTTGGAGCCTTTCTCTCTGGTAACTATGTAACACCCTGGTTAGACAACTAGAGACCTTGTTGATTTCTATGTGTGTCTGTTCTATTTATATAATTCCTGCTTGCAATTTCTGTTTGTATCCTCTTTGAAGTTCAGGGTGCTGGCTTTTCCCCAGAACTAAGAAAATAATATATGTATGTTTAATTAAAAGTGAGATTGTTAACCCCTTAAAGTTGCTTTCCTTAGAAAAGCAGATCAAAGGACCTGTGCTAGCAGCCCTTCTGTATGCTGGTGTTATCAGCCTTGCACAGCCACAGTAGCAGCAAGCAGTATTATTGTTACAGCCACAGACAACTCTACCACTACTACCCCCATGCACCTGGAGAGCAGTTCTTAGCAGGAATTGATGAGCAATGGGTTCTCTTTCTCCACCATGTATGTAAGAGCTGATACCACACCAGTTGTAAGCAACTTACTCCCTCATGATCAAACAAAGCTTGGTTTATCCTGGGAAAGACTATGGTTCAAGAGAAAATGACAACTAACAAATAGCACATGCAGCACCCCTTCTTACTGGACACTTAAAAAGAAAAGAACTTTGTGAAAATGAATTGTTAAACACTGAATTGCCAAAATAGAGATATCTTTCCCAGTTAATCTATAAAAACTCCAAACACTCATTTGTTTGGGATAACTTAACATTTTGAGGCTTCCATTACCTTATCTGCAAGATGATATCTTTGGACCAGATGCTATTTCAAGGTCTTTTTCAACTCTAAAATTCTTTGACTTGGGGATAATTCTGTCTAGAGTTAGGGGGACCATGTCCCTTCTAGCCCAATGCTCCTGTGATTTAAAGAAGTGCCCATCTGTGCCTGCTCAGCTTAGGGTGCTTCTCAGATACATGCTGTTTGGCATACTTGGCCAGCTCCAGCATCTGGAGGGGGGGTAGGCTCCTCATGATCACAACTATTGGGACAGTTCATTAACGCTGAGACCACAGCAGAGACTACTGACTTGCTCTCCAACTGCAAAGAAGAGAAAAGGGATTCAACTGTCCCCGCCTTTGGAGAAAATCCCTAGGGATAAACTACACTAAATACTGTTTCAAAGAAGACATGTCTGAGAAAACACTAGAAAAAGCATAGAAGGCTAGGTATGAGGTTTTACCCTTAGAAATCTGAATGGTTCATTTCTTTTCTATATAAACTCATTAACTCAAGATTCAACTAGGAAGAATTGGGTCACCCTTCCCTAGTGGCCCCTTTGTAACCAAATACAGCATTAATTCATTATGTCCAAAGGCCAATAATGGAGAGGTGGAGCCAAGATGGTGGAGGTAAAGCAGGGACTTGTCTGAGCTCTCAAACCTCTTTAAATACCTTTAAAAATGACTCTTAAATTCTAGAGCAGCAGAAGCCACAAAGGGAAAGAGTGAGGCAGATCTCCAGCCCAAGACAACCTGGAAGGCTGACAGGAAGGGTCTGTTGCACTGGGCTGAGACAGGAGGGCAGTCTAGTGTAGCGCCAGCATAGATCCAGCTGCAGCAGAGCCAAAGCAGACCTTGGGGGACTGAATCATGGGCAGCAGTGGAAGTTTCCATATTTCTCAGCCCATAGATGCCAGGGACAACTTGGAAGGTCAGCAGGAGGGGTCTTTCAGAAAAAGGGTGTGCCAATACAGCACTGGCCCTAGCAAACCAGTAGTAGGTCTTGGGAGTGACTGAATCCGCAGTGGCAAGAGTGGTAGCAATTGCTCTTGGAGCTGTCAGTCCACACAGAGATGTTTGAAAGTCACCTATTTTGAACTCTGGGAACCAAGATGGCAGAGTAAGCAGTTAAGTTCTCACTTTCTCTTATTGACCTTGAAAAACCCAGAGAATGTTGCCCCAGGAAAAATCCTGAAATAGAAGAGCCAGCAGAAAGACAAGGGGCAGCAGTCTTTTTAGCTCAGGAAACTAGGGGGATCAATGCGAAAGGTCCCTCTTGCTGCAGCTGAAAGAGACCAGTATAGGCTGGAGGTGTCCCAGCTAGCCAGCAGCAAGCCCCACCTCAGCAAACGAGTAATCAGGCCCCTAGCTCCCAGCACAAGAAGCCTGGGACAGTGCCCCCTGTGTCCCAGAAGCAGAGTTCAACTTTAAAAGGCAAACAACATGAGAAAAAAGCAACAAAGAAATACAGTAACTATAGAAAATTATCCTGGTGACAGAGAAGATCAAAACATAAATTCAGGAGAGGACAACATGGTCATCCAAAACTTCAAAG
>CM053622.1:516564181-516597466 GCA_028646595.1 Phalanger gymnotis
TTAATTGGGAATAATAACTTACATTTATAAATCAAAGCACTTTATATAGCATTTCATTTGGATCCCACAACAACCCTGTGAGGTAGGCAGCACAGGTGTCATTCCCATTTTACAAATGAAGAAAACAGGCTAAGGCTCAGAGAAGCAAGATTTACTAACTCCAGGTCCAGCATACTGTCTACCACACCTGTTCCCTCTCACATTAATAATCATCAATGTCTATTCTTTGGTCTGGTCAACCATTTTTGAATTTACCCTGGGCACTTGTTTAGATTGCCCCAGGGAAAGTCTTTCCTCTGACACATATGGGTTGTTACCACGTCTTCAATTCCTAAGATTTCACCACAGAAATACCCACCAAGTAGCTTAAATAAAACCAAAGTGTCTGCCTCAGAAGAATATGAAAAACATTCCTAGACCAGCCTTTAGTTCAACTCAATATTTATTAAATGACAACTTTGTATTTAGTCTAGCTTGTGGTTTTGTAGGGAGATAGGGCACATTGCTAAGAAACCATAATCATCATTAGTTCATCAGAGAGGTACAAAACAAGGGATCATTTACTTTGTATATAGTCTGTATATATTGTATATGTACATACTGTCTCCCCTGATAGAATGTAAGTTGCTTGAGGACAGGAATCATTTTTGTATCCCAAGGGCCTAATAAGCACAATATCTGGCACATAGTATGTGAAGTCACCTATAAAATGAGGAAGAGTGACTAGATGGCATCTAAAGTTCCTTTCAACTCTAAAATCATATGTTGCTTGAGAGGTAGAATAGGAAGTTGGAGAATATAGGGGAATTTGAAATTAAATTGAAGCTTCTGTTGGTTCAGATTTGATACAGAAGTCCCATATGTCATGTCACTATTACTAAGATATATACTTTTAGTTTAATTCAATCAATATTGTGTACAAATGTTAAGTAACTTTCAAGTTTGTACTTAAGTACAGGCAAGTTTTGCCTTCCAAGTAAAAACTCTTTGTAGTAATCATTTGATACTTAAAAATCAAATCAATTATCTCAATACCGATGTTGTTTAAAAAGTCTGGAACAATTTTGCAGTGCATCCTCCTAATACCTTATTAGTGGCTCAATCAACATTCGCTGAACAGATATTAAACTTTGTTTCATTTTTAAGTCAAAATATGTATCATTCTAACTATGAATGAAATTAACATGGAATTACTACCTTCAAAAAAGATAGGAAAGAATTTAAATTATTTTAATATCATGTCACTGCCCCACCCCAATTGACCAGAGACACATCTACCAAATCTACCAAAGGCTGAGAATATCCCTCAACTTCTGTGAATAGTTTCACTTACACCTTAGAGAGAAAAACCTACGAAGAACGGCAACAAATAACAGGAAAAAGCTGTATAGCATTATTGGTACTTTCCCCACAAATCCATAAGCCATGTGTTTTATCACCTCCAACCAGGGGATCGCATGGATAGAATGGGATTGGACTTGGGATTTCACTGGTATAGGATATCTGGATGTGCTGGTTGTTGTTTAGTTGTGTCTGACTCTTTGTAGCCCCATTTGGGGTTTTCTTGGGAAAGATGGTGGAGTGGCTTGCCTTTCCTTCTCCAGCTCATTTAACAGATGAGAAAACTGAGACAAACAGGGTTATGTGACTTGCCCAAGGGTCACATGGCTAATAAGTTTCTGAGCTTAAATTTGAACTCAGTACCTCCCGACTCCACGGCACTCTATCCCCTGGGACATCTAGCTGCCTACATGTGCTGGTCAGCTCCAACTTTTTAGAAAGGGCCAAATGTTAAATTTTCAGTGGCAGAGATGTGTTGGAGCCAGATTAAATAGCTCTCAGATGCTTGTTAAATTTTTACTGTGACTATTTATGCCTTGGAAATCAGCAAACTACAACTCCGGCTTAATTTATTGTTTTGTTG
This sequence comes from Phalanger gymnotis, assembly GCA_028646595.1. Lineage (NCBI taxonomy): Eukaryota > Metazoa > Chordata > Mammalia > Diprotodontia > Phalangeridae > Phalanger > Phalanger gymnotis. Next base: position 516,566,106 of record CM053622.1, read on the forward strand.
ATTGTCTAGACTGAAAAGTGATGGAGAAAATGTTAATGCAGGTAGATTTTTTTTTTTAGGGGAGGAGAAGCTGGTTGTTAAAACATTTACCAACAACCCTGAAACTCCCTCTACCAATGTAGGTTAACATTCACTTCCTCTGCAACTTACAGCCTTAAAAAGTTGTCTGGAGGCAATAAAAGTTTAAATGATTTGCCCAGGGTCACACAAGACACTTGAATCCAGGGCTTCGAGACCCAGCCAGTACTCTATCCACAAAGCCATGGTGCTTCTCAGCCATTCATTTTCTGGTTTTACTAGTTGTAAAACCAGTAGCCGGTTGTCTTCTTCAGTTCTGCTTCCTGGACACAGTGTCTTGCACCTCTAGGGGTTTTCAGACTACCTAAAATTTTACTGGATCCTCCGCTCAGTAAACAGAGAAAGTAGTATGAAGTCACCGATTCCTCTCTGAGTGGGTCTACTAGTTCAAGAGGCATACTTGAACCTGTTAATTAACTTCCATGACACACACCCGAGGAACTACTTAAATCCAGATTTTTTTTTTTTTTGCTAAATTTTGGAACTAAACTCCAGAACCTTTTTAGTTCTTAGCTCTGACCACATAAATGCAAGAGGGATAGGGAAGAGGAAGGCTCATTTACGGAAAGAAGAGCATTAATCACTCTTCTTGTTGTAGGATACCTTCCCATTGCTACCCACCCACCCCTTCTCCCTCCTTGGTATACTGCTGTCTATTCGAACGCTAGAATTTCAAGAAGATAACGAACCATACCTACGCTTCATGAACAACTGTCCTGAAGGACGATCACTTACTGTCCTAAATTTTCTCTTTGGCCAGAAGAGTCTGGAAGCAGGATTCCCAACCGATCAATACCTACTCCCTTTCGGGAAACAGGCCTGTGCATAAACGGGAGAGCGGCTCGTGGAGCTCTGCATTTACCTCTGGACAGTCCCTGTTACAGGCTACAGGCAAACGGGGCTTCGCAGAGCAGCTCAGAGAGAGGCAGGCGGCTCCAAACCTACCAGAGTCGGGGTGGCAGCACTGCCGCCCACAGACGATCGATCCTCGCCGTTAATCAGAGACAACAAGGGTCCGTACGTTCACGGTTGCTGGAGTGCTCCCCACCTGTCTGGGAAAGAGCATTCCTCCGGTGCAAGGGGCTCCCTTCCCCTTCTCCTTCCCCACCTCTCCTTCACCGGATCCCCCCTTCCATGCCCCTTCTCCTCCTTGGCTCCCACTGCCCCCAGCCCAAGCCGCGGCCATCCGCCCCAGGCCCCTCTCTCCCCAACAGACCCTCCTCCTCCCCTTCATCCTAGCCTCTCTCCTGGCAGTAAGCATCCCTCTACGCTTCTCACCACTACTAATCCGCCCCCGCCCCCCGGCCCCGCCCAACCCAAAGTTAGCCTCCCCAAACTCTGGAGGTTACTCACCATTTCGCTCCGTTGCTACGGTCGCTGCGGCGGTTGCTAGGGACCAGCTTGGGCCTGGGCGCATGCGCACTGCCAGGAGGTACGCACAGGCGCGCGCGAGTGAAGTAACACCACCTTCCCTCTGGGTCGCGCGTGTGTGGCGAGAGGCATTGTGGGATGACTAAAGGAGTCTTCAGAATCCTTCCGCTCCAGCCTGCGGGGAGGAGGGGGCCGGGGGAGCAGAGGAGTAGGGGGGCGGGTCTTTATGGTTGTGGAGCCCCAGCGGGCTACGGCAAAGAGCGGCGAGAATGGTTCCTGGGCAAGGCTGGGGAGAAAACAGCCTAATTTCCTTCGCTGTTTCTGCAGGGAATTAGCAGATGGAGAAGAATGCTCCTTGCTCATGCACTTGTTCCTCATAAACAATTAAAAATGCATTTAGTCAAGTTCATCCGAAAGAATCTCTCCCCCCAAAAAAGTATTTGTCAAGAAACGTAAAAATATGCAGTCTCAAAGTGTGTGCGTGGGGGGAGGGGGGACAGAATATACACACAAAAAGTATATACAAAGTATCCGTCACGAGTCCCGCAAACAGTCAATGTTTGTCCTCGTTGTTCTAGAGCCTTGGGTTCCTGTAAGTGCTAATTGAATAAATGTGAAAAGCAGCTCGCATGATACCGAGCTGGGGCCCCACATAGTAAATTATCAGGTAATTTAACTATCGGGGAAGGGTTCTTAACCTGGAGTCGACTGATTTCAGGAAGTCCACAAACTTGATAAAGGGAAAATGACATCTTTATGTTTATTAAACTCTGGTTTCTATGCATTTTATGTATTTAAAAACATCATTCTGAAAAGGGGTGGCCAGGCATCATCACCAGAGGGCCAAAGGGGTCTAGGACCCAAGGGTGCTCAAGTGCGACCCTTTGACTCAATCCAAACTTCACAGAGCAAATCCCCTTAATAATAAAAGTATTTATTCTATAAAACTTGGACTCTATCAAAAGACTGCATCCGAGGATGTGGGAGGCCACATGTGGCCTGGAGGCAGCAGGTTCCCCACCTCTGCAAGAAACCCTGAACTAGAGATTGGGAAAAGATTTCTTGTTAATGGTGTCACCTGAGTTGAACCTTCAAAGAGGAAGAGGCAGAGGTGAGGAAGGACAGCATTTGAAGCATGGCGGGGCAGTTTGTGCAAAGGCAGGGTGGCTGGAGATGGAACAGTTGGAGAACGGTAAAAGTAGGTTGGTTTGACCAGGATGAAAAGTGCATGAAGAAGTCGTAGAAAGGTAGGCTGAAGCCATACTCTGGAAGACTTTAAATGCTAAACTCAGGCGTTTGGACTATATTCTAGAATTGAAGCAGTTGATGAGGCTTCTTGAGCAAAGGAATGACATAGTCATTAATTTGGAGCCTGTGTGGAGAATGGATTGGGAAAAAGGACTTTGGGAGAAGAGGAAAGGAATAGAATAAGCATTTATATAGACCTACTATGTGTCAGGCACTGTGCTTAGCCGTGTTTGCAAATAGCATCCCATTTGGTCCTCATAACACTTGTATGTCAGGTTGGCACTACTATGTGACCTGAACGGTATGGGCCTGGGGAGTGGGATGTGTTCTGTTTTTGACCGTCGAGTTTGAAACACAACTGGCATGCTCGGGTGATGCCCATAGGCATTTGGTAACATGGGACTGGAGTTCAGTACGCAGATAAAGGCTGTATATAGATTTGGGAGTCGTCTGCGCAGAGATGGTATTGAGCCCATGGGAGTGGATGAGACCACTGAGAGTGTACCGGGGAGTGAAGGGGGCCTAGGGTGACACCCATGATTAGGAGGCAGGACGCAGATGATACCTCAGCAAATGAGACTGAGAAGAAGGGGTGAAACACCAAGTAGGAAGGCACAGTGTGTAGCAATAATGATAGTAGCTAGCACTTACCCAGGAGTTTGTTTGTAAACTGCTTTGCACGTTTAACTCACTTGATCCTTATAACAACCTTGTGAGAGAAGTGCTATTATCATTCCCATTTTACAGATGAAGAAATTGAGGCACAGTGAGATTAAGTGATTTGCCCAGAGTCGCACACAAGGATCTGAGGCAAGCTTCTAATTGTCAGTTCTTCCTCTCTCAAGTCTAACCACTATACCACCTAGCTGCCTGTTACAGGAAGTTTTTCCTTACATGTTAAACTGAAACCTTCTTTCCTACAGTTTACAGCCCCTTGAAAGCCAAACAAAACTTGTCTACTGCTTTAACACAACAATTCTTCAACCACTTGAAGACAGCTATTATATCACTCCTGAATCTTTCCTTTTTCCAGGCTAAATATTCCCAGTACCACCACAGTGGTTTTTACTGCAGGTTTTCTTTTGTCTGCCAGGTATAACAGAGAACTCACTAGATTTGGATTCAGGAGGCTTAAGTTAGAATCCCAGCTACAGCACTTTAGTTTCCTTATCTGTAAAATGGAGCTAATACTTGTACTAACTACTCTTTAGGATTATGAAGAAAGTGCTTTGTAAGCAGGGTTGTGTTGGTAGATGTCTAAAATCAGGTTCAGGGGGTAGGCAGGAATGTACATAGAATACACTTTTAATCAGCATTGTTAACATTTCACCCGTCACGGTCTTAAGTCTAGGTAATCAACAAAATAAATCAAGCCCTGATTTGTAATGTTCACCAATTTCTGAGGTGTAAATGCTCACACTGAACATTTAACAATCAGCTCTCTCGAGCTGTCTCCAGCACACTTACTGTTTGTAAGCCACAAAGTATTACATAAAATGAGTAGTTATTACTGAGACGATCTTGTGATTGTCAAGAAGAACTGTTACAGTTCTTCCCTGCCTGAAAAACCTTCTTCAGGAATGTAATTCTCAAGCAAATCTGCTAAACCCTGCAAAGTTTTCCCGGTAACTGAATAATACCCCGAGCTTGCACTGTGGCAAGAACATTGGAATGGGAGTAAAGAGGCCTGGCTTCTAGTTCCAGTTCATCCACAAGCAGATGGTGTGAGCTTGGGAAAGTCATTTCAGTTCCGAGACTCAGTTTCCTTATGTGTAAAAGGAAGGAGGCTGGGTAAGATAATTCTCTAAGATTCTTCATTCTTTAACTTTCTTTGAGTCTGGGTAGTCATTCATTCACAAATAAAGGTTATCTTCAGGCTCAGAAACCAACGCTATATGTAATTTTTAGATCTCATTTTACTGTTATCCTTGGCACTTGGCACCACAAAGACTTGTGGCTGAAAGTACTAAATTGTGACTGACTGAAAATAAACTGTGTAAACTCTGTATATGTTCTTCAGAAATTTGTCTTTGAAAATTAATTTAACAATATTCTGTACACACATTTTAGAGCAATATTTCTGATTTCAAAATTTAAGAATATTTATGAAAAAGTTATGCTGTATTCTTTAAACCCTTAATATAAATAAACAAATAATTCCCCAGCATGAAACTGGGTATCCTTGTGTATAATTTTTTAAAACACCCTAACAAATGAGACTTACATAGCTTTTTTTCTACCTAAATAAACAACTTAAAAAAAGGAAAATCAATAAATAGAGTGTGCCAAAGATTTACAATGCTAATACAGTCAAAATCATTTAAAAGGATTCCATAAATTCAGGAAAAAAATCCATCTATAGGAGAAACTTTGAAAAGAATGCATAAAGTATCCTATGACTGAAAATGGATACAACCAGTGAGAAAATGATAAATATAAATAAATACAAGAGTACTTTTGTTTTTTAAAATAAGTGCATAGTTTGGATGAGAGGGGGGAGAGAGGTAATTATCAGGTCTAATGGCCTGATATGGGACAAAATACTGATTTGATATGCTTTATTTAAAACACACATCAAAGCACAACTGAAAACAGGGAGCTAGGTGGTGCACCAGCCCTGGAGTCAGGAGGACCTGAGTTCAAATGTGGCCTCAGATACTTGACACACTTACTAACCGTGTGACCTTGGGCAAGTCACTTAACCCCAATTGCCCAGCCTTCCCCCCTCCAAAAAAGATTACAAAAAAAAGCACAATTGAAAAATCTGGCTGTGTAACTAACACTCCTTTCAGGATATTTGAACAGTCAAATTCATTCGAATTAAATTAGAATGAACAGTACATCAAACTTCAAATGGCAACCTCAGATCATGGCTCTTAGTTTTTTAAAGGCACATTTTCATTTTCCTTTACTGTTGTTTTAGAAAAGAGATTTCAAAAAAGCCAACTTGCCACTTTTCTATTTCTTACTTGAATAGCCCCAAGAAAGGGCCACAGGTACTCAATCTGCTTGAGGTTTCTTTTTCTAATGTCAAACATTTCAAAGTGTGGCTTTACTTTAGAAATAGGTAATGTTATAAAAAAGCATTATAATAATGACTCATCCTGGGGTTCTAGGGGTAGTTCTGAGCCTATAGGGCTACTAGCCAAACAATATATAAAAACTCAGTCACAAATCCTCCCATCCCCTCCCCCCAATGAAATATGGTGTACATCAGAGAAGGGAGCCTAAATGAAAACAAAAACAAAAACTTTCAATATTCTCCAACCCAAAGCACATGCTCTCAAAGAGCCAGAGGCTCAAACCCCACTAGAGGATGATTCAAAAGAGAAAGAGAATCACCCCCTTCACCAATAAATTTTACATCTCTGGGGTAGAGGAGGAAGGATTCTGACCTCTCATTAGAAAAGTCCGATTTCTGCGTGCAATTGTTTGTTCTGGAAGGACAATCTGATAATAAATTTCTGAAACTTCAAATATGTATAAAGATAGAAATAGGAGGGAAAAGATGCTACAAACACTGAGACCCATTCTCAGCATTTGACTGCTGTTTGCTGGAGAAACACTGAGATTTCCTAAGAATTTTTTCATGGTGAAATCTTTGCTGCCCCTTAAAAAGGTGACCTCCACAAAACCCAAGTTCAGTGCAGCCAATCTTACAGCTTCATGTTAATCTTTACATCTCCAAATAAAGTTCCTCATCAAAAATCCAATGGTGTATATTTAATAATAAGATCACATTCAAGTATATACCCTGGTCAAAAATTTTTTACAAATATTTCTGTGACAGATAAGAAGAATATTTTTCTACGAGTACAAAAAGAGCATGGAAAAATAGAAGCCACCAAGCCACCAAGTATACAAATTGATTTTTAATGCCAAAAGGGACCACAATGAAAATTATTTTTTGCTCTTTCATTTAATAATTACCTTTCCCTTCATAGGTGAAGCCTCTACCATCTCCTGCATAAGTCACATTAAACGTTATTCAATAGATAGCTTAAGACAGATTCTGGTAAACACAAAATTGAAATACTTCTGACTCTCGAATCAGTTTCCTTGAACTGCTACCAAAAAAAGTACTCTTCCCTTAGTAATTTTACATCTTCCCAAAACATGTAGATGGAAATGAAATCTCAATTTTCATTTTACAAAGTGATACAGAATCAGGCCTTTAACTTCCTTTGAAATCAATTTGTTGCATTGTTTGGGGATTCACTTCAACCCAACTTTATGGTTTTATAGACTTCATCCTAGATGCACCTTCAGAAACTCTAAGATCTTCTTCTAAGATTCCTCCTGAGCAATGACATGGGCTCATCACTGACCCCCACCCAGAATAGGGACCCCCAGCCACCGGTCCAAGGTAACTGGAAAAAATGCTCTATGGGTGGATCAATTCGATGACCTGCATTAGGGTGACTCAGAAGAGTGTAATTTTTTTTCCCATGCTCCTCCAATTAATTGCCAAGTCAGCATACAAAGAGCTATTCCATTGTTTGTCATCCTCTCCAACTACAAAAAGGATGTGAGAGTTAGCTTTTTCTATGGGGACGAGGCTGTCTCAATAAGCAGGATCCAAGGGGTCTACAAGGGCTTCTTTAAGATCGTACACTCCTGAGGAAGCGACAGTGATTTTATCCTGAAAGGATTACTTGGCCAAACTAAAGAGCAGTGCCTGTGCTGGAGATGCAACCACTGATACTGACCACAGCAGCCACATCTGGGAGGAATGTGGCCATTGAGAAGGCTAGTTCTGCTCCTTTGCCAGATCCAATCACTCCACTTTTGGGACCTCTGACCTTTAAAGAAAAAGGGAGATAGAGAACGAAGGATGGGTTACAAAGACTGCTATGGATTGATCTTTACTGGCTTGTTAAGCTACCGATTTATTATTCACTTGGCACATATTTTACTGACCGTTTATGTTACCATTATTTCAATTCTTCTGAGGAGTGTATTTCCATTTGCCACACCACTTACCTTTGGGTGATTCTGCACAAATTTAGCTGCCCGAACAAAGTAGTCAAGATTTAAATCTTTCATGATGGGAGGTAGATCTTCAAAGGCAAAATATGGCAAAGCTAGGCTAGCAAAGCCTCGACAAGCAAGAAGGCTAGCCAGAAATTCATGTAGTCCCCCGTCATCGCCAAACATGTCAATCACACCAGGAAACGGACCATCCCCCACAAAAGCAAGGATAGGATGTAAGATGAGTGTTGTTCCTGATCTCATAGAGAGCAGTCTGGATCACTAAAAGGCCAATATTTACTAAATATTATACTTAGGTGCACCTTCAAACTCTATTTGTTTGCTCTTTATCTACATGTTATTTTGTCTTCCATAGAAGTGCATGTATTCAAATATGTGAATAAAAACATAAGAATGGAGCACATAAGAGAAAATGAAACAAAAAAACACCCAAGAAATGATAAATTACCATATTTGTCTATAACTTTCATTATTTACCCAATCCAAAAAGATGTCTGTGCTTACTATATCACAGCAATACCCACTCTAGACTTTCTCTACTATGATTCTGCACCTGTGCCTTCTGTCATCTCGTCCTCTACCAAACCCCACCTTTTCAGCAACTTTATATGTTGCCTTCCCCATTAGAATGTATGCTCCTCAAGGGCAGGCACTATTTTTCTTTCATCTTGTGTTTACATTCCCAGCCATTAGCACCATACCTGGCACAGAGTAAGCACATGATAAATATTTGCTGACTTAACTTGATTCTGCTTTCTTCATTCCACATAATTTTAAATAAGTATTTATATAGGCCCTATTTTTAAAAATTCTTCGCATTCATAATCTTCTTTTCTGTGGGGGAGAAGAAAAGGGGGTGAGATCTACAATTTCATTAGTGTACACCAGAGGTGTCAAACACACAGCCCACAGGCTACATGTGGCCCATAATATTCCCAAGTGCAGCCCAAATCAGGTTAAAATGTCATTTCTATCTGATTTTATATTATAAACAAATGTGGTTTTCTAAGTCAGTATGTGGAGCGCTGTGATCCTTATGGACAACTTAGTGTTTCCTATTTCCATTTGAGTTTGACACCACTGGTGTACACTGGGAAATCCCAATAAGGAAACTCCTTCGAAGTAAATCTTTGATTTCCAGCCTTAGAGAGCTGTCCTGAGGAACACTGACAGGTTAAGTGATTTGTCTTGCGTCACAGAGCTGGTATGTATCAGAAGCAGGCCTTGAAGCCAGACCTTCCTGACTCTGGGGTTAATTTTCTTGCTAGTATACCATATACATCATTCTTGCTAGTATATCATATACATCATCTGCCTCTTGTCATTTCTTATGATGCAATAATATTCTATCATAGGCACATACCATAATTTGTTCAGCCTGATCTAATTTTGTAAAATATTTCTGAACTAACAGGCCATTCTTTATTGATGAATACTAAGTACATTTCCGATTTCTGACATCACAGATAGTGCTGTCAAGAACAACTTTGTAAATTGATCTCTCCCTTGTCAGTAACATCCTTGGGGCATATTCCTTGCAGCAGAACCATTGGATCAAAGGACATGCACACTCCTAACTATTAATGTATCATTCTGTACTGCTTCCCTGATTTCCAAAGTGGACCGATTCACAACCCCACCAGCAGGATAACATCATGCCTGTTTTACCACAGCCTTGCCATTTGTCATCTTTTATCTTTGTCAATCTGGGGCTCAGGTGGCTCAGAGATGCTTTAATTTGCATTTCTCTGATTAGGAATTTTGAATATTTTTTCATGTGACTGCTGCTAATTGTATTTGTTCCTTTGACAACGTATCAGTTACAAAATAGTTCACACTGATAAAAATGTCAATTCTTTACACATTTGTGATGTTGTATTTGTTTTAAATCATTTGATACAATAATTCCCCCTGGTTTGTTTCATTCTCTCTTATTCTGGATTCATTAGTTTATTTTATACAAAAACTTATTTCTACGCAATCAAATACAAGTATTTCTTCTCTCATAGTTTTCTGAGTCAATTTAAGAATTTATCCCTTTTCCAGGATTGTGAAAGTTTTAATCGTCTCTTGTCCTCTAGTTTTTTATGATGTTTATAAACTACATATTTTTAGTTTATTTGTGTGTATGTGTGTTGTGATTTGGTCTGCTCTTTTCAACAATTGCCTTCTAAATGCTTGCTAACAATTTTCATTAAATAGTGAATACTTCCCCCAGTAGTTTATTATTCAAGTTTACTGAGCTCTAGCTCATTACTATCTAACCTATTTACTGATCTGTTATTCTATTTTTAAAAGATCTAGTACCAGAAAGTTTAGATAATTACCAATTTGTAGTATAATTTGAAATCTATGGTGCAAGGTGGTCCCCCTTCTTCCTTTTTCTTTTAAGTGATTTCCTCTGATACTCTGGACTTTTTGCTCTTCCATATGAATTATTATTTTGTGTAATCCTATATCCAGTGGGCATTTTAATAGAAATAACCATATGACTATAAATTAACTTGGAAAAGCAGTATAATATGTATAATATCTCAGCTTAAACATGAACAATAAGTATCTCTTCAATTTTAATAATTTTATTTCTATAAAATTGGTTTATAGTTGACTTTATGTAAATTCCATATGTTTTAAATTCAACTCAAATCAACAAACGTATTAACTGACCACTATGTGCAAAACACTGTGCCAGCTGCTATGGTACAAACACAAAAACAAAAAACAGTCCCTGCCTTCAAAGCTTATATTCTATTAGGTAAGAATTCCCAGATATTCAACATATTTTGTAATTATTTTAAATGACTCTATTGCTTTTTTCCTTTTATTTTTATTGGTGGTATTTATTTGACTATTTTACTATAGGTATCTGAGCTAGACTGGCTGACTGTCTTAGGTTTTCTCAACAATCAACCATATTGGCATGGTGGTTCAAGAGTTGTCCTTGAAGTTAAGAAGACCTGGGTTCAAGTCCTACTTTCAACATATAATGGTTGTATGGCCCTGGACTTAGCCTCTCGGTATTCTAGGCGGCTCTCTGAGACTGTTAGGTTGCAGAGAAGATGCCCACCTGTATTGATAGAAATTCCTTTACCTGAGAGTTCCACAGGTCTTGTCTCTGTCCCTGTTGTCCATGAATAAGGAGAATTTCCTAAGGTTTTTCCATTGCATGTAATTCTGGCTCCTGGGTTCAAATAAAGGCTTCTATTGTAATGAAAACTTCCATTCCTAGTCATTTTAGTGTTTTTAATATAAAGTGTTTTACCAAAAGTTCTTTGTCTACTGGTAAGATAGAATGTCAAATATTTTGTTAATTCAACTTCTCATGCTGTTTCCTAATATTAAGTCATATTTACATTTCTGGAATAAGTCCCTCTCGATCACCTGAACAATTTTTAAAATATACTATTGTGTTATGTTTGCCACGATATTCACTAATGGTGAATTCTGAATTTTTGCATTCAGTATTCACTGTTAGTCTACAGTTCCCTTTATATGCCTTTAGATGGTTTGAAGATCAGAACTATATTTTTAATCATAAGAAAACTTTCGTAGAATGCCACCTTTTTCTATTTTTGAAAACAATTTATATAGTATCAAAATTATTTGTTCTTTAGTAGAATTCACTTGGGAATCCATCTGGTGTGTGCGTGTGTGTGTGTGTGTGTGTGTGTGTGTGTGTGTGTGTGTGTGTGTTTACATTGTAATTCATTAATGGTTTTCCCCAATGCATTTTATGGGATTGCTCAATTTGGGTATTTTATATTTTTGTGAATATCATCCATTTCTTAGACATTCTCAGTTTTCTTGGAATATGATTGTATGTTGCTGCTGTTTTTCTTTAACTATCTTCACTATTCAGTTAGGTATTTTTGTCCTCATTTTTTAATTTCAGTAATTTGATTTTCTCCTCTCTTATTTGGTTAATTTAGTTAATGGTTTGCCAACTTTATTAGACTTTAAAAAGCCAATTTCTTTTAATTTAGCTGTATGTGTTTGCTTTCAAGTATGTTTATTTCTCCTTTCGTCTTAGTGATATCTTCTTTTAAGTTTATTTTAGTTGCATTAATTTGTTGATTTTCTCATTTTTAAAAAATTGAAAACTCATCTCACTAACCTTCTCTTTTTCTCTTTTGTTAATATAAGAAGATAAATTTTTGCCTCTAAGAATTACTTTTGTTGCAACCCATAAATTTTGGTATGTTGTTGCATTCTTACCTTATGAAAAAAGATGATGATTATGAGCAGTATTGCCTCATAAAGGAGAGAAAAGCAACAGAGGAAAAAAACCATTTTAAAGAAAACTTGGCAAGATAACCAAAGGAGTAAAGTTATCTCAAGGGCATTTAAGGAGGAAATCAGAAAAATGACAACAAATAGAAGAACTATGGTAAAGATGTGCAAAAATTATTACAACAAATTAAGGACTGGACCTTAAAATTATAGCCCTTAACATGCTTATAGAGAAAACAGAAATTGCACAAAAGAGATCAAAAATGGAAAAAAAATCCAAATTAGTTAAAATTAGAGAGAAGGTCCATTCCGTAAATCAGTGGTGTCAAACTCAGAAGCAGGGGCCATAAGGATGCATGTTGGACACATACTTAGAAAATCACATATTAATATTATCTGTGTTCTATTGTATTTTTCTTTGTTTTGTTAAGTATTTCCCAATGATAATTTTACTTGGTTAGGTAGCACTTGGGAGTGTTGGAGGCCATAATGCTGCCTGTTTGGCATTTGCTGTAGAAGATATGACTGTGAGGGCGCTGATGTACCAATTTGGAAGATAAAAGATGTGATAAAAATCTAGGACCTTTTGAATATCAGAGGTTACCAAGAAAATGCCAACTACAAACCTTTATATCTGCTCCCCTATATTTTTTATTTTTATAGCCCTTTGGGCAGTTTCAAATTGCTCTCCAGAATGGTTGGATCACTTCACAACTCCACCAAAAGAGCACTAATGTTCCAATTTTCCCACATCTTCTCCAACATTTATTATTTTCCTGTTTTGTCACTGGATAGGAGTGATGTGGTACCTCAGAGTTGTTTTGATTTTCATTTCTCTAATCAATAGTGATTTAGAGCACTTTTTCATATGACTATAGATAACTTTAATTTCTTCAAATGAAAATTGCCTGTTCATATCCTTTGACCATTTTGTATTCTTATGAATTTAAATCAGTTCTCTATATGTTTAGAAATGAGCCCTTTATCAGAGACACTGGCCATAAAAATTGTTTCCCAGCTTTCTGTTTCCTTTCTAATTTTGGTTGCATTGGCTTTGTTTGTGCAAAAACTTTTCAATTTAATGTAATCAAAATCATCCATTTTGCATTTCATAATGTTCTCTATCTCTTGTTTAATCCTAAATTCTTCCCTTTTCCATAAATCTGACAGGTAAATAATTCCTTGCTCTCCTAGTTTGCTTGTAGTATCAGCCTTTATATCTAAATCATGTACGCATTTTGACTTTGATAGACTTAGTTCTCAGCAATGCAAGGATCAAATATAACTCCAAAAGACTCGTGATGGAAAATGCTATCCGCATCCAGAGAAAGAACTTTGGAGACTTAGTGCAGATGGAAGCATACTATTTGCTCACTTTTTTATTCTTTTGTTTTGTTTCTTCTTTCTTGTGGTTCCTCTCATTGGTTCTAATTCTTCTTAACAACATGATTACTGTAAAAATATGTTTAATATGAATGTATATGTAGAGCCTATATTGGATTGCATGCCATCTTGGGGAGGAGAGAGGAAAGAGAGGAGGAGAAAATTTAAAATTCAAAATCTTATGGAAGTGGATGTTAAAAGCTAACCATAAAGGGGAGATGATAGAAGGGAGGGCAGACAGGGGGAGGACGTAATCAAAAGCAAACGCTTTTGAAAAGGGACAAGATCAAGGAAGAAAAGTGAATAAAGGGGGATAAGATAGGAAGGATCAAAATATGGTTAGTCTTTCACAACATGAGTACTGTGGAAGGGTTTTGCATAATGATACACATGTGGCCTATGTTGAATTACTTGCCTTCTTAGAGAGGGTGGGTGGGGAGGGAAGAGGGGAGAGAATTTGTAACTGAAAGTTTTAAAGGCAGATGTTCAAAAAAAAGTTTTTTCATGCAACTAGGAAATAAGATATACAGGCAATGGGGCATAGAAATCTATCTTTCCTACAAGAAAGTAAGGGAAAAGGGGATGGCAGGGAGTGGGGTGACAGAAGGGAGGGCAGACTGGGGAACGGAGCAATCAGAATACATGCCATCTTGGAGTAGGGGGAGGGTAGAAATGGGGAAAAATTTGTAATTCAAACTCTTGTGAAAATCAATGCTGAAAACTAAGAATATTAAATAAATAATAATTTAAAAGCTAATCATAAATAATTTTTTTTTAAAAAAAGACTTACTTGCTAGAGTTTCCTCTGAAGTTTTACCTCTCCCCTTTTCTCAACCAGGGTAGAAGTGCAGTGGCCACTCACAGCCCTGACCAACACAGAAGCTTTTTGACCTGCTCTATTTCCAACCTGGGCCAGTTCATCTCTCCTTCTAGGGGCTCACCACATTGGTGTTGGAGTAGACACCTGACCATCTATCTTAGCCTACTATAGCTCAGAACCCTTGAGCTCAAGCAATCTACTGACCTCAGTCTTTCCAGTAGCAGGGATTATGGGGTAGGCCACCACAGCCTAGCCCCCTTTCTTTGTACATACACTCCAACCCACACCCACCATACTAGCCAGTTTCTAGATTGGTTGAATTAATTTGCCATATTTGAGTCCCCACTTCCCCCACCATACACTTAAGGATCTGCCCTAATCTCTCACCTTTCCTAAGATCATCAACTATTCCATACCCTCCCTTTTTCACTCAATATTTGTGATGTCTACAATCAAAGCAGTCTTCTCCTTGATCATGGTTTTCTTTGCTTAAAACAAACAAAAACACTTAAGTATATGAATGTTTTTTGTTAACTTACTGATCTTTCTCATCCCACTCCATTCTCTTTTATGATTTTAGTTGTCAGTCAAGATGATCTAGCTCCTAGCCACTTGTTAACTAAGTTCCAGCCCTTGTAGCCTTGATGTTCTCCTACAAGTTTTGGTTATTACGAGTACAACAGCAGAATATATATACTAAACTTTGAGTATAAGGCAAACCCTTCTAGTTTATCTAACAAATACATTTCACCCTTAACTTTTCTCACACACACATTTAACATTTAAACCATCAAGAACAATATAAATACAACAATCTATGATACTGTGCTCAATAACTCACAAACATAACAATTTTCCATTTTAGCTGACATTGCTGTAAATCATAGTGACCTTTCTGGAGTTCTGCTTACCCTGAGTAACACTGGCAATATTTCATCACCACTCAGATTAAAAAGATTCTTTTTAAACTAAATTACTCCTATTTTAGTTGGATAGGAAATTTCACAAAATTTCATGAAATTTCACCTTGACTTCTAGTAAATTATGTTCCAGCTTTTTGCACTTTTTTCCCTCCATATCGGATAAATAATTCTGGAAGATACAAATTAGGGTACCTGATGATAGGTAATGCTCTTCTTCCTAGTAAAATGTAAAAGGATAACAATGAGTTTGGGTGAACTATATGTGATACTTTTCTTTAAGACATCTGGTGAGCTCTATAGTTTTGTCCCACTTTCCTACTGATTTGGGCATTTTTTTAAAATCAATTTCCTTCCTAATGGTGATTTGATTCTGTATTTTTCCCAGTAACCGCATAATTTTCAGAACTTTCTGAGCTCCATCTTCCAGAGTTATTACCTTTCTTTGTAATTTTTTTTACTTTCAAATTCAATTAGTTGTTGTATGATTTTATTTTATTGCATTTTCTATCATTTCTCCCTTACTGGCCTTCTAATCTGAGAATTTATTTCCCAATAATTCCATTCCTTCATTCAAGTTTTCTACCACTGTAACTTTTATAAGTTTTACCTATCCCATTTTTACTGATGACTTCTCATTAGAGAGGCCAGATGCTACTTTACTGACAATAAATTATTTTTCATTTCCTTTAAAATACTTACTATTCTATCTGTTGTGTTAGATTTGGTTTCATAAACTAGGACACTGTTGAGGCTAATTTGTGACTTTCTTCTGATGACTTCTTTTTAGATCTTTTAACCTGTAGTTAATCATATGGATTTTTTTCCTGATGTTTGCTCATTCCTTAGTTCTCTGAAAGGATATTCTTTCTGTAGGTCCTTTACTCTCCATTTTTCCCTCCTTTCCCTCACTTGTTGTATCTGCTGGGGAGGGGGAGAGAGATGAGTTCTATGACCTTTCTCTTCACCTTCTTACTAGAGCATCATTTATATGTTTCTAATGTTATATGTTTCTTTCCAATCTCTTCAATCTCTATTTTGATTGGAAGGAATTCTGATTGAAATAAATACTTTATTTGGAGCTATTCTGAAAGAAAATATTTAAAAAGCAATTTTAAAATGTCTAGTTTTGCACAAGATTTGAAAGGCTGTGTAAACAATTATTTTTACATCATGTCACTTAACTGCAATTTACCTTCATTTCCTCATCAAACAACGTCTACCTCCCTAGCCTGTTGTAAGGATAAAATGAGATAATATTTATAGTGCTTTATTCTTATTATAGAAGCACATAATTAAAAGAAGAAAAGGCATACTCTCCCAAGTTGATGGACTCAACAACAGCAACAATAATACAGATCTCCCAAAATGTCTCTACATTTGTTCTATTTACAGGATGACACATTTAGAGTTGAAAGGGATGTCAGGGATCATCCAGGCCAGTAATTCTCAAAGGGTATGCCTCAAGACTCCTCCCTACATCCAGAGTCCTCCACATTCCCTAGCTCCCAAGAGCCAGCTGCAATTTTCTGCCTGTCCTTCCTAGCCTGGTGTCAAGAAAGTCACAATACTCTAAAATATACAGGGAACTGAGTCAAATTTATAAGAATACAAGTCAATCCCCAGTTGATAAATGGTCAAAGGATGTAAACAGGCAGTTCTCAGAGGAAGAAATTAAAGATATCTATAGTCATATGAAAAAATGCTCTAAATCACTATTGATTAGAGAAATGCAAATCGAAACAACTCTGAGGTACCACATCTCTCCTGTCAGATTGGCTAAAATGACAAAACAGGAAAATGATAAATGTTGGAGAAGATGTGGGAAAATTGGGACACTAATGCGCTTTTCGTGGAGTTGTGAAATGATCCAACCATTCTGGAGAGCAATTTGGAACTACACCCAAAAGGTTATAAAAATGGGCATACCCTTTGGCCCAGAAATACCGCTTCTAGGGTTGTATCCCAAAGAGACCATACAAATGGGAAAAGGGCCCGTATGTACAAAAATCTTTATAGCAGCTCTTTTTGTGGTGGCAAAGAATTGGAAACCAAGGGGATGCCCATCATTTGGGGAATGGCTAAACAAGCTGTGGTACATGAATGAAATGGAATACTATTGTGCTATAAGAAATGAGGAGCAGACGGACTTCATAATGACCCGGAAAAACTTATATGATCTGATGCTGACTGAGGAGAGCAGAACCAGGAAAACACTATATATGATTATAGACACAAGGTAGCTGTGATGACTAACTTTGATAGACTCAGCCCCACTTAGCAATGCAAGGTTCTAAGACAGCTCCAAAAGACTCATTACGGAAAAAGCTATCCATATCCAGAGAAAGAATTGCAGAGTCTGAATGCAGATTGAAGCAAACTATTTGCTCTCTTTTTTTTGTTTTGTTTCTTCTTTCTCATGGTTCATTCCATTGGCTGTAATTCTACTTTACAATTGTGAAAATAAATTTAATATGAAGGTATATGTAGAACCTATATCGGATTACATGCTGTATTGGTGGGGGGTGGGGAGGAGAGGGAGGAGGAGACAGTTTGGAACTCAAAAACTTGTGGAACTGAGTGTTGTAAACTAAAAATAAAATAAATAAATTTAAAATGAAGTCACATTAGCAGCTTTATCCATGCAGGTTACAAAGCTGCCTCTTCTGATTAGAGGCCTGGAGAAGTAACAAAAAGGAAGAAAGTGATGGGGCAGAGAAGAGTTAATAAAATAGTAACAGCAGTGAGCATTTATGTAGCAAATGTTATCTCATTTGATAATCACAATATCTCTGGGAGGTAGGTGCTATCATGATGGCCAGGAGGAAACTGAGGCAAACAGGGCTTAAGTGACTTGCCTAAGGTTATACTGCTAGTAAGTATGGGACTGAATTTGAATTCAGATCTTCCTGACTGCAGGCCCAGTGTTCTACCCATGGAGACACCTAGCTGCCTCTTAGGAGAGTCAAGGAATCCCAAGTACTGGATAACAAGTCTGGAACCCTTCCTTGCTGCCAGTGTGCTACGATTTCTCAGGCAAAGAATGCTGTACTATGAGCAGAAAAAAAGGTTTAAGAATCAGACCTGTTCAATCTCCTCATTTTAAAAATGTGGAAAGAGACCCAGAGAAGTCCAGTGACTAGCAGGCAGTAAGGAACAAACTAGGATTTCAACTTAGGTTCTCAAAACTCCAAGTTCAATGGTTTTTTTTTAAGGAACTGATCTTTATGCCAAAGAAAAAGGCTTATTTTCTAATCTGTTGAATTTAATGTTATGTAAATGTCACATGCAGGACAGGTAGTGGGGCCTGGAATGCATGTTGGATCTGGTTTTAGAATACCTGAGACAAAATCCTGGCTTTGACACTCAGTAACTCTGTGACCTGGAATAAATCACTTAATCACAGTTTCCTCATCTGTAAAATGAAGGAATTCAACCAGATGACCTCTAAGATCCTTTTCAGCTCTACAAACTTTTGACTAACTGGAGAGCTCTTGCTTCCAAATTTTTCTTTCTGGTGCAAACCGGAATACTTATGTGTGGCTAATCTCTTTCCTGCCCTCCAGCACCTTCATTCTGGAGTCCCACAATATTTAGTAATTTAATTGGAGACCTTAGAGACAGACTCTCAAGGGACCACCTCCTCTTCCCTGCTTTGATTTCAGATAAGGGTAAATAGGTTAGGACAGCAGGCCAGCCTTTTGCATTCAGTTCCTATGTATAAGCATCCTCCACAATGCAAGCCTTCCTCCCCTCAGCCTCTTAGAACCCCTAAATTCCTTCAGGTTCATTTCTGGTACACTGTCCCCCTGGAAGCCTTTCCTGATTCTCCTAATTCTTACTCTCTTCTCCTCCTTAAATAGCTGTGTAAAAGGTGGTGTAGTGGATAGAGTACTGGCCTTGGAATCAGTACTACCTGGGTTCAAATCTGACCTCAGACGCCTCCATTTCTCAGTGTTGTAAAACAGGGATGAGAATAGCACCTATTTCCTAGGTCAACTGAATAACCTGTTCTCCTAGGCCTTCCTCAAGACCTGGAGAACTTGGGCCCACACTGCTTTCTCTTTAACATGTGTGGGCACAACTTGCATCATAGGAACTTCCAGGTTCTTGGAAGGGTCGTTAGTTAGAATAAGTTAGAGTTAGACACTCCTTTTCTCCTTCCCTGTGCACCACTGCCTCTGCAAAGTCTACTTACCAACAGGCATTGACCCCAACAGATTTTGTCAAAGCATGGGTCATAGATAGTTTTAAAATTAACCCTAGTGGTCTTGAGACCACCATGACAGTCTCTCCTTAAGGGAGGTTGTAGCTCATATAATCTGTGCATGGAAACCATTGTTGCGAGACTAAAAATACTGACAATAATGTTTTTCAAAGGTCGTTACAGCTGTGGGCCACAAATAATATTTTAGCAACCACCATATTGTTTTTCTCCCTGGTATGGAAACCCCCAAAATAATACTTCTCCATGATAAGAAATCCCCCTGACCCTTGATATATAATTCAGGGAACAACAGAAAAGCCGTCCCGAATCATAGTATAAGAACCTCACTCTTAGAAGTGTACTTGGGAGCATCCCTTCTAAACCAATGAGAGCATCCCTACCTTCTGAAGTACCCCCTACCCTCCAGTAGGAGTACCTCTCTATGCCGGAGTATGCCCTTTCTGCTGAATGGTTTCATGTCTCTGTACTTTCCAACACAGCACTGCCCATAGGTATGTTATGCACTCTGTTAGAGTGCATACCTGAGTTGCATGTTGGTTCCCCATTTTTTCTCTCTCCCATTCCTCATCTTCCTCATAATGACAAAATAGTACTTATACCAGAAGTGCAAGGTTAATTCAACATTAGGAATACAAAAAATATAATAAATCATAATAAAAGTCAAAACATGAAAACCACATGATCATCTCCAAGGTTCTAGAAAAAGCCTCTGAGAAAGTAAAACATTCTTTTATGATAAAACCTCTACAAAGTATTGGCATAGAGAAACCTTTTGATATCCTAAAAAAGTATTTGTAGAAAACCAAAAACAAGCATCATATGCAAGGAGGATACACTAGAACCATTTCCAACAAATATGGGAGTGAAATAAGGATATCTACTCTCCCAAGTATTTTATGCACTTTTGAAAATGCTAGCAACAGCAAGAAGAGAATGAAATTAAAGGAATAAATATAGGTCTTTACCTATGGGTAATATGGGAGATAAAACTATGCCATCAAAAATGTGACAGTATCATCCAAATTTATTTATACTTTTAATGTCATACCAATTGAAATACCAAGGGGATAATTTATGGAATTTGATAAGATAAGAACAAAATTCATTGAAAAAAATCTACAATATCATGATAAATGATAGAAAAAGGTTAGAACAAAGAGGGGATATCACTTCCAGACCTCAAACTATCTTATAAAACAGTAGTCATCAAAATCTTCTGATATTTGTTTTGAAAAAAAAAGAGAATGAGAAAGAATGGAACTCAATCCAATGTTTGATCAAGTGGAAAACATAATTTACCTAGGGAAAAACTCTCTATTTGATTAAAATTGTTGGGGAAACTGAAAGCAGTGTGGCAGAAATTAGGCTTAGAGCAATAACTTAGAACACACTGAATAATACATTCTAAATGCATATCTGACCTTAACTTTAAAGATCATAATATGACAAAGATTAGGAGAGAAACAGAACATATACCTTTCACAGCAATGAGTAGGAGAAGTATTCTTAACCACACAAGAAACAGAGGTGATTACTAAAGATACGTAACTCTGATTACTTGAAACTGAAAAGCTTCTGCACAGACAATATGAATTAATCTAGGATAAGAAAGGAAATAGTCGAATAAGGAAAAAAAAATTCTATCCAACTTCTTGAATAACAGTTTGGTAGCCAGGGCAGCTAGATGGCACAGTGAGCAGAGCACAGGCCCTGGAGTCAGGAGGACTTGAGTTCAAATGTGACCTCAGACACTTGACACATGTACTAGCTGTGTGACCTTGGGCAAGTCACTTAACCCCAATTGCCCTGCCCCCCCCCAAAGAAAAACAAAAGTTTGGTAGTCAAGATATATATGCCATTACTACATATAAATAAGACGAATAGCCATTTACCAATAGGTAAATAGGTCATAAACCAACAGTTCTCAAAAGAAGAACTGAAAGTAATCACAACATGAAAAAAATATTCCAAATCACTAATAACGAGAGGAATCAAAATCAAAACAAACTTGAGTTTTCAACCTACAAATTGACGAAAAAAATGGCAATGGTCTATGTTGGAGTAGTTAGAGGAAAAAGAGACACACTAATACACTCTTGATGGAGCTTTCCATTTTGAAATGCAATTTGGAATCCTGCAAATTAAGTGATTAAAATGTTTATACCCTTTGAATCTGAGACTCCATTGCTGGGCTCATACTACAAAGCAGTCATCAATGAGAAATTAAAAAAAAAACACACATGTTCCAAAATGTTCACAGCAGCAGTTTTTCTGATAGCTAAGAATTGGAAACAAAGTACATGCCCATCATCTGGGGAAGGGTTAAATACATTGTGGTACCTGAATGTAATGGGAGATTCCTGTGCTGTAAAAAATGATGTGTATAATGGATCCAGAGAAGCATGGAAAGGTGGCAGAGCCAAGAAAACAATGTATACAGTGGCTAAAACAATGTAAGTAGAAAGAACAGTGACACACCAAAAAATCAAAAGCAAAACCAAAAGCAAATGGAACAAAATTATAAGATCAAGGAGGACTAAGAAAAAGAAACACAGCAAATCCATTCCTTCCTGGAGGTGGGAGAATCACAGGTCTTACATGCTGCATGTGTTTTCATACTTTTTCAATGACTAGATCAGTTATTCTTCTCCTCCCCTCTTTTTTCCTCAGCAAAAAAATAAACAAAACAAAACAAAACAAAAAAAAACCCAGAAAAACAAACTCTTTGTCATGTGGGATGGCTCTCTGGGAGAGTATGTGGAAAAGATATATAGGAGACAGTGGTGATGTGACGAGAAGAACATATCAATAAAAAAAGAGAGCTACATAGAATAAAAATGGGGGCCCGGAAAAAATTACTATACGTTAAGTGAATTCAAAAAGGCAATCTAGCAATCACGCTATCAAATTAAAAAAAATAGAAACACAAAAACAAATAAACAAGGAAATTACATTATGCTGAAAGGAACCATAGACCACAAACAAGTATCAATATTAAATTCATATACCCCATATGTCAACATCCAAATTAACAAAGGAAAAATGAACAGCGACTCAAAAATACACAGAGAGTAACACCATGGTGACAGGACATTTCAATGTCCCTCTCTGTTTAGCCAGAGGAAAAATCACAACCTACAAAAATAGAAAAAGAGAAGATTAACAAACTGAATATAAATTTAGAAAATTAGAATGTAAACAATCTTAAAATAAGCACAAAAAAGATATTAGAAATTAGAGAAGCAAATAAATTGGAAACAAACCAGAAAAATGAAATCTCTATAGAAATGTTAGCTAAAACTAGTTCTTTGAAAAGACTACTAAAATTTCCCTGCCATCCAGCATTCCTCAGACACCACCAGACCCCAGAAACCTTCCTATCAGGATACTCATCATCCAGGAGACTTCATCAGCTTTTGTACTCATACTGCCACGTTACTCTTTGAGTGGAGGACTACAGGGTCTGTGTAACGGGGCAAGTTAGAGCCAACCCCTGCCCTCACTGGACCTCCACGCCCAGGGCCTGCTGAGGTAAACTCAGGACTCTGAGGTATGAGTGGGACAAGATAGAGTCAGGAGGAAGGGTCTCGCCCTTGTTGGCAACGTGGTGCCGGGTTCTTTTCCGGATTTACCTGTGCACAGGTGAATTATGGGGAGAGTGTGGGAAGGAAAGGGGAGGAGAGTAGGAAGAGAGTAGACGGGACCAAGGCAGCCCTATTGCTACATAATCAAAGTTATAAAAGTTTGCTACTAACCTGAATAAAACGGAGCTTCTCACCATCTATTGCCTCCTGCCTCATTCATTGCCCGTGAGATTAGGCCTTTGCTGGACAAAAGCCTGGGAGTTTGGGGTAAGAGGGACCCCAACAGGTCTGGAGCAAGGAACTCCTCCACTTAAAGAGGGCTTCCAGGCCAGCCATTTCTTCATTTCCCACCAGCTTACACTCCTTGAGCTGTGCGCTGGGTACCAGCTTTCCCATACCCTTTAGCCCCAACCCCAGCTTTCAGCTTCCTTTTCTATGCTATTTTCTCCCTGTACATTGTAAGCTACTTGAGGCCAGGAACTGTCTTTTTCTTTTCCTTTTTTTTCACATTCCCAGCACTTAGCATAACATTTGATGCATAGCAGGTGCCTAATAAAAACTTATTAACTGATTCGCCAATCTGGTTAGAAAGGCTGAAAATCAAAGCAACGAATTAGCTAAAGAGCAAGGGAAAATCACAACAAAACCAGAAGAAATTAAAGAATAATCGGTTAGTTATATGCTAAAAGCAAAAAAAAAAAAGTACAAAATACACAAAGGAAAGCTTTCAAAAATGCCAAATACCAAACTGACAGAGACCAAATAGAGATCTTAAAAACCCTATCTCAAGAAAAGAAACAGAATTTATGGTAAAGGAACTACCGAAGCAGGACTGGGGCAGGGGGAATTCCTGGTTCTTGTGGTTTGACAGGAGAATTCTATCAAATGCTTAAAAGAACAATTAGGACCCATACTACACATATTATCCTCAAACACTGAGAAAGAAACCACCCTACAAGAATCCTTTTATTGGACAAATAGAATCCTAACCTACCCCATGGAAAGATAAAACACAGAAGAACTAGCTGCTGATATCATTCATGAAAATTGATTCAAAAAACATAAATGAAATCCTCTCAAACAGACTACAGCAAATCACTTAAGAAGTCATTCATTATGACCAAGCTGGATCTATAGCAGGGAGGCAAGGATACCTCAACATTAGGAAAACACTTAAAATAGCTAATCATAGTCCTACAAATTATAGCTAACATTTATTAGGTGACTACAATGTTCCAGGAACTGGGCTAAGTGCTTTATAATCATCTCATTTGATCCTCACAACCACCCTGAGGGGAGGTGTTATTATCCTTATTTTACAAATAAGGAAACTGAGGCAGATGGAGGTGAAAAAACATGCCTAGGGTCACACATCTAGTGTCTGAGGCCACATTTGAACTGGAGTTTTCTGACTCCAGATCCACTCTAACCCTAATTCTTACCACTTGACCCTAATTCCAACCAATTTCTTTGGCTCCCCCAAGACAGGGAAAGGCTTCATGTGGAAGGTAGCCTTAATGAAGCTCGAAATTCTAGGAAGCAGAGGAAGGGGAGGAAGGGAGGAAGAGAGGAAGTAAGAGAAAGAGGAGAGGGAGAAGAGGAGGGGGTGGGGGGAAAGATGGAAAAGGGATAGTGGAGGAGGTAAGAGAAAGAGGAGGGGAAGAGGGAGAACAGATGAGAAAGAGAAGGATGAAAAAGCAGGGAGGAGAGGGAGGAGAGGAGATAAGAGAAAGAAATAGGGGGAGAAGATGAGAGAAAGAAGAGCTGGGGAGAAGAAAAGAAGGGAGAGGTATGAGGAAAGGAAAGGAGGAGGAAGGGGTCTACCATCAGAGAAAGAGAAGGTGTGGAGAGAAGGTAAGAGAATGGGGAGGAAGAGAGGAAAAAGAGGGGGAGAGGAGGAGATAAGAGAAAGAATGAGGGGAAGGAAGCAAGAGAAAGAAGAGTTAGGGGACTAATCAGGAGAAGGGAAGGGGGAAAAGGAAGAGGAATGGGAGAAGCAGGGAGAAGGAGAGGAGAAGGATGAAGGGGTCTGAGGTAAAATAAAGAGAAAAAAGAAATAAATAAAATAAATAAATAAAAAAAAAGAGAAAAGAGAAAGAGAAAAAGGAGGAGAGGGAGGAGGGAGAACAGATGAGAAAGAGGGGGAGGAGAAGGAGCACAGAGGAAGGAGAGGGGAGGAAAGAAGAGAAATAAGGAGGGGCAGGAGGCAACAGAAAAAGGAGTTAGGGGAGGAACAAGGAGAAGGAGAGAGGAAGAGGAAGGGTCTGAGGTAACATAAAGAGAAGGTGGGGGAGGAGATAAGGGAAAGAGAAGGAAAGGAGAAGGAGAGGTAGATGGACAAGGGAGGAGAGAGGAGACAAGAAGGAAAAGAGGAGGAGAGGTAGAGAGGGGAGGGGAGAGGTAGAGAGGGGAGGAGAGAGGAGAGAAGAAGAGAGGAGAGAAAAGAAGTGAGAAAGAGGGGGAGGGAAAGCAGGAGGGAGGAGGGGGAGGAGATAAAAGAAAGAAGGAGTAGGGAGGAGGTAAGAGGAGTCAGGGGAGGAAGAGGGGGGTGGGAGGAAGAGACAGGAAGAGAAGGAGGAAGAAGAGTAAGGGAAGGCGGTGGCTGAAATTTAGAAAAAGGAGGGGGTGAGGAGGTAATAGAAAGGGAAGAGAAGTAAAAGAGAGAGAAAAGGGAGGATGGGGGAACAGGAGAAGAGGACGGGGACAGAGAAGGAGTACAGAGTTGGAAGAGGGAAGGTAAGGAGAAAGAGAAAGGAGGGAGAGGGGGAAAGATGAAAATGGTGGAGAAGGGGAGAAAATAAGGACGGGGGAGGGAGAGGGGAGGAAGAAGAGAAAGAATATTTCAGGGAAGAGCAGGGAGAAGGGGAAAGGAAAAGAAGGGGTCTGAGGCGAAAGAAAGAGGAGAGGAGCAGAAAGGGGGCAGAGGAGGGGGAGGAGGTAAAAGAAAGAGGAGGGAGAAGTGAGAGGGGAAGGTGCAGGAGGAAGGGAGAAGGGAGAGGAGGAAGGGAACAGAGAACGAAGGCAGGAAGGAGTAGAGAGGAGGAAGAGCAAATTTAGGGAAGAAATTAGAGAAAGGACAGAGTGGAGAAGGAGAGAAGAGAAAGAGGAAGAATGAGGAGAGAATGAGGGAGGGGGAAGAGAAAGAGCAGGAAGGAAGAGGAGGATGGAGAGGAGAGGAAAAATAGGAGGAAAGTGGAGGAGGGGGAGGAGAAAGGGGGAATAGGTGGATTCACAGATCCCAGCCTTTAGTCCCCCAAATTCTCACTCACCAGCTTCACAGCATCTGAGGAGGAGGGGCACCTGTCTCACTCATCCATCCTCTTTTATCTGGTTCTGGCTCCTCTCTCAAAGTAAGAAACACATACAAAGAGAGGTCTCCATGATTTGTCCAAGAACATACTGTTACACTGAATAAAGAAAATGAGTATCATCCAGACAAGCAATTTATTCAGCAAGGCATGCAGTTTCAGAAACAACTCAGGCCCAAGGCTCTCAGTAACACAAAAGGCCCTGAATCCTGGTTTCTATACCGCTAATATACAATTTGCAGAGAGTGATAAACAGGATTAAGGATTAAGCCACCTGGTTTCTTATTGGTAGAGGAGATCAGGAGACACTCAGGTGGAGGGTAGAGTGGTATTCTTCTGCAAGGGTGACAGTAGGGAGGGGGAGTAAACTTGGGCTATCTCCAAAACCAGGCGACTTACATGGAACTGAAAGTTAACTTCACAAAATGGTGGTTAAAAAACAAAATGGAGGGGCCGGAGCCAAGATGGCAGCAGAAAAGCAGGGACTTGCTTAGGCTCTCTCCCAAATCCCTCCAAACACCTGTAAAAATGGCTCTGAACAAATTCTAGAGCTACAGAACCCACGAAATAACAGAGGAAAGCAGATCTCCAGCCCAGGACAGCCTGGATGGTGGATGGGAAGTGACTATCTCACCTTGCTGGGAGCAGAGCCCAGACCAGAGTAGGGTGTACCAGGACAGACCAGGCTCTGGGGAGATTGGGTGGAGAAAGCTGTAGGGCCCTGAATCACTGACCTGTGGCAGCTACCAGACTTCTCAACACACAAATACCAAAGACAACTTAGCAGGTCAGTGGAAAAACTGCTGGATTGAGGTGAGAGGAATGCACAGTCAGCCACAGCCCCCAGGCAGTGGAGATGGTGCAGTGTGGCTGCTGTAGCAGCAGGAAGCTCCTGTGGCTGCTTCCAGAGCTCTAGCTGCAGTTGCTTCTGGCCCCAGGCTGGTGGGAGGAGTCAAGTGGTGGATCAGAGCTGGAGGGCAGGGAGCACTTTGCTGGCACAGAGGCAGGGTTCTCTTGCTTTGCCCAGCTTGGATCTGGGTCGCAGTCCTGGTTGGTGGTTCTTGGGGGAGAAGGAGCGTTGGTGTGGCAGAACTTGCCATATAGAAGGAGCTCTGAAAACAGCAGCACAAAGCCCCAAATCTGGAGAGAAAGCACTCACCATTCTGAAGCCAGTCATACCCTAACAAAAACCTCAAGGGCCAAGTAGTTGGCTGGGAACATGGCCAGAGAATGAAAGACTCAGACTATTGAGTCTTTTTTTGGTGACAAAGAAGATCAAAACATACAGCCAGAAGAAATCAACAAACTCAAAGAGCCCACATCAAAAGCCTCCAAGAAAAATATGTATTGGTCTCAGGCCATAGAAGAGATCAGAAAGAATTAGGAAAGGCAAGTAAGAGAAGTAAAGGAAAAGTTTGGAAGAGAAATGAGTGTGATGCAAGAAAATCATGAAAAACAAGTCAATGACTCACTAAAGGAGACCCAAAAAATACTGAAGAAAATAACACCTTAAAAATAGATCCAAGAGAGATAATTTAAAATTGTTGGACTACCTCAAAGCCACAATAAAAAAGAGCCTAGGCATCACCCTTCAAGAAATTATCAAGGAAAACTGCCCTGATATTCTAGAACAGAGGCTAAAATAAAAGTTGAAAGAATCCACTGATCACCTCTTTAAAAAGATCCCAAGAAGAAAACTCCTAGGAATATTATAGCCAAATTCCAGAGTTCCCAGGTCAAGGAGAAAATATTGCAAGCAGCCAGAAAGAAACAATTTGAGTATTGTGGAAATACAATCAGGATAACACAACATCTAGCAGCTTCTACATTAAGGGATCGAAGGGCTTGGAATATGATATTGTGGAGGTCAAAGGAGCTAGGATTAAAACCCAAAATCACCCACCCAGCAAAAAATGAGTATAACACTCCAGGACAAAATCTGAATTTTCAATAAAATAAAGGACTTTCAAGCATTTGTGAAAGAGAAAAGACCAGATTTGAAGAGAAAATTTGACTTTCAAATATAAGAATCAAGAGAAGTATGAAAAGGTAAACAAGAAAGAGAAATCATAAGGGACTTACTAAAGTTGAGCTGTTTTGGTTACATTTGAAATGGAAAGATGATATTTGTAACTTGTGAAAACTTTCTAAATATTAGAGTAGTTGAAGGGAATATACATATACATACATACATATGCGTGTGTGTGTGTGTGTGTGTGTGTGTGCGTGTGTGTGTAGACAAAGGGCACAGGGTGTGTTGAATATGAAGGGATGATATCTAAAAATAAATAAATAAATACAATTAATGGGTGAGACAGAAATATATTGGGAGGAGAAAGGGAGAGATAGAATGAGGTAAGTTATCGCACATAAAAGTGGCAAGAAAAAGCAGTTCCATTGGAAGGCAAGATGGGGCAAGTGAAAGGGAATGAATGAATCTTGCTCTCATCAGACTTGACTTAAGGAGGGAATAACATACACACTCAATTGGGCATCTTGCCCTACAGGAAAGTAGAGGGGAAGGTGATAAGAGAGAGGGGATGATAGAAGGGAGGGCAGAGCAGGAAAGGAGGTAATCAAAAGCAAATACTTTTGAAAAGGGCCAGAGTCAAGGGGATAAAATTAAATAAAAGGGGACAGGATAGGATGGAGGGAAAATAGTTAGCTTTTCACAACATGACTGTTATGGAAGTGTTTCGCATAATGATACATGTGTGGCCTATGTTGAATTGCTTGCCTTCTCAAGGAGTGGGAAGAAGGGAGAAAATTTGGAACTCAAAGTTCTAAACACAAATACTCAAAAAAAGTTGCTTTTTTACATGCAACTGGGAAATACGATATAGAAGCAACAGGGTATAGAAACCTTGCCCTACAAGAAAGTAAGGGGGAAGGGGATAAGGGGGAGGAGTGGGGTGGCAGAAGGGAGGGCAGACTAGGGAAAGGGGCAATCAGAATATATACCATCTTGGGGTGGCGGGAGGGTAGAAATAGGGAAAAAATTTGTAACTCAAAATCTTGTGGAAATCAATGTTGAAAACTAAAAAGTATCAAATAAAGAGAAAGGGAAGAAAAAAACAAAATAGACTTACCCATGCTATTTTTAACGTAACAATACTGGGAATATTAGGCAGAGCCAAGGTTCAAGACCAAGTACTCTGTCTACAAGTCCACACTCTCCCCTTTCCCTTATACTGCTTCTTGTACACAGAGAGAAGGCAGCCTCTTTGTACCTCAGTTTCCTAATCTGTAAAATGAGGTAAGAATGCCAGAAATTCTTACTTGACAGGGTGCTTATGGGGCTTCCATGAGATCAGGTATGATAAAGACAACTTTACCAAACTTTAGAGTTCCATAAATGTCAATCCTTAGTGTCATTATCATCTTCAGTCTTTCCCTCTTCTGTCTACAGTCTCAAGTGTCCTCTGTTTTTTTGAAGATTTTCCTTCTACCCCGAACCAGCCAAATTCAGGAAAAATGTATCTATGCCTGAGGCCTCTACTTTTGCAATAACCAGGATCTCCTCATCTCTTTGCGATCTGGTTCCTGTCCCTATGCCCCTAATCAAACTGTTCTCTCCAGAATCATCCATGACTTCCTAATGGACAAATCCAATGATCTTCTTTCTTTCTTTTTTAAAATTTATTTATTTATTTTTAGTTTTCAACATTCACTTCTATAATTTTTAAATTTTCTCTGCATTCTTTTCTTTCCCCCTCCCCAAGATGGCATGCAATCTGATATAGGCTATACATATACATTCTAATTAAATTTATTTTCACATTAGTCATGTTGTATAGAAGAATTAGAATGAATGGGAGGAACCATGAGAAAGAAAAAACAAAAGAAAAAAGAGAGAGAGAGCAAGTAGTGTGCGGCAATCTGCATTCAGAGTCCATATTTCTTTCTCTGGATGTGGAGGGCATTTTCAATCATGAGTCTTTTGGAGTTGTTTCAGGCCCTTGCATTGCTGAGAAGAGCTAAGTTTATCAAAGAGTCATCGCAAAAAGTTGCTGTTACTATGTACAGTTTTCTCCTGCTTCTGCTCACTTCACTCAGCATTGGTTTATATAAGTCTTTTCAGGTTTTCTAAAGTCCATGTGGCTCATTATTTCTTTTTTTTAATTATAATTTTTTTTTATTTTTAGTTTACAACCCTCAGTTCTACATATACCTTCACATTGAACTTATTTACATAATGGTGCAATTGTAAAGCAAAAAAAAATTAGCCAATAGAATGAATCATGAGAAAGAAGAAACAAAACCAAAAAAGAAAGGAAAAAAGAAAGAGCAAATAGTTTGCTTTGATTGGCATTAAGACTCCATAATTCTTTCTCTGGATTGCGTAGCTCTTTCCATCATAAGTCTTTTGGAGCTGTCTTTGAACCTTGCATTGATGAGAGGAGCCGAGTCTATCAAAGCTGCCATCTTGGCTCTGAACCAATTCTAGAACTGCAGAACCCAAAAAACAACGTAGGGAAGCAGGGCTCCAGCCCAAGACAACCTGTATGGGTGAGGTCGATCCTGCATGGAGCTGGGAGTGGAGTGGAGCAGAGCAGAGCCCAGCGTGGGCTGCGTGGACCAACCAGACCAGGAGCCTGGGAGAGCATGCCCTAGTGCCCTAAATCAGTGAGCTGCAGCAGTTACCAGATTTCTCAACTCACAAACACCAAAGACACCAGAGAAGGTTAGTGGGAAAAGCTGCTGGGGAAAGAATGAAAGAAGTAGTTTGTGGTTCAGCCACCATCCTGGGGGCAGTGGAGGTGGGGCAGCTACAGAAATACGGCTGCAGTTGCTTCTGGCCCCAGGCCCACCTGGTGGGAGAAATTAAGTGGTGGATCAGAGCAGGAGTACAGAGCCTGCTGAAGATCTAAGTCCAGTCCAGGTTGGGGGTTCTTGGGGAAGGAGGAGTGCTGGTGTGGCAGAGCTGCCCATCCCCCCAGGCTCGGAACATAGTACTCTTTACTCTACAAGCAGTCATACCCCGCTGAAAAACTAAAGGGGTCAAGTAAGTTGGCTGGGTACATGGCCAGGCAGCAAAAACAGACCCAGATTCAAGTCTCAGACTTTGGAATCTTTCTTTGGTGACAAAGAAGACCAAAACATACAGCCAGAAGAAGTCAACAAAGTCAAAGAGCCTACAACAAAAGCCTCCAAGAAAAATATGAACTGGTCTCAGGCCATGGAAGAGCTCAAAAAGGA
>CM053622.1:516597966-516633654 GCA_028646595.1 Phalanger gymnotis
AAGAAAGAGAAATCATAAGGGATTTACTAAAGTTGAACTGTTTTGTTTACATTCCTACATGGAAAGATGATGTGTATGACTCATGAGACTTCATTATCATAGTAGCTGAAAGGAATATGCATATATGTATGTGTACGTATATATATATATACACACATATGTGTGTGTCTATGTATGTATATATGTAGGTGTATATATATAATATATTATACATATATATGTAGACAGAGGGCACAGGGTGAGTTGAATATGAAGGGATGATATCTAAAAAAATAAAGTCTCAAATTAAGGGATTAGAGAGGAGCATATTGAGAGAGAGAGAAAGGGAAAGAGAGAATGGGGTATATTATCTCACATAAAAGGGGCAAGAAATAGTAATTCTATTGGGAGAGAAGAAGGCACAGGTGAGGGGGAATGAATGAATCTTGCTCTCACTGGAATTGACCCCAGGAGGGAATAACATACACACTCAGTTGGGTATCTTAGCCCACAGGAAAGAAGGAGGAAGGAGATAAAATGGGGGGGGGATAGAAGGGAGGGCAGATGAGGGAGAAGGTAATCAAAAGCAAACACTTTTGAAAAGGGACAGGGTCAAGGGAGAAAATTGAATAAAGGGTAATAGGATAGGATGGAGGAAAATACAGTTAGTTTTTCACAACATGAGTAAAGTGGAAGGGTTTTGCATAATGATACACATGTGGCCTATGTTGAATTCTTGCCTTCTTAGGAATGGTGGGTGGGGAAGGAAGAAGGGAGAGAATTTGGAATTTAAGGTTTTAAAAGCAGATGTTCAAAAAAAAAAGGTTTTGCATTCAACTAGGAAATAAGATATACAGGCAATGGGGCATAGAAATCTATCTTGCCCTACAAGAAAGTAAGGGAAAATGGGATGGAGGGGGAGTGGAGTGACAGAAGGGAGAGCTCACTGGGGAATAGGGCAATCAGAATATATTCCATCTTGGAGTGGCGGGGAGGGTAGAAATGGGGAAACATTTTTTAATTCCAACTCTTGTGAAAATTAAGGCTGAAAACTAAAAATATTAGATAAATACATAATGATTTAAAAAATTACATGTAAAGACAACTTTTAAATTTCTTTTGAAAAATTTTGAGTTCCAAATGTTCTTTCTGCCTTCTTTGCCTCCCTCCTCCCAGAGACAGCAAGTAATTTTATATAGGTTATATGTCATCTCTGGAAAATTCTAAGTGGTAGCCTAGAATTCTAGGAATTGAAATGGACCTTAGGAAGGGATCTATTAAACCCCTAAGAGGAAAAAAAAATGAAGGTGAAGAAGAGGAAGGGTTCTGTCTTCAAGATCACACAGCTAATAGAAGATGAAGTCAGAAGTAGAAGATGAAGCCAAGTCCTCTGCCTCCAAATGCCATGCTCACATGGGAATCATAAACCTGGAAGGGACAACAGAAGGCATCTAGTCATCTTAGGCAAGGTAGGGAACTGTATCACTGCTGTGGAGGGGAGGATGCTCTAGCTGGCTCACTTATCATTCAACGAACATTTGTTAAAAACTTACTGCATGCCCAGTTCTATGTCGAGTATGCTTGGGGGCAGAGAGAAGACAATATTTATTATGTTATGGGTTCTTCTGACAATCCAATGAAACCTGAGGACCCCCTGCCACAGTAATGTTTTTAAAGGCACAAAATAAATTATGTAGGATTGCAAATAATTACAAAAAAGCATTATATAAGATTGTTAAAAAAGATGTCTTTCTCCATTCAAGTTGATGGACCCCCCTGAAAATCTATTCGTGGGCCAATGGATCTCTTCAACTCCAATGGACCAGCTTAAGAACCTCTAGGTAAGACATGACTTCAATTCTCATGGGCCAGAGTCTATTCCATGGAATGAGACAGAGAGAAGTATTTCTGCAGCTAAATAGCTGTACTTAGTGACAGACAAGTTAGAAGTTGTCTTTTGTCCCAGTCCCTCTGCTAGGAAGCTAGCTAGGCACAGAGAGAAGGCAACTAAGGTGGACAAAGGGCCCTTGTCACAGGATATACTTAAGGGAGAACATCTCTAAACACCCATAAAGCTGCCAAACACCTAGGCAGGAGAGATGAGAAGCTGAAGTTACAGAAGGAAAGTAA
The DNA here is from genome assembly GCA_028646595.1 of Phalanger gymnotis. Classification (NCBI taxonomy): domain Eukaryota; kingdom Metazoa; phylum Chordata; class Mammalia; order Diprotodontia; family Phalangeridae; genus Phalanger; species Phalanger gymnotis. The sequence goes on from CM053622.1 coordinate 516,600,076, forward strand.
GGAGCATTAGATTTAGAGTCAGAGAAAAATTAAACTCAGGTCCTCTGACTAGAAACCCAGACTTCTTTTTTACTGCACTGCATTCCTCCAACATTTTCTGGCTATGCCGATGTAAATTTCTCATCTGATCCTCCCCAGAACCCCATGATATCAAATCTTGACTCTGTTACTACCTAAGTGACCTTGGACAAGTTACTTTCTGCAGTCCTCAATTTCTTCATCTATCAAATGAGGGAGTTGAACTAGATGACTTGTAAAGCCCCTCCCAGCTCTCAACATAGGAAACCTCAAGAGACCCTTTGCCACCTGAGCTAGGGAGAAAGGGAGAAAGAATGGAACCTCTCACCAGCTAACTTAACCTTGACCCTAATTAGCCCTTCTGCTTGTGGGTATGGATCTGGGGTTCTCATTTCTAGAATCTCAAAGTGTAAAGGAGGCCCAAAGCTTGTCTCGATGGACCTCCTTCCAAGTGCAGGAATCATCTATGCTGAAAGTTTTTTCTTTCTCTAGAGCTCTGCCATTGAGACTTTAGAGTGCTTAATGTAGCCTAAGACTGTCTTTGCACTCTCCGACATCACATTACACTTGGAACAACATGTTTATACATACTCAGAAGGAGGAGCAAGATCTCCCCCTTCCAAGAACCAGCAGTAAAAAAATCATTCTAGCAATAGTGGAGGTTTTGTTCATTCCTTTACCCATTCACTTGATAAGTATTTATTAAGTGCTATGGTGAACAGGACCCTGTCACCTGTGCTTGGTGAGGTACAAAGTCAATACAGTCTGTCACTGTATTTTAGTAGGGGAACAAGACACACTCAGAGACCATAGGAGCTGGAAGGGACCTCAGAGGTCATCTAAGCCATCTCCCTCATTTTACAAATGAGCACGGTGAGGCCCAAAGACCAGTCAAAGTTCTCACAGGTTGACATTAATGAAGGAAGCAGAATTGGAACTCAGGTCCTCTGACTACAACCCCAGAATTCTTTTTACTGCACTGCTGTAGTAGGAAGGCCGAATTTATGATCTCAAAAAGGATCATATAAATATCTGAATGGTTCGAAATCGTTGGGTATATAGAATTTTCCAAGCAGAAGGCATCAAAAAATTTATTCAGGGCCCAGAGCAACAAATTAGCGAACCAACCTCCCCATTCCAGTATTGTGAACACAAGCCTCCAGGCCCAGAAGGCCCGCCTCACAAGAGTAGCCAGGAGGCTACAGAAAAATAAGATGGCATAAATCATATTCACCGGCCTCAAGACCTCGCTCGAATTCCTGGGTCCACACAGGGGTTGGCTCTGCTTCGGATTTTTTTCCAGCTGTAGTTTCTCACCTCTCCTCGCAGCCAAGCCTCTGGCATTCTCAAGTCCCACCTCAACGACTAGAGACCGGAGTCCAGAGACCTATTGGTTCCCGAATTGGCCCCTCTTAAATCCTTAATCTGCGCCCACACAGGTTTCACACCTGATAGGGCTTTGGGCCTGGGGTTTAGCATTTAACAGGTGAAAGTACTTTCACCTTAAACAAAAGCCAAACTCCTCAAGGGCACCCGTTAAACTAAGCCCATTTTGCCTTACTGGCACAACTGCATTCCTCCAACATTTTCTGGCTATGCTGAAATTAATTTCTCCAGAACCCCATGACATCATAGCAATAATGACAACAAGAAGAAGCCATTCATATGATGCCTTTAAGTTCTGAGTGTGTTTTCCCCACAACAAGAGAGGTCATTCAGATGTTCAGCACATCATGAATTCCTCCTGGCAGGACCATTTGTTCCCACCAGAGCTGTCAAAGGTAGGTGGGTAGGTAGTAGTCATTAGGTCTGACAAATCTTAGGAAGCTATCTGTTGCATCCTAGTTGCATGCCCTTAGGTGACCTCTCTGTTGTTCATGTCAGGTTATATCAGGTCACCTTAGTGAGTGAATTAGTAGGGGAGTCATGAATCATCATCACACAGATCAGATAGATTGTATGAGCAACACCCAAGATGGGGGTCTGCACAAGCCCAAAGCTGCTTTTCTGCAGAGATCATGGGTTTGCAGATGACGATTTTTGAAAGCCTTACTCACGGTAGTTGTGAAGTGAGTTACTGCCCAGTGTAGTATTGTAAGTCTGGATGAACTGTATGTGTGGGAAACAGAGGAGAGAAGGAGTATATAGATCCCTGGGGAAAGAGAACCCCATCAAAAGGTGGTTTGTATGACACTAGCAACCCTGGGTGCTTTCTCCTTTGTGAAAGAGCCCAATCCAGGGTGCTGTCATAAGTGTGAAGAATTGCATTGGAATACCTGGAGGTAATGGGAGTCCCCAGAGGAGAGAATTACTTGATGTTTTGACTAATTGGAGACCTGTCTATCCCCTTGTCATGGGGTATAGTGGCTACCCAGAGTAGCCTTCTAAGTCTGCAGGGTTGTATGGGTTTCTGAAAAAGGTAGAAATCTAGTGAAGGGAAAATGGTAGGTGCTTTGGTTGTTTCTAGACTCAGAGATGATTTCTCTGCAACATTTTTTGCAATTAAAAAATCCTGTCCTATATTCAGTCATTTTCATGTTCTACTGTTCGTGACCCTACTTAGGCTTTTCTCAGCAAAGATACTAGAGTGATTTGCCATTTCCTTCTCCTATCACTTTACAGATGAGGAAAGTGACGCAAACAGAGTAAAGTGAGTTGCCCAGTGTCACATAGCTAATAAGTGTCTGAGGCCAGGTTGGAACTCAGGAAGATGTCTTTCTGACTCGAGGCCCCACACTCTATGCACTGTACCACTTAGCTGCTGCTTCACTCATAGTGGCCAAGTTTAGACACACTCTTCTTGTCAGAAAAGCAGGAATAAGTATGTCCTCCAAAATAACTATGGATCCGACTACCATATATTTAGTAAAAGGCAGCTCCACTACCAAAATCCTGCTCTACTGGCTCACAATGACCATATTTCCCCAATACCAAACTGAGACACAAGGCCATATACACAAAGACCGTTCCTTTTTCAAAGCCTTTTTAAAAATACTCCTTTAGTATTTTGTTTTTTTCTCAATTGTATATAAACCATTTTTAATTCAAAAAAGTTTTTTTAAATAAGATTTTTTTTTATTTTTAGCTTACAACACTCAGTTCTGCATGTTGTTGAGTTCCAGACTTTCCTCTCCTCCCACCCCTGCCCCCTCCCCCTAAGACTATATATCTTCTACATGTACCTTGGCGTTAAACTTACTTACACAATAGTCAAGTTGTAAAGAAGAATGATAACCAATGGAAGGAATCATGAGTAAGAAGAAACAAAACCAAAAAAAATGAAAAAAAAGAGAGCAAATAGTTTGCCTCAATCTGCATTCAGATGCCATAGTTCCTTCTCTGGATGTAGATAGCTCTTTCCTCCATGAGTCCTTAGGAGTTGTTTTCGAGCCTTATATTGCTCAGAAGAGCCAAATCTATCAAAGTTAGTCACCACAGAATCAATATTTCTGTGGTTGTGTACAATGTTCTCCTGGTTCTGTTCTGCTTACTTAACATCGTATGTTGTAGGCTTCCAGGTTATTATCAAGTCTGTATCTTCCCCATTTCTTACAGCACAATGGTGTTCCATTACATTCATATACCACAACTTGTTTAGCTATTTCCCAATTGATGGGCATTGCCTTGATTTCCAATTCTTTGCTACCACAAAAAGAGCGGCTATAGATATTTTTGTACATATGGGTCCCTTTCCCACTTGTGTGATCTCTCTAGGATTCAGCCCTAGAACTCTTATTGCTGGGTCAATTGTTATAGCCCTTTGAGCATAGTTCTAAATTGCTGTCCAGAATGGCTGGATCAGTTCACAACTCCACCTACAATGTAACAGAGTTCCAATTTTCCTACACCCTCTCCAGCATTTATCATTTTCCTGTTTTGCCATGTTAGCCAATCTGACAGGAGAGATGTGGTACCTAAGAGTTGTTTTGACTTGTATTTCTCTATTCAGTAGTGATTTAGAGCATTTTTTCATATACCTATTGATAGCTTTAATTTCTTCCTTTGAAAACTGCCTGTTCACTAATATTTTATTTAAAATTTTTGCATCAATATTCATTAGGGAAATTGGTCTATAATGTTCTATCTCTGTTTTGACTCATCCTGGTTTAGGTATTAGTACCATATTTGTGTTGTAAAAAGAATTTGGTAGGACTCCTTCACCTATTTTCCCAAGTAGTCTATAAAGTACAGGTATTAATTGTTCTTTAAATGTTTGATAAAATTTACATGTAAAACCATGAGATCTAAGTAAATGGAAAAATATCTGAAAAGTGCTTGTTCATATCCTTTGACATTTCTCAACTGAGGAATGACTTGTATTCCTATAAATTTGGCTCAATTCCCTGTATATTTTAGACATAAAGCCTTTTTCAGAGACACTGGTTGTAAAGTTTTTTTTCCCAATTTTCTGCTTCCCTCCTAATCTTTGTTGTATTGACTTTGTAATCCAAAAACTTTTCAATTTAACATAATCAAAATTCTCCATTTTGCATTTTGTAATGCTCTCTATCTCTTGTTGTGTCATAAATTCTTTCCTTTCCCATAAATCTGATACGTAAACTATTCCTTGCCCTCCCAAATTGCTTGTAGTATCAGGCTTTATTCCTAAATCATGAACCTATTTTGACTTGATTTTGGTATAGAGTGTAAGGTATTGGTCTATGCCCAGTTTCTGCCCTGCCATTTTCCAATTTTCCCAGCAGTTTTTGTGAAATAGTGAATTCTTACCTAGAAGCTGTTTTCTTTGGGTTTATCAAAGAGTAGATTGCTGTAGTCATTGACTCCTGTGTCTTGTGTACCTAACCTATTACAGTGATCCACCACTCTGTTTCTTAGCCACTACCAAGTAGTTTTGATGACTGCTGCTTTATAGCACAGTTTAATATCTGGTATGGCTAGGCTACTTTCCCTAGCATTTCTTTTCATTAATTCCCTAGATATTCTGGTCCTCTTGTTCTTCCAGATGAATTTTGTTTATTTTATCCGGCTCTATAAAATAATTTTTTGGTAGTTCAATTTGTATGGCACTGAATAAGTAAATTAATTTAGATAAAATTGTCATTTTTATTATATTAGCTCGGCCTAACCACGAGCAACTAATGTTTTTCCATTTATTTAGATCTGACTTTATTTGTGCGAAAAATGTTTGGTAATTATGTTCATATAGGTCCTGGGTTTGTCTTGGCACGTAGACTCCCAAATAGCTTATCGTGTCTACAGTAACTTTAAATGGAATTTCTCTTTCTATCTCTTGCTCTTGGGCTGTGTTAGTAATATATAGGAATGTCGAGGATTTATGTGGGTTTGTTTTTTATCCTGCAACTTTGCTAAAGTTGTTTATTATTTCAAGCAGTGTTTTACTTGATTTTCTAAGTAAATTATCATATCGTCTGCAAAAATGATAATTTAGTTTCTTCTTTGCATATTCTAATTCCTTCAATTTCTTTTTCTCTTAATGCTAAAGCTAACATTTCTACTACCATAAATAATAAGGGTGATAATGGACATTTTTGTTTCACCCCTGATCTTGTTGGGAAGGCATGTAGCTTATCCCCATTACATATAATGCTTGCTGATGGTTTTAGGGAGATGCTAATTAGAATTTTAAGGAAGACTCCATTTATTCCTATGTTTTCTGGTGTTTTTAATAGGAATGGGCATGTGTTTTGTCAATGGGTTTTTTGTATCTATTGAGCTGATCATATGGTTTCTGCTAGTTTTGTTGTTGATATAATCAATTATGCTGATAGTTTTCCTAATATTGAAACATTGCATTCCTGGAATAAATTCTTCCTGGTTGTAGTGTATTATTCTCATGATAAGTCACTGCAGTGTTTTTGCTATCATATCTGACTTTTCTAAAATTCTATTCACCTGTTTGTCTTATTTCTGGTTTATTTTGAGGTTAGATTTATCAAGTTCAGAGAGGGGGAGGTTGAGGTCCCCCACTAGTACAGTTTTGCTGTCTATTTCTTCCTGTAACTCCCCTAACTTCTCCTCTAAGAATCTGAATGCTATACCACTTGGTGCATATATGTTAAATAATGATATTGCTTCATTATCTATGGTGCATTTTAGCAGGATGTAGTGTCCTTCCTTATCTCTTGTAATTAGGTCTATCTTTGCTTTTGCTTTGTCAGAGATTAAGATTGCTAGCCCTGCTTTTTTCATTTTACTTTACCGATATTCTCCTCCAGACTTTTACCTTTACCCTATGTGTATCCCCGTTTCAAATGTGTTTCCCATATGCAACATATTGTAGGATTATGGTTTTTAATTATTTTTTGCTATCCACTTCCATTTTATGGGAGAGTTCATCACATTCACATTCACAGTTATGATTAACTGTGTCTTTTTCTCCACCCTATGTCCCCCGTTTTTACTTTTATTTCTCCCTTCTCCCTTCCACTCCTCAAGAGTTTTGCTTTTGTCCACTGCTTTCCTCAGTTTACTCTCCCTCTTGATTTCCCTCCCTTATCGTACCTTTTCCTCCTTGCTACTTTTTCCCTCTCTTCTGACCACCCCTTTCCTTTTCTTTCCCCTTTCCCCTCCTACTGCCTAGAGGACACGTTTGATTTCCATATTTATCAGAGTATGCTATTCCCTTCTTGAACTAAATCTAATGAGAGTAAATCTCAAATACTGCTCTTCTCCATCCCTTCTTTCCCTCTGCTATAATATATTCTTGTGCCTCTTCATGTGATGAAATTTACCCTTTTCTACTACCTCCTTACCTCTTCTCCCAGAACCATCCCTTCATATCCATTAATTATATTTTTGTCATTCTATCAGTTATTTTGTACTGACACCCACGGTCTATGTATATCCCTTTCAATTGTCATAATAACTGTGATATTCTCAAGATTGACATATATATACATACATATATACATATGAAACATACATAAAACAATATAATCCTATATAAGCATGTAAATAATTTGCCTTATTGATAAACAAGGGTTTTCCCCCTGTTTACCTTTTTATACCCGTCTTGAGCTTTGTATTTGAAGATCAAATTTTCCATTGAGCTCTGGCATTTTCATCAGGAAGGTCTAGAATCCCCTTATTTCATTGAGTGTCCATCTTCTTGACTGAAAAATTATGCTTAATTTTGCTGGGGAGTTGATCCTTGGCTGTAGTTGCATCCCCTTTGCCTTTCGAAATATCATATTCCAATTTCTCCTGTCATTTAATGTAGAAGCTGAAAGATCCTGCATGATCCTGACTGCAGTTCGATGATATTTGAATTGTTTCTGGATATTTGCAGTATTTGCTCCTTGACCTGATAATCCTGGAGTTTGGCTATGATATTTCTTGGACTTTCCAATTTGGAATCTCTTTCACGGGGTGATCAGTGGATTCTTTTGATGATTATTTTACCCTCATGTTCTAGGACCTGGGGCAGCTATCCTTGCTGATTTCTTGGAAGATAGTGTCCAGGCTCTTTTTTGCATCGTAGATTTCTGGTAGACCAATAATTCTTAGATTGTCTCTCCTGGATCTATTTTCCAGATCAGTTGCTTTTCCAATCAGATATTTGATGTTTTCTTCTATTTTTATTCTTTAGATTTTGTTTGGCTGATTCTTGAAGTCTAACAGAGTTGTTAGCTTCTACTTTCCCAATTCTAATTTTGAATGTATTGTTTTCTTCCGTTAGCTTCTCTATCTCCTTTTCTATTAGGTTGCTTTTACTTTTCAAGGAGGTATTTTCTCCATTTATATTCTGAATATCCTTAGCCATTTTGCTGATTTTACTTTTTAAAGATTTGTTTTCTTCAGTGTAATTTTTTTTCCATTTTTTTCCATTTTTTTTCTTTTACTTCCTTAATTTGGTTTTAAAGTTCTCCTAGAGTTTTTTCCAGGAATACTTTTTGGGCTGGCGACCAGTTCACATTCCCTTTTGAGGTTTCAGATGTGGGTATAATGCCCATGCTGTCCTCTTCTGAATTGGCATTTTGAGTTTCCCTGTCTCCATAATTTGAATCAATGGTCTTTGACTTTGTAGTGTGTTTTTTCATGGCATTTAAAAAAAATTCCTCTTGACTTCTAAAGTGGAACTCACCTTCTAGGGCTCAGGGGGCTGCATCCCAAGCTTCTTGTGTTGGGATCTGTGGCCCTGCTCACTGGCTTTGGCACTATGGCTTCTGGGGAGGGCCATAGTGCACAAGGCACCATGGTGGAGGGGTGGTCTGGCTACTGGAAGTCTCCTCTTCCCTGAGACTGCACTACAGTAGGATGGTCTCAGCTGTTGTCTCTGCTGGTGTCTTCTACTTCCCCTGGCTTTGCAAATGGATGTCTGGAGTCCTGGTGTTGACGGTTGCTACCTCCACCCCACTGGGGCTCAGTAATTCTCATTGTTCTGCTGAGGTGGGGCCTGCTGGAACACCTCTCTTCCTGCACTAATCTTCCGGGACCACAGGAAGGGCCCTCTCTCCAGCTTCTCTTGCTAAAAGGCTCCTGAAGCCCCACTTCTGGCTTCTCTGTTTCTCCCATGGTAACATTCTTTGGGTTTATTCAAGGGAGGGATGAGAACCATTTTACCTCTCCATCATGGCTCCTGGAGGTTCAAGAAGGCAAGTTTCAAACCTTTAGGCTATGGGCTAGAGACCTCCAGGCTAGCTGCTCCCGCAGCCAAAGGCTCTGTGTTGGCATCTCCCATAGCTCAGACAGACTCATGTCCTGGGCTGAGAGGCCCATGGGCTCGATCACCACTGTAGCCAGTACTTCTGCCCTGGGCCTGCTTTTCTTCCCAAGTTTTGCCTCCCAGTGTTCTCCCAGACTGGCACGCTTGCTGGGTTCCTCTGCTGTTCCTGGTTGGTGTGGTCTGGTGCCACGTGTGAAGTGCTCCTGTCCCTCTCAGTCTACTAGTGGCTTCTAATTCTCTCAAATCGGCTCAGATTCACTTTTTTAGACCTCTCTGACAGAATGTGTGAGAGAGCTCCAGTAGTTCCCTCCTTTCACAGTGCCATCTTCATAAAACAGTTTTTAACATTTGTTTTTAAAATTTTGAGTTCTAAATTCTGTCCCTTCCTCCCCACTTCCCTCATTGAGAAGACAAACAATTTGATAGATGTTATACACATATAGTCATGCAAAACAGATTTCCATATTAATAATATTATAAAAGAAAACAGACCAAAGGCAAAAAACCCAAGACAAATACAGGATGATAAAAATTTATGCTTCGATGTGTATTCAGACTCCATTAGTTCTTTCTCTGGAGGAGCATAGCATTTTTCATCAGAAGTCCTTCAGAGTTGTGTATTGCTGAAAATAGCTAAGTCACTCACCCCCGATCATCTTACATTATTGCTGTTACTGTAGACAACATCTGCCTTGTTTGTACTCATTTCATTTTACATCAGTTCATGAATGTTTTTCCAGGTTTTCTGAGTGCATCCTGCTCATCATTTATATAATAGTATCCCACCACAACTGTATGCCACTCCTTTAGCCATTCCCTGTCTGATGAGCATCCCCTCAATTCCCAATTCTTTGCTCCCAGAAAAGAGCTGCTATAAATATTTTTTGGACACATAGGTCCTTTTCAATTTTGCTTTGTTTTGTTTTTTCCTCTTTTGGGATACAGACCTAGTAATGGAGTTGCTGGGTCAAAGGGTAAGCATGGATAAATGTTCTTTTGCAGCATCATGAGGCCATAGATTCAGAAGTTCAAGTGAACTCAGAGATCATCTAATCCAACTACTTAGTTTTACAAGAAACTGAAGGCCAATGAATTTCAGTGATGTATCTGAGGTCAAACACAGAGGACAAGGACTTTGAGCCAGACTAAACTCCAAATTCACTTGAGACTTCACAGAATGGATCCAAGCATGGTCACTGGAACTGTCTGTCACTCTGTTGTCAACATTACAGTTTAATCATAAGCACTTATTAAGCCCTATGCATATAGACACATAGACATATATATATATATATGCATACAAATATACATATATGTCTAGCACTGTGCTAGATCTTGAGGGTAGAAAGACATAAAAATAGTCCCTTCCTCCAGAATTTATATAATCTCCTTTTGGACTAGAACCCATTCATGGATAAGTACAAATTAATTGGCAGGTGAGGGGGAAAGTAACTAATTGGTAGGGGGAAGGGGAAAGTACTAACAATGAGGGGAAAGGTCAGGAAAGGCTTCCTGTAGGAGGCATTACTTCAGCTAATTCCTGAAGAAAGTTGATATTTAAGAAGTGGGAGACAGGAGAGAATGTATTCCAGGTACAGGCACAGAGTTGGAAGGGAGGATGCTTGGTTTGGAAATCACAGAATGTTAGACCTGGAAGGGAACATGGAAAAATCCCCTGGAGAAGGAGTCCCTCCTGCTATTGAAACTTTCCATGAGACCCATTTCCTCAAACTATTATTGTGCTGTCTCAGGTTCTGGTTAATTTCTTTTGGGACCACAGGTCATTTAGTACTATCTCTGCTACAGGGAAAAATAGGAGGAGGAAGAGGAAGAGGCGGCAGAGGAGGAGGAGAAACGCCCTGTGCTAGATCCTGAAGACAGAAAGACACAAAAGAAATGAGCCTCTAAATTTTAGTCCCTAATTTTAAAATTAGGAGGAAGAAGAGGAAGAGGAGGAGGAAGATTTTCAGTTCTAAATCTAGGAGCCTATGACAATAAGTTATGGTTTACAAAGCACTTTACATACATGGTCTCATCTGATTCTCCAACCATCCCTTTATAGGGAAGACTATTTCATACCTGTTTTACAGATGATGAAACTAAACCTTGAGAAAGTTAAATCGTTCTTCCTTCCCAAGTCACACATCCCCAGAGGGTCAAGCTTAACAGATGGAAGATGCTATTTGTTTTGGTATTCTGGTGGAGCCTACAGACAGCTTCTCAGAATCTTGAATCTTGAATGAGAAGCTAAATTTCTGTTAGAAGTTAGTGACAATAAAAGTGCCATTTTTTTGCAGGCAAGTTTGTGCATCCCCTATAATCTAGTCACGAACCCCAGGTTAAGCACCTTTGTTCTAAAGGCAGGACAGAGTTGGTGCTTAGCAAGCAGAGCTGGCCATTGCTCTCCTCTGCCCCTGGAGAAGTACAAGCTGCCCTCCAGGTTTCCCATCAGGTGAATGAGCGACCGGTCTCTGGGATTGCCTGACTCTGGCTTTGATTGAGTCTCAGTGGCTATATCTGATATTTTGAATTAGATTGCCCTCGAGGCAAGAAAGTGTCTTATATTGCCCAAAGAAGTATAAGAGGCAGCTAGAAGTCCTGAGTTCAAATCCATCCTCAGATACTTAGTAGCTGTGTGGCCCTGAGCAAGTCATTTAACCTCTCTTTGCCTCAGTTTCCTCAACTGTAAAATGGAGAGAATGATGGAATCTCCTCCCAGGTTTGTTGTGGGGATACAAGATCATATTGAGAAAGTGCTTTAGAAAGACCTCAATAAAGGATTCCCATGCAGAAGTCCACAAATCCCAACTGCCTTTCCTTCCTCACATTTTAAATATTAGCATGCTGTTGGCACTGCTCTCATGCACTTAGAGTACCATGGCCCACAACTGCATCTTGCAAATGAGATTCAATCTTGGCAGTCTATCACACATCACTCTTCAGCCCTTATCTCCCACCCCACCCCACAAGATCTTCCCTAGGAACATCAGGATTTGACTTCCTTTTCCCCCTTGACCAGGATATCCCCTAGGGAAATAAGGATACAGATTTCTAGAAAAGGTGCCAGCATTCAGGGTAAGAATACACAGAACATACGGCAGGCTGATCTCACCCAAATGAAAATTTTCCACATCCGCACCCCCACTAGAATCTAAGTCCATAAAGAGACAAAATAATTCTGCTTCAGAGGAGAAGGCATTGAATTAAGAGAGGTTAGGGATGGCTTTCTGCTGTAGATGGGGTTTTAGATGGGACTTAAAGGAAGCCAGAGAGGTCAATGGGTGGCAGGAGGAGGGAGAAGCATGGGGTGGGGGGAAGTGAGCTGAGAGAGGGAGTGTCTTCCTCATGGACAGCCAGGAGTCCAGTGTCACTGGATTGAATGGAATGTTAAGAAGACTGGAAAGGTAGGAGGGAGCTAGATCACAAAAGACTTTGGATAACAAAGAGAAGATTTTGTATTTGCTGCTGAAGGCAATAGGGAGCTGCTGGAGTTTATTGAGTAGGGATGTTAGGTGATCAGAGCTGCAATTTAGGAAAATGACTTTAGTGGTTGGACAGAGAATGGGTATGAATGAGGAGGGACTGGAGGCAAGCAGACCAACCAGCAGCTATGGCAAGGATACAGGCAAGTGGTGATGGGGTCCTAGAACCAGGGTGATGGCAGCCTCAGAGGAGAAAACAGGGTGCATGTGAGAGAAGCTGCAAAGGAGAGATCAACATGCCTTGGCAACAGATTGGATGTGTGTGTGGGGTGACACATAGTGAGGAGTGCAGGCTGGCTTATATGTTGGGAGCCTGAGGGCCTGGGAGGGTGGTATTACCCTCTCCAGTAATGTAGAAGTTAGGACGGGAAAAATGTTTAGGAAGAAAGATGAGCTCAGTTTGGGACATGTTGAAATTAAGATGCTTATATTAATAGACAGAAATATACTTCATGGCAACTTATCATCTTCATCATCATCATGTTAGCTAAAATTTATTATTTATATTATAATATATTATTATATATGATATCATTTTATAAATTAGATGATTATAATATTATTATTCATTTATATCAATCATATAATATTCAATATATTCTATGAACATTTTTTATTTATACTTTAAGTTTTATACAAGTCATCTACAAGTATCATATTTCTAAGCTCACACAATGACACTAGGAAGTAGATACTAATATTATCCTCATTTTGCAGATGAGAAAACTGAGGCAGATGGAAATTAAGGGAGTTGTCCAGGGTCAGACAGCTAGTATGTGTCTGATACATAGGTATTACAGTTATACCTGCAATGATACCTGCTATACTTTCTGTAACAACAATGCTGCTTGCAGCTGCTGTGGAGTTGTAAGGCCAATAACACCAGCACACAGGAGGGCTGCTAGCACAGCTTCTTTGATCTGCTTTGATCTAAGGAAAGCAACTTTAAGGGGTTTACAATCTCACTTCGATTAAACGTACAGATATTCTCTTAGTTCAGGGGGAAATGTCAGCACCTTGAACTTCAGAGAAAACACAAAGAGAATTTAAAAGCAGAAATTATATAAACAGAACAAAGAACACAAATCAGCAGACAGGGCTTCTACCTGTCTGTCCACAGCAATATATCCAGAGTTACCAGAGAGAGAAGCACCAATATCTGGGTTTTCAAAGTTCGAGGGCTCCTTAACAGCTACCCAGAGTCTTGTCTGTCTAGATCACATGAACACTCTTCCAATGAGTGAGTCCCAAAGGAAAATGCTAACCTCAGAGTATATATATACTTCTTCTGGGTCACAGGGCATCATAACCATGTGACTCAAACTCATGTGACTTAGATTTTGTTGTGACTTAAGCAGGTCATCAAAGACTCTTGATTCAAACAAAGGCAAGACCCAATCAAAGGCAATGGATTGCCTTAGTGCTGAGAAGTACTCCAAAAGAAAAAAAAACAGCAAAAAGTCCCACTTTGGTTGCCATTGCACCTTCCAACGTTTGTCACTTTCACCTTTGATCATTTTGACCAATCTAAATGATGTCTCGAGTTATTTATATATTTTAAATAGGAGACAGTTATCTGAGAAACTGCCTATAAAATCCCCCCAAATCTGTTACTTTCCTTTTGATCTTGGCTATATTTGTTTTATTTGTACAAAACCTTTGAAATTTAATAGAATTGAAATTATTCATTTTATACCTCACTTTACTCTCTATCTCTTGTTTATTCATAAATTGTTTACCTATGCATAAGTCTGAAAATCAATATGTTCCATGTTCTTCAAATTTTCTCAAAATATCTCTTTTTATATTTAGGTCAGAAAAGCATTTTCATCCTATCTTGCTAAACAGTGTAAGACACTGTCACTGCCCAATTTCCACCATTTAGCTTTCCAGCTTTACCAACATTTTATTGATAAACTAGTGCATTCTTATTCCAAAATCATAAGTCTTTACACATGTCAAATACAAAGTAAGCATGAAGGAGCAATCATAGGGGACTAAGTAAAGATAAACTGCTTACATTTTAATACAGGGAGATGGTGCATATGTCTCTTCTGAACTTTATCATCATCAAGATTCATAGAGGGGATCTACATTGACAGAAGACCTGGGAAGGATTCTGTTATGTCTCAATGATCTTAGAAGAAGAATGGAAAAGGAGCAGAAGAAAAGGAAAAGGAGAGGAGAGTTAGGGAAAATTATTTCACAGATTTGGGGGAGGAGAACAGAAATTATACAAATGAGGAATGGGTGGGGAAAGCAGCTGACATTTGAACCTCACTCTCATCTGAACTGGAGGTAAGAATAGTTGGGTACAGAAATACATTTAAATCAACAGGTAAATTGGAGGAAAAGGGAAGAAGAGTTAAGAGGGAGAGTAGATTCAGACAAAGACTGGTCTCATACAAAACAAACTCTAAATATGGATGTAAAAAAATGAATAGCTCTTTTTGACGTGGCAAAGAATTAGAAACTGTGGAGGGGTATCCATCAATTGGGAAATAGTTTAATCAGTAACAGCAGAGAAATGTGATGGAATACTATTGGGCTGTAAGAAACGATGAAGCAGATATTTTCAGAGAAAACTGGGAAAACTTGCATGTATGAACTGATTCAGAGTGAAATCAGCAGAATAAATGGAAAATCTATACAATGCTGAAAATAATGTAAAGACAAACGACTTTGTAAATCTGAGGAACTCTGATTAGCATCATCACCAGCCATGATTACAGACTACTAATAGAGAAACATATTTCCCACCTCCTGATAGAGAGATGAAAGCCTCAGTGCCACATGGGACATATTTTTTTTTTTGTGGGGAGGATATGGTCATTGTGTAAATTTGTCTTTTCTGACTAACCATGTTTGTAACAGGTTTTTCCCCTTTCTTTGCAATTGGGAGGAGACTGTGAAGCAGAAAAACAGATTTTTGTTTATTGAAAAAACCCTCAAAATTTAATTAAAAAAGACATCCATTGAGTCTTATCCCTCCGTTTTACAGGTCAGGCCTCGGAGGCACAGACAGGTTAAATGATGTGTCCAGGTTCACACAACTTATCCACGCCTGCTTGATTCAATTCAAGTGCCCCATTCACTGTACCTTTCCAGATGTCTATTAATTCACAGAATGAAGTCAGTGGGAAGAGGGCGATGATTAAAGAAGCTGAAGAAAAGCTAGACGATTAGGCTGAAACTTACACGGAAAGAGAACTTATAAATCATCTGGTCCAAATTCATTTCATACAAAAGATCAAATAAGATACAATTCAATGGAAACCAATATGAAATTGCATATTACCATGTGAGGACATAGAATGAAGCTCTCTGAGATCAGGGGCTGTTTAATTTTTGTCATTATTTCCCCAACATGTATTCAGTGCTCAGCACATAGTACACACTCTTGTTGAACTGAATTGAGGACTGGTTGAAGGAACTAGACATATCTATTCTGGAGAAGAGGAGATCCAGGGTAAGTATTATAGCTTTACAAACAGAATCTCATTTCATCCTGGGAGTCAGGTGCTATTATTACTCCGATTTTACAGTGGAGGAAACTGAGGCAAACCTCATTAAGTGACTTGCCCAGGGTCACACAGCTGGTAAATATCTGAAGCCAGATTTGAACTTGGGTCTTCCTGACTCCAAGCCCAGTGTTCAATCTTTTGTGCCACTCAGTTGCTCCAAGTATATGAAAGATTATTCTGTGGAATAGGGATAAGAATTGTCTGTGAATCCAATTAGGACTGGGTTTCTTCTGTTTGACCCTAGAAAGCAGAAGGAGAAAGTGCCAAGTGTAAGCAGATTTCAACTCAATTTAAGAAAGAACTTTCTAACAATTAAAGGTGTCCAAAAGTGGAGATGTGCTGCTTTAGGAGACAGTGGAAGGCTTTGAAATTTGGGTGACTATTAGAGATTGAATTTGGGGAGGAGAAATTTGGGACAACTTGAGAAATTGGAGGACAATAAGGAGACAGATGCACTAGCCTGCTACCTATTCCCCACAAAGGATACTCCATCTCTGGTCCCTGTCTTTGACTTGGCTGCCCCTAGCTCCTAAGATGATCTCTCTCTTTACATCCATGTCTTCTCTTTCCTAGCTTCCTTAAAGGCTCAGCTCAAATCCTGCCTACTGGAGGAGGCCTTTCCTGATATCCTTACCTTTCTATGATTTCTTTTCTGACATGCCCTTTCCTCCTTCTTATGTGTGTGTGTGTGTGTGTGTGTGTGTGTGTGTGTGTAGTGTATATATTTTGCATGTACCTTCTTGTTTACATGGAGTTTCCATTGGAATATTATTTCCTAGAGGGCAGGGACAGTAATTTTGCCATTCTTTTTACCCCAGGCATTTGGCTAAGTACTGGCACATAATAAATACTTAATAAATGTTTAGTCACTGATTGACTTGAGATAAAAAAGAAGACCTAGAGATGAAAGAGAAAGGTATGAAGTGAAGAAGGAGGACTCTTGCAGAAAGGCATGAAGAGGAAGAAAAGGACATTAGGAAGAGGAAGAGGAGGAACAGAAAAAGAGCTCAAGTTGAAGGAGAAGAAAAAGGGGGAAGACTCCTAAAGGAACAGAGAGGGTGAAATAAGAGATAGACTCAAAGGAAGGGCAAAATAGCTGGCAAGACAAAGTAAGAGATGGGAAACAATTTGGGGGTAGTTGCCAAGGTTCCAACAAATTGCTAATGAAGTTAAGAGAGTAACAAAAATGTTCACTAGTCATTTGTCACAATAACTTTGGGGTCACATGCTAACAAGAATGAAAAGAACTGAGCATCTGATTTTCATAAAGTATGAGGAGTAGGCAGAATTTTGCAGTGGTCTTCACTCTGTGTGCCATGTTTGTATTTTTGCCATGATCAAGTGACTGCCATCTATTTTCAGTGTACTGGCTGGCCTCTTTCCTAGAACAGAAGAAAAAGCATCTGGAGCAATGCCTATCTACTCCTCAATATATTAAGTAAGGTGATGTGACCCTTGTAAAAAATGAAGAAAACCTTTACTTTTTTTGAAAAAGGAGAAAATGATCTGAAAGATAAAGAGAAATCCTGATATGGCCTGGAGGTTAGAGTTATTCAAGAAACATGTATGAAGTTCTTGCTATGTGCCAGGCACTGTGATAAAAGGGTGGAAGAACATGACACCCAAGAGAAAGGGAAGAAGAATCGCTGAACTTAACCCTAACCCTAAAAACACACTGGCAAACAAAGATGAAGCTTTTCCCAAGGCAGAGGGAGCTGGAGCCCCTGAAGAGGAAGCAGCTGCTTGTGCTCCGAGGAATCATGTTGTGGATTCACAGGGGCTGTCAAGATTGACATCATCTAGTAAGAGTAAGGAGACGATATCATGGTGATGTCAACCAGTTAGACAAGGGCTTTAGGTCTTTGCCCAAAGAGAGCAGTTCACAATTTCTTCATTTTTATAAATGCCATTTTTATTCTGCAAAACACAGAGAAACCAACACGGGGAAATTCTGTTCTGCATGTGATTCTTCCCCACACAGAGAAACTAGTTGCTGGCATGAAAATGATAGGGATCAAGGGGAGAAATAACTATTTTATCTCAGAATTTTGGAGAGAGGGGACTAAAGCTGGGCACAGTGTGGTCCTGGATTTTAGGGTTCAGAGAAGGGCTAGGTCTCATGGACTAAATTTACAGAGAAAATCGCCTGGGGGAATGGAAAGCTTTCAAGACTTCAATTGTGAAGACACAAAGGGAAACTATTTTAATGATGGAAAAGGGGGTATTGTCTAAAACTACCTGATGTATATACACAAAGCATTTGGGCAACTTAAGTTTTAAAGAGTCACCTACCATTGGGGGTTGTGGTACTCACTGGTATTCCCTGTTACTGAGGAGACTGAGGCTGCTGGACCATTTGAGCTTAGAACTTCTGAACTGTACTGAACTAAAGCCAATTGGGGGTCAGCTCTAATTTCAGTTGCAATATGATGAACCCTTGGGAGTTTGTGGTGGTAGCGGGAAACACCAGGCTGCCTAAGGAAGAATGACCTGGCCCAGGTCCTAAACACAGCTGATCCAAGTTTTCATGCTGCTGAGCAGTGGCATTGAGCCTGAGTAGCTGCTGCCATTCTGGCCTGTGCTAGATAATAAGACATATTCTCAAAATTAAAAGTCATGTTTAGGAGATGGGAACAAGGACAGATGATGAAGGACAAATTCCTCCAGCATGGTACAAATGCTGAAGTTCAGAATGATCTAGATAGGCAAGTAAAACACAGGTCAACAGAAAGTGTTTTTAAAAATTCCTGTACTGGAGAAAAGAGACAGATCAAAGAAGTGATAGGCCCACTGTTGGGAGGGGATGGGACAATGATAAATGACAAAAGGGAGAGCACAGAGCTGTTCAAGAATTATTTAGTTTTCCTTTTCTCGGCTAAAATTTTTTTCAGATTAAAATGTACAGGACAGAAATAGATTAATAGGGAATTGGTACCCAATATAAGTAAGCAGACAGCCAGAGAGCACAAAGCTCTGCTTGATGGCTTTAAGCTAGAAGGCTCAGATTAAGCAACTTCACAAATAGTGAAAAAAATCCCTGGTAAACGGTATTATAGAGTCATTTTTAGCTCTCCTTGGAAGATTGTAGTGAAAATGGGGACTGCTGTACTCTACAGAATTGGGGTGGGGCAAATGGTCTCTTGATTTTCAAAAAAGGTAGAACCAAATCTGTAAATTATAGCCTAGTGAAGTTGACTTTGATTGTTGGCAAAAAAGAAAACATTGCATTAAAGGGAAGGCTAGTGAACATCCAGAAAAGGAAGCTGTGATCACAAAAAGCCATCATGGCTTTACCAAGAGTCATGGCAGAGGTTCCTTCCTTCCTTCCTTCCTTCCTTCCTTCCTTCCTTCCTTCCTTCCTTCCTTCCTTCCTTCCTTCCTTCCTTCCTTCCTTTCTTCTTTTCTCTCTCTCTCTCTCTCTCCCTCTCGTCTTTCTTTCTTTTTTCCCCATAAGGTTACTACATCAGGAGATATGCAGAATACTTCAGATATAGTTTACTTAGACTTTGGTAAGGCATTTGATAAAGTCTCTCTTGTTTTTCTTATGCACAAATAGGAAGAATGTAGGCCAAATGATATTACGGCTAGGAAGATTTGGATGCAAAGGAATGGTTGGATCCCAAGTTACCCACAAATGACTCAATGTTAACTTGGAAGGAGATCTCTAAGTGGAGTGTCCCAGGGACTTAGGCTTGTTCCTGTCCTGTTTTGCCTTTTTATAATAGGGATGTAGAAAGGCACAGAGGGCATCTTATAAAGTTTGCTCATGATAGAAAGCAAGCTAACACATTGATTGATGCAATTGGGGTTCTACAAGATTTTGACAGGCTAGAACACTGGGACAAATGAACCAAATGAAATCAAATAGGCATAAATGTAAAGTCTTACATTTGTGTTAAAAATGGACTTCCCAAAAACAAGATGGTAGCAGTTTGCCTAAAGAGGAATTCTGAAATAAAATGTTTTTGTGGTCTGAAATGTGAATTAATAGTGTGATAAGGTGGCTGTAATGCAAGCTACTGTCTAAACTAGTGACAGTGCCACTCAGATGACCTCCAGAATACTGTGTTTCGTTCTCTGTAACTTCTTCCCCTTGGTCTTAGCTGCGAGTTCCTAAAGGTGAAAGGGATCTCTGAGGTTATCTGAAAACAGGGCTGATTGTGATAAGACAGGATGATTTCATAGGGATTCCACAATCTCAGAGTATTGCATTCATTTGAGTTCAAAGCATTAACTGCAAAGTACAGCAAGGGGGAAGTGTAGCCAGGCAGAGTTCACGTGAAAAAGGTCTGGGGTTTTTCGAGAACCCAAAGTTAAATATGAATGTAATGTATGAAATATCAGGTCAAAATGCTCATAGAGACTGAGACTAGGTTGAAAGAGACAAAATTTCCAGTTACAACCTATTTGTGTCTATCTAATACAACTTCTTACCTAGTGCTACAGTCCCCTTGATGGCAGGTATCCTCCTGTTGCTTGAAGGCTCCTAGTGATGGAGTTATAATACACTTTTTCTTAATCCAGATACATGCAACTAAGGAACAAAACAAATGCTCAAGAATTCTTCCTCCTGGGACTTTCAGACAAGTCTGAACAGCATCCTCTCCTCTTTGCAATATTACTGTGCATGCACCTCATCATTCTGACGGGGAACCTACTGATCATTCTGGCCACTGGCTCTGATTCACACCTCCACATGGCTATGTACTCCTTCCCCTCCAACCTCTCCTTTGTTGACCTCTGTCTGATCACTAATACCGTCCCAAAGATGTTGGCAAACATTCAGTCCAAGAGTAAGTCCATCTGCTATGTTTGCTGCCTGACACAGATGTACTTTTTCTACATTAATGGAATTGTAGACAGTGTCTTAATCACTGTGATGGCCTATGAGTACTTTGTGGCCATCTGTCATCCACTGCACTACACAACAATCATGAACCCACGTCTCTGTGGTTTGATGGTATTTTTGCCTTGGGCTTTCTCCGTTGTGATTTCTCTGGCACACATCCTCCTGATGTTTCCCTTGAATTTCTGTGCCTGCACTGAGCTCCATGATTTCTTCGGTGACCTCACACTACTGCTTCAGTTGGCCTGTTCTGACACTACAGTCAACAAGATCTTGGGACTTATTGTGGATGGAATGGTGATCGTTACACCCTTCCTCTGCATCCTTGCTTCCTATGTTGGAATTGTCGTGGCTATTCTAAAGGTCCTTTCTGCAGGGGGCAAGAAGAAAGCCTTCTCCACCTGCAGCTCCCACCTCTCTCTTGTGGCACTCCTTTATGGGACCACTATTGCAGTTTATCTCAGCCCCTCCTGTATCCACACAACTGTGAAGGATAAAGCTTTTTCTGTGATGTACACAGTAGTCACGCCCACGCTGAACCCCTTCATTCTCCAGCATGTGCAACAGAGATCTGAAAGGGGCTTTGAAAAAACTTGTCGACAGAAAAATTGTCTCTTCTCCTTGAGCTCTCTCTTAGACTTCCCATGCTAATTGCTCTGTAGGATTAGGGTTAAGTTATGGAAACTTGGGCTGGATGGAAGGACTGTTGGTTTGGGAAAATGGATATTTTGGGGTACTAGTTTTAGCACCCAGGTTCCTCACTCTTAGGTATATCAAAGGCCCTTATAGACCTGGAACAATTTTCCAGATCCATTTTCTTTTAGTCTAACCCATAATTGAGTTACTCTGTTCCAGAGTTGGGGGTCATAACCTGTGGCATTCCCACTTGCCCAATATGACCAGGTCCCTCAGCAATCAGGCCAAGAATATGTATGCTTAATAGATTCTGAGGGTGAAGTTAAAGGAACATGAAGAGTGGTCAATAGGATGTTTTCATTGTACCAAACATATGAATGGAGATGGAACCCTCCCTGCCTATCATCACGGCTGGGTCTTCTTGGCAATGGAATGATGATGATGTGGGGTTAAGTCATGTGAGTAGACATGAGATGGAGAGAGAGTGCTGGGCAAAGTGGGATGTTAGATGAAGCTGAGTGAGGCACTCTGAGGAAGGGCTGGCTGTGATAAAGAGTAGCTAAAATGGTGAGATTGGGTGAGGTGGGATAACGTTGGGTGAGAAGGTACAAGGAGAAGGAAGTTTGGAAGAAGGATGGTAAAGAAGGAAGAAAGATGAGTGTGGGATGAATTTAAGGGAAGTAGGAGAAGCCTGGGTAAGGCCGATTGAGGTTTGAGAGTGCAGGGGAGAGTGCCGAGAAGGGGAAATTTTCTGGGAGGATGCTGGTCAAATTAGCATAGGTGAGTGGGTAATGAGGGAGAATGGAGTGAGGTGACAACGAAGAAGAGTGTGTAACGCTGGGTAAGGTGGACTTACTCTGGGTGACACTGGATAAAGTTGTTCAAGGATTGAGGGGTTGAATAAAAAAGAATGAAAATGAGAAGGGCATGAAGATGGCATGAGTTTGGAGGGAAGTGATACAGGATGAGGGAGAATAAAGTTTTCATTGCCTGGTGAAGATAGTGTGAGGTTGAATGATCCAGGGCAAGATTGAATGACCCAGGACAAGATTGAATGACCCAGAGTGAGGTTGGGGAAGGGAAGCAAATGGAAGAAAAGCAGAGGAAGGAGAAGAGGTGAGGAGCAGTGAGGTTAGGTGAAGTTGGGAAAGGAAGTGGGCATGTGGGGGTTAAAAATGGGTGAATGGATGAGTAAGGGTGAGATATTGGGTGGCTGGTTGAAAGAGGTGAATTTTGGATGCAGTGTGAGCCTGGGCAAGGCTGTGTGAGGGAAGGGAAGGAGGGAGATGCCCACATTTTTTTTTTCTGAGCTCACAGAAGCTCATCCAGAGGAAAAGATAGTACTCACTCTGGTTTTCCTCTATCTGGGCCTATGTTGCTCTCTTGGCCTATTGGTCAGGAAGTTGAAGAGGACTGGGTAAGGTTGTAGAAGAGAGAGAGAGAGAGAGAGAGAGAGAGAGAGAGAGAGAGAGAGAGAGAGAGAGAGAGAGAGGACCTATTTTTTTCTAAAGTCATATTGGCCAATCCATTCTCTGTCACTCCCCACCAAAGCATCTTCCCAACTTCCTGCTTACTGGAATCTGCACAGGCCTATATATTCCCCACAATCAATGTGAATCCAACATGAGATGTAGCCTTGTTCATTCTGAGGTATGCAGTGGCAAGCTCCTATGTTCCTCTGAGAACTGTGGGTTCTCAAAGCTAGAAGGGGCCTCATGGGTCAACCTCCTGGTTCAACCTCCTGACCAACACAAGATTTCCCTTGGTGATACCCCCAGCCTGTTCTTGAACATATCTGGTTACCAGAAGTTTACTACTTTTAAAGACATCTATTGCTGAGTCAGCATTATCGTGGTTCTACCACACCGCTGGCCTTCACAGCCAGGAAAACCTGGGTATAAGTCCTGCCATACTGACACACAGTGACCATGTTACCCTGGATCAATGAGTATAAAAGGGGTTAATATTATGTAAATGCATGACCTCCTTCCTAGGCTTGTTTTAAGGAAATCACCTTGTAAATAATTTTTGCTGTTATTCAGTTCCTTCAGTCATGTCTGACTCTTTGTGATGGCATTTGTGGTTTTCTTGGCAAAGATGCTGGAGTGGTTTGTCATGTTCTTCTCCAGCTCATTTTACAACTGAGGAAACTGAGGCAAATGGGGTGAAGTGACTTGTCCAGGGTCACACAGCTAGCGTCTGAGGCCACATCTAAACTCAGAAGTATGAGTCTTCCTGATTCTTCAGACCTGGCACTCAATCCACTGTGCCACCTTGGGGCCCAAAGAAATAATACAAAACTACTGTTTGTAAATAAGATGAACGATTTTTATCATCCCTAAAACTCCTCCCCAGGATTCTCTAGAAGAGCTAGAGTCCTGTTAATTTGGGATCATTTGACCTTGACAGTGCAATGCAGTTTTCTCTTAGAAAACAGGCGAATATTTATCAAATATGTTGTTTTAAAATATATAGCGATTCTTTTGGGCCAATTCGAGCCCGCACTAAATATGGTCATTCACCCAATAATTTCTTTGCATGGCGAATTTATCTCTACCCCTTCCCCCTCAACCATCTTTGATAGCAGAATGGCAGCACAGACAAAAAGGAATAACAGTTCTGTTAGGGATTGGAAACTCTTTTCTCTAGCCTTAGACCCAGTCTGGACTGAAGTTACAGAAACTTCCAAAGAACCAGCAGAGAACACTGTGTACGTGATCCTTTCTTATCCTTTCATTGCTCCTAGGTGGAGTGTAGCTTAATTGGAAGGGCGTTGGCTATGAGTAAGAAGTGGACTGGACTGGACTGGAGCTCTAGCTCTAGCTCTCAAGTTTAGTAATGTTAGACTCTGGCCAACTCTCTGCCCGTAGCTGGGCTCAGTTTCCTCATCCATTAAATGAGATATGTTGGACTAATATAGAACTCCTTGGATCATCTTGTATATCTCATAGGAGCATAGTCTTAGAACTGGAAGAGACAACTGAGATCATCGACTCCAATCCCTCTGTTTTGTCAGATAAGGAAACTCTACTTCAGAGGTTACATGGCTTGCCCAGGGTAACAAGGGTGGTATATAGTGGCAGATCTGGATTCAAACCCATGTCCTCTGACTTCTTCCAGTGTTCTTTCTGCTGTGCCATGCCACCTCTGAACCTTTGTACCCATTTTGCCCCACCCTGTACTCTACTCATCTGTCTACATGTCATACGCTCCTTATTAGACTGTAAGCCCCACTGAGGACAGGGACCATGTTATTTCTCATCACTGTATTTCCAGCACAGGCTCTTGACCAGAGTAGGTGCCCAACACAATTTATGGATTTCATGGAATGATCTCTAAAGTAATTTCCAACTGGAATATTCAGTGACTGGGTGGTAATTATTTCTTATGATTTGAGGAGTTAGGAGAGTGGGGGAGACAAATGGCTAGAGAGAAAGGTAGAGGAAGAGGAAAAGAAATTATTTTATTTTTGTATTCTTATTAAACTTTTAGGTGTCCCTTAGTGTTTTCTCCAGTGATGAGTTGGTTAATAGGTCCTCCCCTAAAAGGTTAGGGTGACCTGAGGGGAACGAGAGATTGCAGGGGGTAGTATGGATCATATGGAGAACAATAGTGATATAATTGGGGAGTATACCTCAAAGAGCATGCTCCTCATTTTTCCTGCCCTCACATGGGGGGGACATCCTAGATGGCTTATCTAACCTCAGTGCTCCGTTTGTTGCTGTTCGGTTGTTTCACTCCACTTGGGGTTTCCCTGGCAAAGATACTGGAGTGGTTTGCTATTTTCTTCTCTACCTCATTTTGCAGAAAAGGAAACTGAGGCAAATAGGGTTAAGCGACTTGCCCAGGGTCACCCAGCTAGTAAGTATCTGAGGCCAGATTTGAACTCAGGAAGAAGAGTCTTTCTGACTCTATGCCCAATGCTCTATCCACTGAGTCATCTAGTTGCCCATAACTACTACACAGATTAGCAATAGTCTTTGCAAAGTTCCCCACTAGAGGCCCTCTTTATTTGAAAACCTCCAGGAATGGTGAGCTCACTACCTCAGTGGGGGTCATTTTGATTATTAGGATATTTTACCTTATCATGAGCTAAAATCTACCTCTTCTGGACTCTTGCCACTTTATTCTAGGTCTCCCCTCTGGGACTCGGCAGATCAAGATTAATCTGCCTCGCATGTCACAATCCTTCAGATAGTTGAAGAAAGTGGCCATATCTTTGCTAAGTCTTACTTTTCAGGCTAAACATCTCCACCTTCTTCTGTTGAATTTTCTGTGACGTGATTTTGAACAACATGTGATGTGAACAACCATCCCTATCCTGGTTGTTCTCCTCTGCCTTCATTCTAGTTTGTCAATGTCTGTCCTGAAAAATGGATCTGAGAGCTGAATACCGCTCTCCAGATATTTTCTAACCATGGAAAGAGTACAAAATATTTATCTCTCTAAGCACTTCCATCGTGTTCTCTTTAGCTTTGTGGGAATGCTGACACCCTAGAGCAGGGGTGGTGAACCTGCGGCCTTGAAGCCACATGTGGCCCTCTAGGTCCTCAAATGTGGCCTTCTTACTGAGTCCAAGCTTTACAGAACAAATCCTTCAATTAAGGGGATTTGTTCTGTGAAGTTTGGATCAGTCAAAGGGACATACCTGAGGACCTAGAGGGCCACATGTGGCCTTGAGGCCGTAGATTCCACAATCTTGCTAGACGGAAGAGATCCTTAGAATCTCAGAGATGTATTGCCTTACTCTTCCAGAACAGTTTTGTAACTCAGATATTCTTTTTTCTTCTCTCTTTAATAGTTTCTTTTTCCAATTTCTTGTAAAAGCAATTTTAAGCTTCATTTTGTTTTAAATTTTAAGTTCCTAATGATCTCCCACCCTTCTTTCCTTACCCCTTTATTAAGAATGTAAGCAATTTGATAAAAAGTTATATATGTAGAGTCAAGCCAACCAGATTTCTATATTAGTCATGTTGTGGAAGAGAACACAGACAAAAAAATTAAGATGAATAAAGTAAAAAAAATCTGCTTTGCTTTGTACTCAGGTTCCATCAGTTCTCTCTCTGGAAGTAGACAGCATTTTTCATTGTGCTTCCTTCCTCCTTTCTTCCTTCAGAATGACCTTGTGTCTTTTTGTTTCTGAGAAGAGCTAAGTCATTTGTGATCCATTTCACATCACCTTCTCATTGTCTCTGAGTAACTCCCCCAAGGTCCATGCTTTCTGATCTATCATCCCCATCTGGTACTTGTGTAGGGCCTGGGGCTATTCTTCTTGTCTACAGTGATCTTTGACAAGAAGGGGAGAGTTTCACAACATTGCTGGGATCAGTCAGCAATGACTGAAGGCCCAGGAGTTTGGGACCTTTCATACTTGTAAGGTTTCCTCCAAGGTTGGACACCCCCATCTCAAGGTTGCTATTCTGTGACCCAGAGCTCAGAGAAAGAACACAAAATGGAAGATGTAGCTAAGGGTCCAAGGCCCAGGCTCAGGCTCACCTGATTCCAAATCTGTGCTGCAGCTGCCATGGATCACAGCTGCCATATTCCGCAGGTTGGGGAAGGGCAGACCCTCTGCCGGTCCGTCATGAAAAGTTCAGGTAACAAGTGATACTTGTTCCTCATTCTGAAAGATGAGGGGGGAGAATGCTTAGAAACCATCTCTGCTTTGAAATGAATGTAGCACCCTCCTCCTCTGCTGCTTTCATGGATGAAGGTGGGAAGGGAATACAAATGACAAATCCTTTCAATGTTGAGCAGTGGTAGGCTGGAGCCAGTGTGTCCAACTCATGAGAGCTGATTGTTAAATTTTCAATAAATTTATGTCTTGGACATAAGTAAACACTTGGAAATGGGGCTTGATTTATTGATTTGTTGATTGTTGAGACATAAGAAAGTGATGGAGAAAATAATAATGTAGAATAAACTTAGAAGTGTGTCATGCTCATATGTTTATTTTGGGGAAGCTGGTTGTTAAATGTTTGATAGCATGCCCCACAACACACATGTTGTTAAGCCACATGTTTCCTCAGATGTGGTCAGGCCACAGGCTTGGCAGTCCACGGAGGGAGCTCTAGCAAGAGCAGTCCAAGAGGACCGAGGTTTATTTCCCATTACACAGGCATTGACTTTTCAAAGAGTGAGCAGTATGAGTCAACACAAACCCTGAACCAGTCAAGGGACACCCCCAAAGAGTGGCCCAATAGAGATCAAATACTACAACCTGACCAATTAGACCTGATCATGGCTGGGCCTTAATGTTTGTCAGCTCTTTAATTGTTGCCTCTTTGCAAATGACTCTGAAGTCAATATATCAGACCTTTGTCTCTCTC
Source organism: Phalanger gymnotis (assembly GCA_028646595.1). Classification (NCBI taxonomy): domain Eukaryota; kingdom Metazoa; phylum Chordata; class Mammalia; order Diprotodontia; family Phalangeridae; genus Phalanger; species Phalanger gymnotis. The sequence goes on from CM053622.1 coordinate 516,627,558, forward strand.
CTGAACTTCAGTTACACACGTCAAATGGAAGGCAGGGCCTGTTTTCCTTTTGTCTTTGTATCTCCACTGCCTGGCATATGTTAGGAAATTAATAAATTGTTTATTGGCCTCGACTTATATGCCTGATAAGCATCTCAAAATCAATGAGACCAAAATGGAATTCACAGTCTTCTCCCCAATACGCCCTTACCCACTCTCCCAAACTTCCTTATTTCTGTCAAGGGTACCACCAAACCTTCCATTTCATCAGGTTTACAACCTTGGAGCCATTCTTAATCCCCCCACCCCTTACTCTGCTGTCCAATCAGCTGCCAAGTCTGGACAAGTCTGCCTCCACAACATTTCTCCCATTCTTACTTTTCTTTTCATTTACAAAGCCACCACAGAAGTCTAGGCCCTCATCTCCTCTTGGTTGGATTCTTGCAACTACCTCCTGGCTGATTTCCCTTCTTGCAGTCCATCATCCACACAGCTAAAGCACATGTCTGACTGGGTAACTTTCTTAATCAAGAAATTCCTGTGGCTCCCTATCACCTCTAGGGTAACATACAAACACTTGGACAGTTTATTTAAAATGGTTGTTGATCTGGCTCCAGTTTTCCTTCTCAGACTTTTTTCCATGACCTGGCTTCTTGCACTTGGCATTTCAAACTCACCTGTGGTTGCTTCTGCTATTTGGCAGCCCATCTCTCACTTCTGACCCTTGACAAAGTTTATTTTCCATATCTGGAACATACTCCTTCATCATCTCCATCCCTTTAGAATACTAAACATCATTTAAGTCTCTGATTAGGTGTCAGTTCCTACCAGAAGCCCAACCTCATCTTCTTGGTCATTAGAACTCTCCAGCTCCTCACACTAGCCTGGTCTTCTTATCTGTGTAAATGTCCTAAACATGGCCCATCTCGCTCCCAAATGTAAGCATCTTGAGAATAGGGACTATACATTTTTGGTTTTGCTTTTGTATTATTTGTATTGTAGGGCTTGGAGCAAAGTGCATTCTTAATACATGCTTTTTGGATTGAATTTTTGAACTGGCCAAGTATAAATCAAATGTAGGCACTTTAAGATATGAATAGCGTAAATACAGGAAAAAAAACAATTAAAAGGAGATAAGAAGTAAGAGAAAGATGAGTCAGATAGAATGGAGGAGAGACGATGACAAGGGACAGCAGTGAGGAGGTAGGTTTTCCATACCACCCAACCAGCAGTGTGTGTGTGTGTGTGTGTGTGTGTATGTGTGTGTGTTGAGAATAGGGCCCACCTGAAGCGTCACGTCTCTGGAGGGAGCAAACTATCAGGGGCTTCTCAGCAGGGTCAGGTTTACCTGAGCTGCGCCAGGAGCAGAAGCAGCAATGGGGAGGTGGAAACGTTTCTTTGCCAGGAGTGAGATGTCAGACGAAGAGACTGGTAAATAGTCATTCCCTGGCCTGGGCATATTGTCCACTCTGAAGATGGGCCCCAGATATAGCTGAGTTTAGGGGATTAAACAGATCTTAGAACCTTCTGGGACCACTCTGAAGATCTATGGGAGAAGCCGATATGTAGCCCTGGGATTGGAGCATCTCTTGCCCAAGTCCCTCACCCAATTTCCTCATAGGATCAACTCGGCAAACATTTATTAAGTCAACAATATTTATTAAACACCCACTATGTTCCAGGTGTTAGGCTAAGCTCTGGGGATACAAAAAGGCAAAAAACAGTCCCTGCTCTCAAGGAGCTCATAGTCTGATAGGGGAGATAACATAAAAAAAGTAGATACAAAGAAGCTATATGGAGGACAAATTGCAGGTAGTCTCAGAGGGAAGGCCCTGAGGTTAAGGAGGATTAAGAATGGCTTCATGGAGAAGGAGGAACTTTAGCTGAGACTTGAAGGAAGCCACAGAGGCCAGGAGGTGGAGATAAGGAGGGAGATCATTGCAGGCATGGGGGACAGCCAAAGAAGAGAGAAACAGAAAGATGGCCAATGTCACTGGAATGCAGAGTGTGGGGGCTGAGTCCTTTACTCAAGAAGACTGCAAAGGTAGGAAGGGGCCACGTTAGGAAGAGCCTTAAAAATAAAATAGAGACTTTCAAAAAGGGACAGGGTCAAGGGAGAAAATTCAATAAAGGGGGATAGGTTAGGAAGGAACAAAACATAGTTAATCTTTCACAACATGAGTATTGTGGAAGGGTTTTACATAATGATACGCATGTAGCCTATGTTGGATTGCTTGCCTTCTTAGGGAGGGTGAGCTGGGAGGGAATAGGGGAGAGAATTTGGAACTCAAAGTTTTAAAAACAGATGTTCAAAAACAACAAAAAAAAAAGGTTTTGCATGCAACTAGGAAATAAGATACACAGGCAATGGGATGTAGAAATTTATCTTGCCCTACAAGAGAAGAAGGGAAAGGGGGATAGGAGGGGAGTGGGATGACAGATGGGAGGGCTGACTGGGGAATAGGGCAACCAGAATATACGCCATCTTGGAATGGGGGGGAGGGCAGAAAAGGGGAGAAAATTTGTAATTCTAACTCTTGCGAAAATCGATGCTGAAAACTATTTTTTAAAAAAATATAAAAAAATAATAAAAAAAATAGTTGACAACCTGGGTAAAAAAAATAAAATAGAGGATTTTCTATTTGATCCTGGAGGTCACAGAGAGCCACTAAATCTAATTGGATATTGGCGAGCAGTGACATAGTCAGACCTGCCCTTCAGGAAGATTGCTTTGGCATCTGATCTAGAGGATGGGCAAGAGTGGGGAGAGACTTGAGGGAGGCACACTCATCAGCAAGATATTATAATAGTCCAAGCACAAGGTGATGAGGCCTTGCACCAGGGTGGTGGTGGTGCCAGAGGAAAGAAGGGAGCAGGTATGAGAGATGTTTTGGATTTAGAAATGGTACAACTGGACTTGGCAAGTAAATGGGGGTGAGAGAGATTGAACGTGGGTGAGTGTGAAGTAGGTGATACCCTAGACAGTAACAAGGAAGTTAGGAAGAGGGGAGGGCTTGGCAGGAAAAGATAATTACCAATCGCCTGTTGGACATCTTGAAATGGATATCTCACAGACATCTTAACCTCAAGATATCCACTAGGTAGTTGGAGAAATGAATGGTGGAGAGGTGGTCAAGAGAGAGGTTAGGGCTGGACAACAGATCCATCTCCATGAAGATGATTGTTGAATCCATGGTAACTCATGCAATTACCAAATAAAATAATACAGGAGGAGAAGAGAGCCCAGGATGGAACCTGAGTGCATAGAGGGGGCACACAAGTTGGTGGGCAAATCCAACAAAGGAGACTGAAAAGGAATCGTTATACAGGTAAGAGGAGAACCAGGAGAGAGTAGTATCATCTCCTTCCTCCCTTCCTTCTTCCTATCCCCAACACTCACATGATGCTCTCTGTCTCTCTGTCCTCTTTTTCTCTGTCTGTTTCCGTCTCTGTCTGTCTCTTTCTCTGTCTGTTTCTGTCTCTGTCTCTCTTTCTCTGTCTCTATCTGTTTCTCTGGCTCTGTCTTTATCTCTGTCTCTGTCTCTCTGTCTCTCTGTTTCTTTGTTTCCATGTCTGTGTCTCTCTCTGTCTGTGTCTCTCTGTCTGTGTCTCACTCTGTGTGTGTGTGTGTGTGTGTCTGTCTGTCTGTCTGTCTGTCTCTGTCTCTCTGTCTCTCCTCTCTTCCTAGGCTTGCTTCTAACTGGTTGAACCATCCAACTACTTTCTTAGAGCACTGAAGAGGCTTCAATCCCTCAGACTGATACACGGGGGAAGCAGACACGTAGAAGTGGTCCAGGCAGGCACAGGAAGGCTGCCCCATAAAATGAAGCCAGGCTGGGAAGGGGGCAAAGTGACTCATGATGCCCAGCCATTTCCCATTTCCTAAGGGGCTCCTGCTGGTGGTCTCATTGTAATCTGTCCATATAAGCAAAAAAAGAACAGAGTCCAGGGCAAGAAATGGAGCAGGGACAGGGAGGGAGGGTCCCCACTGCCCTTTGTATGTTCTGGACACTAGTCTGGGAGATTGACTGGCTGGGGGCTCTGCTTTACACTTAGTAGGTTCACAGCAATGGTTTTAAATTCAACTTTACAAATACTAATTAAACGTGCTGAGTTCAGAGTACTGATCTAGGCACTTTGTGGGTAAGGGGAGGAATACAAAGTTTAGCTCCATTCCTTCCCCTGGGAGCTTACAGTCTTATAAAGGAGTAAGAGAAAACACAGATGAGTAAGATAGACAATAATTCTAATGACTATTTCTGCAGTGTGGTAATACAAGTGGAGAGAGGGCTGGGTCTGGAGTCAGGAAGGCCTGAATTCAAATTCATCCTCAGACACTTACTGGCTGTGTGACCCTGGTCAAGTCATTTACACTCTTACTCGCTTTCCACAATTATGAAATGGGAATGATTTGAGTGTATATAACCTTGAGGGTTATTGCGAATATCAAATGAGATAATATTTGGAGTATAGTGCCTGGCACAAAATAGACTCTCAATAAATGCTAGTTTCTTTCCCTCTTTCCTTCCTTCCTTCCTTCCTTCCTTCCTTCCTTCCTTCCTTCCTTCCTTCCTTCCTTCCTTCCTTCCTTCCTTCCTTCTTTCCTTTCTTCCTTCCTCCCTCCCTTCCTTTCTCCCTCCCTCCCTCCCTTCCTTTCTCCCTCCCTCCCTCCCTTCCTTCCTTCCTTTCTTCCTTCTTTCCTTCCTTCCTTCCTTCCTTCCTTCCTTCCTTCCTTCCTTCCTTCCTTCCTTCCTTCCTTCTTTCTTTCTCTCCTCCCTCTGGCATTCCTGTTTTATAGTTCTTTGAGGTTGATAGTGTCAATTATTACCCCCATTTTACAGATGAGGAAGCTAAGGGCTAGAATGGTGAAGCGATTTTGCCCAGGAAGGAAGTTTCAGAGCCAGGATTCGAACCCAGGTGTGAAGACACTAAATCTAATGCTCTGCTTGCATTAGAGAACCACAAATAATCAGGTGAGTTTCAGAGGCAAAAAGGACATTGGCAAGTGGAAAGATAAGGAGAAGTTTCCTGGAGGAGGTGACATCTGCGGCCCTTGAAGGATGAGCCACATATCTAGGCATAAGGAATTCCCTAAACTGAGGCTCAGGAAACAAGAGAGCGGAGACAGTGTTTGGGATGGACATGGAGGTAGAGGAGAGGAAGAGTGGAAAATACTGCAAAAGTATGGTGGCGCCACATTGTGAGGAGACTTAGGAATAGGTTTTATTGTTGTTCTGTAATTTCAGTCATGTCTGATTGTTCCTGACTCCATTTGGTGTTTTCTTGGCAGAAATACTGGAATGGTTTGCCATTTCCTTCTCCAGCTTATTTGCCAGATGAGGAAACTGAGGCAAACAGTCTTAAGTGACTTGCCCAGGGCCACCCATCTGGGAAGTATAAGAGGCTGGATTTGAAGTCAGGTCCTACTGACTCCAGGCTGGGCTCTCTATGGACCAGGCCACCTAGCCACCTAAGACTGGGTAGAGGAGATCAAACTTGACTTGGTGGGCAGCCGAATGGTTTTTTAAAATTATTATTATTTATTTAATATTTTTAGTTTTCAGCATTGATTTCCACAAGATTTTGAATTACAAATTTTCTCCCCATTTCTACCCTCCCTCCTACTCCAAGATGGCATATATTCTGATTGCCCCATTCCCCAGTCACCTCTCCCTTCTGTCACCCCTTCAACAATATTCATGTTGTGAAAGACTATATTTTGCGCCTTCCTATCCAGTCCTCCTTTATTCAATTTTCTCCCTTGACCTTGTCCTTTTTTGAAAGTGTTTGCTTTTGATTAACTCCTCCCCCATCTGCCCTCCCTTCTATCATACCCCCTTTTTAAACCCTTCCTCCTTCTTTCCCGTGGGGTAAGATACCCAATCGAGTGTGTATGTTATTCCCTCCTCAGGTCAAATCCAATGAGAGCAAGATTCACTCATTCTTCCTCACCTGCCCCCTCTTCCCTTCCTACAGAATTGATTTTTCTTGCCACTTTTATGTGAGATAATTTATCCCATTCTGTTTCTCCCTTTCTCCCTCTCTCAATATATTCCTCTCTCATCCCTTAATTTGATTTTATCTTTTTTAGATATCATCCCTTCATATTCGACTCACC
>CM053622.1:516633754-516657626 GCA_028646595.1 Phalanger gymnotis
TATTGAAAATCCATATTTTGCCTTGGGGTATTATATTCAGTTTTGCTGGGTAGATGATTCTTAGTTTTAATCCTAGCTCCATTGACCTCTAGAATATCATATTCCAACCCCTTCGGTCCCTTAATGTGGAAGCTGCTAGATCTTGTGTTCTCCTAGCTCCCCAGTTCTCGTCTGAGCTTGTACCGTGGCACTGACAACCAGACCCTACATCCATTGTGCAAAATCCACAAAAATCAAACTTTCACAGGTTATGAAAACCAGGCTTTATAATCTTTAGACCTAAGCAATAGGAAAAAGGTTTCACTTTGACTAGTAAATAGCAGACCACAGGGTACTTACTGTATATGTATTGCTGGGTTGTGACCCTGTCTTTTGGACTTTGTTACCGCTCAAAGTGTTACAGCCTTCAAGATAAAGATCGCAAACCCCAAAGCAAGGCTTCACTGCACTCTGGGATTCAAACCACATTTCTGTCCATCCTTTACCAAAAGGCCTGGGTTCTCTCAGGTTTTTATCATTCAGAAACACTTTCATTTGCAATAACTATACCTACATGTCCAAAAAAAATTGGGCCACTCAGACGTAACACACCAATTTCAGGCCTCACTGCCATTAGTTCCAGACTAAATGACAAAAATAGCTGGAAACAAAGAAAAACTAGTCTGAAGGATGAGGGTAATAGTATCACCAATGTAGCATCAAAGGACTTTACCTGATCCAGGCCCCAGACATCAGATTTCAGCTCCAAAATTTCATGACCATTAGGCTGAAATAAAAATGAGCTCTGACCACAGACCCAGGCTCTAACACCAAGTATAGACTGTATAGAATAGGGAAACTCTCAAATGTTTTAAATGACATCGTACCCATCCACCTTTGAAAGCATAAGGTGTAGGAAAAGCACATTAAGGTGTAGAAATCACAGTACTCTATTAATATTGTCAGCCCCTTTCCAAAGGAGGAAATTATGACATTTACAAGCAGAATTTCCAATGAGAGACGTTCCAGTATTCAGCCTCGTCAACACATGTCAACTAGTTATACAGCCTGTTTATTTTGGTTTGTTTCTATTTTATCATTATTATTCTATTATCAACCCTAATTCTAAGGTTGTCCCCATGTTCTGGAAATGAAACATCCTTCTCAAGCACATTTGCTTGCTATACCAACATGCCCTGTTATTCTGGGATGAATGTGAATTTTTTCTATTTCAAAGGTCCCATACAAGGACATTCTCCAGTGCCAGTCTTTCATCACCACATTTGGGGGGCTTAGGTATTTACAGTAATCATCCCAAATCTTTCCATCATCATCTCACTTATGAATCTCCAACATTCATCTGGCTTGAAGATCTTTAGCAAAAATCACAAGTGGAAGAGAAAAACCTCTATAAGACAAGCAGCCATTCAGAAGAAATATACATGAAGAGATAAGAAGGCCCATGAAGAGGAGCCTGGGAGAAGTGGGTGGGGACCTTTCAGATATTTCATTTAAAAAAATTATCTGATTTTTGTATTGTGTGTTATTTTGTAGTTCTGTCTTTTCTTTGGGACTCATGTAGGAGCCAGTTAGGCAGAGAGAAAGTCGTCATGTTCCCCTCTCACTATGCTTTAGCCCCTATAGAAACTAAATGTCCTCAGATCATTGAAGAGCTCCAAAATGGATAGATTCATTCTTTGTCTTCCCAAACAATCACTTTTACAGTATTTTATCAATGCTTGGAAAAGACATTCCGTGGTATCCATAAATCTCTTCACTCAGGTCAAATTACTCACCTAAAACTCCACTGTTATCATGCTTCTGGGTTGCATACTTTTAATTCTTCCAATTAGTAGCTCCTAAAACCTCCCATTGATATAGGAATTTAGAACCTTTTCAGATTCTGAATGAGGCTTCTTTTTAAAAAGTTTCATTGATGTGTTTTATTTTTACATTATATTGTATCATTTTACATTATGTTATATATACAAAAATTACTCCTATTTCTTGAAAGTTCTCTTATAACAGAAGAAAAAATTAAGTCACAGTAACAACATAGTGACCTCATCTGAAAACACGTGTGACATTCCACATACGTAGCACTCCAATTTTTTAAAAGAATACATATATTTTTGCTCTTTTCTACTCCTCAACCCAAAAAAGAAAAACAAATTACTTGTAAAAAACATACCAAGTCAAGCAAAACAAATTCCCTCAATCACTGTATACAAAAATGTATATTTCTCATTGTGCACACTAAGTCTATCATCTCTCTGGAATGGATAGTTTGTTTCATCATTGGTCCTTAAGAATCACGACTGTTCAATGTACTGATAAGAGTTTTTAAAGCTTAAAGCTCTTTTGTTTTTACAGTGTTGCTATTATTGCATAAATTGTTTTCCTGGTTCTTCTAATTTTATTCTCGATCAGTTTACAAAAGTTCTCAATACTGTTCATTAAACCCATGGAAGCTACTCCTACTACCACACTCAATGTCTGTAGAACATCAAACATAAACACCTCTGTATATAAGCATGTCCATTCCCCTTCCAAATAAATGTACTCAGGCTTTTGATCCAAGTCTTATCATTTTGCAGTCCTCTGCACATGAAGAAATAAAAAAATGAATCCTGTATGATGAAGAGAAGGCTGATGTGATGCTGTAGACCTACATGAGGGGTGGAGTCAGTGCCAGAGCTGCTTGGGGGACATACATATGTAGAAAGACTGAGGAAGCTGCAGAAATGAAGGAGATACTGACTCTTCAATATTTCCTTGATTTCCATCTTGCCTTCTAAAGTCTTCAAGGGGGGAAGGAAATCAGCAGTAGGTTGGGGAGCTGACTTCCCTTACATTTTCAACCTTCTGAAGTCTTTCCTTATACATCTCCACCAAGTAGGTCTGGCAGCAACCCTGTCTTCATATACATCCACAGCATTATGTCAGTATTCTTTCCACCAATTAGAATATATTCAGTAGCATGTGAAATGCTCCAACTGGTTACATGCAGGACAAATATAAAACTTTACAAACTAATAGCCTGATATTCTAAGGCCTTTTTGAACACGTGTGTCACTTCCTCCCAACAACAACAAAAACATGAAGATGGATCATTCCAGGTTGTCTGGTCTCTCAGTTCCTTCCTGTAAAGTCCCAGGATAGTAGATTTTAGGAGGAACCTTTGAGGTCATATTGTCTAAATAAGAAAACCAAGAATAATAATAATAATTATATATATATATACACATATATATGTATAAAATGTGAGAATAGCAAATTGTGCATAGAAGATTTGTAGTTTCATGTACAATTGTCTTTTTTTATTATGCTATGTTGTAGAAATGCTTTTTTATATCCCATAAAGATAAGTTTTTTTTAAAAAGAAGGTATCTAAAAATTGCAATGCAATAATATTCTATCACATTTATATAAAAAGCTGAACCCATAACATCATTGGTATATTACATAAAACTACATTATATAAATATATAATATATAAAATAAATTTTCTATATTACAAAAATTACATAAAATAAATTAGATCACTGGTATATTACACAAAAGGCAAAAAAAGAAAGAAAAGAAAATGGAGGCTAAGAGAGGAAAAGGGACTTGCCTGGACTCCTTCCAGTGTTTGAGGCAGGATTTGAACCAAGGTCTCCCTGATTCCAAGTCCAAAGCCCTATCAGTACTGGATGGTGTACTCTCTAAAATCCGTCAAAAGCATATACTATGTATGTAAGTCTAGTTCTCTTTCTGCTTTGAAGTGAACTAAGATTTATTTTGAAAAGATTGGTAAGTAAAAGGTTGGGCACTATGGGATAGGATTTTATTTTCCTTAATAGTCAGTCAGCAAGATGTTTTCATGAAGTACATCAACCTCATAATTTTCATCAGTGAAGGGAGTATAGAAACTCATTCATCATAAATCCTGTGTATTTCAAAATACTGAAATGTAGGATCGAAAGTAATTGATTCCATGTTTCCTCTGGTTATAGACTTTGGAATGGGGAAATGGGTCAGAATGCTGAGGTTTATGACTTCCAAGCCAGCCTAGGGAAGGATGGCACTTGTCTTTGGACCATCGCGAGATCAGTTGGGTGAGATAGAGCGTAACAGTAGGGAGAAAAGAAGATCTTGACTATGGAGAATTTTCTCACTACGGGCCTATGAGACTCTTTAACTAGCACCTCATAAACACAAAAGAAAAGTCTGGCCCTCTGTTTCTTTGAAAGAAAACAAACAGTAATAAGTGAGATGCAAAATCAAATACAATCATCAGTGATGGCCAGGATCTGTTGTTCATTTTATTTTCCTTTCTCCTTTGCAATATCACCAGGAGATTTTTGAGATACTTCTCATGCTTTTGTGGCCCATCTTCACTGGTGATTTTGCTTTTTCTCAGCTATTTTCCAAATGAGTACTTGACATGATTTTCTTTCCACTGTTTGTGATCATTTGCCAAGCATAATGGCCAGCATGATGACCCCTACCCACAGCTAGTGGTAAATGGTTATTCCTTAGGGGGTCCTGGTTCTGATCAGGGAGGTGAAACACACGAGGGGCGTAGAGTACAGAATGTGGATGTGATGTTAAAAATGGAGCATTTCTTCACCTGGGGCATCTGGAGGATGAATTTCATGCCCATCTCTACTTCAGAACCAGGGAGAGGCATGAGTATGGCCAGTAATTGTGCTTGACCAGGATACTTTGTTCCCTGCATGTGAAGACAGCCATTTGGGATCCAGGAGGCACAAGCTAAGCAGACTTTGTAACTGGATAATATTCATCGGCCAGGCTGACGGGTGGCACCTTTCATGCGACGTAGGAAAATCTGCTTATGGATGTCTTTTTTAATTTTCTCCTGGGGTATAGAACTGATGATGTTCTTAACAGTTATAGCAGGGATGACTACCTTCCCTTCAATTGTATATGGTTTGATATGATTAAAACACCATGTGGCTTCAGTATTCTGCAGAGTTTGGACCTTACGTTGGTTAATAGATTGAGCCTCATGCTGATGGTTAGTGCCTAGAGAAGCATTGGCCAAGGAATTACAGTCTGTTAAAGTTTCATGCCTGGGATGTGATGCAGGTATAGGCCAGAGGCCAAGGCCTTGTATAGGTATTTTATGGTGTTCTAGGGCTGTTACAAGCCTGCTTTGAACGTTGTTGGATTCTTCTATGCTGTCAACATGTAGATCTTTGTCCAATAGAGGGGCTACCTGGTTTTCTTGGCTTTCTTTATTTGTTCTAGTCTTTGTTTCACAGTGGAATGGGAATACCTGGAGTGTGACTTGAGGACTGGAGTCTCCTGTAGACTCAGCCTGGTGACAAATGCTAGATTGCAGGTTGTCCTGATGGACTGGTCTCAGTGGCACTGGTTTCCAGTGGTCATCAGCTGATTTTAGTGTGCCCTGGATATTGGAGTCTAATATATCATTGGCATGGTGATCAGGGCTAGAGATAACTGTGGTCTGGTGAGTAGAGTCAGGTTCATACAGTATTTGATGGATTGGGGTTGGTGGAGCTATCATCTGGTAGTCCAGACCTAATGAAGGTATAGCTGGATAATACGAGCTCATTAGAGACATTGTTCTAAAGATACGGTCCAACACATCTTCTTCTTGATGTTTAGGACTCAGTTAAGATGGCTTCTGGGCACCAGGACTTAATTCTACCTCAGACCTATAGTCTTGGCTGACTGTTTTTGTGGACTCTTGACAGGGGATCAGTGGTACATTGGCACAAATACTTGGAACCAAAGGAGGTATGTCTTGGTGATCAGATTCCAGGGAAAATTCAGATGGATGGTCTACATCTGATAGAATCATAAATGAAAGATCAGAGGTAGCCCAGACCATGGCTGACTCATCTTTGTGGCTTATGCCTTGTGGAGCCAACTTTGCCTGGCTGTTGGAAACTGGTACCTTTGTGATATCACACTTAATGTATGGTAGTGCCTTTTCCCAGGGAGCAGTCTCTGGTGAATTTGTAACTTGCCTTTTTAGGCCAGATGGAACTTGGGCTAAAGCGCAGCGATCTGCATGTGATGGGAGAATAGCTTGGACGTTAGGATATAGTGATGATCTTGATGTGGTTTTAGACTTATAACAAGATGTCAGTGAGGCCTCAGGTACATGGTTATTGCATGGAGGAGTGACTTCACCCTTGGGAAGAGAAAGACCAGCTATGCCTTGTATTGAGTGTTCACAATCTACTGATGGCAGAGTTTTTGACTTGATCAGGAAATTTGGACCTGATGATTTTCTAGCTATGGCTGTGACCCTTAGGCATTCTGAAGAGGTGAAATTATCCCAGTATTTGGGGTGTGGTGGGCATATAGCTGTGGAAGAGTGATTGGTTTGCAAAGATGATCCAGGCTTCACCATGGAGTGGAGGTTAGGGCATTGTAATGAAGTGGCTACCTTGGGGTTGATGTTACTCTGGTGTAATTTTGATGGGGAGACCTGAACCCAGGGGACCAGCTCAGATAATATTACAGCTTTTGCCTTAGGCCTTTGGTTAAGAGATGGTAATGGTGTCAGTATGGCCTTATGGTGGTGGCTGAAGCTTTGTGATAGGGAAGTAGTGGTTCCTGTCTCATTCTTGGAGTGCAGCAAAGCCTTAGCTTGGGAGCCAGGATATGGCAGTATTGTGGCTGTGGTCCTGCCCCAGGGGTAGGGCCAATGCGGAACCTCAGTGACTGGTAGCAGTGTGGGCTTCTGGTTGAGATATGGCAGATGCATCTGACATTCAGAGGCCAATGGATTCTTTGGAAAGTACTCAGGGCCCAAAAGAGCTTTGGTTCATTGAACCAGATGCAATAGTCATTTAAGTGGAGTTGTTGCATGTCATGCTGGGGTTGGTAAAGACAGAGCAATTGTCCTGGTCCCATGCTCAGGGCAAAGTGTGGGCAAAACATTGGCCTTAGAATAGGATTTATAATGCAGGGATGACTTAGTCCTAATTTGATGGTCAATATAGGGTAATGTACAGTTGCCAGCATGGGATCTTTTTTCATCTTTTCCCCTATGTTTGAAGTATAGTGAAGGTGGTGATTCAGGTGCCATCCTGTGATCAGAGAGTGATGACAGCTTGGTTCTTGGCTGATGTTTGAGGTGAAGCGTATGCTCAGACCTAATACAAATGTCTTCTTTGCATAATGGTACAACTCGAGGTGTTGGACCTATCAACAACAGTGCCTGGACCACCCAGCGACAAAGGCCTTTAGGAGGAAACTGGGCCAGAACTGTTAATGAAAAGACTTAGTGAAGAAAGATAAGGACTTCATATACCAGAAAAAGGAGAGTAGAATGTAAAAGAGGGAATAGGATCCATAGGATCATTATTTAGAGTTTGAAGGGACCTTAGAGATCATCTAATCCATCCCCCCATTCTCAATTGAGGAAAGGGCCAGGGAGATGAGGTGTCTTAGCCAACGCCACACAGCTAATAAATGGCAGGGCAAGGATGACAAGGATCAACTAATATTAATAATGGCATAGATACTATGTATGGATTTTCCACATATTTTTACATTGTCTTGTTGATCCCCCCACCCCCGCCTCAAGAATTTTCTAAGGTAATAAGTCAGATAGTCTCTTTTAACAAAAACGGAAATACATCATATTCATATTCTGCTTCCTTGACATTTTACAAATGCTATTATAATTTCTGTTTCCTAGATGAGTAAAACAGACTCTAAAATTGACTTGAACAAAGATCATAATAAGTGTTAGAGCTTGGGCCTTGCAATCAAGAGCAATGAAGTGATATGTCAAAAGTCACATAGCTTCTTAGCAAGAGGTAAAGGCTCCTCTTCTTTCTTTTTTTAAACAAAGTTGGAGAAAACCATGCTACTGTTCTATTTCCACTACAAATTTGTTGTACAACCTCAACTGGGCCCTCACTTCTGCTAGGCAATCTTATTATATCTCTCTTATTAAAACTCACTATCCCACTCTCCATAGCAGCTCTTCCAACCTTTTCAACCCTCCTCAAACCTCCCAGTATTCCCCTTCCTTGCACCCTTTAAGCTGAGAACCTTGCCTCATAATTTTACTGAAAAATTAGAGGCTCTTTCCCATGAACTCCTTCTTCTCCCTTCTTCCTCATTTCTTATGACTCAAATGCCTTCTGCCCTTCTCTCTTCCTTTACCTCTGTCTTACATGAAGAGATGGCCTTACTTCATATGAAGGCTATCTACTATACCTACATTCTATCCCGTATCCTTCAACAGATTACCTCCCTCTGTTACTCCCAGTCTGTCATTTATCTTTAATCTCCCCCACCTCCACCTACTGACTCCTTCCCTAGTGCCTACGAACAGGTTCAAGTCTTTGCTATCATAAAAAAACTAACGAAAAAACCTTGATCCTTCCATCCCCATTAGCTATTGTCCTATATTTCTTCTTCTGTTTGCATCTGAACTCCTTGAAAAATCTGTCTATAATAGGCATCTACCCTCGCTTTCCACTACCTCTCTTAATCTCTTACAATTCGGCTTCTGATATCATCATTTTCCTGAAACTGCTCTCTCTAAAGTTGCCAGTTGACTTCTCTGTATCATTTGATTCTGTGGATCACTTTCTTCTTGATACTCTCTTCTCTTGAAGCTTTTACACCACCATTATCTCCTGGTTCTCCTCTTACCTATCTGACTGTTCTTTCTCAGTCTCCTTTACTGAATCCTCATCCAGATCATACCATAAAACCACGAGTGGCCCAAAGGGCTTGGTCCTAGGGTCTTTTTTCTTCTCCTTATATTCTACTTCTCTTGATAATCTCATCAGCTCTCATGAAATTAATGACCATATCTATGCTGTTAATTTTCAAATTCCCCTATTCTGTTCCAAGCTCTCTGCTGACCTCCAGAATCTCACATCTCCAACTGCCTTTCAGATATCTCAAATTTGATATGCAATAGACATCTTAAACTCAACATGTCTGAAACTGAACTCATCATATTTCCACCTGAACGCTCTCTGCATCCTAACTCCCCTATTACCATAGAGGGCAATATCATCCTCCCAAATCCTCAAGCTCACAACCTAGGTATCATTCTCTTCTCCTCACTCTCTCTCCCATCCACCCATCCCCATATATAATTTGCTGCAAAGGCCTATCAGTTTCACCTTTGCAATATCTCTCAAATTCACCCCCTTTTCTCCTCTCATAGTGCTAACCACCTGGGTGCAGGCGCTTATCACCTTATGCTATGGGTGGGTCTGCCTACCTCATACCCTGCTGGTGGGTCTGCCTGCTATAAGTCTCTCCCCATTCCGTTCCATCTTCCATTCAGCCACCAAAATGATTTTCCTAAAGTTCAGGTCTGATCATGTCACCTCTCCCCACTCAAAAAAAACACTCTATTGACTATCTCCTCTCCAGAGCCAAATATAAAATTTGGTTTGGCCTTCAAAGCCCTTCATAACCTAGCTCTCTCCTACATTTCAGATATTACAGCTTACTCTCTACTGTGTCCTCTTTGATCCAGTGACATTGGCCTCATGTTGTTCCATGAAGAAAACACTCCATTTATGTCTCTGGGTTTTCTTCTCTGACTGTTTCCCATTCCTGGAATACTCTCCTTCGTCGTATCTTTCTATTGGATTTCTTGCCTTCCTTCAAGTCCCAATTAAAATCCCATCTGCTACAAGTAAGCCTTTTCCAACCACTTTGAGTTTAAGGCTTTTACTCTTTTAATTATTTGTTATTCCTCCTGTATAGAACTTGTCTGTTTGTATGTTTGTTTTCTCTATGTTAGATTGTGAGCTGCTTGAGGGCAAGGACTGTTTCTTGACTCTTTTTGTAATCCCAAAGCTTTGAATAATGTTCAATATGTGTTTCAACAATCAGGTTGGCAGCTGCTGTGGGGGTGAAAAACCAACTACAGCCAGCTTACAGAACGCTGCAAGCCCAGATTCTTTTGATCTGCTTTACTATGGAAAGCAACGCTAAGAGGTTAACAATCTTACTTTAATCCAACATACAAATATCATTCACTTAGTTCAGGGGAAAAAGTCAGCACCCTGAACTTCAGAGCAAATACAAACAAATTACAAACATCAACAGACAGACTTTGTCTGATTCAAATCTCAATGCATAGTTACCAGAGTTTAACAAAGTCTGAACATCCAGGTTTATGAGCTGGAGGGCTCTTAACTACAGCTGCCCAGAGTCTCCACATCAGCACACTGCCAAGAGTGAGAGCCCTAAGCAAGTAGCTCTGTCTTCTCTTTTTATGCATTCTTTAGCTATCTATCATAAAATGTCATTTGAGCCACCAGAACTTAAGCTTTTATTATTGGCTCTGGAGTTAGCACCGCCCCCAGGACCATGAGGGCTTCATGCCCACATGGGCTTAGCACCTAATAGTTAGGGGTTTTGGGCCTACTTGGGAGGGAAGATATAATCAGACTTCCCTTCATGGGCCCCGCCTGGAGCCTCATCTGAGTTAACTAATTTAATCAAGGAGATAAAGGCCAAAACTCTTCAAGGGCACCTGGTTGACTAAATGCTAAGAGCCTATCTTGATCATCAATACAATATGATAGGTACTTAATAAATATTTGTTGTCTGACTGACAGAACCCAGTTCTTCACATAATGAGACTAATATTCTTTCTATGACACCGTTTATTTCTGAAGACCATGTAGTCAAGCTGATCAAGAACTACAAAAACAAATATTTACAAGGAGGGTTATGATGGAGGCCCATTTGAGATAACTGAAAATCATAGTTCTTACCTTTTGGGAACATCCTGGATTTTCTCCCCATTCACTTACCACAGGATTTACTTGATAAACAAGGAAACGAAAATGCAAAGAATTTTCTGGTTATCCTGATCCCCTTAAAAAGCTGTCCCCCCGCAAAAAGCTAATTAGCTAGTTCTTCCCTACCTAGGACAATTCATTTTTCAACCTCTTTCCTATGGTCCTTCTGAGTCATTGTATGCGTGTGTGTGTGCGCCCATGTGTATACATACAGACACACACACACAAATATATATTTATATAAAGGAAAGAAATACAGAGACAGACAGACAGGCAGACAGAGAGACAGAGACAGTAAGTTGTTATATGATCGCCTTACAGCCTAGATCTGCATAAAGAAAAGTTGAAGTGAATCATTGCCTCTACCTACACCTCACCTACAATCTCTATATTCCCTCCCCTCTTCCAGCTTTGTTAAAATCTGAACTCTAAAGAAAAGAACTCATAAAAGTTTTAACATGGAAGTAAGGATGACTGACCACAGTGCTGCCCTTCCTGGGGGATCTTAGAAGTAATTACAGTTCCATAAAAGAATGAATTCTTAATTGTGGAATTTTAAATATCACCCAATGATTTCAGGTGTACTTTCTTGACAAAAACATCTTTCTCTAGCCTTCCTAGAATCACTAACTGTTCGAGACTAGATCTAAAATTGTTGAATTTTGAAAAAGAATCCCAACTGGCCTGAATTTCTTTCACTCTATCTCTTCCCACTAAAGTTTGTTTAAAAATGTGTTTGTATTCTCAATTCAAAAGGGCAAGACTTTTTTATTTTGAGGTTGTGGAGAATTTTTTATAACTTCCCTTAGAAAACTGGAAACCAACCGGACTATCAAAAAACCAGTGCTGAAAAACAGGTCTGTCAAGATTTTCTTCTTTCTTTAGTTCATTCTTTCCCTTTTTTGTCACCCAGAGAATCATCTTGGTTTCCTTCTACATAGCCCACTTCATTCCCAAATGTCTCTTACCAGTAGGAGGTACAAGAAGAGGAGGAATCGGGGTTCCAAAACACTGGACCAGTTCAATTCAGTAGAATTGGAAGCCTATCTTGTCCTGTAACCAGTGAACACTAAGAGAATAAGGCCCCCATTGGAAACAAAACAACTAAAGAAATAACAAATCAGTCTTTTGTTTTTAGGAAAAAAAATCGTTCTCCCAAAGAGAGTTGTGTTGTCCTGAGATGCAGAGACAGTTCTTTTTCCTTAGACATCTGTAGTTAAACTAGGCTGAGTTTGTAGTCGATGGGGATCTGGAATCACCCTGGAGCATCAGTTCATCGTTGTCACCTGTAATCACTTGGTTTAAGGGGTATTTAAGTAATAACCATTGTCTTATGGCCTCTCCTGGTAAAAACAAACAAACAAACAAAAAACCAAAGAAACAGACTACACAAAAAATGCATTTTCCTGTTGACCTTACCAATTACTGTCCTCTCATGATCTCATTAGATGCAAAGATCTTGAGTCCCTTTTACTCAAGGTTCTATTTTTGAGCAGACGGGCACTGTTTTTTTCATAATTTTATCATCCATAGTACTTAGTCTGGTGCCTTGCTTATGAAAACCACAGAGTAATTGTTTTCACACAAATGAATAAGTTTATAGAGGCATTTAGGTGGCACAGTGGATAGAACTCAGGACCTTGAATCAGAAAAACTTGAATTCAAATCTAGCCTAAGACACTTACTATGTATAACTAATTAAGTCACAACCTCAGTCTGGGTCTGCTTGCTCATCTATACAACAGGAATAATAATTGCAATCCTTAAAGTAACACACACACACACACACACACACGATAGCTATTGTTGCTGCTGCTGCTATTACTACCACCACCACCACTACTAGTCTTCCCATTCATTTAGGAAATAGAATCCACATCTACAACTTTGGTTTTGAGAAACATAATATAAGATTTTGATGGAACCGATCAAAGAGCACTTTCCTCTCTCGTTCTAGCTCAGCAGTTCATAAAAATTTTGGTCTCAAGATCCTTTTATATCTTAAACGTTATTAGAAACTCCCTATGGTGTCTACCAGATTTGAAATAAAAAAATGAAATGTTCAAAATATTTATTAGCTCATATAAATATAGGGGAAGAGAATAAGCACTTATATA
The DNA here is from genome assembly GCA_028646595.1 of Phalanger gymnotis. Taxonomy (NCBI): domain Eukaryota; kingdom Metazoa; phylum Chordata; class Mammalia; order Diprotodontia; family Phalangeridae; genus Phalanger; species Phalanger gymnotis. The sequence goes on from CM053622.1 coordinate 516,646,629, forward strand.
GTGACTCCTATGTGCTGAAGTACCATTTTAAGCACTTTTCATAAATATTCTCTGATTTTATCCTAACAACAACCATGAGAGGTAGGTGCTATTATTTTCCCCATTTTACAGTTTAGGAAACTGAGGTAAAAAGAGGTTAATGATTTGCCCAGAGTCATATAGCTAGGAAGTATCTGAGTTCAAATTTGAACTCAGGTCTTTCAGACTGCAGGTCCAGCACTCTTTCCACTGTTCTACCTAGGTGCCTCATTATGGTTAAAAATAACAATAATAAACCCCATTATATGTTGATTTAAATAACATATTTTGTGAAAATACTTTATTTCCCAAATAAAATAAAATGAGAATGACATTGCTTTAAATATTTTTGGAGGGGGGATGGCAAGATAATTAGAGTTAAGTGACTTGCCCAAGGTCACACAGCTAGTAAGTGTCTAGTGTCTGAGGCTTTATTTGAACTCAGGTCCTCCTGACTACAGAGCTGGTGCTCTATTCACTGCGCCACCTAGCTGCCCCTGCTTTGAATATTTTGCAAATCTCTTTAAAGTCTGGTTCAAAGCAGATAGCTAGAGTTTCATATATGCTTCTATATTCAGTCTACTGTGATATGCTGTTTTGGTTGAAGTCACTAAAAATAATCCAGTCTCATGCAGATATGTAGTTGGAAAAGGGAATATTTTAATATGCAAATAACCTCTTAGTATTACTACTATTGAAATAGTTTTGACTTCTTGGGCACCCTGAAAGGATCTTAGGGACTACCAGAGGTCCCCAGACTACTCTTTGAGAATTGCTTCTCTACATAATGCTCAGTTTGTCCGTATATGTAACTCCAACCAACAGGAGAATATAAAGCCATTATAAAATTGCCTGGAGAGTAATTGGAAGGCAGTAATGATTGGGGTGAAAGCCATACTGTGTTTCTGCTAATTTGTGAGCCTATGAAACCAAGGCTCCCCGATACTGGAAAATGTAACACGGCAAGTGACATGCCTACAATATCAATCAGGAAAAGAAACAGCGGCTTCTGTAGCCTAGAGCCCCAGAATTTCAAGTCTCTGAGAAATCTAACAGTGCCCCGATTGTGAAAAACAAAGTAGCTTCAAAAGAAGTGTATATTATTTATTGTTCTTGTTGTTTTCATTTTCATAGTGGATAAAAAGCTAACCTCAAGACAAAGAAGACCTGAGGTCAAGTGTTGCCTTTGCTACGTGCTAGCTCGTGTGACCTTGGGCAAGTCAATTAAACTCTGTGTCCTTGGCCTCTCTTTAAGACAACATGTTATAGAGAAGTTGTTTCCTCTTCTTAATTACCTTTATCAATGACATCACAAGGCTCCTATATTTTTAACTAATATTTACATAACAATTTAAGGCTTGTGAAGTATTTGCATGTTGTTTTATTTGATCTTTACAATAATCCTTTGAGATAGGTGGTGATATTATCCCTAATTTACAGATTGGGAAACTGAGAGAGGCAGCATAAAAAGATTTGCCTAGGGCTACGCAGCTTATAACTATCTGAGCCATAATTTAAATTCATGTCTTCCCGACTCCAAGTTCAATCTCCACGTACTTAGTGTGTTTCTCATAGTCACAGTGTAACTGACTGCTAAACCGTCTTTTGAAGTCTGGGTTTTCTATTTATTATTTCATTTTGTAATACAAATTGTCTCCTCAAGGATGCCAAACCCTCTTGAGCTTAGAGCACACAGAAATGTTTTAAGTAGGGTTTTCTCCTCGTTTTGAGGATTTCTTTACATACAACTTAAACTGAAGCCAATTGAGAATTTTACACCCAAAAAGGAATTACTGATCTAAAGGACTTAGTTGTTGCTTAGTCTTCCCTCCCAAAGTCTGCTCTCTAGTTTCTTTCATTTGTTGGGAAAAATTCAGAGACATCACAGGGATTCCCTGTTTAATGGGAAAGACCTGGATTTGGTGTCTGTCCCTTGGTGACTTTATTACTGTATTCTCAGAGGCCATCAATCCTTTCCTTTTCCCAGTTTTGGCTCCCTGAGAATGTCTATCCCAATTTGGTCCTGAGGAACTCTGAGGATTCCGATGTCTTACCCTTTGCATAGAGTTGGTAACACGGGTCTTCATATAGGAATCCCAAGAAGAGCAGGAAATAAATGAGGAACTTTTTATGACTGGTTCAATTTCAGCTTTTGGTCTCGGGGAATATTACCTTTTCCAATACGGAAAAACAAGGGAATAAAGTCCCCAATAAAAACTAAGAATAAAGTCAGTTGATTCATAAAAAAATGCCTTTTTCTTCTGAGAGGACTATGTTGTGGGATGTATAGAAAAGAAGCATGCTACCTCAGACCTAAATAAAGCAGGACTGACTAATCCTTTGGATATTCACTACACTCAAAGGATCTGAGGTTGCCCTGACATCATAAAGTATCCTTTTGTCTTTCATAGTCAGAGTTGCCTGGCCTCTTTCTAGGAAACCATAGAGCGCTTAGGGAATAGAGACACTGTCCTGTCATGGACTCTCCTGGTACATTTGGAGTTGACTTAAATACTGCTTTCCTCTTGATTCTTACCAACAGGATGCCTTTTATAGGTTATTTGAATAAAGGTTTTAATTTTTTTTTGTTAAGAGTGAAACTCGTGAGATTTTAGTTCCAATCTCATTTTTTCTTGTTGGAATATATGTTCAGATCATGGGTTGATAAGAGAAATTTGATCATCTGTTCTCTTTTTGATATATGAAAGGAGAAAACATATCTAATGATGGACATTATTTCTCTTATTGATACGACTTTAAATCTATAACAACATCATAACATCATGCTACAAGTAACATGCAAAAACAATACCTATTGTTGTATTTCTGCATTATTGTTCAAATGGAGTAGTCCCCATTACCTTCTTCTCCTGTTCCTTTTTGCTCATCATTGTTTTCTAAACCTATTTATTTATTTTTAGTTTTCAACAGTCACTTTTATCAGATTTTAAGTTCTAAATTCTCCATCCCCTTCTTCTCCTCCCTTTTCCCCAAAACAGCATACAATCTGATATAGGCTATATATATATACAATCATATTAAACATATTTTCACATTAGTCATGTTGTGAAAGAAGAATGAGAGCAAAAGGGGAAAACCACAAGAAAGAAAAAAAAATAAAAAGAGAAAACAGTATGTTTCAATCTACATTCAGACTCCATAGTTCATTCTGTGGATATGGATAGCATTTCCATGATTCTTTTAGAATTGCCTTAGATCATTGCAGAGTCAGTCATCCATCTCACAATGTTGCTGTTACTGTGTACAGTTTCTCCAGGTTCTGCTCACTTCACTCAGCATCAGTTCATGTAAGTCTTTCTAGGTTTTTCTAAAATTCACCTGCTCATTATTTCTTATAGAATAATAATATTCCATTCCATTCATACACCACAACTTCTTCAGCCATTCTCCAATTGATGGGCATTCCCTCAATTTCCAATTTGTTGCCCCCAAAAAAGAGCTGCTAGAAATTTTTTTGTACTTGTATCACTCTATGTTTAGTTCCTTCTGCATTCTTTTACCTCCTCTCTTTGTCCCTCTTTAAAAAAATCACTATATTGGCACCCAAAAGAAAACATAGGAGCTGAGGACCAAAGTTCCTGTAGGGAAGTAACAGTGAAATGATTTGGAACCGCATCCTCATCTCAGCTGTCCATGTACTTTGAGGAGTCTCCTGGACTAAGATTCACTGACAAAATACTATCCACAGAAGAAGGAGTGTCCATAACACCAGTCATCAACTAACAAGCATTTATTAAATGCTTACCATGGGTCTGGTGCACTAAGCTGAATAAGGACTGGAAGTATAAAGAAAAGTAAAAACATCCCTGCGTTCAAATAACTTATATTCTAGTTGGAGAGATAAGGTATAAAGAAATAGGTACATATGATGGGTAAAGAGTAGATGAAACATATACTACAATGAAAGTCTCTAGCAGCCTGGGATTGACTTCCTGGGGAAGGTAGCATTTCAGCTGAGTCTTGAAAGAAGCCAAAGATTCTAAAGAGTGAAAATTTTCTCTAAGGAGAGCATTCCAGGCATAGTGTACAGGCAGTGCAAAAGGTTGGAGACAGGAAATGGAATGACCTTTGAGAGACACAGGAAGTAGATAAGTGTAGTGAAATTGCAGAGGGCATAAAGGGAAATAAAGTGAAAGATAGAAAGGGTGCAGGGTGTGAAGAGCTTTACATGCCAAACAGAAGACTTTATATTTGAGTCTGGAAGTAACAGGGAAACTCTGGAGCTTATTGAGTGGTGATGTAATGTAGTCAAACCTATTACCTTGAAAAAAATTCCAGCCTCCTAGAGTTTTAGTCTTGGGTCTGAGACCTAGCAAAGGTATGTGCCCCCACAGTCCCTTTGTAGGTGTTGTAGATTGTTCTTTGGCTGTTATAGACTATTTGGCCTCACTTGTAATCTCATCCTGGTTATCAGAGCTGTATGGAGCCCAGACTGACATCCTGCATTGCCCCTACCATCAAGTCAGGATTACTGTTACACCATTAGCAGGGCCAAGTTACCAAGCTAAAACTTTCCCAAACCCCAAGCACATATCCAGGGCCACAGTTTCTATCATGATACCTCAATCGTTAGTATGAGGTCATCTTGGGGACCAAATTTCCATTCCTTAACTGTGGGTTCAGGTCCATAGCTAAGATAATCTCATATCTGCACTTGGCTTTGAACATAGCCTTGGATCTAAAACCATCTTATTTGAACTTCTGCCTCAGTATAAGAGCTACCCCAGCACCATGACTAAACCACCATTACAATTCAATCACACTCTTCTAGAATGTTCACCATGCCCAAAACAACCAGTTATGTTTGCATCTTTACTATTCAAATGGGGCAGAACCAGACCATATGATATGATCCCAAGGTCCTGGAAAGGTCCAAAGCTGGTCCATCAGGCCAAGACAAAGACTGTAGCAGATACTAATGCTTGGGTCACATTCCAATCATGCTTTGAGCAGTGGGGACCAATGGCTATATGACCAACAAATCACACTTCTAAAACATCATGAAAGCATAGTGACAACTCCATCCAGACTCGTGCATTTGGCTCCACACAGCTCTGATCACCAGGATGAGATTGCAAGTGAGGCCAAATAATCTACAACAGCCAAATAACACTCTACAATGCCTACAAAGGGACTGTGGGGGCACTTACCTTTGCTAGGTCTCAGACGTAAGACTAAGACTCTACATTGCATCACCACTCAATAAGCTCCAGAGTTTCCCTGTTATTTCCAGAATCAAATATAGAGTCTTCTGTTTGGCATGTAAAGCTCTTCACACCCTGGACCCTTTCTATTTTTCACTTTATTTTCTTTTATGCCCTCAGCAATTTCACTACACTTATCTACTTCCTGTGTCTCTCAAAGGTCATTCCATTTCCTGTCTCCAACCTTTTGCACTGCCTGTACACTATGCCTGGAATGCTCTCCTTAGAGAAAATCTTTGCTCTTTAGAATCTTTGGCTTCTTTCAAGACTCAGCTGAAATGCCATCTTCCCCAGGAAATTGATACCAGGCTGCTAGAGACTTTCATTGTAGTATACCTTTCATCTACCCTTTAGATATGATATGTACCTATTTCTTTACACCTTATCTCTCCAATTAGAATTTGTGTATTTGTATTTGTGTGGGCTTCTGGTTAAAGTACAGTTGAATCTCTTTGTGATGGTCATAGTCCTGTGGCAACTTAGATTCATGGCCTAAAGAAGTTTTGACTCGTCCGTCTGGGTCCAATATCTCATTGTCCAAGGAAGTAGGATTGAATTGAACTATTGCACGTTATTCCTGTGCTAGTAAAGACAAAGCAACTGTTCTTTTCCTGTATTCAGGGCAAAGCATGAGGTAAAAATAACAACAGCAACAACTTGTTCTTGTACGTGTAATGATACCTAATGGTCTAGATAGTATAATGGTACAGCCACTGCACAGGTGCCTGGGTGGGGTACCTTTTCACCTAGATTTGGGAAACACCAAAAGTGGTTCAGTTCCTGCTTTGATCAGGAAGAAATGACAGTTTAGTTTATAAGTTTATAAGTAAAATTTGATGTGGGCCAGCTGCCCAGCCCTGCAAAAATGGTCTTCTTTGGATAATTGTGCAACCTAATGAAGAGGATATGGTGATAAAATTGACTTGGCCTGGTGACAAAGGCCATAATGAAAAGACCATATTACCAAAGGTAAGGAAGTAGACTGTTTAATGTCTAACCTACTGCTTAAATTCTACAATCTCAAAACATTTTCCTTTGTTTCGTTTGATCCATCTTCCCCTTCCACTGCTCTCATTGAGAATGAAGAAAACACAAAACTCTTGTTATAAAAAGGAATAGTGAAGCAAAATATTTCCATATTGGCTATGTCCAAAACAAAAGTCTCTTTTTGCACTCCTGAGTCCTTCATTTCCGTAAAGAGGTGGGGACCATATTTCATTGAGTCCTCTCAAAGCTTTGTTTTTCATTATACTGATCAGAGTTGCTAATTCTTTCAAAGGTGCCTGCCCCTACCACATTGTTGCCTTTGCACAGATTAATAAGAGCCTTTCCTCAGTTGATACGTGGTCAAAGGATTTTTGGAGGAAGAAGCCCTGATTAACATACATGTGAAAAAATGTTCCAAATAGCTACTAGAGAAACAGAAATTAAATCAGTTGTGAGATTCCAATTCATACCCATCAGTGTTGATAATAAAGTAAATGCTATGTGTTGGAGAGACTATGGAAAAACAGGCATATTGATACAATAATAGTAGATCAATGAAGAGTCATACTCATTCATTAAATAAATTTGTAATTATAGACAAAAATTTAACAAATAGTGAATTCCTTTTGAGCCACCTTAAAGAGTCCTTTAAGTACAAAAATATCTGTAGTGGCTCTTTTTGTGGTGGCAACCCTCCACGCCAAACAAATAGAAACAAAAAAAGATTTCAAAAACTGAAGAATGGCTGAATACATTTCGATATGTGGATGTTATGGCACACTATTGTGCTATTAAAAAATGAGGAAATAGATTATTTCAAAAAGACTCGGAAGGATTCAAACTGATGCCAAGTGAAGTGAACAGAAATAAAACAATTTATACTATAACATCAATATTGGAAAAAATGAACAATTGTGAAGGCTTTTATAAACTAATAAGAGAATGAAATTAGCAGAAACAGAACAATTTATATGCCAACAACACTGTAAAGATGATCAACTTTGAAAGCTATGAGAACTACAATCAACACAATGAACATCCATGATTCCAGAGGACAGCTAATGAAGCTTGCTATCCACCTCCTGAAAGATGCTGAGCTTAGGATGCATAATGATAGCTGTGTGTGTATGTGTGTGTGTGTGTGTGTGTACAGCCACTGAAAGAATTTGTTTGGTTTGACTATGTGTATTTGTTACAAGAAATTTTCTTTTAAAAAATGAGTTGAGGTGTAAAGGCAATCAGTGAATGGGAAGATCTTCCCTGCCCATTTGAGTGGGGTTCGGGGGTGGGGCTCTCAGGGTCCTGGGGGGAGCGGCTGGGATTGGAGCCTTTGGTAGGTGCCTGAGCTCTGGTCCACTTGATGACATGAAGCTGGGAGGAGCTTGCTGAACGGTTGGAGCAGAGCTAAGAGGCAGTTGATGAGGCAGTTGGTGAAAGCAGTTAAGAGCTGAAGGAGAGAGGAAGTAGTCAACTAGCTGTAACACAGCTTGGAGATTGTGGCGGAAGTGGTGGCAATAGCGGCAGGTGCTACAAAAAAGCAGGACTGACCCTCGTGGAGACCTGAGAGTGCTGAGCAGGGGCTTGAGGTCTTCTTTCTGGAGGGCCCTGGCATTGGGAGGGGGGAAGCACCAGTATGGCTTGGCTTGCTGCCATAATATTTTTCTGTGGCCTCCTAGTCACTAATGTGAGATGGGCATTCTGGTTTTGGAAGGTTCTTGCCAGAATGTCGAATCGGAGACACTAGTCCGTGGGTCTGCTACTTTTGAGTTTCAATAAATGATTTAACTCCTCTGCCTTCTACTTAGAGAATTCCTCATATCCTGCAATTCTGGACAATTCAGGCATGTTCATGGTTATCTTTGAAGTCATGAATTCTGCCTTAATGGTATATCTGGTGATGAGGTGGATAGGATCGCTAGGTATAAGATCTCTATTTAGAAGCAGAAAAACTTCGGAGGAAGAGATGAATGTCCCAGTGTGGGAGGATCCATTTTATTCCTCCCTAGCAAAGGAATGGGTTAAAAGAGCTAGACTCTATGAAAACTGGGAACCAAGGCTATAGAGAGGAGATCCCAGGGATTTGGAAAGATGTTTACAAGAGGTTAGAATTCAGTCAAGGGCATCACTATCTAGGCCAAGCTGGATAGTGTTATCAGTCTACCGGCTAGTATATGAAAGATTGAGATTAAGTGAAAGAAATGGGGGCACTCCTATGCCATAGCAAGATGGGGAATCTCAGATGGCAGGAGAACAAACTGTTGCTCAAGAGTCTACTGACTCAAATGACAATTTTTCTGTTAATGTGGCTAGGAGCAACAGGAGGCCAAATAAGCTGCATTTCAACCCAACCCAGGTTGAGCCTGATTGCCTGCTTTGTCCTTGCCACGGTGGAAGGGGAAAGGAGTGGAGAGAAAATGAGGCAATGTCAGGGGCTGAGGCACAAAATGCTACTAGGGTTCAGGATGTCCCTCACATAGAGAATGAGAGATGGTCAAATATTCAGACAGACATTTGTCCCACACAAAGGAGGACAGAAAGGTGACAATTCAGTTATGAGGGAAGTTCAGGAAGATTTTTTACAGCAAGAGATCACAGACATTTTGAGTAGATTCACCCAAAGAATGGGAGAACCATTATTATCTTGGATGGTAAGACTCAATGATCAAGGAGCCAGTGGAATATCAGTAGATAGGGTGAATTGTATGAGATCCATAGGTATCAGCCAGGATCCTGTAGTTCAGCAAGCATTTAGGGAACATCATCAGGAAAGAGATGGTGATGGCAAGACTAATCTGTTGGCATTAGATACTGAGGGATGTAATAAGAGATATGCTACTGATTCTATGTGGCCCACTGAGAATAAACCTTGGTATTGACTTAGAGATTGTATCACAAAACAAAAGGAGGAGGTAATGAAGACTGCTATCATAACAGAAACTGCAGACAAATATTATGATGATCCCTTGGGAGTCCCTCATAGGAATTTAATAGTCAGGACAGCTCCTCCTGCTTACAAACACCTAATTTTGACTCTGTTACTTGGAGAAATAGGGAGCCATCTTTTGGTGGTGATAGATAAGATTTCATAGTTAAGTGATTTAGGAGACTGGGGAAAGGATAGATCTCCCTGAGAGAAGAGAATGAATAGCCAGCAAATTTGGCACCAAAATAGAGTGACCAGAAAAGAAATGTTCTCTGCTCTATTGAGAGCAGGGGTAGACTTTGAAATGGTAGATGGAATTCCAAACAATGAACTGTACAGAATGTACCAAGATAAAGGACTTGATAACAGACAAAATAGGGAAATAACAACTGCTCCTGTAGATGCTACAGACCCTGAACCCGCACAGCCAAGCGAGCCACATGTTAGTGAATACTAGGAAACAGGCCAAGCCCCAGTCAAAATTAAGGAAATATACAGGCTGGATTGCAGACCCCACATTAACTTGACCGTATATTGAAAAAATGGGTCAAGTATGGTAACTAAAGCATTAACAGTTACTGGGGCAGAGGTCACCCTTATATATGGAAATCCAGACAAGTTCAGCCATGGAACTCCTATTACCATCACAGGATTAAGAGGGGCTGAAATATCAGCTAGACATGTTAAATTGTTGATGAAAATTGGACAGTTGCCCAAGAAAGAATATACTGTGGTTATTGTGCTGATTCCTGAATACATCATTGAGATAGATGTATTGAAAAGTATGACCTTGAATTTACCTGAAGGGAAATACCAATTTGCTGTGAAGAAAATAGGTGTTAATGCAGTCATAGTGGGGAAAATAAAAATGGATCCAATCACTTTGCCCAAACCTTCTGAAGTAATTACTTTGAGTCAACATTGTGTGCCAGGTGGGCAAGATGAAATTACCAGTACTATAAAAGAATGTGTTGAAGCAGGAGTGTTAGTTCCTACAACTACTCAATGGAACAACCCTATCTGGCCAGTTTAAAAATCAGATGGAACATGGAGGATGACAGTAGATTATAGACAGCTGAACAAAGTGATTCCTCCCTTGTATGCTGCTATTCCAGACACTGTTACTTTAATAGATAGAATACAGAAACATGAAGGGAGTTGGTATGCAGTTATTGATTTGGCCAATGCCTTCTTTACGATCCCAGTAGACCCCAAGCAATGGGACCAGTTTGCTTTTACTTGGCAAGGCCAACAGTATACATTTACATGCCTGCCACAAGGATATCTTCGTAGCCCAACTATTTGCCACAGGATTGTAGCTGACCATTTAGATGAATTAAAGTTACCTGGTATACGGCTTACCCACTACATAGATGACATCATGATAAAGGGAGAAAATATATAAAAAGAGAAGAGTTTGACACTATTAATTGACCATATGAAAAGCAAACGATGGGAAATTAACTCTGCAAAGGTTCAAGGGCCAGCTCAAACTGTAAAATTTTGGGGTTACAGTGGAATAAAGGACTGTGAGAAATTCTCCCACAAGCTCAACAAAAAGTCCAGGATTTTCCTACCCTTACTAATAAGAAAGAGGCCCAAAAGTTTGTAGGGCTATTTGGTTATTGGAACACCACATCCCACACTTGGGACAGATTTTTTTTTAGATTGCAATAAACAGTTCTACATAATTTTGGGTTCCAGATTTTCTTCTCTCCCTCCCCCCCTCCCTCCCCAAGAAGGCATGGAGTCCCATATAACTTCCAGGTATAACTAGGGATTGAATTAATTTATACATTTTCTCATGACTCATGAGAAAGACAAAACAGAATCAAAAAAAAAAAA
>CM053622.1:516658126-516673628 GCA_028646595.1 Phalanger gymnotis
AAGGGGGACTGGATAGGAGGGAGCAAAATATAGTCTTTCACAACATGAGTATTGTGGAAAGATTTTACATAATGATACATGTGTGACCTATGTTGAATTGCTTGCCTTCTTGGGGAGGGTGGGTGGGGAGGGAAGAGGGGAGGGAATTTGGAACTCAAAGTTTTAAAGCAGATGTTCAAAAAAAAGTTGTTTTTGTGTGCAACTGGGAAATAAGGTATACAGGCAATGGGGCATAGAACTCTATCTTGCCCTACAAGAAATTAAGGGAAAAGGTGATGGGGGGGGAGTGGAGTGAGAGAGGGGAGGACTGACTGGAGAATGGGGCAATCAGAATATATGCCATCTTGTAGTGGGGTGAGGGTAGAAATGGGTAGAAAATTGGTAATTCAAAATCTTGTGGAAATCAATGCTGAAAACTAAAAGTATTAAGTAAATTTAAAAAAAAGCACGTGTGCTACAGTGTCATTCCCAAACTACCTGAAGAACTATTCTAAATGTGTATTGTCCTGGTGTCATTTTTTAACTCCTAAAGTACTTTGGAAAACCCCAAGTATGTCTGACTCCACTTATCAGTTAAGTCAATCATCCTTATCTTTGTTGAGAATCTTTCAAGCTTCTAATTGTCCTAGTGATTTTAAAGTGTGAATGTTTTCTTTTCCTTCCTGAGGTTCCAATTCCATATTCACTTTGTTTTCCATTTGTTTCATTGGGTTTTCAAGTCTTGCAGCCTATCAGGTTTTGTACCAAAGGTGCTCTGTCATTTTCATAAAATTCTATTGGATTTTTCTCCTAGATTACACACACAACTCAGATTCCTGAGTAACTGGGATATCTCTGCTAACTCCCTCTCTGCATGGCTCACTTCCTAATGAATCCATAACAGTTCATTCATTCAACAGATGCTTATGTGTAAGGTACTTTTGTAGGTGCTATGGGGCATAAGAAGAGGGATATATATGATATCTACCTTCAAAGAGCAAATAAGTAGTGAACTGGAAGAGATATAGTAAATAGCTAAAAGAAGGCAATGTAAGTGTCTTATAAATGGCGATGACTGCATGTTGTAGGAAATGACAATGAAGCTCCCTTCCAGTTGGGAATATCTCAGGAGAGTCCTCATGGTGTTAAACGTCAAACCTGGACTTGGAAAAAAGGATGGGAATTAAATAGGTTGATGAGACAAGCAAGGGATTCCTGGTGGAGGAAGAGCACAAATAAAGTTTTCACAGTGGGCCAGCCCAAGGTGCATTTGTGAAAAAGCAGTCAGCTTGTCTGGAGTGTAAGGTTTGGTTGTAACCCTAGCTCCTTTGCCTTCTGTATTATCATATTCTAAGGCCTCCATTTCTTTCTTGTGGAAGCTGCTAGTTCTTGTGTCCTTATGGTATTTGCATTATTTCTTTCTGGATGCTTAATCCATTTTGATGAATGAGAAAAGTGTTCCTGAATTATGCTGTCTTTCCTTGTCCTTGGATAGGTTCATCTTTTCTGCTGGTTTCTGCACTTTTCCCTTGAAAATCCTTTTAAGAATTTAATGTATTTCTCTAGGACAAAATATCTAGCAGTATAGTATGGCTTAGGATATATCTGTGGTTTGGAAGCTAGTCCGAGGTCTAGTAGGAACTGTGTGGCCCTAGGTCATTTAGGTCACGCTTAGCGTCTTTGGGCTTCAGTTTATTATATATCTCAAATGAGAAGATCTTGTTGACAGTATTATCTGCTTCAAACTTTCACCTTCTGCTTTCCAACATCTATCTCAGAAACACAGGATTGTTCAAAGAACAGTGGGCTTAAAAGCTAGAATGCTTGGTACAATGTTCTAGTCCTCACTGTCTAACAAATCTGTTACTATGAGTGAATTGCATAGACACTCAGTTCTCTAATCTGTAAAGCGGGAAGTGATAAAGTTTACACTTACCTTCCTCATATTATTGTCATGAAGAAAGTCCATAGTAAATCTTCACTCAATATTGAAATGTTAACTAAATTAGCCATTACTTCTGATAAACATGAGCTGTGCAAATTTAAAGACATCAGCCAACCTGTTGTAGAGCCTTCTGAGCTCATATTGGTCTGATCAGCCACAGTCGGATACACTGTAACTTGACCCAAACATAGTGATGTTATTTTGATCCTCTTCAAGTATACAGGACAACGATCAATGTCAGATGAATGAGTATGACTCTCAAGTGAATAACTACAAGTATAATTATTCAAAAATATAAAAAAATGGCCTATGTGCCTCACCTAGCTGTTGAAAAATAGAAATACAGACATACCATGAACCTTATTTAATGGTTATCTATCAACTTGCTTGGATAAAAACCTTCTCCATTTAATTTACCCACAATTATTCATCTCCAGGGGCATTCACCTAAAATTGTCCAAACAAAAGAAGTTCTTTCATACAGGTTTCCAAAATAGCTATATGGCCCAGTAAATAGAACGTTGGATTTTGAGTCAAAGTACCTGAATTCAAATCCTACCCCCATTACTTATTAGATATGTGACCTTGAAAAGGTCATTTAAGCTTTCAGACCCAGTTTCCTCATGCTTCAGATGGAGTAAATAAGATTATTTTTCTCATAGGCTTGATGTAAGGAACAACTAAGTTAATATATCACAAGCCTTAAGGTGCCATATAAATTATCTTTATTATTATTTATAAGCTATAAATTTATATTTAGCTTATTTATAATTCATAATATATTAGTTAATTATTATACCAGGTTCACCTGAAGATATCAGCTTTTAACTCTCTAAAAAAACAAATGCTTCACTATGAAAAATATTACACAACTAAGCTCCCAATTCATTGAGCATCTAGTAGAATGTTAGCAATCCTGCCATATGGCACTTCATTTCTCCTCTTCTTTCCTGAGCTTCAGACATGCAACAGCTGTCTCAAAGCTTTCTCTACAAAATAAAAGTCAAATTCATGTAGAAACTCCCATGTGTTTCTTGACTTAAAATAAATTTCATTAATGCCAAATTTTCAGAAAACGTGCCCTCTTTAAGCTCTTATATTTCAAAGAGAGACTTGCAGTTTCAAAATATAAATAAAAGAAAAATATTAAGACAAAAATAGAAGCTTAACTGTTATTTTATTTAAACATATGAATAAATTTGCAGAAACATTTAAAAAATCTTGAAAATTAGGAAAAAATTCAAATTTACCAGACCAGGAAAGAAGGGAAAATTTTCTGTTCTTTTGCTACTTAAGCTTTCTTAACCTGGTTATAGAATATATTCACATGTATTACTATTAAATTATATTTTCTTAGATTCAGAATGTTGCTCTAGCTTTTCAACATTTGTTTGAATCCCAATACTTTTCCCCAAAGTATTAGTTCTTCCTCCCAGATTAGGTTGTCAGAAAATCTGTTAAATTTAGCATTTATGTGTTCAAGCCCTTGATGGAAATATTGAAGTGAACAGGATGAAGGATAGATTCCAATGATGTTCCCCATTATTCCACTGACTAGTGGCCTCTCTGTTCCAAGCCGACACTGATCTTTATTCTTAAGGTTAGGATACACAATCAGTTTCAAGTTGACTTGTACTATTAACCTTGTACTTATACTATTATCAAATACTTATCAGAGGCAACATAACTCCATTTTTTCATTTCTTTTTCTACTAGGATTATGTGAGAAATAAATAATTTTGATTCTAATAGAATTTTATTTGTGAAACCATGATGGCTCTTACCAGGCACTACAATATTATAATAGCTAGGAGTTTAGTTTGGTCCCTTTTTTATGAGAATTGTAGACTGTTATACTGAAAGTTGAGGAGCAACTAGGTAGAACCATAATGTACAGAGTGCCAGACCTAGCATCATAAATGCTCATCTTCCTGACTTCAAATCTGGCCACAGACACTTAGCAGCTGTGTGACCATGGCCAACTCATTTAATCCTGCTTGCCTCAGTTTCCTCCTCTGTAAAATGGGCTGGAGAAGGAAATGTCAAATCATTACAGTATCTTTTCCAAGAAAATCCCAAAGAGGGTCATGAAGATTCAGGCATGACTGAAAATAACTAAACATATAGTGAAAGTCACTCTTAGTACTTCTTTCCATGATTTTTCACTTTGTCACAGTGGTGCAACATGAGGGGCATTTGTGAAAAAAAAAGTCAGTCTGACTGCAGTTTAAGAAACGTGTAGTGGCAAGGTGGGGGGATAAGGTTGGAAATGTGAC
This sequence comes from Phalanger gymnotis, assembly GCA_028646595.1. Taxonomy (NCBI): domain Eukaryota; kingdom Metazoa; phylum Chordata; class Mammalia; order Diprotodontia; family Phalangeridae; genus Phalanger; species Phalanger gymnotis. The sequence goes on from CM053622.1 coordinate 516,662,327, forward strand.
TGAAGTCAAATTGTGGAGGCCCAACTCAGATCTTGATTCATATTAGGCAACATGCTCATCATATCTGTCAGGGGACTGGCTATGATCTCAGGTTACATAAAGAAGCACTATTGGCAAAGTGAAAAATCATGGAAAATAGATTAAATGTGAATAAATTTGTCCCCCAGTTTCCAAAAGGGAGATGACGTTTTTTATTTTTGAAGCAAGTTCTAGAAACTACAGGTTATGTAAGCTTGACCTTATTCCATTAGTTATGAATCAAATGACTTGGGAGCCCCCAGAAAAGCAAAACCATGATGACCAGCATCCAACATGAGTACACTAAAAACAAATCACATATACACATGCACACGCACACGTTATACAAACACAAATATATGTGTATAAACAACTATATAGAGAGCTTATTTCATTTTTGATAGGGTTATTAGATGTGACATTTGAGGAATACTAAACACTAAATGATAGGATCCCATCAATAATTGAGTGTATCTAATCCTTGCACAAGAATTTCTTCTCTAATGTTCCTGAGAATTTGTTACCAGTGTCTGCTTGAAGACCTCTAGGGAAATGGAACTCACTATCTCTTCAGGTTGCCCATTCCACTTTTCAAGAGCTCTAACATTGTCAAACCAAATGAATGAGTGCATTAATGACACCCTGAAGGGAGGGCCTTGGGAATGGCATAGGACATGGTTCATGACTCTGTATTGTTCAACGTTTCTTTTGTGGATTTAGAAACAGATAAGCCATGAATATCAAATTTTCAGATAATCTAATGAAGGGTAGAATAGGGAACAGTGTTTTGTTTTTGTTTTTCCAAATCTTCTCAAATTCATTTATAGTTGTTTTCATGTCTTTACCTTCCCAGGTAAATTTTAAGAATGGCCACATGATTGTGGACATCTTTGTATTGCTATGCTAATTACTGCTCACAGCCTGTTTTCAATAAGTTTTATTACAATACAGACAACAGGCACTAAAATCATGCCCCAAAGTAATTAACATGATGCTTGCCATTTTGAGCTCTCAAATAGGAGGACTTCAAAGTTTCTGATGTCTTTTTAAAAGTTTATTAAGAATCTGATAATTTTAACTAGCCACAGGAAGCCTATATTATATGTGTAATTTAAGTAAGTCTAGGCACACTCTGTCAAGGTATCTCTTAAGAACTTTGGAGTTAATTGTGTGACATGGGAGACATTGGCACAGGACCACTCAGCATGGAGTGCCTGCATCAGAGAAGATGTTGTGCTGTATGAGCAAAGCAGAATTGAAGTAGCTCAAAAGAACATTGAGACACACAAATTTAGAAAATCCACTCCAAATGTTCACAGGGACTATTTGTGCCTGACCTGTGGTAGAGCATTCCGAAGTCATACTGGTCTGATCAGCCACAGTTGGACACACTGTAACTTGACTCTAGCATAGTGATGTCATTTTGATCCTCTTCAAGAATGAAGGACAATAACCAAGGTACATTATAAAGTTGGGTCAGCACTGTAAAAAAAACAGCAGCCGTTTTTTATTATTATTTATTGCAAACTTCAAATTATACATCAAAACACACTAAGCTTATTTTATACCTATTTACATCTTAACTTATATAATTTTAATTAATTTACACCTATACGTTATGTGCAAGAACTTTTTGGTGCTATTCTTTTCTGTGTCCCCTTTATTTTTTTATCATTTATTTATATATACTTAAATATAAATTTTCTCTGTCCAGGCTCAGCACACTGCCTGGCTGCCTCTGAAAACACTCACCTTTCAAAAGTTCCCCATAGGATAAGAGTTAGGGACAGTACTTGAAAACATATCACTAAGACTTCCTCTGAAGATGAGGAATTATATAATAGACAATCTTAAAATTTAATGGACAGTGTAGTTTTTGTCAGTGAATAGACTGGATAATAGAAGATTATACTTTTCTAAAAGTCTATATACTTCCTTAAAAATGTCTTTACCTGTTGTTCTGTGTTTTTGCTTCAGAAAATAAATAATTAAGCTCCAATATTATCATCTGGAATATTATCTGAGGTTTTTTTTTATATCTTGAATGGATTTTTTTCTTACTGCTCTTTAAATATAGAGGGACTTACACCATTTCTATAAGATATTCAGACTTCACTTTTAATTATTTCATGCAAGTCTTTCCATGTTTTTCTAAAACCAACCAGCTCATTATCTCTTACAGCACAGTAATATTCCATTGAACTGTCCTTAAAGGAACCCTGAGGACAGGATTTACTTGCATAGATGGCCTAAAGCCTTTTCTCAGGAGGCTACTGATAGCAAGCAGATATCAAAACACAGCAGGTATGTTGAGTGAGAGAGAAACAACATGCTATGAGGAGAAGAGCAATCTGAGATGTGCTGCGCCAAGTTTATTGCTTTTGGCTTCTTTCTCAAAAATAAGTCATCTGCTTAGTTTCCATAGGAACTCCAGCATATTGCTTGACACTGACATGTGCCAACATGAATTAAACTGACTTAAAAGAGGAGGCCACCTAACCTGTAATACATAGAAATGTAGCATAAATGTAGTATGACTAAGTGTTTAGTGTGCCACAAGGTGCTTAGTCAAATGAAAAAATATATAATTTACAACACTACGTTAACAGGTATCATGTAAAGGAAAATTTCTTTTCTATTTTTTACTAATAGCCCTTCAAATATTAAAAATATCACAAAGTTCTTTTTTAATAAATGTTTTTTAATAAACAGTTCTTTTTGTAGCAACAAATAAAAGGGAACTAATGGGCTGTTAATCAATTGGGGAATGGCCAAACAAATAAATGTGATGGAGTACTATTGGTTATAAGAAATGATGAAGATGATGATTTCAGAGAAACCTGGGAAGAGCTGTACAAACTGATGCAGAGTAGAGTGAGCAGAACCAGGAGAACAATTTGCACAATAACAACAAAGTCGTGAAGACTAACAGCTTTGAAAGGCTTAGGAACTCTTAGCCATACCATATCTTAAACTATATTATAAAATGGTAATCATCAAAACAATCTGGTACTGGCTAAGAAATAAAGGGGTGGATCAGCAGAATAGATTAAGTATACAATACATAGTAGTAAATGACCATAGTAATTCACTATTTGTTAAACTCCAAAGTCCAAGCTTTTGGGACAAAAACTCATTATTTGACAAACTTCTGGAAAAGCTGAAAAACAGTTTGGCAGGAACTAGGTATAGACCAACATTCACAGCACATACCAAGATAAAGTCAAAATAGTTGATATAGAAAAAAGGGTGATACCACAAGCAAATTAAAATAGCATAGAATAGTTTACCTGTCATATGGATACGGGAAGAATTTAGGACCAAATAAAATATAGAGAGATTACAAAATATAAAATGTATAATTTTGCTTATGTAAAATTAAAAAGTTTTTGCATAAACTAAACCAAGGCAACCAAAATTAAAAGGAAAACAGTAAAAACAGCTCCAGGACAGCTAGCTTTATAACTGAATACTTTGATTCAAAGAATAACCACAATATTACATAAATAGGTAGCCAAAAATAAGAAAATAAGGGACCCTTTCAAGCTAGTGTGATAATACAAAAAGTATGGCTTTGATATTTAAAGCAGGCAAAGACAAAGCAGACAAAGAAAACTATAGAGCAATATCCACAATGAATATTCATGAAAAATTTTAAATAACATAGCAGCAAGAAGGCTATACCAATATAATGAGAGTAATATATAGAATATGGCCAGTTTATGTTTCCACCTAGAAGACAGGATTGGTTCAAAGTAAGGATAACTATAAAAATAATAAAAATGACACAATTATATTAAAAGGTAAAAAGATACTCTTAGATAAGACAGCCATTTATGTTAAAAATATTAGAAAGTGTGAGAACAAACTTTTCCATAGTAGTATTAGCAGTACCTTTCTGAAACCAAGAGTACATATTATGTATCTAATGGATAAAAGTTAGAGTCCTTTCCAATAATGTCAGGGCTAAATCAAGAATGCCCATTATCTCCACTACTAATTAACAGATAGCTAGAAATTCCAGCTATAGTAATAATATATGAAAAAAGAAATCAAATTAATAAATATAACCAAAGAAGTAATAAATTTCTGATGATTTGCAGGTGATGTGTTGGTCTAACTAGGACAGTAGTATCAATCTCAAATAGAAATGGGGACCACTAAACCACACAGTCATTCCGGTGGTCCACATAATAACTTAGTTTGAAAATGTCACATTATTTATCTTTTACTGTATTTTCATTTATTTTGTAAGATATTTTCCTATTACATTTTTGTCTGGTTCAAGACATACTTGAGAGCCTTGTAGGCTTATGGTTTGTGAGCCACATATTTGATACATCTGATCTAGGGGACCTTAAAGAGTTGATTAATTGAAAGAATTAAATTGAAAAAAATAAAAATTAATTGAAAGAATATATTCAACGAAATTACAGAATGCAGCTAAGCATGCTGAAATTTTGGTATGTTGCTTCATTACTTAATATCTTTTAGAAAATTAATGTTACATTGATTTATTTGCTTTTTGACTAACTCATTATTTAAGATCATTTTCTCCATTTGAGTCTGTGTTTTTTATTTGTGTTATCTGAGACAATTACTAATTTTATTGTGTCATGATCTAAAAGGATGTATTTACTATTTCTGCCTTTTTACTTTTATTGGAAATATCTCAATGCCCTAATACATGGTCAATTTTTGTAAAAGCTGCGTATGGTTCTGAGAAATGTGTATATTCTTTAGCAGTCTCATTTAGAAAACTCCATACATCTTTTAGATCTAGATTCTTCAACAAATTTATCCAATTCAATATTTTCCTTTTTGCTTAACTGTTATATTTGTCCAAAACTGAGAAAAAGATATAACTATATTGATTGTTGAAGTCTAAAATTGAATCCAGAGTCTCTGAGCAATGAAAAACATCAAATAATAGTGTCAATGTTTCAAACGATCAACCTCCCTGCCCCCCAGAAAAAAACAAAAAACCTTCATACCTTTATCCATGAATCATACTTATCAACCAGTGACAAGCCAACGAGCCTTAGGGTCCTAGAATAACTTGTCCCCCTTCCTCAAGTCTCTCCTCAATCCAATCCATTTTCCTACTTTGCTATCTTGGTGATTTTTCTAAATTGACTTTAAACATTACACACACACACACACACACACACACACACACACACACACACACCCTGCAACTCAACCAACTCCAGTGGCCCCCTATTACCTCAAACATCAAACTCTATTCAGTATTCAAAACTCTTCATAACCTTCCATTCCATCTTTCTAGCTTTCTTCCATTTATCCTCTGATTCACTCTGTGATCTAGCTACACTACTCGTAGTTCCTCAGACTCCTCCTTTTTCTGTGCCTTTCACTGATTCACTCCTATGTTTGCTGTATTCTGTCTCTTCACCTCCACCTTAACGTTCCTGGCTTTCTTCAAGTCTCAACTTGAATATCACTTTCTGCAGGAAGATTTTCATAATCTCACTACTTGCTAATGCCTTCCTTTTCTAATTACCTGTGTATGTTACTAATTATATATATATATATATATATATATATATATACATATACATATATATATATGTGTGTGTGTATATATATAGTTAATATATGATTGTATGTTCTTTGATATTGATATGTTGTCTCTTCCATTAGAATATAAGCTTCTTCAGAGCAAGACCTATTTTGTGTTTTCATATCCTTAGCAAAATGCCTCTCACAGAAGAGGGCACTTAAATGATTATTGAATGATTCTGTCACTGAATTACTAACTGGTAAAAATATATTTTACTAGACCATCAAAGCACCCAGATGTGCTGAAAGCAGAAGTGAGATAACTAAAGAAAAGAAATTCCTTTTTTTTAAATTCACACCATGGAATATGGGGAAATAAGAGCAGTAGAAAAATCAACTGGCATTCAGACGTCAAACCCAGGTGGAGCTAATTCATTGGGCAGACTCTATGATAAAGAGGTAAAGGCAGAAAGAATAATAAATTAATAGTATTATTATATCATATCAACATTATATTATATATAATATATAAATATAATTACATTATATGATAATATTATCTATCACAGCACATTATCTAAGTGAAAATGACTTCTAATACTGTGGAAGTCTTTGCAGCCACACTCCTACTGATGATAGCAACATAAATGAGTATCATCTTTAAAGATGAATCCCTGTAATAATCTAAACTAAAGCATTCATTGGACAGTAAGGAGTCAAAAGGTACTGAGAAGCCCAGTTCAGAAAAGCGTGCCAACCAGAGCATCTTTTTAACAAAGAGTTCTCAAGTTATGTTTTACTTGTTTGGTTTGCACGGATTTTTAAGAAAAATAAGTACAGTTAAAAAAAAAAGATGAATGCAAAGATGACAAAATTTGGTTTCAGATATACTTATTATGCAGGTGAGCCCTCTTCTACTGAAATTACTATTGGCTGCATCATTTTCAGTGAATGGGTTTAGCAAACAAAGCAATCTAATGATTTTGTCTTAAAAGAGTTTCAGTATTTCATTCATCCCAAATTTTTCTTGAGAAAATTTCTCCCAGTCTTGTTTCTACAGTTGGCCTGATCCTAGTATTTATTCCAAGCTGTTACCAGAGTGATTCCCTTATGAGGGTAAATGTCAGAGAAATGAGGCAACATAGATAAGAAATTTAAAACCACTTTTCCAGTCTGGCTATCAGGGTAGCATAGGGGAAGAGATTTTGAAGAGTAACCTAATACTGTTAACACCTGTGTGACCCTGGGCAAGTCACTTAATCCTGATTGCCTCACTGAAAAGAGAGAGCGAGACACAGAGAGAGACCCAGAGAGACAGAGAGAGGCAGAGAGAGACAGAGACATGCACATACACAGAGACAGAGAAACAGAGACAGAGAGAGACAGACAGAGACAGACAGACAGAGAGAGAGAAAAACAGACAGAGACAGACAGGCAGAGAGAGACAGAGAGAGAGAAACAGAGACATACAGACAGAGAGAAAGAGAGAGAGAGAAAGAGAGAGAGAGAGAGAGAGAGAGAGAGAGAGAGAGAGAGAGAGAGAGAGAGAGAGAGAGAGAGAATCTAATAATGTTATCCACTAGCTTGTGCTACTTGGCTAAACTTAGAAATAAAGTGCAGTGGCATAAAATATGCACCTAGAAGATCAAGAATAAGAGGGGAGATAGGAAGACTCCTCTATGACTTAGGAAAGTATTTTATTTAAGGGGATTCCTAGTGATGTAAGAGTCAATTCAGTGAAATAATGAAGTTAGAAAAATCTTCAGACTCAAGAGATACCTTCCAAAATGGTCAAGAGCAGAGGACCTACCAAAAAATCTCTGAGAGAAGTAGTACATGTCTCACAGAATGGAAAGGGCACCATATTTGGCATCAAAGAACTTGAGTTTGAAAAAATCCTAGCTCTACCATTTACTATCAGTGTGACCTTGAGCAAGTCATCTGATCAACCTTTTGGCCTCAGGTTCCTCATCTGTAAAATCTGGGGAGTGGACTAGATGACTCTAAGGTCTCTTCTCCATTTCCTTGGCTGACTGATTATCCATATCGCCCCCCATAACAAAGGATGTTTCCCAAGGCTCTGTCCTAGCCCCACTTCTCTTCTTCTCTCTGTATACCCTTTCTCTTGGTAACTTCATTAATACTCATATGTTTAATTAAAATCTCCAAGCAGATGGATCCCAGTTTCTTATGCCCAAGCACTGTCTCTCCCAGGAGTTTCAATCCAGCATCAACAATTATTCTATAAGACATGTTAATCTGTCTGAACATTTTAGCTCAGATATCACAAACTCAATATGTTCAAAACTGAACTTATCTTTCCACAAATTCACCCCTCTTTCAAACTTTCCTTCCAGTCTCAGTTGGGTCCCTTCAGCATTATCCTCTCTTCCTCAACTCTCCCACACTGCACATATCCAACCGTTGTCAAATCTTGTCACATTTATATCACCACAATATCTCTCACATCTGAACCCTTCTCATATTTCACATAGCTATCCACCTTACTTCCAGTCCTCATCACCTCTCACCTAGACTATTTTCAAAGCCTCCTAATTGGTCTCCCTGCCTCAGGTCTTGCACCACACTCCAGCACATCCTCCACACTCTAATTTTCAGTGATTTGCTTTAAGGTCTGACCATGTCACTCCTCCACTCAATCACCCCCAGTGGCTCAGTACTGCCATTAGGATAAAATAGTAAATCCTTCGTTTAAAGCCCTACACAGCCTGACTCAAACTGTAAGATCTACTTGAGCCCCTATCACCTGAAGAAGGCTGAAAACTTGGACCAGCCAATTGGAGGGATGATTTGAGCCCTTAATATTCCTTTTCAATGCTCTCTGACTGAACCCAAGGCTCTTTTGCTACATCAACAGCCCCAAGACCAGATGAAGCTGACTGGGCGCATGCTCCTGTTTATGACTGATAAAGACCAGGTGCCTTGAACCAGACACTATCTTGATAAATGGCATTTCTCTTATCTTGTTGCTTTATGGTCATCTCTTGTTACGATACTCTCATATTTTATGACATCCCCTTGTTTATAGGTGACAGACACCAGACATCTTGGGAGCATTTTCTTGTTTTATGGAAACTATAATTTTGGCTGACACAGACATCCTGAGTCAGAAGGGAGCTCTCTTTGAGCTAATTCTAAAGAAGCTCCCATGCATTCAAATGCATGTCTGCCTACTTTGAGAGAAATAAACATGCACATATAGCTTAATTTTGTTTGTCTTTCTTGGACAGAATTTGGGAAGGTTGATAAAACCCATCTTTGAAGTATCATTGAACATTTCTCCTCTTCCCACACTCTGTGATCCAGATACTTGGCATTCTCTCTGTTGCTCACACAATACACTCGACCTACTGTTTCTGTCTTTCTATAGTCATCCCCCATGCCTAGAATATACTCCCTGATGACCTATGCCTTATGGAATCAATCCTTTCTTCCTTCAAGGTAAGGCTAAATCACTACCTACTACATGAACCCCAACTTCACCTTCCCAAATATTAATGCCCTTCTCCCCAGTTGCATTTACTGTATTTCTATTTATTCTGTGTCTGTGTCTATTGAGTGTGTGTATGTTTGACTTCCTCCTCATTAGAATGTAAGGTTCCTATAAGGAAGAATAATTGCTTCATTCTTTGTATTAGTAACCCCCCAAACCTAGGAGGGAGCAAGGCATGTAACAGGCCCTTGAGAAATGTGTTTTCACTGATTAATTCTAGCTTTAAATGTATAATTCTGAGATTTGTTTGCAAATGGTAGGAGGGAGTTTAAAATATTCTAATGTAATTGCTGAAAACACAAATACAAAGCATTTCATTATATCAGCTTATTTAGTTGAGTATCCTCAGTCAAAGAAATTGCATGTTTCTGTTGAAACTAAAACTTAAAAGAGATTAACTAGTAAGGAGTAGTCATTAGAGGTGCCGAATGAAAATGAACATTTTTAATAATTCATTGCATTTGCCCTTCCAGGGGCGGAGCCAAGATGGCGGCTGGAAAGCAGGGACTTGCATAAGCTCCCCACCAGGTCCCTCCAAAAACCTATAAAAAATGGCTCTGAACAAATTCTAGAACTGCAGAACCCATAAAATAGCTGAGGGAAGCAGGGATCCAGCCCGGGACAGCCTGGATGGTCGCTGGATGAGATCTGTCGCACACAGAGCTAGGGGTGGAGGAGAGCCGAGCCCAGCATGGGTGGCAGCAGGACCAACCTGACCAGGAGCCGGGTGGAACAGGCCCTAGCACCCTGAATCAGCGAGCTGTGGCAGTTACCAGACTTCTTAACCCACAAACACCAAAGACAACAGAGAAGGTTAGTGGGAAAAGCTGCCGGGAACAGAGTGGAAGGAGTTCATCGTTTGGACACCACCCCAGGGGTGGCAGGTGTGGTGCAGCTACAGAACTACAGTTGCAGTTGCTTCTGGCCCCAGGCCCACCTGGTTGGAGGAATTAAGTGGTGGATCAGAGGAGGAGTGCACAGCCTGCTTAAGATCCCAGTTAGGTCCTGGTTGGGGGTTTTTGGGGAAGGAGGAGTGCTGGTGTGGCAGAGCTGGCTGTATAGAAATAGCTCTGAAAACAGCACATCTCCTTAAGCTTGGAACAAAGTACTCTTTATCCTACGAGCAGTCATACCCTGACGAAAAACTCAATAGTCAAGCAGGTTGGCTGGGAACATGGCCAGGCAGCGAAAACGCACTCAGATTCAGTCTCAGACTTTGGAATCTTTCTTTGGTGACAAAGAAGACCAAAACATACAGCCAGAAGAAGTCAACAAAGTAAAAGAGCCTACATCAAAAACCTCCAAGAAAAACATGAACTGGTCTCAGGCCATGGAAGAGCTCAAAAAGGATTTGGAAAAGCAAGTTAGAGAAGTAGAGGAAAAATTGGGATGAGAAATGAGAATGATGGTAGAAAACCATGAAAAACAAGTCAATGACTCACTAAAGGAGACCCCCAAAAATACTGAAAAAAATATTGAAGAAAAAAACAACTTAAAAAAATAGACTAACTGAAATGGCAAAAGAGCTCCAAAAAGCCAATGAGGAGAAGAATGCCTTGAAAGGCAGAATTAGCCAAATGGAAAAGGAGGTCCAAAAGACCACTGAAGAAAATACTACCTTAAAAATTAGATTGGAGTAAGTGGAAGCTAGTGACTTGATGAGAAATCAAGATATTATCAAACAGAACCAAAGGAATGAAAAAATGGGAGACAATGGGAAACATCTCATTGGAAAAACCACTGACCTGGAAAATAGATCCAGGAGAGATAATCTAAAAATTATTGGACTACCCGAAAGCCATGATCAAAAAAAGCCTAGATATCGTCTTTCAAGAAATAATCAAGGAGAACTGCCTTGATATTCTAGAGCCAGAGGGTAAAATAGAAATCGAAAGAATCCACAGATCACCTCCTCAAAAAGATCTCAAAAAGAAAACACCTAGGAATATTGTCACCAAATTCCAGAGTTCCCAGGTCAAGGAGAAAATACTGCAAGCAGCCAGAAAGAAACAATTTGAGTATTGTGGAAAAACAATCAGGATAACACAGGATCTAGCAGGTTCTACATTAAGGGATTGAAGGGCTTGGAATACACTATTCTGGAGGTCAATGGAGCTAGGATTAAAACCAAGAATCACCTACCCAGCAAAACTGAGTATCATGCTCCAAGGCAAAATGTGGATTTTCAATAAAATAGAGGACTTTCAAACTTTCTCAGTGAAAAGACCAGAGCTAAATAGAAAATCT
>CM053622.1:516674128-516690344 GCA_028646595.1 Phalanger gymnotis
AAAGGGGGATGGATTAGGAAAGAGCAAAATATAGTTAGTCTTTCACAACATGAGTATTGTGGAAGGGTTTTATGTAATGATACACATGTCGTCTATGTTGAATTGCTTGCCTTCTTAGGGTGGGTGGGTGGGGAGGGAAGAGGGGAGAGAATTTGGAACTCAAAGTTTTAAAAACAGATGTTCAAAAACAAACAAAAAATAAGGTTTTTGCATGAAGCTAGGAAATAAGATATACAGGCAATGGGGCGTAGAAATTTATCTTGCCCTACAAAAGAAGAAGGGAAAGGGGGATGGGAGGGGAGTGGGGTGACAGAAGAGAGGGCTGACTGGGGAACAGGGCAACCAGAATATATGCCATCTTGGAGTGGGGGGAGGGTAGAAATGGGGAGAAAATCTGTAATCCAAACTCTTGTGAAAATCAGTGCTGAAAACTAAATATATTAAATAAAAATAGAAAAAGAAAAAAGAAAAGAAAAAATAATTCATTGCTTTTGAAAAATCACTTTCAGAATAATTTAAAAATAAACCTTCAATAAGTTTGAAAGTACAATCATTATTGGAATTATTTTTAAATATCTTAATCATTTAGGAATGAAAAATGCAAAAACAAAAAGTTAAAAAGTTAAAATCATTTTATTCTACTAGCAATAGTCATGTGTATTAATATAGAAAGAAGTTGAGCTCAAGTACTAAAAGGAATAAAGAGAATAGATTTCATGTAGAAGAAATTACATCAAATCCACACCTAAGTTATACTTCTGGGATGTCTTCCACAAGCATATGTCTAAAAACCACACAGCATATATTATTTTACCATTTAAAATTTGTTGTCTAGTATTGCTAGTTTGTCTTAGGTGTATTTTTACCTTTATATCTTTATTTTCTATTCTACTGAAATGTAAAATTATGGAGCAATCAGACAAAAATATAAGATATTGCAGAAATTTTAAACTTTCTTAAAATGTACAAAACAATGTCCATACATTTCTTGTATCCATCCTATGTATCTTGTGAAAATATAAGAAAAACATACTGCTAGCATCCCCAGTAGAGAAGAAACCCATCATTCCTGTCACCACCAATACTAAATACTGAACTACTGTCACCACTAGGGCAGGAAATATAACCTAGTTGATGTGCCAATGTTCCCTGAAGGTGAGAGAGGAGATATTGTGTGAACAAGTAAATCCACTACCACTGCCCTGATTAGCTCTTCCCCTTCAGACAGGCTGGGCAAGGGGGAGGAGACAGCCCAGGATTCTGTGGCTGATAGTCCCAGCAACAGCAGTGACTTCCCCAGTGCATTAGTCCTACACCAAGCCCATCCCCCATATCCATAAAACAGTATAGAACTTGTACAGAAGGGGTTGACCATTCCCTCCCACCACCTGCACCAACTGCCAACCAACTGCCACCAAAAGGCAAGTAAAATCCAGGAGTCACTAGAATCATGGTGCTTTCCAGCTAGAGGCTTATAGGTCTCAGCAAGTAGAAGTGCTCTGTTACCAGAGGCCTGGTAAAAAAAAAAGGGGGGGGCAGCCATCCTCACCATTATTAATACAAATTATCAAACAACTAATTTCCCACTAATTTTGCTTATAGCCTATTCCCTAAAGCATTGAATGGGGGAAAAGTTTGCAGAGAAGGGGCATCACAATTACCCTTCAACACTGCCACTGTCAACCATCTGCCACTTCTGAGGGAAAGAATATGGCCTAGTGGAAACTACAACATGCCCTAAACAAAAATAAATTCAGTTTTTTAGATTTAGTTTTCTTGATATGAAAGCCTAAAGTACTTTATAGGAATATACATATATATATATGTATATACATACATACATATACATGATGTGTATATATACATATCAAATAAAAATAACATTTTTCTTAAACAAAGAAGAATAGCACATGAATTTAGAAATCTCTATTATGTATGTTTGCTTTGACTTTTATATACATAAAAAATTCAATATGTGACCTCCTAAGCTGTCTTGGTCAATGTAGTCTTCTAGCTTTGCATCTGTGCTCTTTTGTGCAATTTAAAAAATGCTTCAGTGACCTTTCTTTTCTTTCCTTCTTTTTGCCAAGTCTGCTAATCTGCCAGAATGACTTCCCCAATAAGAACACTAATCCATAGCAAACCAACCCATAATCCAGTCCAAATACATGGCACCCCACAACTCTTTAGCACAGATGGTAACCACCACAAAACTAGAAGACAAATGCTCACCCCATCCAGTGGAGTTATCGTCCTTCACAATGATGGCTCTTCCTACTCCACTGAGATAAAGCATATACTTTGTCAATGAAAGAGCCTCTTCAGAAGCAGAGAGAGATTTGAGAGTCTTGAAGGAGATAGGAAGGAGTGGGCATTTCAAGAGCTGAGCCAGAATGCATCAGCAGCACAGGGGCAGCCTGCAAAAGGAGAAATAGAAAGTAGCACTGGGCTGTGGCAGAGAGAGAAGGGAGAGACTGAGGAGAGCCACAGGCCCGACTGGCAGCTCAGAGCACAAGACTCAGTGGCCACTTGGACCCACCTCCTCTGAGACTGAGGGGAGGGCCAAGAGAGGGTTTCCTCTTTTCCCAGCTTGATCTCCAGGTGCCTACCTTAGTTTGGTTCTCTACACCTGGCTCAGGCCTCACCAACTACTGGCACAGACCTCTGTCCTGTTGCTCTAGAAAGCTTACTGGTTGTTACTCTAAGTTCTGGGCCTAATTTTAACCACTGTTAAACCACAGTATTCAACAAATTTATGTTTGTTTAACCACTTGTGTTTAACCATTTTAACCACAGTAAACTGGGATAAGACAGAAGATGGTATTTGGCTGAAGATGAAAATTCTCTACTGCCTCTGACTGTCCCCCAGCCTCCTGTGGACAGAGTACTTCAAGTGACCCTTAATGTGTGACTTTGGCTTTAACTTTAATGCCTCAAATGAGCAGGAAGAATGAGGCCCTTTACCCTGCCTCAGAGTGAATAATGAGGCAGAGGATATGCCAGAAATAACTGAATTAAAGAGAATACTTAAATCCCATCTGCCAAACATCTTTCCACCAAGTAAAATTGCTTATTCATTGCCCAAGTCTTACCTGAGATCATTGGGCCCAATACATTCATTCTTTTCCCCTGCTTTAAGGAGCAGGGAGTTTAATAATAAGTATTTAATATAATTTATTTGTTTCATTGAGCCCCAAACTGGTACTCCAACAATTTCAAAAGTGGGTACGTGTTTCTGTGTAGACATACTTTAAAATAGTTCATACGTAAAACGCACATACACATAGAAAGACACACTAGCTGTCTTAGAGAAGGCAGGTTCTCCTGACAATGAATTGCAGTAAAAATACAGAGAGAAAGGAGATATTCAAATAAATGAAACAGGAGCTACCCTGGTGCAACCAAAGAGATCCAAAGAAAGATTAGAGGGATTTGGGAGCAGGTGGAGGAACTTCAGAGGATCTTAGTATCCTAGGGTTGTAGATTTCCAGCTGGAAGAGATTTTAGAGGCCATCTAATCAACCCTTTTTACAGATGAGGAAACTGAGGCTTTAGTGAGTATATGAGTTGCCTTCAGTCACAGAGTAAGTGATTGGCAGAGGCCATGTTTGATATCTGTCCTTCCTGAATCCAGATCCAACCCTCTATCCACTGTAAAAACAGATCATCTATTCCTCTAGTACAGATGGGCCCCTGCTATCCCCACATTGATAAGTAACATTTTATTTTTTTCTTGCTTTAGCAGAAGACTCAGTATCCTAGAGCTAACTGCTCCCACAATGGAAGTGGTTGGACAAGGAGGTCCTGGCTGGCAAGACCTTATAGCAGCATCCCTTGCTGTCCATTACCTACCATCTCACTGCAGTTTCTGGGACAGAGGCTATGAGCTTCTGGGACTTCTTCCTAGCCTTCAGCACCCTTGCCTTTTTCCCCTGAAGGCATCTCTTTTCCAAACTCTCAGGGAGGTTAGGGACTGGGCATCTACTATAATCTCTTGGGTCTCCAAAAGACAACCAACGAGATAACCAGGAGTGAATCCCTTGTTACAATCACAAATGAGAGAGAGAGAGACCGAGACAGAGATGTAGACAGAGACAGAGAGACAGAATTATATGCAAAGCAGGAGAGCAGTGTTTTTAGAAGGGCAAGATATATAGACTAAGCCTAAGTTGATGATCAGACATCTGAAGCGTACAGAAGAGTACAGGCAGAAGATGAATCTTCGTGTATCAGCACAGATCTGCCTTCCAAATCAAGTGAGAAAAGAAAATCAGTGAAATCATTCAGGACTGGGAGAAGCAGATTGATACTGCTCTCTAGTCATCTAGTCCTTGGGGAATTGTTTTTTGGATACGCAAAAGGCCTTTCCATTCATCTCTATTTCATTTTGCTAGATTAGACCCAGTGTTCCTTGTGGGGCTTTGAAGAGTTTTAAAGTGAAGAGGTCAAGAGACTTTTAGCCAAAACCCCATTTGGGGTTTCTTGACAAAGATACTGCACTGGTTTTCCATTTCGTTTGCCAGCTCATTTCACATATGAGGAAACTGAGACAAACAGGGTTAAGTGACTTGCCCAGGGTCACACAACTGGTTTCTGAGGCTAGACTTTAACTCATGAAGATACTCCAGACCCTGCACTCTAACTGCTGTACCACCTAGCTAGTCCCATGTGTACCTAAAGACCTAGCTTCAACGCTCAATCTGTGAGTTATGAATTGCCTTATTCTAAAAACCCAAATTCCTGGTGTCACCAAGAAAGTTATCCAAGTCATCCACATGAAATGTAGAGAACAGTTATGAAACAGATACTGTTTTTCAAAGAAGGTCCACATAAATCTCTTGCTAAAGTGATCCCTCCTGCTAACTTCTACTTTAAATTACAAAGATATCTCCTCTTGGGAAATACCTGAGTTCAGTCCTGCATACAACTGTTCTGCCCTCTAATACAGTGACTGGCCTGGCTCTCTGCTTCTTGTCTTCCAGGTTAGCAGAAACATCCCAGCAATCCATTGCATGCAGCAAATACTATCCCATAGATCCATAGCTAATATTCAGCATCATGACTCCTTAGCCGTTGGCCTCACTTAGTCATTCTCTATTGATTCCAGAACCTGAGAACTTTCCTTGGCAATTGTAACTTGTACCTAAATACTTAAACTTTCTTTTGTCCTCCCTGCTCTCCTTCCTCTAAGTCCAGCTCTCTCCTGTATCTGTGAGGAACCTCGAACTGGAATCTTGCCTTACAAATTAATACCGGTTGGTCCCTTACCCAGGGCCGCCAGGATGAGACTCATGCAACAGCGAAAACAAAATGTTCAGCTACCCAAGAAGGGATGAAATGAGAAGAGAAGCAAAGGAACGAAGCAGAGAAAAGAGAAGAGGAGTGGGGATGGAGAGAAGTAACAGTAAACAGGGAGACAGGAAAGAAGAGAGCAGAGGAAAAGGGAGGGTAGGAGAAGAAAGGAGAGAAGAAGGAGGGAGGAGAGGTAATGAGAGGAAGAGAAGGGAAGGGAGGGGAGAGGAGGGAAGAAGGAGACGATGGAGAGGTTGAGGACTTGCTAAAAATCTTTACGTGGGATATAAAGTACTGACTCACAGACAATCTGTAACCTCTGTTTTTCCAACCTGAGCCATTTCTTAGAGCCTAAGTCTTAGCCACCCCTTAAACAGTCTCTCTTGATGCCAGATTTAATGTTGACGCCTAATCACCTTTAGGCCTACTGCAGTTCAAAAATGCCAAACTTAAGCAATCCATTAGTCTCAGCTTCCCCTAGTAGCAGGAATTATAGGCATAGGCTACAATAGCAGAGTCAATGCCAAAGTTTGTGGGTAGCCAAAGCTGGCAAGGCAAGAATCCTCCAAGTAACTTAATAAACCTATTCTAGTGATAGATGGAAAGCATTCCTGGCATCTACAAGCCCGGGACAGACTTCATGCATTATCTCTGCTGCATAGGAAGTAAACTTGGTGGGACAAAGGTCATGTACCAGTCACCTTAAGTTGGAGACTATTCTTCCAGTGATTCAGGTGGTTAAGTGTGTAGGGAAGAAGTTTTTGCTTTTGTTCTTCCTATACCCCCTCAATAAGTAGCCCTCCACTAAAGCTAAGTCATGTTAACTAAATGATGCCTGGGAGAGCACAGTGGAAGGTGGGCTTTAGACAATAGCATTAGAAAGACACCCCACCCCTCAGTTGTTGTTCAGACATTTCAGGCATGTCTAATCCTTCCTGGCCCCATTTGGAGTTTTCTTGGCAAAGATACTGGAGTGGTTTGCCATTTTCTTTTCTAGGTCATTTTACAGATGAGGAAACTGAGGCAAACAGGATCAAGTGACTTGCCCACGGTCACACAGCTAGTCAGTGTCTGAGGCTAGATATGAACTCATGGAAATGAGTCTTCCTGACTCCAGGCCGAGTGAGCTATTCACTGGGCTACCTAGCTGCCCAGTGGGCAACACAGAGACGGGACGGCAAGTGTTTATAAGAAATCATATTAAATTTGATAAATGTATTTCTGAACAAAATAAAAAATCAATTAAGTGAATACAAGGTAGAGATAAAGACCATTGACTGCCAAAGTTTCCCTGCTGCTGCTTTGGGACAACTACCACCTGTCTCTTCTCATTCTCTTTCATCTTTGGCTGTCTGTGAAAACCCTCAGCACTCCTGTCTTAGGGATGATCTCCTGTTAGTTTTCTCTCAGCCTAAGCAGGGAACAAACACAGCTTACATGGTCTCTGTGGCCACCACTACTGGGACTGAGGTTGTTAGACTATATGACTGCAGATTTGATTCTATTGATTTAGGACTAAGTGAATTTTGTTTCCAAGGGAGCTATATATATTGTATAATTTTTTAGGGCTGTTACATGTTGGGTATAACAATACAATTCAACCACAGATTCTTTGTACTTGCATTCCCTCTCCTCTCCCCAGCACCATTTAGCCTTACCTTGCAAAGCCAGTTGTTGATTGATTCCAGGTGGACTCTTAATCTCTTAGGAGTGAGAAAGGAGGCAATCATTGTGGAAATTGTCTTTCCTTAAACCATTTCCCTTCCCTGTGGGATTTACTCCAAAAATAAGGATCTATATCCCAACTTCCCAAAGTTTAGCTCTGGAGTCCTCAGGATGCATGAATGTGGAGTGTCCATCAATGAGGGATTCTGGGGGGAGGGTTCATCTCCCTGTACAGAGGGTGGAAGAGAAGAATCAAAGGAACATGGGAGTCAATTGCACTAAGAAGCAGCTTCTATGCAATCAAATTCATGGCACTTTTCACCATGCTCAACTCAGCACATTGATGTGCTAATGGAGAAAGTCTGTTAATTGAATAATAATCTAGTATTTCAAATTTAATTCTCATTTGGGTGCTTGGGATATTAATGTAATATAATTCAGTTTTGTTGCAGGGAAAGAGTTAGAAATGAACTCTTGGAAAAGTGCAAAAAATGGACCTTAAATACCATCTAGTCAAATTTCTTTTCATTTTAGAGATGAGCAGAGGGCAGCCCAGAGAAGGAAAGCAAGTTACATACTTTCCTGACATTTTACTTTTGCCCTTTAATAGGCAATGCTCATGGAATTCAACTATTCAGCTTCAGTTTCTATGTTAACAATGCCCACCAAAGGGCATTGTGCTGTGCAAGTCCTGGATCCATGTTTTTAATTTATTTTTAAAATTCTCAACATAATAAACACCAAATGAAACCAAAATTCTCTTATACAAAACAGAACCCCAAAAGGACAGCAAATGAAATTGCAAATCTCTATCATGCATTCCTGCTTTTCATTTTATGTATATAACAGATCAACATTTGACTTTCTAACCTGTCCTATTTGTCTTTGTTTTCTTCTAGCCTTAAATCTGGGATCTTTTCTGCAATTTCAAAAATGCTGCAATGAACTTTCTTTTCTTTTTTTTCTTTTCTTGGCATTTCTGCTAATCTGCCAGAATAACTTCCCCAATTAGAATGCTAATCCATAGCAAACCACCCCACAATCCAGTCCAAATACATGGCACCCCACAACTCTTTAGCACAGATGGTAACCACCACAAAACTAGAAGACAAATGCTCACCCCATCCAGTGGAGTTATGGTCCTTCACAATGATGGCTCTTCCTACTCCACTGAGATAAAGCATATACTTTGTCCATGAAAGAGCTTCTTCAGAAGCAGAGAGAGATTTGAGAGTCTTGAAGGAGATAGGAAGGAGAGGGCATTTCAAGAGCTGAGCCAGAAAGAATCAGCAGCACTGGGGCAGCCTGCAAAAGGAGAAATAGAAAGTAGCACTGGGCTGTGGCAGAGACAGAAGGGAGAGACTGAGGAGAGCCACGGGTCTGACTGGCAGCTCAGAGCACAAGACTCAGTGGCCACTTGGACCCACCTCCTCTGAGACTGAGGGGAGGGCCAAGAGAGTGTCTCCCCTTTCCTCAACCTGGTGCTTGCCTTGTAGTAGGCATTGTTCTGCACTAGGCTTTACCAAGATGACTCCAAGGGCCTTGGTTTTGCCTCAAACATAAAGGGGCCAGGAGTTAGCAAGGAATATAAATGCACACTAAGGCAGGGAGCCAAACTTTTGCTTAAATGTTAGGAAATTTCCTAACTGGAGGCTCATTGTGTTTGTGATGGTTTCCATAGCCTTTCCTTTCATATAAACTGCCTAAAACAGCAGAAGAGGGGACAAGCTAGATCTGAGGGTCCATCACATTCTAGAATTAAAATGAGTTAATTATCATACAAAGATGTTACATTTTTAATGCAAACAGCAATAGATTCAATTGGCTGTTCTTGGCTCCCATCATCCTCATTTGTAACACATGCCAATAATCGATAAGCCAAGGAAAACCAGATCCCATTCTTTCCATGATCTGGCTAGGTTCAGCTACTTGATCTTTTTCCGTATGTGTCTGCATAATTGCCCCAGGCCAAATATTTGTTGTTGTTGTTGCCCAAAGGAATGTAAATTTTGATCTCTGATACCTGAAAAGAGTTATGGACTGCATTTCTTTCCAGGGAGGTGATCATCTCCACTCATCTTAATCTATATCTTGCCACTGGACCCAGATGGCTCCAGAGGAGAAAGTGAGGCTAGTGACTTTGCACAGTCCTGCCTCACTAAATTCCATCTAATTGCAAGTCATAGCATCACTTTCTTGGTGCCATGGTCCTCTTGGAGAATGAAGGACAAACAACAATATATCTTAACCTTGGATATCCCACCTCCCTCACTTCACTTGCACAATGTTCTTCCACTCCGTGTTCTGGTCCTTCTCGTCTTGTTTGGCTTTCATTGAGGTCTACTTTTTCTCTGGGTCAAATGAAGGTCACATTTCCCTGTGAATTTGAAGACCTCTCCTCATTTCCTACCTGTTGCTTATTATTATAGACATAAGTAGAAATTGGTCTTGTTGGACTCTGTGACCTCAGTGCTATGCCAACAGGCTACATTGTAGGCAATAGAATATTAGCTTAGAAATACCATGGATCTTATTAGGCTCCTAGTGACCAGTGCTTCATTCCTGAGGGTCACTGGCAGTGACAAAGCAGAGACTTGGAGCCCCTATTGCAAGCCCGTGCTATGTTTGGATCCAACTGTGGTCTATGTCTACAGATTACTAGATAATGGTGATACAGAAGAAGGTTAAGACAGTAGCAACAGTTCTGGAAATTAAGGGGGACTTTCCAGGTAGATCAGGGATGAACAGTGATAGTTGAGTTACTTTGTCTCTAATGGCTATTGGAGCTCCTGCCTCACCAACTACTGGCACAAACTTCTGTCTCGGTTGTTCCAGAAATATTGGTTCTTGTTCATCAAATCCCCTGGAGCACTCTTCAACTGCTGTTTGTTGTGTATCAGTGTATGGGGACAGGGAAGAAGGTGGTATTTGGCCGAAGATAAAAACTACTTGCTGCCTCTCACTGGCCCCCCACCCTCCCGTGTGCAGTCTCTCAGCCCTTCAGATGACCCTGAATGTGTGACTTTGACTTTAATCACTTCCTCTTCTCTGTCCCAAAAGAGTAGGAAAAATCCTGCCCCAGAGAGCATAATGAGGCAGAAGACATGCCAGAAAGAACTGAATTAGAAAGAACTTTTCTCTAGTTTTTACTTGCCAAACCTCCTTCCACTAAGTAAAGCTGCTTATTCATTGCCTAGGTTTTGCCTAGTTTCACTGCTTGGGGTGCAGAGTAGAGGGAAGGGGGGCAGGATTTAATAATGTGCTCCAAATGGAATCTGTTTGGTTCATTTGAGTGCTCAAACTGGCACCCCAGCACTTAAAAAAGGTTTCCTCTCTGTGGGTAGATGTTTTCTATAGCTATACACAACTTCTAGTCTACCTAATTTAGATTTCCCTAACACACACAAACCTGGGTGATGCCTTGAGAGAAGTCAGTTTCTTTTGAGAATAGATGACAATAAAAAAGATAAAGCAAACAGTCTTTAAATAAATGGAAAAAATGGGGCTCAGGGAGCCCTAGTAAGAGAAGAGAGGGGGGTGGAAGGCAGCGATTTCTTAGGATCATAGGATGGTAGATTTAGAGCTGAAAGGGACTTTAGAGGTCATCAAGCCCAACTCTCTCATTTTACAGATGAGGAAAGTGAGGCTTAGAGAGGGTAAAAGAGTGGGCTTCAGTCAGAATGATATTTGGCAGAGACAGCAATTTGAACTCAGGTATTCCTGACTCTAGGACCAGCCCTCTGTCCACTGTGAAACATTTATTCTTCCTTTCTGGATGGGCTCCTGCTGTCCCACATCAATGACTTATATAATCTCCTCATTTTTCTCATGTTAATTAAGGCAGTAGCAGAAAGAAAATTGATGAGCCCCTGGAGTTGTTTTGTGTCTTAGCAGAAGGCTCAGAGTCCCACAGTGGCAGTGGTTGGGCAGAGAAACTCTGGGTGGCAAGAACTGGCAGCAGCATCCTTTGCCATTAGGACCCATCATCTCACTGTAGTCTCTCTGTTAGAGAAGCCATGGTTGTCTCTTTTCTCACCTCTCATGGAGGGGAGGGATTTGGTGTCTAGTCATAATATCTTGGTTCTCCAAGGAGACCAGCGCTGGTGAGACTCTTGTTACATTTGCACACATGCACTACACACACACTGGGTAAGAGGCACACAGAGGCACCCTGCCTAGAAGAAATCTTTCTTTTTTCTGAAGTCGGATTTTTCTAGCCTCTCAAGAGAGGGGAGGAATTGAATTTCCATTCACAGTGTCTTGGATCTGCAAGGAAACAGCCACTGCTAAGCTCCTGGTTAGATTCACACACACACACACACACACACACACACACACACACACACAGACACACACACACACACACAGACACACACACACACACACACACACACAAAGCAATACCCGTAGCAGACTGGAGAGTCATGACTTTGGAGTGTTAAGAGTATAGACATATCAGAGTTGAGACATCAGAGGCATACAGTGCAGCCCTATTCGATTAAGCTAGGTTAGGTTTGGATTTGGATTGGTGCTGGCATTAAGGCACTCTCCCAACAGAACAAAGTTTTTATTGAAAGACAGGGGAAATACTCTATTAACCCTGCAACCACGTTATTTAACAATTCCTACTACACAGTTAATGCAGTGACAAAGACAGAGACAGACACACAGATGAAACACCTGTTCAAAGGAACACCACTGCCCAAGGTTTCTCCAAGCAGGGGAATCCCTCTCTTTTCTACAAACGCAGCAACAACGACAAAGTACACACACACAACATACAACATACACTCATATTTGGCAGCTGCTCCCAAGGCTTTTCCTAAGCTAGAGAACCCCTTTTTATAGCTACCTTGGTTTATCTTTCTGAACTTAGTCCCAGGCAAAGCGTCTTTTCTGTAGGTGAGGTTCCAATGTGCCTGTCCCACATGGTGACTTTTATAGGGCCCTGAACAAAGAAAGTTTTTCCTTCCAGAGAGGGGAGCCACCCTCCCCCCACCTCATTCCTAAGAACTGGCCAGGTTAATGTTTCTCCAGTGGGAGAGGAGTTATTTCCTATCCGTTGTCTTAAGAATTTTCTGTTCTTTGTTCAGGCCTGTCAGTCTCCAAGCACGAGAGTCCAAAGGTCTGCAAAAGGGGGCAGGGATCTGGACACATATGTGCTGAGCTTACACTGTAACGTGGAGGATCTTCTCTAATGATTTATCATTCAAGGCCGAAAACTAATTTGAGTGTGTCAGCACATGGACTTGGCTTCCAAACCAAGGGAAGAGAGAGAAACTAGGTAGAGAATACAGTTAGGACTGGGAGAATCAAGTGCAAATGAGCTCTTCAGTCCTACAGCTAACCATAGTACACAAATGGCAACAAAGTTGGGGGCTGGGGCTGAGAAAGGGGAAGACATTTTGGAAATCATCATTTCTGACATGATTTCCCTTCCCTCTAGGCTTCACTCCAAAAATAAGGATCTGTATCTCAACCTCCTATAGCTTAGGTATGGGACCCTCAGGAAGCATGAACAAGACAAGGGGTTTTCTGTGGGTTCATCTTCCTGTTTAGAGGGAGGAAAAGAGGAATCTAAGGAACATGGGGCCCAAATGTATTAACAAGCAAACATTAAGTGCTCAGATTCATAGCACATTTTTACCAAGCTTAACTTAACTCAACATCGACATGGCAATGGGTAAAGTTTATTAATAAAATAATCTGAAGTTTAAAGTTTAACATACTGTTTGGATACTGAATCCATATGTGTATGTGTGTAATTAACATATATATGTATATATGCACATGTATATGTATATATACATACACATAAAATTTACTTGTAACATAATATCAAATAAAACTAGTATTTTCTTATCCAAAATAGAATACAAAAAGAGGTTATAATACAATGAAACTGTAAATGTCTATGAAGTATGTTTGCTTTACCTTTTATGTACATAAAAAATTCAATGTGACTTTCCAAGCTATCCTGTTAGTTGTTGTTTCATTCTGGCCTTAAATCTGTGCTCTTTTCTGCAATTTCAAAAATGCTTCATTGAAGTTTCTTTTCTTTTTTTTTTGGCAATTCTGCTAATCTGCCAGAATAACTTCCCCAATTAGAATGCTAATCCATAGCAAACCACCCCACAATCCAGTCCAAATACATGGCACCCCACAACTCTTTAGCACAGATGGTAACCACCACAAAACTAGAAGACAAATGCTCACCCCATCCAGTGGAGTTATGGTCTTCCTACTCCACTGAGATAAAACATATACTTTGTCAATGAAAGAGCTTCTTCAGAAGCAGAGAGAGATTTGAGGGTCTTGAAGGAGATAGGAAGGAGTGGGTACTTCAAGAGCTGAGCCAGAAAGAATCAGCAGCACAGGGGCAACCTGCAAAAGGAGAAGGAGAAAGTAGCACTGGGCTGTGGCAGAGACAGAAGGGAGAGACTGAGGAGAGCCATGGGCCCGACTGGCAGCTCAGAGCACAAGACTCAGTGGCCACTTGGACCCACCTCCTCTGAGACTGAGGGGAGGGCCAAGAGAGTGTCTCCCCTTTCCTCAACCTGGTGCTTGCCTTGTAGCAGCCATTGTTCTGCACTAGGCTTTACCACAATGACTCCAAGGGCCTTGGTTTGGCTTCAAACATAAAGGGGCCAGGAGTTAGCAAGGAATATATATGCACACTAAGGCAGGGAGCCAAACTTTTGCTTAAATGTTAGGAAATTTCCTAATCAGAGGCTCATTGTGTTTGTGATGGTTTCCATAGCCTTTCCTTTCATATACACTGTCTAAAGTAGCATAGGCAGAAAAAAGTTAGACTTGAAGGGCAATATTGCTCCTAGAATTAAAATGAGTATAGTTACAAGATATTACATAAATAATGTATGCAGCAATACTTTTTATTGGCTGATGAGTGTGTGTCTCAATTTAGGATTATTCTGAGCCACTTTTGGTCACTGTTTGGGTTGTGATGGCTCAGAGTGAGTGCAAATAGCAATTGTTTCTGTTATGGCCTGACACTCTGAGGATCTTTCCTTCCCAGATTCATTTTATTCTTTTTTTCAGTGGGTAAAAGAAGCCATTTTTTGCCTCATTTCTTACCTAGCCTTAATCACTTGAATGGGTTTTGCCTGAAACAAACTGACACCTGGGAAAGACCTTAGCTTAAAAAGGCCAAAGTCTCCCACTGCATCCTAGGCCATCTTCACTTGTCTCAATCTATGTCTAGCCACTGAATCCAGTTGGCTCAGGAGGAGAAAGTAAGGCTGGTGACTTTGCATGGCCTTGCCTCACTTAAATCCAATTCGCTTACAAGTCAAGACATCACCTTCCTTACGATGCAGACGATCAACCTTGGAAGCCAAACAGAAGCCGGTGGCTGCCTGTGGAAGGTGATTTTGCTGTGTCTTGTACTGAAGGTTTTTCAACCAGCTACAATGTCAACAGACAATGATGTTTCCCTCTCCACTTATGATGAGACTTCGGGATCAAAACTTGCTTGAAAAGCTAAAGAGGCACCATTTATCCCAATTGGAATAGCAGGCTTTGCAGCTATGGTTGTATATGGATTGTACAAACTGAAGAGCAGAGGGAATACTAAAATGTCTGTCCACCTGATTCACATGCTTGTGGGAGCCCAAGGCTTTGTAGTAGGAGCAATGACTGTTGGTATGTTGTACTCCATGTATCGAGAATACTAGGCAAAACCAAAACCCAAACCTTAGGAGAAAAGATGCTGTCTTCATGCTGATGTTTTAGAGTTAGATACTTCACATTGAGGTTATTTGTTTATGTTTAAAAATAAATCATTTAGGCATATGTGGTTCTAAAAAGCAGCACATGTCCTTTCACTAGCCAAGATTATAGTTTCCAATAAGCAAGGAAGTGCCCCCTAACTCAGGATATCAGTCTTTTTGTTAGCCAAGATTCCAGTTTCCAGTAAGCAAGCAAGTGCCCCTCATTCAGGATGTCTGTGCAAGCTTAATCCGGTCTTGTGATTGCTGACACAGCAGAAGAAATTTGAGTTTACTCAGAGAGCATCGCAGAGGATTGCTGGTGTGTCAGTCCAGAAGGGCTCAAATCATCCTCTCTGATTGGCCAGTCCAGGTTTTTGGCCTTCAGGCGATGAAGGGCTCAAGCAGGTTTCGCAAGTCTTAAACTCTAAAACTGTGAGCTATGGATGACTGTATTAAAAAAAATTTTAACGTCCTCAGAAAAGTTATTCAGAGCTAGCACATGAATGAAAACTAAGCCCAGATAATTTGCCAGTTTTAGTCCACAAAAAATTGGGGGAACCATTATGAAACAAGAAGATATTTTCCCAAAGAATGTGCACATTCCCCCTAGAGTGGTGGACTTCTTTTCATGGAACCCTCTATTTCAGATTACAAAAATGTCTCCTCTTGGGAAACACCTGAATTCTTTTTTTAAATTTTTTATACATAATTTTTTATTCTGATGCTTTTTTTTATTTTTAGTGTGCAACACACAGTTCTACATAATTTAGAGCTCCAGATTTTCTTCCTTCCCTCCCTGCCTCCCTCCCCAAGATGGCATGGAATCCCATATAACTTCCATGTACAACTTGGCACTGAATTAATTTACACACTAGTCAAGTTGTGGAGAAGAATTCTGACCAATGGAATGAATCATGAGAAAGAAGAAACAGAACAAAAAAAAACCCCCACAACCCAACAACAAATACAAAAGAGAGGAAAAAAAAACAAGGGAGGAGAAAAAGGCGAGCATGAAGTGTGCCTCGATCTGAATTCATACTTCATAGTTCTTTCTCTGGATGTAGATAGCACTCTCCATCATGAGTCCTTTGGAGCCGTCTCTGCATATTGTGTTGATGAGAAGAGCAAAGTCTGTCAGGGTTAGTCATCACAGAATCTGTATATCTGTGGTTGTGTATAAAGTTCTCCTGGCTCTGCTCCCTTCACTCAGCATTATGTCGTGTAGGTTCTTCCAGGTTGTTATGAAGCCCGTATCATCCCCATTTCTTATAGCACAATAGTATTCCATTACCTTCATATACCACAGCTTGTTCAGCCATTCCCCAATTGATGGGCATCCTTTTGATTTCCAATTCTTAGCTACTACAAAAAGAACCGCTATAAATATTTTTGTACATATGGGTCCTTTTCCCACTTGTGTGATCTCTTTGGGATACAACCCTAGGAGTGGTATTGCTGGGTCAAAGGGTATGAACATTTTTACAGCCCTTTGGGCATAGTTCCAAACTGCTCTCCAAAATGGCTGGACC
>CM053622.1:516690844-516712081 GCA_028646595.1 Phalanger gymnotis
TACTTCTTGATGCCTCATAGAGTCATTAGCTTCCACTTGCTGAACTCTAATTTTTAATGAGTTACTGTCTTCATTTTGCTTTTGAGTCTCCTTTTCCAGTTGGTTGATTTTACCTCTCAGGGTGTCATTTTCTCTATTTAGATACTGAATCTCCGTAGCCATTTCACCAATCTTATTCTTTAGGGACTTGTTTTTGTCAGTGGATTTTTTTCCATTTTTTCTTTTACCTCCCTAATTTGGTTTTTAAAATCCTCCTTTAGCTCTTCCAGTAATGCTTTTTTGGCTGGAGACTTTTGAGGTATCAGCTGTGGATATAGTGTCATTGTTATCCTCTTCCAAATTGTTATTTTGATCCTGCTTGTCTCCATAAAAAGAATCAATGGTCCTCGTTTTGTTTTGTGTGTGTGTGTGTGTGTGTTCTTCATGTTGATTAGCCTTTTCCTGGCTTTACAATAAATTTCTGCTTTTGGAGCTCAGGGCTCACTGTCCCAGCTTTCTTATTCTGGGGATTGTGAGTTTCGTTGTTGGTTCTGTGAATTATAGCCTTCAGTTTCCTGAAGTGAGGGGGAGGTCTGGCTGCCCCAAATCTCCTCTTCCCCTGGGGTTTTTCTCCAGTACTGTTGCTCTTCAGCAATGGTCTCAGGTCTTTGTTGTTCGAGCTGGGTGTCTGGCACTTCCCCTGGGGGAGCAAGAGTATGTCTGGGCTCCTCATGTTGACGCCTGCTGGCTCTGCCCCACCGGGACTCAGGTACTCCCACTACTTGGCCACTGAAGCCCCATTTCTGCCTCCTCTATTTCAGCGTTTTTGGTTTTTGTTCCCCCCCCACTACCCAGGAATTCTCTTGGTGGGGAGGGGAGGGATTAGAGCCATTTACCTGGCCATCATGTCTCCTGGAAGTTCAAAAAGTGTCCTTTGGGCTACAAGCCTCAGGAGTTGGTATCCCATGGTTGGTGGCATTGTGCTGCCTCTCGTGGCTTCCACAGAGTGCCGTCCTGTGTTGGGAGGCCTGGGGATCTCCGCTGGTTTTGGGTGCCCGGCTTTCTCCCAGCCTGTCTCCCACGTGTGTTTCCCGGCCAGCCGCTTCCTCTTTGGTCCCGTCTGGAGCAGCTCCCCATGCCGAGCACTCTCCTAACCCACAGAATCATTCTTTCCACCTTTCAGACTCTCCCGGCTAGGAAGCTTGCCTCACTCAGACTTCTCGAGGTTTCTAACTCTCTCAAATCTGCTCAAATTCACTTTTTTATAGCAATCTGACAGAACTTGTAGGAGAGCTCCGGTAAGACACTGTTTCCATGTGGCCATCTTGGGTCCGCCCCCTGAACACCTGAATTCTTGCATACGGTTTATACCCTCCGGTGTGATGACTGGCCTGGTTCCCTGCTTCTTGCCTTCCGTGTTAGTAGTAGCCTTTCAGCCATCCACTATGTGAGGCAAATAAGTCTGCATAGATCCATGGCTAATGTTTGTCATGTTTTCTTAGTTGTTGGCTTCACCCAGTCATTCTCTATTGGCTCTCGAACCTGAGATATTACCTCATCAATTGTAACTCACCCATTCCCCATACCTTGCACCTTAATGTTTGGGCAATCTTTTGTTTCCCCCAACTAATTCCTGCTCCCTTCTGTATCTGTGCAAGACCATAGAACTGGAATCTTGCTTTGTAAATAGTCTCTGTTGCTCCCTTACCCAGGGCCACCAGGTTGAGACTCAGGAAAAAGGGAAATCAAAATTTTTCAGTTGCCCAAGATGGGCTGAAATGTGGGGAGATGAGAAAAGGAAAAGAAAAAACGGTTCAGAGAAAGAGAGGTGTGGCGAAGGGAAGAAGCAAGGACAAACAGAAAAAGAAGAGAGGAGAAGATAGAAGGAGAAGGAGTAGAGTGGAAGAGAGGAGAAGGGGAAGGAAAGAGAGGGGACTGGCAGGAAGTAGAGAGCAGTAGAAGGGGAGGAGAGGGGAGGAGAGGAAGAAGGGGTGGAAAGCAATAAGAGGAGGAATAGATTCAACAATCACAGCAACCACAACTACAGAATAAATATGTCCCATTGGGCATATGTTTAAAAGGAATATGAAATAAATATTTATTATTAAAGGACATAATTAGTCTACTACCTTTTCATACTATAAAAGAGCAGAAGTGAATGTTTTTAAAGTTGAAAATACTCAGAAATGCTCAGTTCATTGGCACAAGCTTGCAAGCTAATATTCAGAATTGTTTGTGGATTGAACATTCTATATTGTATTTATTTTGTTATTGTTTCTTCAGACAAGTTCTCTTTCACTCAGGTGAAAAGTACAAGGGTACCACTCACAGGCCCTGTCCCAGTACTGAACCACAAACAAGCTTCAACCTGCTCTCTTTTTCCAGACTAAGCCCCTCCATAGACAACATGGTGGCCATCCTCTCTTGGGGCTCATGCACTTAGTGCCAGATGTAGTGCAAGTTGTATAACTTTAAAAATACTGCAGTTCAGAAACCCCAGACTTAAGTGAGCCTACCCTGGTAGCAGGAATTACAGGCGTGCTCACCCACAACAAAGTCCATGCCAGATTTCGTGTGTAACTAAATTCAACAAGAATAGAATCCTTCAACTGAGTAGCTTAGTTCACTCAAGTCAGAGGTATCTTGTACTTGCTGGTTTGGGTTCAGAAGAGTGATGTCATGAACCAACTCTGCTCCATGGGAAGTGAACTTGGTGGGACAGATGCCACATGGCAGCCACCTTCTTGCCAGTGACTGGGATAGTAGAGAGGAGAGTATACCACTCCTCAGGTCAAGTGGGTGGGGAGAGAAGGCTAGATTTTGCTCTTGCTATATCCTCCCAGAAAATAGCCCTTTGCAAAAGTTAATATACATTAATTGAACAATATTGGGGAGAATATAGTACAATATGGGTTTGAGCTAGTAGCGTTAGACCCTAATCCAACCCCTCGGGGTATCCTAGAATAGTAAAGGAGAGATGTCGCCAAAATCATAATCTGAGAACTGGTCTCACTGGGACTGAAGATAACTTCCCTCATTCTAGATAGGTACAGTTGAATCATCACACTGCCAGGAATTCTAACCCAATTAATGGTATTCCCAGGGTCTTGTTCCACAATGTTTTAAACTCCCCCCACCCCATAGTGATATGTCTCAGGACACACAAACTCCCCACTGTCACCCTAGCCCAAATTGTCCTACTTTGTCATTGCTTACCTCCCTCATGGCATGGATGAAGATTTGGACTTTGAGTACATATTATTTGTTACTGCTATTTCCATTTTCTTATTTAGTAGCTACTATGTACAAATCATTATTCTAGGCACTAGGAACATAAAAATGAAAAGCATCACTTTCCCTGTACTGAAAGAACTTGCAATAAATAGGAGCAGCACAAGTATAGGAAGTCAATTAAACCCTGGTAAAAATTTGATAAAATACATGGAGGAGATGAGCCTCATGAAATATCCCTAGGAAGGATCACTGCCAACTAGAAGAATTCAGGGAAGGCTTCCTGGAGGAAAAGTTACAAACTGGGCCCTGCAGGAAAAAAAAGTATTGGAACCGAGAAAACATGTGAAGTAGCATATTTTGTAGGTGTAGGGGATGGAATGTGTATGATAATATTCAGAAGCACCAGAGGGCAGGATAAAGCTTAGTACTGGGAGAACATTTTTGCTTGTACATAATGTTCATGAAAGAGAGTGATATGAAATAAGAGTGGAAAGATAGGTTGGAGCCTGATTATAGAGGGCTTTGATGCCATTGATTATCACCTGGCCACCTGATTACCCTGATTCTATACCCTGTTATCCTGATAACAGAATGCTGCCCTTCATTGGCAAATTGTTGGACCTCCCTATTGCCAACCCTCTGCACACTGAGACCTTTATCTATTACACTCTACTGTCCTCCTTGACACTTGATTCACATATGTAGATGTTCTCTCTTGCTTGCTAGGTCTTTTTGAAAAACTGCTCCGTTTTAATTGGGTTTGTTAATTTCCTTGTCCTGGTTATAGTTAACCCATCTTCCAGGTCAGTTGTTTTCCCAATTAGATATTTCACATTTTTTTTCTATTTTTTCATTCTTTACATTTTGTTTTACTACTTCTTGATGCCTCATAGAGTCATTAGCTTCCACTTGCTGAACTCTAATTTTTAATGAGTTACTGTCTTCATTTTGTAAATATTAGATGTAAATATTATTGCTTTGCCCAACAGGAGTTCTGTTGACTCAATGTATGGAAATTTATTCATTGCTTCATGTTTATCTGTGAGATCTAGATAGAGTTTTAAAGGACAGCAATAATACATCCAAAGAATACCTGCAACCCTTATCCTGAGACAACTGTGGCACTGGATTTTGTCACAGAAAAACCAAAATGGGTAACTCCATCTTAAAATCATTGAAAATAATGAGTCATATTTCTCTTAGTTCCCTCAAGTTCTTGCCACTTCTGTTCATGCTCCTTGGAAGAAAAAAATTCCATTTTTGGACAATAATTTTCTGCAGCAAGGGTGAAATGTAGTTTAAAGTGAACATTAATAGAAATTGACCACTTTTCTTGGGGGTTTGAAGTGCTCCTTCAAATCTTGCAGAGAAAAGTGCCTGCTTTTGTAAAGATTCTACAAGGTCCAAAAGATGCATGTCTTTTGTGGTCCAAAAAGTTAAAGCTCCTACTGACCTGTTTCCAAATTGTAAGATATAGTTATTTTACAATGATAGTTTATGGTAGGACCAGGTGGGAAATCTAGCATGCAAATGAGAAGGATTGAAACCACTTCCCTTTGAGCCCAGGATGTAGGCAAAGGGTGAGTGTGAATCTTTTTCAAAAAACTTTTGGGGCTTTGCTAGGAGGCTTCTAATAGGCTTTTCATTCTGGTTTGAGGTTATTTTCCCAAAATTGAAGATGAAATAAAGGCAATTATCGGAAACTTTTTTTCCAGTGATGTGTCTACAAAAGTAATGTAAAAATTTGATGAAAATTTTCAAAAATGAAAAATACTTACATTAATGTTAGGTTATATAAACAATCTAATGTCGGAAGAAAATGAATAATTCATAAAATAACTGCCAATGGGAGGAGGAAAGAACTAGATAAAATTGCAAGTAAATTCTACCAAACATTCAAGAAATAATTATCTCCAATATTACATGTAATTTGAAAAAAAGAGAAAAAGAAATCCTTCCAAATACTATGATACAAATATTGTCCAGATATCTAAGAAAGGAAGAGACAAAGCAGTGAGGAAAAAAAAGCCTGTGACCTTATATTGTTAATAAACATTGACACAAACATTAGCAAAGCTGCTCCAATATATCAGAGTTTACATATATTTTAGGTTCTCCGGGGATGCATAGTTGATTCAATTATAAAATAACATATCAATAACAAAAATAATAACTACATATCAATGAACACTGATAATCCAACATCACTTTATTTTTAAAATATTAGAAAAAAATGATAACTGCCTCCTCTTAAAATAGTACAACCTAAAATCGAAAATGAACATTACATACAATAGGAAAAGGATACCACAAGATGGCCTGTTAGAGGCAGTAACCCAGCTGAACTCTTTCAATATTCTTCTCTAAACAACTTTAAAATAACACCTCAAATCACATTTTGGAGCATCAGAGCCAATAAAAGATCAAGGTGAGACTTTTTTACCTAAGAAACTTAGGAGGTCAACAGGAGAGGTCTGTGATACTAGGGTGGAGGCCTAGGTCTGTGATACTAGGGTGGAGGTGACAGCAGTAGCTGTAGCATCCACAGCTGGAGCAGCAACTTTAGCATCTTTCAGCCCAGAGATACTAAGTGGGTAACACAACTTGAAAGAGATCATAGGGGATCTGCTGCTGGCACTGGGTATAGCTGGTGTTGACTGGGAACTCTATTGCCCATGCACTGTTCTGAGTCACAGCTCTAGGACAGAGAGAAGTACTAGGAAGGTGGCTGCAAGAGAACAGAGGTCCTGGTCCTAGTTCCAGGGCCAAGAGGAATGCTATTGCTTGTGGCTACAGGGGTGCAGGGGCCCCTTCCTAGGTAAAGACCAGAACATGGACCAGGAGAGCAGTGACCACACCTCTCACTGGGTCACACCACCCTGGAAGCATCGAAAACTTGCAGACCTCCAGGACCTAGGTCTGAAAACAGAAGCATGAAAAAGCCTGAGGTTTGGGATAATACTTCCTATCCCCAGGGGAACTGAAGGCAACTTTAACATAAAGTTCAAAGTCAAGAAATAGATCGGAAAATTAGCAAACCACAAAACAAACAAAAAAACAAAAACAAAACAAACAGATCTTAACCATAAAAAGCTACTATGGTGTCAGGGAAGACTGAGAGACCAACTCAGAAACAAAGTGAAAACAACAACAAAACAAACAAAGCCTCAGAAGAAAAAAAAATGCTAGTTGAAAACAAGCCAAATAAGAATAAAAGAGATAAGACTGATAGAGGAAAATTTGGGCAAAGAATTAACAGTGATGATAGAAAATTATAAAAAGAGAATTAATAAGTTCATTAAATAAAAGGAACAAAAAATAGAGAAGAAAATGACACCTTAAAAAACAGAATTGGACTAATGGTAAAAGGCATACCAAAATTCACTGAAGAAAAGAACTCCTTAACAAGCAGAATTAGCCAAATGGAAAAAATGGTACAAAATCTCACTGAAAAAAAAGAAAAAAAATCTCACTGAATAAAAAAATCCTTAAAAATTAGAATTGGGCAATTGGAAGCTAATCACTCCATGAGTATGGTAGTAAGGCAAAATTCATGACCTTGGAGAGGGGCATAGACATGCCTGAGAGGTTTGGAATTATGAAGTGTAAGGAATTCTCTAGGTAGAAGGCAGAGGAAGTATCACATTTATTTAGACTCCAGAGGATCAGATCCAAGGACCAATGTCCCCAGTTTGATATAGTAGCAATAATATTCCAAAACCAGTAAACTCATCTCACTGTAGTAACAAGGAAATTATAACAAAATATTGTAGCAAGGAACCAAGCCATACTTTTAACTTCTCCTCACTGCTGGGGACTTCCTATAAAAGATCACTCACTAATCCTAACTCTCCACTCAGTGCTCTTTCCTGCAGCTCTGCTGACTCCAAGTTCCTTGATCTCCACAACTCTCTCTTGTTCAGCACTCTGCGCTCTGCGCTCTCTGTCCATGCTGGCTCTCTGCTTCTGAATTCTGATGCTCTCCCCGCTGCTGCTCCCAGTTCTGCTGTTCCCAGTTCTGGGGTCTCTTTATACAGTCCTAGCCATCATCTGATTGACTAGAACTCAGGGCACATACCACTGGCTCTGGTCTTAGCAACTTCCCTCAGGGTCCTGAGGGCTTCATGCCTCTCACAAACTAGCCTGGGGCCTCACACCTAGTTAATGAAAGGTGTGGGCCTGTCTCTAATCAGGCCTCCCTTGTTGGCTCCATAGTAAGCCTATTCAATGGGCAGGAAAGATCTTTCACTTACTGGTTGGCTTTAGAATGAGGCATGCAGAAACAATAAAAACAAGTCCAAAGATGAAAAAATAGAAATGTGAAATATTGGAAAAACAACAGACCTGGAAAACTGATGAAGAAATAGTTTAAGAATTATTAAACTGAAGCCCATGTTTAAACAAGAGCCTAGATATCCTATTTCAAGAAATTATAAAGGAAAACTGTCCCATTATCTGAAATCCAGAGAGTAAAATAGAAACTGAAAGAATCTACCGACCAACCCCTGAAAGAAATACAAAAATGAAAACTCTCAGGAATATTGTAGCCAAGTTTCAGAGCTCCCAAGTCAAGGAGAAAATATTGTAAGCAACCAGAAAGAAACAATCCAAATATCAGAATCACAAAATATTTAGCAGCTTCTACTTTAAAGGAGCAGAAGGCTTGGAATATCATATTCCGGAAGGCAAAAGAGTGAGGATTACAACAGAAATAACCTACCCAGCAAGACTGAGTATAATCCTTCAGGGGTAAAAATAGATATTTAATGGAATAGAGGACTTTCAAGGATTCCTAATGAAAAAACCAGAGCTGAATAGAAGACTTGACTTTCAAACACAAGTTTCAAGAGGAGCGTAAAAAGTGACATGAGAAATCATAAGAGACTCAATAAAATTAAACTGTTTATATTCCTATATGGGAAGATGACACATATAATTCCCAAGAACTTTATCATCATTATTAGGCCAATTAAAAGGAGTTTACATAGAGGGCATGAGTGTGAGTCAATTATGTTGGGTTGATCTCAAAGTAAAATGTAGGTGTGAGAAAAAGGGGTACACTGTGAGAAAAAGGAAGGTGGAGGTAGAAAGGGAAACATTTTCTCACACAAAAGAGGTGCACAAGATCTTTTATAGTGGAGGAGGAAATGGGGATGTGTAATGTTGATGGAATAGGAAGATCTTCCCCATCCATTAATAAGGCCTATGTGACTACATATGTTCAATCACAGATGTCTTGCTGCTTTGAACTCTGGTCCAGCTGTGATACAACCTGAGTCACATAGAGCCCATTGAGGGAGTTACTTGCATAAGGAGGAGCTTACTTATGGGGAGGCTTGCTTGTAGGAAGGCTTTCACACCTTTTGGTAAGCTAATTAGGCGTTGAGTCATGAGGGTTGTGATGCCTTCTGGCTCTGAGCCTATTAGCCAAAAGTGTGTGTATATATATTCTGAGGTGAGATTTCACTTTGGGGGTTTCACTCATGAGAAGGACCTTTTGATTCCCTGGACAGGATTCTGAGTAGCCATTTGTTTAGAGTCCCCCAACTGCTTAGATGTTAGTGCTTCCCTGATCTGGTGGTGTATGTAGGTGGTTGTATTACTTTGTTCAGACCCTTGGAGTCCTGCCTGTTGATCTCTGTGCTAATTTCTTTGCTTGCATTTTCTCTCTGCTTATATTTTCTCCATGTTCAGGGTCCTGACCTTTCCCCTGAACTAGTGAATGATATATATGTTTAATTAAAGTAAAATTATTTACCCCTTAAACTTTCCTTTCCTTTAGAAAAGCAGATCAAAGAACCTGTGCTAGCAGGCCACCCCGGGTGTGCTATGGTGCTTGCTGTTAACAGAATGGTTGTGGCAGGCAATGCTTGAACCTCACTCTCATTAGAATTGGTTCAAAGAGGGAAGAATATAAATGCACATATTTAGATGACTATAGAAATCTTACCCTATAGAGAAACAGTGGCTGGGGGAAGGAGATAAGAGATATGAAAGGGGGCATGATAAAAGGGAGGACAGATTAAGGGAGTTAGTGTGCAGAAGCAAAACAGACTTTTGAGGATTGGCAGGATAAAAAGAGAAAAATTAACAGAAGAAAATGGGAAGGAGGGAAATACACAGTAATCACAATGATGAATGTGAATGGGATGAGCTAATTCATGTTCTTATTGTTCATCCTTCATTTTCGAAGAGGACCAATGACATCACAACTGATATCTGGATTTGCCTGTGAATTGGATTTAAGTGAGGCAAAGTTGCATAAATTCATCAGCCTCTCTTTCTCTTCCTGAGTCATTGAAGTCCAGGGGCAGAACAAAAGTCAAGAGGATGCAGTGGATGACCTTGACGCCTTCCATGCTTCCTCCACTTTCATGGTCATTGGAACAAATCTTTCTCATTTGCCATTACCACTATGGGAAGTCTTTACATGCTTGGATTAGACACTCCCCCTAACTTACCAATTGGTTTGAGGCCTGCCGATTAACGTTAAGTTAGTTTGGCCCATGTGCCAAGATGGTTTTACCAGGGTGCGGCCATTGCAAATGCTATAGCCTCTTGGAGACACATGTAAGAGTTGGTTGAGAAGTAGAGACACAAAAATGGGATGAGCAGCACTGCAAAAGGCTCTGCAAATCCTCATTCCAGAGATGCTAGCCCTCCCTGGATAGCCCCATACACCCCAGCTAATTTATGAAATGAAATAGCAGAGTGAATTAGAAACCAGAATCCAACAACATATTGTTTACAAGAGACACACTTGAAAAAGAGAGAAACAGAGTTAAAATAAAGGGCTGGAACATAATCTATTATGCTTCATCTGAAGTAACAAAAAAAGCAGGGGTAACCATCATGATTTCAGACAAAGCAAAAGCAAAAATAGACCTAATTAAAAGAGATAATCAGGGAAATTACATTTTGCTAAAAGATATTATAGCCAATGAAGCAATATCAAAAATCTTTGAAACAAGTTTCTCTGATAAAGGCCTCATTTCTCAGATATATAGGAAACAGAGTCAAATTTATAAAATTAGATCCATTCCTTAATTGATAAATGGTCAAAGGATATGGACAGGCAGTTTTCAGAAGAAGAAATCAAAGCTAGCTATAGTCATATGAAAAAATACTCAAGCATTTTTGGTTAGAGAAAGGCAAATTAAAACAACTCTGAGGTACCACCTCACACCTGTTATAATGACAAATGGTGGAGGAGATGAGGGAAAATAGGTACATTAAGAATTGTTGATGGAGTAGTGAACTGGTCCAACCATTCTGGAGAACAATTTGGAATTATGCTGAAAAGGGTTATAAAACTGTGCATACCCTCTGATCCAGGAATACCACTACGAAGTCTGTACTCCAAAGAGATCAAAGAAAAAAGGAAAATACGTACAAAAATATTTATGACAGCTGTTTTTGTGATGGCAAAGAATGAAATCGAGTGGATGTTTTGTCAATTGGGGAACAGTTAAATAAGTTATGGCATATGAGTGTGATAAAATATTATTGTGCTATACTAAATGATGAGGGAGGTGATTTCAAAAAATATGTCAAGATCTATATGAATTGATGCAAAGTGAAGTGATAAGAGCTGGGAGATATTTGTGCACAGTAACAGTAATGTTATGGTGATGATTAGCTGTGAAATGTTTGACTACTCTGATCAATACAATTCCAAGACCATTTCAAAGGACACATGATGAAAAATGCTATCTATCTCCAGAGACAGAACTGATGAACTCTGAGTGAAAATTGAAGTATAATTTTCTCATTTTATTCTTTTTTTTCAATAAGGCAAATATGGAAATATGTTTCACATAATTTTATAGGCATCACAGATATGTTGCTTGCCTTTTCAATGGGTTAGAGAGAGGGAGGTTAGGAGGGAGGGAGAGAATTTGAAATTCAAAATTTTAAAATAAATGAATGTTAAAAATATTTTTTAAAAAATTAAAAGGATAGCATATTTTCTAGTAAGTGTAACTATTTCATATAGTCTTAGTAATACCAGCTTGAATAATATGTCAAAATGAAATTGGAGTAAGTACAGGAAAAGAGAAAAAGTATCACCTATTGCTGATTATATGATGGTCAACTTGATATTGATTGAAAATAAGCCATCAGCAGAGTAGCAGGATTGAATAATTAAGATAGGTTCTCACTTGGGAAAGTTATAAGCTCATAGCAACTCATCTTTAAGTGGGGTGAAGTCATTGATATTCTCAATGATCTTTATCCTTACAAAATATTTATGCAAAAAAATGTTAAGAGCAGCACACATTTGTGAAGCATGAAGGCTGTGAAAAGTCTGTTCCGTCTGATAGTTTCAAGATCGAATGATGGGGCAGGCCAGATACCAGGTCGTAGGGTGATGCAAAAGCAGAGAACACAGGGGCAGAAGAATATGGAGAAATATGGAAAGGAAGAGCGAGATGGGTTGATGACTTGAGACAGTAGCTGGGACAAAGGAAAAACAATTGTTTAGGATAGGAGACGCCTAAGCACACACATAGGTGGAGAGGAAAGAGTCGATGGAAAGAATAAAAGGAGAAAAGGGACCTTTGAATTGGAAGTCAGAAAACCTGGACTTGAGACTTGGCTACAAATTACCCAGTTTGGGATAAGTCACTGAAATTATTTTATTCTAAGTATCATATTTGAAATGGAATTACTCTACCTATATCACAAGGTTATGATGGGCTCAGATAAGAAAATATGGCTAAAACTCTTTGTAAATTGTAAAGTATAAACGAGAAATGGAAAGTATAATCATGAATCGATTCGATGTGTACTTAGCACCTACTATGTGTTTAGGAGAGACAATGTTGAACACCGAAGAACAGGCATCAGGGTTGGGAAGACCTGGGGTCTTCCATTCTTCATTCAGCAGCCAAAGTGATTTTCCTAGATTGCAGGTCCAAGAAAGTTGACCTCCCTACTCAACAAACTCTAGTGACTCCCTATCACCTCCAGGATCAAATACAAAAATTTTCTGCTTGCTGTTCTAAGCCCTTCATAACCCAGCCCCCTCCCCAACTTGTCAGTATTATTCTATCTTTCCTCCAAGTACTCCGATTCAGTGACACCGACCTCCAGGCTATCCCACAAATGACACACCTCGTCTCTTGCCTCTGAGCATTTTCTCTCATTTTTCTCATCTTTGTAATGCTCTCCCTTCTCATCTCCCTTCAAGCACCAACTAAAATGCCATCTTCTATAGGAAGCCTTTGTGAACTCCTTTTCATTCTAGTGCCTTTCCTATGTTAATGATTTTCTAATTATCATATATATACATATATGTATATATGTGCATGTGTGTGTGTTTCTATATAACTTTGAAATGCACAAAGTACTTTCTTCACAAGAGCCCTATGTGTTGGGAAGTACAGTTAGAATTATCCTGCCACCTCCACCCTAACCATTTTTTTAATACAAGAGAGGAAACTAAGTGTAAATGCATTAAATAACTTGACCAGAGTCACAGAACTATTAAATGCCTGAACCAGGAAAAAGCACTCTTCATGTTCAAGATTAATGCCTTTTCCCATTATATTGCACTAGAAATGCAAAGATGAAGAAATCACATGGTCCCTTGCTCCTACCAATTAAAAAATTCACATAAACTGCAAAAAAGAAATTCTTAAAATCAAAGAAGAGATTGATGAAATGAAAGCAAAAAAATTGATAAATAATAATAGTACCTGCTTTTTTGGGAGGGACTAATAAAATAGTCAAATAATGATTAAAGAGAGAAAAACCAAACTGCAACAAAAGTGAAAAAAGAGAATTAACAAATAAAAAAGAAATCAAGAAAGCTATCAAACTAATATGTCTAAGTATATGCCAACAAAAATAACAGATAAATTAGATGAATAATTATGAATACATAAAATGCAGAGATCAAAAGAAGATTGTATTATTTACATTAGCAAATATCAGAAAAAGAAACTAAATGGTAAGTGGTATCTCTTTAAAACCAAGAGCAAATATTATGTGATGAAGAAATCTAAGGCAGCAAATAACTATAAAATTTCACCTCACATTCAGAATGGCACAGATGACAAAATAGGAAAATGACAATTATTGGAAGAATTGTGGGAAAATGGGAACATTAATGCATTGGCAGAGCAGTGAATTTGTTCAGCCATTCTGTAAAACAATTGGGAACTTTGTCCCAAAAGTCATTGAGTATACCACTACTAGACCATAACTCCAAAGAATATTTTAAAAAAGGGAAATAACTCATATATATATAAACATTTATATCTGTTTTGATCATAGTAGCCAAAAGCTAGAAATTAAGAGATGCCCAACTATTGGGAAATGGTTAAAGAAATTATGTTATGTTATGTATATGACTACAATTTAATACTTTTATTTTAAGGAGAAAAAATGGAGGATTTCAGAGGAAAACTGATATTTGTATGAATTGATACAGAGGGATGTGAGCAGAAGTAGAAGAATAACTTATATAATGAAAAAATATTATAAATAAAAACAACTTTGAAAAACTTTAGAACTCTGATCAATGTAATGATGAACTATGATTCTGGAGCTCCAAAATAAAGCATGCTACCTACCCTTGAAAGAGAGGTGATTGACTTAAGATGCAAACTAAGGATCATATTTCTTGCCATTGTCAGCCCTATGCAGGAATTTGCTTTATCTACAAATATTTATCAAGCTTTTAATTGTGTGTGGGGGATATAAGTGAAAAATAATGCTTAATTAAAAAAATGAATTTAATTTTCAAAAGGTTAACATACAAAGTCATGGATACTGTGTTAATGGTGACAAGGAATCTGACTATAACTGACATCATGTAAGAACCAGATTAAAAACAAGCAAAGGCATCCCATGATTAACATAGAGCTGAAAGCTATCTGAATTCTTCTACATAGATATACTATGCATTAATACTATGCTGTCACTTCTTCTAGTTTTATTAATTTCATGTTATTCACTTAACTATTTTGTGGATTTGATGTTCTTCCCTCTTCTTTTTTATCCGTGTTGGCTAATGATTTCTCATTTAATGTTTTCAAAGAAACAACTTTTAGTATTGTAATTTCTATAAGGGTTTTTAAAAACCAGTTTATTAGTCTTCTAATTTTAAAATATCTATTCTTTTGTGCTTATTTTAGGTTTATGTATGTCTTTCTAATTTTTAAAATGAATATTCAGTTCAAAAAATCTTTCCTTGTCTATTTTGTTAATACGCTTTAGGGATGTAATTTTTCCCTGAAAACTGTCTTAGATTCATCCCAGAAATTTTGCTATGTTGTTCTATCATTGTTTTCTTTCACATGATTATTATTTGTTCTTGTGATTTATATTGTGATCCAATCATTACTTAGTATATCATTAAGTCATTTGACTGTGTGTCTTTTATTCCTATTCCTTGAACTAATTACTAATTTTATTGTCTTACAGTACATAAAGGCTACGTTTACCATTTCTGCCTTCTTGCATTTATTTGAACTATTTCTGCGTCTTAATACATGATTAGCATATTTGTATGAGACCCACGTAGTGTTGAGAAATTTGCAAATTCTTTAGCAGTCTCATCTAGAAGACTCCTCAAGTCCTTTAGATCAATTTTCTCCAGAACGACTGTTAGATTTTTATGAAGTTGAGAAATGGACATAAATGCATTGGTTGCTGAAGTCTAAAATTGAATACAGATTCTCTGAGCAATGTAGAGCATCAAATGATTAACCAAGACCCTTTATCCATGAACATTTGAGTCTTATCATTCAAATGACCAACTAATATGCAACAGGGTATTGGTATAACTGGTCCCCCTGCCTTAAGCCTTTCCCCAATCTAATCCATTCTCCACTCAGTTTACACGGTGACTTTTTTAAACTGTGCGTATAAGCATCTCTCTCCCTCTCTCTCTCTCTCTCTCTCTCTCTCTCTCTCACACACACACACACACACACACACACACATTTAGTCACTGTTG
Organism: Phalanger gymnotis; assembly: GCA_028646595.1. Taxonomy (NCBI): domain Eukaryota; kingdom Metazoa; phylum Chordata; class Mammalia; order Diprotodontia; family Phalangeridae; genus Phalanger; species Phalanger gymnotis. The sequence goes on from CM053622.1 coordinate 516,706,026, forward strand.
GTTCACTATTATCTCGAGCATCAAATATAAACTCCTCTGTTTGGCATGCAAAACTCTTCATAACCTGCCATCCCACTTTTCCAGCTTTCTTACCATAATGTTATCCATGATAGCCTTCTTGTTGCTCCTCCTTTTTCTTTGCTTTTCACTGGCTCACTCCTATATTTACAATGTTCTGCCCCTTCACTTCCACTTCTTAATATCCCAGGCTTCCTTCAAGTCTCAGCTCAAATGCCACCTTCTGCAGAAGGACTTTCACACTTATTAATCCTTTCCCTTTTCTAGTTACCTTTATGTACAGTTATATACAAGGTCAGCTTGGTGGTGTAATGGATAGAGCAATAGAGTCAAAAAGACTACTATTCCTGAGTTCAAATCAACCTCAGACACTTAATAGCTGTGTGACCCTGGGCAAGTCACTTAACCTTGTTTGCCTCAGTTTCCTCATCTGTAAAAACATGAGTTGGAGAAGGATATGGCAAACCACTCCAAAATCTTTGTCAAGAAAATCCCAAGTGGTGGGGTGGGAGGGCTGGGCCAAAGAGTTGGATGCAACTGACAACAACATAGTTATATACTGTTTTATATTTCTTGATTTTAACATATTATCTTCTCCATTAAAAATATGCTCCATCAGAGTAAGGACTATTTTGTAGGCTAGTATTTTTGTTGTTTTTTCTTCCTAGAGTTTTATTTTTCCTCTTTTAGCCATATTTATTATTCTAGTACATCTAAAATTGTGGAACAATTATGGATCATCAGACAAAAGTAAAAGATATTGTAAAAATTTTTATCCTCCTTAAAATTCGCAAAGTATTGCCCACATGTTTCTTGCTCCCATCCTATGTTTGTTGTGAAAACATAAGAAAAATAGAGTGTTAGCAACCCCATGGGGTAGAGACCCACTATTCCTGTCATGAGCAACACTAGCTACTGAAGCACTGCCAACACCTGGGCAGGATAGGTAGACTATCTGATGCACCAAGGTTCCCCAAGGTATCTTGTGCCAGGCAGGTCAGTCCTCTGCTACCCCTTTCTCTAATAACCTGAGGGGAAAAGGACAGGAGAGATCCAAGGACCCTGGGCCAACATTCCTAGGAAGAGCAGCAATCTTCTCACACCATTAATCCTACTTTAACCCCATCCTCCAATCCAACAAATGGGATGAAACTTGTATCATTCTCTCCACCACCTACATCAACTGCCAACCAACTGGCAGTTGCTCGCCAGGCCACCAGGCTTATAGACATTATATAGTGAAGGAATCCAGTGTCAAGCCACTGTCACTGTTTAGTCAGGGAAGGTAGTCTAGCTAAAGCATCAAGAGATGCAGAGGATGAGGCTAGCAGCAACATGTATCAAGCAAGTAAAACCATTTTCATCACCTACACTATCAATTCTTCTTAGTTTCAGTGGGTTAGAGCTCATGATTTCATGCCCAAAAAGCCCAAAAGTAATTGTGACCCTCCCCTCACCACCACCACTTTTGCTTTTAGCCTATCATCCATGCAATTTAAAGGGAGACATAGTGTCTAAAAAGTCCTTTTCTTCCATTTTTCATTTTTTGATTGAACCAGGTAGCTGACAGTGTCTAACAAGTTTCTTTCTTCTTACTGGTTTATTTGTGAATTTGACTGTGTCACTGAAAATCAACAATAAGTATCTGGCCTATAGTTTCATTTGTGAGTTTTTATAAAATAGCACAGCCTCCAATAAATCTCTTTCTTCTTTCATTTAATTTGTGGCTTTAACAAGATATTGGGCCCTTATCTCTGGACTGTTGTTTTATTTGTAGGCTGATCAAAGTTATTGTCAGTCTTTGAGAAGTTTCTACCTGAAAGCTGGGAAACAATTTTTGTTGGCTATAGATAACCAGTGTCTCTGACAAAGGCCTCGTCTCTAAAATATACAGGAAACTGAATCAAATTTATAAGAATAGAAGTCATTCCTCAATTGATAAATGGTCAAAGGATATGAACAGGCAGTTTTCAGAGGAAGAAATTAAAGCTATCTACAGTCATAATGAAAAAATGCTCTAAATCACTATCGATTAGCGAAATGCAAATTAAAGCAACTCTGAGGTACCTCATCACACCTATCAGATTGGCTAACACAACAAAACAAGAAAATGATAAATGCTGCAGATGCGGGGAAATTGGAATGCTAATGCATTGTTAATGCAGTTGTGAACTGAGCTAGCTATTCTGGAGTGCAATTTGGAACTATGTCCAAAGGGCTATAAAACTGTGCATACCCTTTGATCCAGCAATACTGCTACTAGGGCTATATTACAAAGAGATCATCAAAAAGGGACAAGGACCCACATGTACAAAAATATTTGCAATTGCTCTTTTTGTCATGGCCAAGAATTGGATATTGAGGGGATGCCCATCAACTGGGGAATGGCTGAACAAGTTATGGTATATGAATGTAATGGAATACTATTGTTCCATAAGAAAATTGAGCAGATAGAATTCAGAAAAACCTGGAAAGACTTGCATGAACTGAAACTGGTGAAGTGAGAAGAAACAGGATAACATTGTATACAGTAACAGTAACATTGTGTAATGACTCACTTTGTTAGATTTAGCTGTTCTGAGCAATAAATGACTTAAGACACTTCCAAAAGACTCATGCTGGAAAATGTTATCCATATCCAGTGAAAGAACTAAGGAGTCTGAATGCAGATTGAAGCATAGTATTTTCTCTTTTTTTGTTGGTTTTTGGTTTTTTCTTTCTCATAGTTTTTTCCCTTTTGTTCTGATTCTTCTTTCACAACATGACTAATGTGGAAATATATTTAATGTGATCATAAATGTATAGTCTATTTTATCAGTAAGGCAATAATAACAATGTAGATGATAATTGTCAAAATGACTATGTAGGTCTGTATCACAAAGTATACAAGACTCTCCACAAAGAAGGTAGAAGTAAACCATTTTTTCAGACACCAGAGAACCATATCCCATAAGCCATTTATCCAATCTATCAGAGCAGTAAAACATTCAATACATGATATCCTGTGACATAACTTCTTTTTCCTCTCAGGAAGCTCCTCCCACCACAGGTGACTTAGGCTTCCTGTGAGTAAGCCAGTCACATGGCCTATTGATGGGTGGGAAAGATCTTCGAATCTAAATTGCTACTACACCTATATCAGATTGCATGCTGTCTAGGGAAATGGGAATGGAGGGAAGGGTAGAAAATGTAGAACTCAAAATCGTATAATAGCGAATGTTCAAAACTAAAAATAATTTTTTTAGAGCAGGGAAGGCAGGACAACTGGAGTTAAGTGACTCGCCTAAGGTCACACAGACAGCAAGTATGTCAAGTGTCTAAAGCTGGATTTGAACTCAGGTCCTCCTGACTCCAGGGCCAGTACTCTACTCGCTGTACCACCTAGCTGCCCCTAAAAATATTTTTTTAAAAAAAATTTCTGCCTTTTATTGTTTCTTTGGGTAGGACTAGGTCACTGGTAGTCTCTATAACAAATCTATCTTATTTCATTCTGCTTTGGACTCAGGTCACTCTAAGGAGTTGCTGTCTTTCATTGTAATAGTTATTGGTTGAATTTGGTCACTTAGATTTTCTATTTAACCTTTCTTATTTTTAAATTTGTGATCATTATTTTATTGAAGTGATTGCCCAGATTTGTTACCTGCTTGCTTGTTCACCCCCACCACCAACCCCGCCCCCCCCCGAATGAAAGGGCATGGAAGTCACTGATAATCTCTTGTCAATCTTTTCCTTCCGTTATTCCATTTTTGGGATGGATAAAGCCATTTACACTCTCTAGATTATTTTTTTCCTTCTTGATTAAAATTCTAGACAACTCCCTAGTAAGAAAGCATGTTTTGTTTAGTTTTAATATTGTAACTATAATTTTAATTATATATGAAATTCCGGTTCTGAAAATTTCTTCTGCAGAAGAAAATCAGCAACTTCTGTGGGATTTCCTAAGGTATTAGGCTAAATGATTGTCTATGATCAAAGAGTTAGTGTGACTTTCTGTATTAAGGCTATATTGCTTCTTACATAGCATATACTTAATACAGAAATAAAAAAACATAATTTTGCAAAAATAGAAGCCCTAAGACATACAAAAAATTAAGTAGTATGTATTTACCAAGAGAACAAAAATCAAGTCCATCAACCAAAAATAAATCATAACACAAAGTCAAGGTCATCAAATATGATTTGAGATGCAACTGGTTACTCATATGGAAGTAAGCAATTAGAATCTGAAATCCTTGAGTTTATTGGACAAAATAATGTCTTACAAAATTAATAGTAGAATAAAAGAAAGTTCTTTACTGTTGGACTTTATCTTGACCCATTTTTTCTATATCAAATGAAAATTTCAGTACATAAGATCATATAACAATATTTAAAAGAAATACAGGAAAATAGATGTGTTGTACAGTATCCTAGATACTTTCTAAGGCAGTAGGTGCCTCCAATACACTTGCATCTATTAAATTGATAACATTTAGTCAATGTTTGCCTAATACTTGGATCTTGAGACATGCAATTTGTATTTAAGTATAACTACCATATAAATCTTTATTGTCCAAAAGATTGTTGTACTCATACGCATGTAAAAGATAAATATGTCAAGGTTTTAGGATATCATTGCTATGACTTCTACGATTTGATGGGTGGTCTTTGAGGGTTGCCATGGCTTAAAAATCCATTTCTATATGGCCAATATGGCTCTGGATTTGGTATGAGCTCAACTATACAAAAATTAGATATCGACAGCTTATCACCAGGCTCACATTCAAAGACTACCAACCTTGGTAGATTTTTCAGAGCTTGTAAAGTGCTGGCATAGCCTTTGGGAACCCATGGTCATCCCACATGGAGACTTAAGAATCGGACTTTAGTGGTAGATATTAAATTAGATAGCACAGACACAAGAAAAATCAACACCCCTGATTAAATAAAACATAGGTATTTAAAATCTTATTTTTAAACTCAAAAGCCAAATGTTTTATTCAAAATGCTGCATTAAGGATATGGAATAAACTATTCCCCTGAAGTGTCAAGTAAAGACAAGTCATGAGGCAGGGGACAGATGACGCATAGAGATTCACCCAACTGATACCCAAGTTGAAGGAACTTCAGATGATATTAAAGTGATTTACAATAATCATGATAAGGAGAAGACATATTGTAGCAATAATGCCGCTTCAGTGGCTACCCAGAGGCTTGTTATTCAATGAGTGTGCCCCCAAAGGCAAAACTCTAACCTCTGAGATTATATATACACTTCTTCAGGGTCAAAGGGTGTCACAACCATGGGATGCAATCACATGTGAACTAGGCCTTCTCTTGACATAAGCAGGTCATCAAAGACTTCTGATTCAATCAAAGATTCCTTAGTGCTGAGAAGCACTCTAAAACAAAGACAGCAAAAAGTCCACTTTGCCATTACATTTGAAAAGCAAAACTCATTAAAGGTACTTGATTACCTCAGCATTCCAAAAGGGAAAACAGTAAAAGAAAAGTCCCACCCTAATTACCATAACACATACATAGGGACAAATGTCAGTCATATATCTGATATATTCATGGTAGGCACTTGAAGAGGTATATTCTATTACAAAGTCATAGATTTAAAGCTAGAAGGAAATTTAGATGTCACAGTGTGTAATTAGTCTTTATAAGGCAAGGGAAAATGTATGAAAACCAGAAAAAAGATGATCCAAAATGGTTCTTCATGACTACCTTAAAGAATTCAGTCTCGGATGTAGAAACAGAACACAGAAACTCTCTTTCAAAAATAGTTTAATGTAATTAAAGGCTTGTTTGTTTTATACTATTAATGTTTGGTTACACTCATAGAAAAAAATTTTCATTAAAAAATCAGAACTATACTATACATGTGGTTATATAGCAAGTATATTTCAATAATATGTGATGTATTGCACCTTGCAAAACCTTACAAGATGATTCCAGGAATATTTGACATTATATTTGAATACCCGCTAGATCCTGGGTTATTCTGATTGTGTTTCCACGATACTCAAATTGTTTCTTTCTGGCTGCTTGTA
>CM053622.1:516712581-516729023 GCA_028646595.1 Phalanger gymnotis
ATCATCCAGGCTGTCCTGGGCTGGAGCCCTGCTTCCCTCTGCCACTTTGTGGGTTCTGCAGTTCTAGAATTGGTTCAGAGCCATTTTTTTATAGGTTTTTGGAGGGACTTGGTGAGGAGCTCACGCCAGTTACTGCTTTCCAGCCACCATCTTGGCTCCGCCCCTCAATATTTTTTCTAAGATAAGACTATTTAAGTATTCTATTTCCTCTTCTGTTAATCTGGAAAGTTTATACATTTTAAAGTTTATATATTTTAAAATATTCATCTGTTTAACTTACATTGTCAGTTTTACTGGCATATAATTTGGCAACATAACTGCTAATAATAACTTTAATATTATCTGCATTAGGGCTGCATTCAACTTTTTATTTTTGAAACTAGTAATTTAATTTGGTTTTCACTTTTTCAAAAAATTCCAAATAGTCTGCAATTTCTCTATTTTATTGAGTTTTTATAAAACCAACTCTTAGTTTTTTTTTAATTGATTCAGTGTTTTTTTTTTAACTTTCAGTTTTCTTATTTTCTTCTTTGATTTTCAGGATTTCTATTTTGGTATTTAATTGGGGGATTTTAATTTGTTCTTTTTCTAGTTTTTTTTTTTTAGTTGCATGCTCAATTAATTGATCCGTTCTTTCTTTTATTGATATACAAATTTAAAGATATAAAATTTCCTCTATTACTTTTACTGCATCCTACAAATTTTGAAATATTGTCACATTGTTTTCATCGTCTTTAATGAAATTATTGATTTGTTCTTCGAACCATTCTTTGTACTGTTGTTTCAATTGTCTGAATCTTTGTGACCCCATTCAATGTTTTCTTGGCAAAGATGGTGGACTGGTTTACCATTTCCCTCTTCAGCTCATTTCATAGAGAAGAAAACTGAAGCAAACAGGTTTAAGTGACTTACCTAGGGTCACATAGCTAATAAGTACCTGAAGCCGGATTCAAATTCAGGAAGATGAATCTTCCTGACTCCAGGTTGTGTACTCTACCCGGTAGGCCACCTAACTGCCCTAATGTTGTTGTTGAGTCATTATATTGGCAATTAAGTTGGGACGTTCTTACTGTTTTAGAATGATTAATTGTCTTTGATGAAGTGCAAAGCCTCAGGCCGAAACACTTGTCTGCTAGGTTCTAAGCCTATGTGGGTGTGAAGCCCTCAGGTTCCTAAGGGGAGTTGCCAAGACCAGAGTCAAGAGTAGGACCCTGAGTTCTGGTTGCTCAGATGATGTTTGATGACAGCTAAAGAGTGTATAAAAAGAGAAAACTATTTGCTTGAGGCTTTCACTCCTGGAGGCATGGGACTCTGGGCAGCAGCGATAAAAGAGCCTCTTGACTGAACTCAGATGTTGATGGTTTCTTGGTAACTATGAATTGTATTTGGTCTGTGTATAAATTTGTGTTTGTAATTTGTTTGCATTTGCTCTGAAGTTTAGGGTGCTGGTTTTCCCCCATGAACTAAGTGAATGATATTTGTATGTTGGATTGAGATAAGATTGTTAGCCCCTTAACATTGCTTTCCTTAGTAAAGCAGATCAAAAGAACCTGTGCTGTCAGCATTCTTGTTGTTAGGCTTGTGTTGGTCTTTCACCCCCACAACAGCTGCTAGCCGAATTGTTGCAACAGTCATTTCGGTTGTGTCCAACTCTTTATGACCCCATTTATATACTTCTTTTTATTCCCATTCATTTTTTCCATAGGCCTGTCATATCTGCTTTTCTAAGATTCCATCCATCCCCTTGACTTCTAACTTATTTTTTAGATTTATCTAGCTCTAAGAGGGGAAAATTGAGGTCCCCCATTAATATAATTTTGCTATTGTCTCCTATTCATTTAACTTTTTCTTTAAGAATTTAGATATTATTCCATTTGATGCATACACGTTTAATATTTAGATTACTTTGTTCTCTATAGTGCCTTGTGACAAGATGTAATTTCCCTGCTTATTCCTGTTAATTAGGTCAGTTATTGCTTTTACTTTGTCTGAGATCATGATTGCTGCCCCTTGCTTTTTTACTTTATCCAAATCATAATAGGTTCCATTCCATTCCCTTATTTTAGCTTTCTCTCTGTGTATCTATTTCAAGTGTGTTTCTTGTGAACAACATATCTTTTGATTCTGGTTAATCCATTATGCCTCCATTTTGTGGGTGAGTTCATCCCATTTACATTCACAGTTATCATTACTAACTGTGCATTTCCCTCCTGTCTATTTTTTTATATTTATTTTTCTCTCTTCATTTTCATCCTGTCCCTTCACTAAAGTCTGTTTGACTTCTGACCTCCACATAATTTTATCTAATCATTTCGCAACTCCATCAACAATGCATTCATGTCTCAATATTCCCACATCCCCCTCAATACTTATCATTTTTTCCTGTCATATTAGGCATTCTGATAGGTGTGGTGGGGTATCTCAGAGTTATTTTAATTTATAATTTCTCCAATCAATAGTGATTTAGAGAATCTTTTTTTCATATGGCTATATATACCTTTGATTACTTCATCTGAAAACTCTGTTAGTACTTTAATCATGTATCAATTGGAGAATGACTTAAATTCTTACAAATTTGACTCAGTTTTCTATATATTTGAGAAATGAGACCTTTATCAGAGGAATGGTAAATTTTTTTCTTAGTTATAACTGTGTATTTCCCACTATTCTATTCTCCCCTTTATCCTACTCTCTCTCTCTCTCTCTCTCTCTCTCTCTCTCTCTCTCTCTTTCTCTCTCTCCTTACCCTATCCATCCTCAAAAGTGTTTTGCTTCTGAGTTCCACCTCCCCCAATCTGTCGTCTTTTCAATCAGCCTCTCTTCCTTCTCTTACCCCTTTCCCTCCCACTTTCCTGTAGGATAAGATAGAATTCTATACTCAATTGAGTGTGTATGTTATTCCCTCTTTGAACAAATTCCAATGAGAATAAGGTTCAGATGATGTCCCCTTTCCACACTGTAATAGTGCCTCTTCCTGTGAGATAATTCACCCTATTCTATATCTGCCTTCCCCCTCTCCCAGTACATTCTTCATTCTCACTCAATTTTTTTTAGATATTAGCCCATCATATTCAACTCACACCTGTGTGCTTTGTGCATACTCCTAACTGCCCCAATAATGAGAAAGTTCCTAGGAATTACAAGTATCACCTTCCCATGTAGGTATATAAACGGTTTAACCTTATTGAATCACTTATGATTTACCTTTCCTATTTACCTTTTAATTCTTTTGAGTTTTTTTCTTGAGTTTAATTCTTTTGAGTTCTTTTGAGTCTGTTATTTGAAAGTCAGATTTTCCATTCAGCTCTGGTCTTTTCATCAGGAATTCTTGAAAGTCTTCTATTTCATATTCGTTTCCCACTCCCTCCCCCCGAAGTATTATACCTAGTTTTGCTGAGTAGGTGATTCTTGGTTGTAATCTTAGCTGTTTTGCCCTCTGGAATTTTATATTCCAAGGCTTCTGATCCTTTAATGTAGAAGCTGCTAAATCTTGTATTAGCCTGACTGTGGTTCCACCATATTAGGGTTGTTTCTTTTTGGCTGCTTGCAATACTTTCTCCTTGACCTGGGAGCTCTGGAATTTGGCTAAAATATTCCTGGGGGCTTTCATTTTGGGATCTATTTCAGGAGGTATTTGGTGGACTTTTTCGATTTCTACTTAATTCAATGGTTTCAGAATGTCAAGGCAGTTTTCCTTGATAATTTCTTGAAAGATGATGTCTGGGCTCATTTTTTGATCATTGCTTTCAGGTGGTCCAATAACTCTTAAATTATTTTTCCTCAATCTAATTTTGAGGTCAGTTATTTCCCCCAATGAGATTATTTCATGTTTTCTTCTATTTTTCATTCTTTTTATTTTGTTTTATTGTTTCTTGATATCTCATGGAATCATTAACTTCCATTGCCTAATTCTAATTTTTAAGAACATTTTCTTCAGTGAGCTTTTGTACCTCTTTTTCCATGTGGCCAATTCTAGTTTTTAAGGAGTTTTTTGGGGATAGGGGAGCTAGATGGCACAGTGAGTAGAGCACCGGGCCCTGGAGTCAGGAGCACCTGAGTTCAAATCCGGCCTCAGACGTTTGACACACTTACCAGCTGTGTGACCTTTGGCACGTCACTTAACCCCAATTGCCTTGCCTTCCCCCCTGCAAAAACAAAACAAACAAAAAATGAGTTGTTTTTTTTTTCTTCAGAGAATTTTTGTGCCTCTTTTCCCATTTGGCAATTCTCTTTTTTAAGAAGTTCATATCACACTACATGTTTAAGTTAAAGGTAATTTTAGGAGTACCCCAATTTTGCATATCTAAGAAAATGGCTGCAAGAGGGTTTCTGGGCACCTGAACCTTTCATTGCCAATAGTGATAATCTGACCACCATGGAGCTCATAGTCCTTTTCCTGAGATTTAGATAACAGAAGTGGCCATCTCCTGCTTGAAGCTTAGGGAAGCATAACACAGCTTCTTCTTGATGACACATAAAATTTTCTTCCCAGTTGCAGTTGTAAAACTGGAGCCTGTTCCATTTAGGATCTTTATCAAATAATAGCCAGCCAGATCCAGACAGAGGATAGCATAGGGAAGGGGGGTGGGATATTTAAAGATGGACAACTTGTAAATCTCACCATCACATGATGATGATGATGATGATGATGATGATGATGATGATGATGACAATAGCTTTATATAGCGCTGTAAGGTTTGCAAATATTTTCTCATTTGATCCCCACAGCAATCTTGGGAGATGCTATTACTATGCTTGATTTACAGATTAGGGAATGGAGAGAAAAATTACACTGAATGCCAAGAGTCATACAGCTTTTAAGTGTCTGCGATAGGATTTATACTTAGGTCTTTCTCACTTCAGGTTTAGCACTCTATTCACTATACTATCTAGCTGCAAAACCAAAGGTACACAGAGACAGTCCAGCCTGGATGGCAACATTCAGGCTAAAGTGTTGAAGGTCTCAAAGAAGATGTTTCATAATTTTTATCTTGGTGTTTGGCTTTAGAGGAGTTTCTAGGAGTAGCACAGGGTACTACAGGGAACACATGGAGCTCATTGTAGAAGGTATGGTTCATGGTCTCTCTTTCCCAGAGAGTGGGTAATAATACCATGTTTACTAGTGCACCAGTCAAAATATCTCTTTCACTTTGGTCCTCACCTCCTAAAGAGATGTCTTTCTGACCTCTATGAACCATCATATCTGGTATCTAGGGCAGACCAATGATGATGGAGAAGAACTCCTTAAGTTGCATTAACTCATATGTGGGGCCCTCAGAAAAGCTACCTTAGCCTCAACGTACATTGTGTGAGTCCACATATGTGACTGACTCATTGATGTGTATTTTTTTCTCTAGTCAGCCCAGAGATTCAGTTAGCTCACAACAAATGCATTTAATGGAAATAAAAAAGAAAATAGAACAATAGACATTCAGGGTCATATACTCCCACAAATGTACACACTTATCCCTATCTAAGTCTCTTTCTCTATCTCCATCAATATTATATCTCTATAGATAGATACATAAATATATGGATACATACTATATATGTATATATATGTATATCTACGTGTGCGAATATGCATACACATATACATATACATGCATACACAAACAGTACTGTCACAGTGCCTGAGGATACATAGCTAGCTGGTTTTGCCTTCATCTTCTGGACAGAATCCTTTTAAGAGAGAGTGACTTTCTGAATAATTTTTTCTTACTAGCATTAACCCTGCTGTTTACTCAATAGGACTTGACCTGTCCTTTGAGGAAGATGCATTGTTCCTGATTTTGGAAATCTTTGAAATTGTTTTCTAGTTGTTTCTGAAGCTCTGACTGGTGAGATGCTCTTTGAAACCTAGGGAAAAGAAGGGGAAAGTGGGTCAGGGTTACCAGATTTCCTCAGGGATAAAAAGTGCTAGGCTTTTTTTTTTTTGGATCTGAGAGTGGGAGAGAAAAAAGAGTCAAGCATCAGAATTGGAGGAAGAGACTGACTAAGTTATCCATTATAGTGGCCACACTTAACAGTCCTTTGAAAAGCTAAGCCAGAGGATCCCCTAAATTGATCTCTTAAGAAAGGAAAATTCATAGGACTTTGTCTGAGAGAATCTACTGTGATTTAAACCAATAATTAATTTCTAGAGATAATTTTTTGATAATACAAAGCATTGTTGTCATATGGTAGATTCAGAGAAAGATTCAAGTCTGGCCTCTGACACATATTGGCTGTGTGACCCTTGATAAGTCACTTTTGCTCTCTGTGCCCTAGCAGACTTTGGAATCTATAAACTGTAGGACATTTGCCTACATGTGCTGGAGTTTCCTCATTGGGGAATTCCTTAGACCAATGAAATCAAAGATCTAGACACTCCTTCCCCAAATGACTCCTTGTAATTGTTTATTAAAAGAAGCAAGGACTATGCTAAGGAGTAGGGATACAAATACAAAAGAGATAGTCCTTGGCTTCAGGAAACTTCCATTCTAAAAGGAGGAGTCAGCACAGAGGCCATTGGTGGAAGTCACAGAGATGGCGAATGGGTCACTGACAAGCCCTTTTCAGGAGGCAGTGGTCCTGTTTATTTGTTCAGAGTTCTCAGAGCAGAAAAGGGAGATGGGAAGAAGTAGTGTGGGAGTGGGGGTGGAATGGCTGGGGTGAGGATAAAGATGCATGGTCCTAGGCAGTGAAGTGGGTTTGCCTCATCTCTAGAAGTCATCCCTTCTCCAAAGTCTCTTGGATAGAATTGGGAACCTAAGGGTGCGACCCTTTGATTCAAGAGACAACCGATAGAGTAGAAGAGCATTGGATTGGGAGTCAGAGGACCTGGGTTTGAATTCCAGGTCTGCCTCTGACTGTATCCATGCAGATAACCCTGAGCAAGAATAACACTAACCAGCATTTATAGAGCACTTCAAGGTTACCTATGTTATCTCGTTTGACCTTCACACAACAGCCCTTGAGGAAATTGAGGCTGAAAGAGGTTAAATAACCCATCCAAGATTATGCAGCCAGGAAGTATATGGAGGGGATGCAAGCTCACATCTTCCTGACTCTTGAGTTCACCACTCAGGTCCACGAGGCCACCCAGGCAGGTCACTTAACCTCCTTGTATCTCAGTTTCTTCATCTGTAAAAAGAGGGGGTCATAATCCATAAACTCTGAGGTCTTTCCCAGTTCTAAACTGATGATACCCCTAGAATTTAAAATAAAAAAATTATTTCAAGCAGGGCATTGAGGAGTTGAGGGGTTAGTCAGGGTACATACTATACAAAACTGAAGCAAACAATATTAGGGAATTCAAACCAAAAAAAGAGAGAGAGTAATTGTGCCAATTTCTTCAGAAACATAAACATAGGAAATTTATTCACCTAATATAGATGATAGCTAGCATTTATGTTGTGCCTACTATGTGCCAGGCACTGTGCTAAGAACTTATAAATACTGTCTCATTTGATCCTCGCAAGAACCCTGAGGAATAGGTCCTATTTTTGTACCCATTTTATAGGTGAGGAAACTGGGGCAGACAGATTTTAAGTGACTTGTCCAAGGACACACAGCAAGCAATAATAATCAGCAAGCATTGACTGGGAGGCAACAAACTAGATTTCCTTGAAGGCCCCTACCTATTTCCATAATTTGGTCAAAGAGTAATCCTTTGATTTCTTTTCCCCCAAAGTTCCTGGGAAATAGAAAGCAGGTGTTTATTTTAATGGTTCATCGTCTGGATAGGCTTTCTCACCACCCTGTATTTCTCAGGCAGGGGAACTCAACATTAGAAGTTTGTAAGCTGCAGATGGTGGATGGACTACCATGTGTCAACTCTTGCTTGTTTCTTGGCTCCAGAGGTTCATAAATTGGGATAGATGAAATATGGCTTGACATCTATGTGGTTGTTGCCTTCCTCTGATGTTCTTACAGGATGGATTTTAGACATGGATAAAAATGGGTTATATTTAGTCTTCTGTCTGTGTCAGAAAGGGGCAGCTAGGTGGCACAGTAGACAGAGTGCTGGGCCCAGAGTCAGGAAGACTTATTTTCCTGAATTCAAATCTGGCCTCAAATACTTACTATGTGTGTGACCCTGGTCAAGTCACTTAATCCTATATGCCTCAGTTTCCTCATCTGTAAAGTGATCTGGAGAAGGAGATGGCAAAGCACTCCAGTATCTCTGCCAAGAAAACCCCAAATAGGTCATGAAGAGCTGCATGTGACTGAACAACAATAACTATGTCAGAAAGAGATGACAGCATGGATTGGACTATTGAGTGGCTGGCTGGACTCAAGGGAGGGACGGGGAATGCCCAAATCCATATGGCCAAGACGATCTATTTCTAACGGAAAGAAAAATCTGACCATTCACTCATTTCTTCATGTAAAATATAGTGACTGGCACAGTCAAAACATCATGCTTTCCTATTGTGGAGAGAAAAGTCTTAAGACAATTCCTGTCTTCACAGAGGTTAATGACTAGTATAGATTCTTCAAAAGAGAATGGAAGTAGGAAGGGGAGGCAGCTAGCTGTTGTAGTGGAGAGAGTGCTGCATTTGGGGGACAGGAATATATGAGTTCAAATCCTGTAACAGGAACTAGCTCTGTGATCCTGGGCAAACCATTTTCCTCTCTGAAGACTCAGTTGTCTCATGAATAAAATGAAATGAAAATAATAAAAAAGATAAAATAAAAAAAATAAAATGATAATTGTACTTATCTAATTTGACAACATATGCAAAGCACTCTGCAAACCTTAAAATACTATCTAAATTCTAGCTGTAATTATAGTGAGGATGTACTAAGGCTTCTTTTAATTTTGATTTTGAATCTTCCCCAACACCAAACACCAGGAATCTGCTCCAGCTTACCTTAAGTCAGGGCCCCCAGACATAACGCCTCCTTCTTGGCTAGGCTTAAGGATGCTCAGGGACACAACACCTCTTCAACACATAAAGGTGAATTTTGGAAAGCTTCTCAGGACACGAAAATACTACCTGTAACAAGTCTAGGTAGTTGAGGACTGTTCTGAGATCCTTCCAGGACCTGGGCCCTGAAGAGACCTTGAATCTTCTAATCACCTGATTTAATCAGCAGACCTATTCCCATCCACAGATACTCTGCCCGACTGCATTTCCCAGTGATTAGCATATTCCCACCCTTCTTTCTGTCTCCATCTCTGTGCTACAGACCTCTGTTATCAAAGAACAAATGCCCTGCCCCAACTCCAGGTCTGCTCCCTCGTTCCCATCCACCTCAACTATATACCACCTCTATCCCACTTGAGGTCTCCCTGTCCTCTTCTATTGTGCCTTCT
This sequence comes from Phalanger gymnotis, assembly GCA_028646595.1. NCBI lineage: Eukaryota > Metazoa > Chordata > Mammalia > Diprotodontia > Phalangeridae > Phalanger > Phalanger gymnotis. The sequence goes on from CM053622.1 coordinate 516,721,886, forward strand.
AGAGCTTGCACTGCAAAATTAACATACTTCTTTTCATTTTAGAGCTTTCTTTGTTAATCCTTTCACCTTCTGGCACTTACTGAAATTTCATTCCCTCAATAGGAAAATACTCAAGCCACCCTTTCTAGTATTGATTGTACCTTCTCTTATACCCCTTGGAATATTTCTGGCTCCCAATTTCTACTTTAAGATTCTCCTTATCCCACCATTTATTCAGCAACCTCTTCTCCCTTGAGCTTTGTCCTATTCAGATTTGTCACCCTAATCTAGGTCCTGGTGGCTGTTATCTATCATCCTGCAGACACCGTTTTCCTTTATTAATGAATTGTGGTTGACTCAGAGGCTCCCTCTCCACATGATCTCCTGTTCTTATACTCTAGAGTTCTTCAACAAACATGCTTGATATTCCTTCGAATATTCTTAACTTTTCAGTTTTTCAATCTGCCCATCTCACATGATTTACTCCTCTATTCCATCTCAGGTATACACCAAAATGGTTATACTTCTAGTTAAAGAACTCCAAAGTTCCTTTTATCTTATCATAATCTTCTTATAGCTTATGCTATTTTTTGTAACCACTGTGACTTTCAATCCCTACATCCTTTGTAATTTTCCCAGACCCCCTGCTCTGGCTATACTCTCTTCTCTTTCCAATCTCAACCACTTGGTGAACCAGTTCACCATTTCTCTAATCTATTTTCTTCTCTAACCCCGTCTTGTTCTCTTGTCTTGTTGTCACTCCTACCCTGGCAAACCACAACCCTTGAATAACTCCCATCATCCACCTCTTTATATCTCTTCATGCATCTGGAGGAAATCGCAAAATAAGGTTGACTGGGATCATTACAAATTTATGTTGTCTAATCTCGACTAAGTTTGAACAAGACAATCCTTCCATTTCTCCCTAAATGATTTTCTATTCCACTCACCACAAAAGTTGCTACTTTCTAAAACAGTTCTTTTCAAACCTCCTACAGCACCCTCACCCTCTCAGTAGTCTTCAAACTTCTCTGAAAAAAATTGAGGCCATTCACTGAGAACTTTCTTCTCTGCTCCTCCTCTTACCTCATACTCCAGTGACAGCAACCCTCACTAGGTCCACTTCACTAGTTTCTGATGAAGAGACCACCCTTTTCCTGGACAAAGCCAAGCATTCTACATGTGCCCTCAATTCCACTTTCTCCGACCCTCTTTTTTAATGAAGATTTTTTATTTTTAGTTTACAACACTCAGTTTCACATGATTTTGAGTTCCAGATTTTCTTTCCCCTTCCCGCCCCCTCGCCAAATGGCATGGAATTCTACATATCTTCTACATATAACTTAGCATTGAACTTATTTACACAATAGTCAAGTTGTAAAGAAGAATTATGACCAATGGAATGAATCATGAGAAAGAAGAAACAAGACCAAAAAAAAAAACAAAAGAGAAAAAGAAAAAGAAAAAAAAACAAAGGGAAAAAAGGGAGAGCAAACAGTGTGACTCAATCTGTATTCAGACTCCATAGTTCTTTCTCTGGATGTAGATAGCTCTCTCTGTCATGAGTCCTTTGGAGCTGTCTTTGAACCTTGCATTGCTGAGAAGAGCAAAGTCTATCAGAGATAGTCCTCACAGATACTGTGTGTCTGTAATCATGTATAATGTTCTCCTGGCTCTGCTCCATTCACTCAGCATTATATTGTGTAGGTTTTTCCAGGTTATTATGAAATCCATATCTTCCCCATTTCTTATACCACAATAGTATTCCATTGCATTCATATACCACAAATGGTTCAGCCATTCCCCAACTGATAGGCATCCCCTTGATTTCCAATTCTTTGCTACTATTAAAAGAGCCACTATGAATATTTTTGTACATATGAGTCCTTTTCCCTCTTGTGTAATCTCTTTGGGATACAACCCTAGGAGTGGTATTGCTGGGTCAAAGGGTATGAACATTTTTATAGCCCTTTGGGCATAGTTCCAAATTGCTTTCTAGAATGGCTGGATCAGTTCACAACTCCACCAGCAATGTAACAGTTTTCCAATTTTCCCACATCCTCTCCAGCATTTATCATTTTCCTGTTTCATCATATTAGCCAATCTGACAGGAGAGATGTGGTACCTAAGAGTTGTTTTGATTTGCATTTCTCTAATCAGTAGTGATTTAGAGCATTTTTTCATATGCCTGTAGATATCTTTAATTTCCACTTTCTCTCTGTGGCCCTGCAGAGAAGCAGAGCAGGAAAGGCTAATCTCCTGAAGCCATTGCCCTTATACTAAGTAACCACAGAGATGATTGAAACAACTCCAATTGAAGATGGACCAGGACTGCCTGGCTCATAGGATAAGAGAGTCTGAGATCCAAGGGAAATTTGAGGTCATACAGTTAAACCCCTGGGGATTTACAGATAAGAAACTGAGATCCATAGAGGGGGAATAACTTGTCCAAATAATTTGCATTGATAGTAATTTTTAGAGCTGGGACTCAAACCTAGGGATTTTGCAAATCTGGTGCCCTTAGTACTATGGTTGCCTTTCTAGGATATCTGCAATATAAGGATAAATTCGTGTGTCTTCTATACGGAACAAAATATTTCTGAACTCAAGCCTTGTTCCTTGAGAACTGCAGATAGCATTCTGTAATGACTTAGTCCTCTCAAAAGGAAAGAATTCTACTTCTTTAAATAGGATCTGTATTTATTCAGTCGCTCCATTCCTACTGTAGACTTGCCTCTCTTATTTAATGTCCCTTAACTAGTGGGGCTTACAGAAACCACTTAGAAGCAGATTAGCCAGGGTTCCTGTCCTTGAGCCCTTTTCAATGAGAAGACTTTGGGATTATTAGCCACAGAGGACAGAGGTGAGGGCCAGTAATTGGGATAAGGTGACCTGTTGCCAGAATAATTTCTCAGAGTATGTACTGGGACAGGGGTGGTAGGGGTGGGGCCGAACTGGATTTTGAAGAGGTCTATACTAATATTTCCCAGACTTGGTTTTATGGTCATCCAGTTATTTTCTAGTTGTTCAGTGTAGTATCATAAAATTCTCCACAAATAATCTCAAAAATTAATTTCATTGTACTTAAACTAAGAGTAAAAAGACTTTGTTGGGGGTTTGAATGATTATGTGTTGGGATGATTTTGCAAAATCAAATGAAGCAGCATTAATCTTAGGAAATTTGTGATGGTGGACTAAGTATATAAGCTCTTGGAAAGGGAAGAAAATTATTTAATACCTCCTATGTGACAGGTGCTGTGATAAATACCTTACAAATATTCTTTCATTTGATACAACAACCATGCAAGGTAGGTGTCAGTTATTATCCCCATTTTACAGTTGAGGAAACTGAGGCAAATAGCGATTAAATGAGTTGCCCAGCATCACATAGCTAGTAAATGATTGAGGCTGGGTTTGTACTCAGGACTTCACGACTTCCGAGCCCAGGGCTCTGTCCTTTGCATTGACGTGACTGCCTTGAGATTGAGAATATATCGCCTGAAACCATAGCCTGATATTTTAAATTCCTCTGGAAGAGCTACATTCTTTTGTCTGGAATTTTCATTTCCTCCTAAAATGCTGCAGTTAGGGTACCACTATTCTATTTTCAGTCATACAGTCCTCCACGTAAAGATTTTTTCATTATTACGGAGTACACTATAATAAAGATGAAGCTCAAGAGAAGGGCAAGAGGGGCCCTTGATATTCCCAATTGTGAGAAAGTGAGTCTGATCTGTAGGGATATCATAGAATATGTTGAGATTCACACTGTCATGGTGAAGTAAATTTAAAAGAAAATATTGTAAATTGGTGATAACTATGGTATAGTTATTGTTATTTTGTTATTTATTATTTTATATAGTTATTTAACTACTACTTGTGGTACAATTTTATCTATGAAGTTTGTTAATGTGTTGTTTTCTCAAGGACAACCCTTCAGGAGGTGAATGGGGAGAAAAAAGCAGCCTTTTCCAAAAGGTGAGAATTCTAGTTTTCAAATGGGGGCCTATTACATCCTTCCTTACTCTTTTGTTACTCTCCTTATGAGCGTATAAGCCAGTTTACTCTTTTAATGATGCTCATACATCTAATTCTATGCCCTAAAATAGTCTTTAAAATCAACATGGGCTGGTGGAGAAATCACTGCTCTAAAAGTCAGAAGATATGGATTCTAATACTAATTGTCCACCATGGCCTTTGGCAAGTTGACTCCTGTAAATATTAGTTTCCTTAATTTCACGTCTTGCCTCCACAATTATTTATGACTCAAGTTGTTTTAACTTTTCTTTGTTGATTTCTTCACTTGTCAAATGAGCACAATAATATCTGCCATGACTACCTCATGAACTTGTCATCTGAATCACATGCGGTAATGTTTGTGAACGTGCTTTGACAACTGTAAAGTATTGCACAAATTTAGGACATTGTATTTTTCAAATCTCATATTCTTTTATATATTCTATAATCTCCTTTTCTATATATGCTCTATGTGTAGTACAGTACTTTATCCTCACTTACATTGTCTTTTCATACCAACAGTTGTGGTGCAATACCCTTCAAAAGACTGTCATCCCAAGGTCCAGTCAAGGTTACCATTTTCCTATCATCAGATTTCATCATTATTGAAAGAAGATCTCTGGCCCAGAGCTAAGCAGATACCCCACTTTAATCAAGCTAGAACCAAGTTTATGCATTTTCCAAATTGGAAGTTCGTACCTGCACAATCCCAGAAATGCAGGGGAAAAACTCAGCATGTGTCTGCATCTGGCAATCAGAAAGTGGCTGACCTGTTACCCTATCTTGACAGTTGGAAGATGGCTAAACCACCCATACTCCAGAATCGCCATTATATGGCCACGGTCTTGCCTTCAATATACCATGAGTACAATGTTAAGGAAATTCCTTTATCTTTGCCATCCCTAGAATAAAATGAGACACCTCTACTCAGACCCGACCACACAATTCTGTCTCTAGTTCACCCTGAATCCTGGCCAGAAAATCCTTTGGACTTTGATCGGATTCCCAGGGTTCCATAGTACCTGTCATACTTCAACCAGAAACCCACACCCCACCCATAAACATTTGGTTTGAGGTCCTAATTAGTCCCTACTTCCAGCACAGAGCCCTAGTTGCACTGTTAACATGCCATAATGTCTTAGGCTGAGGTTTTGCAGAGTCATAAGCCCTGGGTCCGGACCATACCTTAATTGAGCCACTGGCATAGAGCTACAGTAACATCCTTGCCATGTCTTGACTATTTGGTCTACATCTGTGAGGCTTCAGGTTTGAATTCATAATATTCTTACCTCTACCCCAGAGCCAGGGCTGAAGCCAATCTCTATGTGAAGGCCACAATTACATGTTCACTGCGCCTCTATCAATGGGTTACAACCATATGTACACTATTCTCTTAAAGAATAGGCATGGTTATTCCCCCATCTGATCCCCAGCTCCTGGCCAAGACATATATCTCTAAGCCTTGAACTCTGGGCCAAAGTCAGAGATTGTTGAGCATGCCCAGCCATTGGTAGTAAGATTCCTGTATGTCTTGACCACATGACTTAAGTTCCATTGGCACTTAATAATAGGTCTAAGGACATATTTGGGTCATTGCCACCATGGTATACCTCCACTACTCACTGGAATGAGTCTGAGGTTTCACCAGATCTCAACTATTAGATTATATGTCATCAAGCAGTGCTGCCTACTCGGGGTGATTTCATGAAGCTCAAGCCACTAGGATGAGGCTGCCCAAGTCATTAACTACCAGGCTTCTAGGCATGAATCACTCATAATTTCACCAGATTTGGACTAACACAGGTCTGGGATAAACCACCACTATCTCTTATCTATCAGAAAGCTACCCTGAAAATTAACTCAATAGCAACATTTCCAAAGGTCTTAGATCCCTTCATTGTATTTTCAGTAGGTCTGTACTCTAGAATCAGACCATCAACCCCAGGTCAATTGACTATACCTTCATGTAATCAGAAGGTCCCATCTCTATCTCATCCTAATCATTAGTCTGAGCATGCACCAGACCCTGATGTCCACATCTCCAAAATACCAGGACCTCTGGATAACACCTCTATTGAGGAATGGAAGACCATAGACCAATATACTATCATAACCTCTGTGCCTGACTACCAGAACTGAGGCTTCAGAGCATTCTACTACTACCTATGGCAGGCCTGGAACACTGCATATCAACTATATAGGGCCCTGACTATGGAAACTCAACTGCCATTAGGTTCTAGCCCTTAGACCAAAGTTGCAATAGGCTGTGACTCCTTGTCTAAGGTTGGATTGAACTCAGACTTCCTAGATAAGATGGTGTTGGGGACTCTCTTACCCCATACTCCCAGGCCTTTGTCCAGCAAAGGCCTGATCTCGCGGGCAATGAATGAGGCCGGAAGCCAAGATGGTGAATAGCTCCGTTTAATAAAGTCAGTGACCAGATTTTATAGCCTTTATTACATAGTACTAGGGCTGCCTGGGTCCGCCTACTCTCCGCCTATTCTCCTCCTATTCTCCTCCTATTTTCCTCCCCTTTCTTTCCCGCGCTCTCCCCATGATTCACCTGTGCACAGGTAAACCCGGAAAAGAACCCTGCACCACATTGCCAACAAGGGTGAGACCCTTCCTCCAGACTCCATCTTATTCCTCCCATACCTCAGAGCCCTGAGGCTATCTCAGCTGGTTCTGGGCCTGGAGGTCCAACGATGTTTTGGGGTAGGCTCTAACTCATCCCGTTACAACTCCCCCTTTTGTTTTGCCGTGAAGTGTACAGGTCATGGAGAACCATGACGTCACGCTTCATGCCAAAAAGGGACCTGTGCATAAGGGAAAGGAGGCAGCGAAAAAGACAAGGGAGGAGACAGAGACCCAGAACCAAGAACAGAAACCCTATGCAGAGAGGGATGAGCCATTGCTTCAGCCAATGCCATGGGTCAGCTTGTTGGAAAAAGTCCAAAATGTGCTGCGCAGTTTTATCAGGGAGCAAATCATCATGTGATGTGATGTTAATGTCCTCTGCCAGGCTTATTAGCTGTTGGAGTTCCAGTGTGATATTGTCCAAAACAGCACCCTGCAACTGCGTGCGAATTGTGTCCCAGTTATGTTCGGTGGCATTATATTGTTTTGAGGTAAGGCAGAAAGT
>CM053622.1:516729523-516748284 GCA_028646595.1 Phalanger gymnotis
TATATATATATATACATATATTTGAAAAGTTTTATTTTTCTTGCTTTCCCAATGAGTGGGAGGGAGAAAGAACTCAAAACTGAAGATAAAATAAAATTGCATTTTAAAAGTAATGAATAAATAAATAAATTCTACCTCTGATACTTCCTACCTATGTGACTTCTAGCAAGTTACTCAGTCTCTCTAGGCTAAGGAAGCTATTTAAAACTGTACTGGCAAGATGTGATGAGGATCTAAATGAAGGTAATGGCTACGTGATTGGAGAGAAGGGGCCAAGTGTCGGAGATGACATGTAGGTAAAATTGATAACACTTGATTAGGAGATTGGAATAGAGAGAAGGAGAAAGTCCAGGATAACTCTGAGGTTATAAACCTGGGTAATTAGAAAGATGATAGTAACATAAATTGTGGAAAGATTTTAGGAAAAAAAGATGACGAATTTTGTTTTGAATATATTATATTTGAAATGCTGATGGAACATTCAGGTGGAGATATTTAGCAGGTAGTTGGTAATACAAGACTGGAGCATAGGAGAGAGATTAGAGATGAATGTATAAATCTTGGAGGCCTGCTTAAAAGCAATCCTTGAACTTATGGAAATGGATAATATCACCAAGGGAGAGAGAGGTTACGGTGAGAAGACGACAAGACTCAGAATAGGGACTTGACAACTAGGCTTAGATGTTAGGAGATGAATAGCAAACCAGCAAAGGATATTGAAAAATAGCAGTCAGGTTGGAGGAAAACCAGGGAGAAGCAGTGTTTTAGGAGTCACGATGAGGAAACTGAGCCACTGGCTCCTGAAAGTCATATGGTGGTAAATGGCAGAGCCAAGATTTGACTTCAAACCCAGAATTCTATTTAATCCTATTTAAATCTATTTAAACCCATTTTAAAACTTTTAGTGGCTACCTTTTGCTTCTGGGATAAAATACAAACTCCCTAGCCTGACATTTAAAGCCATTGATACTCAGAGTCTCATCTCTCTTTCCAGGCTTATTTTATATTATTACCTTTTGTGAACTCTACATTTTAACCAAAGAAAGAACTGACTTTCCCCCTAGAATTGATGTTTTATTTCCTGCCATCATATATTTAGTGATATGCTCTGGAGGGAGCCAGGTTTTGTGAATACCAAATGAAATAAAGAATGTGAGATGAAGAGAGCTACGATTGTTAACAATGGGAATGGGAATTCTAGAAGGCATAATGGAATGGGAGGGCAGAAGATATGAACTGAGGAGGGGCAGGGCTGAGGTGGATAGGGATGAGAGAATAGAGGAAGGTTGCAGAGGAAAAGGACTTTTGCCTCAGTGAACAATGACTCTGAATCAGAGATAAAGGAAATCAGAATTAGAAGTTTGCCAGACACGGGATGGGGGAAGAACAAGTTGATCCTTGGGCATGGTATTGCTATGAGGTGACTTAGCTTCTGTGGGTTACTCCAAACACTGGGGAACTGATGAGAGTAGAGGGAAGAAGGGGGTAGTGAGTGGACATCTGGCCCAGTAAATACCTGCCTATCAGGTCCCTCTAGGTGGTATTGTTGTTGTTGTTTTCGTCCTTCATTCTCAAAGAGGATGATGACATCAGGGAGGTGATCCCATGATATGCGAGTGAATTGGATTGAAGTGAAGGAGGGCTGTGCAAAGTCACCAGCCTCACTTTCTCCTCCAGAGCCATTTGGGTCCAGTGTCCAAATGTAGATCAGGACAATTGGAAATGGCGCAGGATGCAGTGGGAGACCTTGGCCTTTTTAAGCTAAAGTCTTTCCCAGATCTCGGTTTGACTGAGGCAATGCCATTCAGTGATTAAGGCTACATAAGAAATGAGGCAGAGAATGGTCTCTCCCTCTCAAGCTGGACTGAACACACGTACAATGCCAACTCTATAACCTCATCTCAAAATGAGTGTCAGAGGTAGGATTTGAAACTAGATCATGATTCCAGGAGAGTGGCATGATGAAAGGGACAGTGGTAGGAAACTACAGCTTTATTCAAGGAATAGCAGGTAGTTCCATGTAACTAGAGCAGGGGTTGGGAACATATGGCCTTGAGGCTACATATGGCCTTCTAGATCCTTAAGTGTGGCCTTTTGATGGAACCCAAATTTTACAGAAAAAAAGTGGCCTTGGGCGACTCAATATATCATTAAGGCAGAATTCATGATTTCAAAAAAAATCATGAATATGCCTAAATGGTCCAGAATCATAGGATATAAGGAATTCTCTAAGTAGAAGGCAAAGGAATTAAAGCATTTATTCAAGCTCCACAGTAGCAGACCCACAGACCAGTGTCCCCAATTTGATATCTTGGCAAGAACCTTCCAAAACCAATATGCCCATCTCACAACAGTGACCAGGAGAAAAATATACATAAAAATACACAAAAAATAAAATACAGAAAAATATTATGGCGGCAACCAAGCTATACTGGTGTTTCCCTCCCCTCCCACCCCACCAATGCTAGGACCCTCCAGTAAGATTACCTACTGGCCTCAAGCCCTTGCTCAGCACTCTCCAGTCTGCATGAGGGTAAGTCCTGCTTTCAGTGGGGCCTGCTGCCGCCACTACAGCTTCCACTTTCTCCTGCCTCCACTATGTCTCAATCTCCAAGCTGTGTTCTCTCCTTTTATATAGTCACCAGACATCATTCCATCAACTAGAACTTCATCTGAGCAACCAGAATTCGGGCGCCTACTATTGGCTCCAGTCTTAAGCCAATCCCCCTAGGACCCTGAAAGCCCCCCCTGAAGTCTATTCAAATGGGTGGGAAAGATCTTCTCATTTACTGATTGCCTTTACACTTACCCCTGAGCTAGAGTAATAGGGTATAGGCAATGCATGGATGAATTAGTGAAAGAATTGCCAGATGCTGATTATAAGCTGCTATGGAAGTATATTCATAAAACCTTGGAGATACAAGGACATCCAAGGACTGAAAGGGGGGAAATGTTGTTTTAGTTTCTAAAAATAAGAAGAAGATGAAGTCAGAAAACTCTTAGACAGTGAACTTGACTTCTACTTCTGTTTTAATTTTAGAACATATTATTGCAAGGATGGTTTCTGAATAGTTAGAAAAGAAAGCTAGCAGAGATTGCTAACAGTCTTTATGGCTTCATCCAGAACAGGTCACCTCATGTCCTTTCGTCCAAAGGTATTTGGACTAATAAATCAGGGAAATGCTGTAGACATAGTATAACTGGATTTCAGCAAAATATTTCCTAGTTTTTACTGTTCTCCTCAAGGACAAGAAAGAGAAATGTAGGCTAGGGGAGTCCTGTTGTAAAAACTCGAAAGTCTCAAGTGGAGGGCCTCAAGGTTCTATGTTTGGACTTATTTTGTTCAATATTTCTGTCAGCAATTTGGATGAAGGCATAGAAGACATGTTTTTCAAAGTGGCAGATGTGACAAAGCTGGAAGGGATAGCTAAGACATTATGTGACAGGATCCAAAAAGATCCTGACAGCCAGAAGCACTAGATAAACTCTAAGAAGACAAAATTAAATAGCAGCAACATTAAGTTCCACAATCAGGTTTATTAAACTGACATCGCAAGTACAAGATAGAGATTAAGCTTGTTCTGAAAAAAGGCCTAATGATTTTAGTGGATGGGTAAGCTCATAACTAATTCAAAGGTAGTCTGGAGTCAAAATGCCCTTGTGTCTAGACAAGGGAAATGATGATTTTTGCTGTTCTCTGCCCTGGTCAGGCCATATCTAGAATATTAGGTTTAGTTCCAGATGCACATTTTAGGAGGGAATGGAAAATTTAGAATGTGTTCAGAGACAAGTGACCACTTTGGGGAGCACTCTGGAGATCCTGCCATCTGAGGGTCTGCTAAAGGTATTGAGTGGAAACTTGGGAAAGAAATAGCTTAAGGAGACCACGACAGCAATTGTCAAGTACTTAAAGCCCTTGCTTGGAAAAGAGAGTAGACTTCTTTGTGCTTGGCATCAGAGGGCAGAACTGGAATCGCTGGGTTGGAATGACTTAAAAATAGATTTAGGTTTGATGTAATTTGGCAAAGCTTTCTGACAATTAGAGCTTTCTTCCTGTCCTCCTTTCCAGAGGTAGAGAACTATGAATGTGAAAAAACATAGTCAAACAATTATGTGCCAGTTGGTCTTTGCAGTTTGCTCTTTTTAATTCTTTATTACAAGGAGATAAAGCTCTTACTGGGTAGGGGAGGGGGCATATTCAGAAATGAAGGTGATGTGAAAACTATATCCAGTTTTAAAAGAAAAAAAAAGAAATAACTTCTCCAAAATAGGAATAAGTTGCCTTAGGAGATAGTGAGTTCCCCCTCACTGAAGATCTTCAAGCAAAGGCTGCAGACTGCCTCCTGATAACTGTTTATCTTGCATCTTGCAGAATCAATCTCATCAAGAATTCATTAGGGCTCATTACTTGCTAGTCACTGGGCTGAACACAGGGTATACGAATAAAAGCAAAAAAAAAAAAACCCCAAACAGCAAAACAACAACAAAAACCCAACCACCCACTTCTGTCAAAGAGGTCACAGTCTAATGGATGAGACAAAATGCAAACAGCTATGTAAACACGAAGTAAGTATATACATATATATTTGCTCTATGCAGTAAATATATATTATTCCCATTTAAGAGAGGGACAGAGATAGAGAGAGAGAGACATAGAAAGAGAGAGGAGATAAGAGGAGAAGGGAAAGGAAGAAAGAGGAGAGGAGAGAAGAGGAGAGGGGAAAGGAAGGGAGGAGATGGGACAAGAGGTGAAAAGATTAAATGGGAAGTAATCTCAGAGGGAAGGCACTAGCATTGGGGATGCAAGAGTGCAAAAATTTGCTTGCAGAAGGTGGGATTTGAGCTGATTCTTGAAGAAAACTAAGGATTCTTGTACAGTTAGTACCATTGGACTTCGATGTCCTCTAAGGTTCCTTTCAACTCCAAGATTCTGAATAATACTGAGATTAGATTGAATGTTACATTGGGACCAAACCATGGAGACCTTAAATGCCAGCAAAAAAGAGTTAGTCTGTAGGTACTAGGAATTTTAATAAAGGCATGACATAAGAGTTGTGGTTTAGGAAGATTAATCTGGAAGCAGTATATAGGAAGGGGAGAGGATGGAGGCAGGGGTCAAGTTTAAGAAATGATTGCAATCGTTCAGAAATGAAACAATAAGGTAGTTATACCGGGTAGTAAAAAGTTACTGGGAAAGGAATGGATAAGCTTGTGAGACATTTCAGAGGAAGAAGTGACAGGACTTCTTGATGAATTGAATGCAGGGGAGTGTGGGGGTGGTAACATATGGAATGGATCGGAAATGGGCTGGGTAGGGCAGATCCAAAGGTCCTGCTAATTGCTGCAGAGAAAAAAAGGGAGTGCAATAGTGGTATGAGTAAGCAGGGCTAGAAGTTTTGAGAGCAAATGATAAAAAAGGCAAGATGTTTTCTTCTCAACTATAAAGTTTTATGATAAAAGCAGATTAAATCCATTTCGATAATATGCAATCTGAGATAGGAAAGCATAAAGTCCAAAGTCAGTCATATATACTGGGAGGTTTACAAAGGAAATGGGAATAGGTAAGGCATCTCTGGCCCAAGCCACCTCCTATCCCCCTCATTTTACAGATGAGGAAACTGAGGCTGCTCAGGGTCACACTTCCAAGGCAGTATTTGAACTCAGGTCTTCCTGACTCCAAGTCCAGAATTTCTATCTACTCTGCCTGCAGAAATAAGAGAGGCATAGAATCTCAGAATTTGGAAGAGAGCTCAGTGGTCATCTGGTTTAACTCCATGATTGAATAGGAATCCTCTCTATGACATATTGGAGAAATGATATGTCCTTGTTATTATTTCTAATGAAATAGACTTGCCTATTTCCTGAAGTATCTTATCATTTTTAGATAGTTTAGTGTATATGCATACAAACACAGAGACATATATGTAAATGAAATATATGTGCATATATAAATATTGTATGTATATATTTGTTACAGTGAGCTTAAATCTTCCTAAGAAAGCAAATAAGAGGAGAATTCAAAGTTAGTCAAGTCAGATACCTAGAAAGCAATGAAGTAGTTCTATGGTTAACATTGAAAGTTATGGCTGAAGTCTGTAAGGCACTTGCCTCATATTCTAACTTGTGTGAGTACTTAACAAGATGACAGGATACAGGACAGAAAGAGCCTTCCCTACTATGGGCAAAGATGTCTCTTATGACAAATGATCTCATTATGCTGGGACAAGGGATGACGGAGATGATTAGTCTCCCTATCTCTCATGTCTTCTTTATAGAAAGATATGGTAGATGAGGACAGAAACAGAAGAGGGCCCCCCCGCCCAGGTCCCCACATCGTAATCCTATCTATATCTTCAGAAACTTTTTTTTTCTTATTGGTTTACTGGTAGAATCCTGGAGGTCCTTGGCACCATTCCTCCCACAAGTGGCTTCTACCATGCCATGAAAAATCTTGACTTCCTGCGACACTACCAATAAAAGTCCTGTCCCAGAGTCCAGTTAGTTCAGGACACAGAGGTAAGCAGTTGACTCCAACGTCCAGTCTTGGGGTCTGTAGCCTTTGCAGCTTATATATGGAAATTTTTCCTTCTGTACCCAGAATCCAGAATGGCCCATACCTCAAATGTTTCTGTCCTGTGAAACAGTGCAGGGGGTGAATGTGGTTATGGTGAGAGCTCAGTAGGAAAAGACCAGTTTTGGTGGGATAGAGAAAGGAATGGTGTAGCAAGTTTCTAAGGGAACTGTGATTGGTAGGTCTCTTGGACTGATCATCTTATAGGAAAGAAGCCCAAGGAGTTAGCATTCACATTCTTAAAACAGTTGAGTAAACTGGAAATACTGGCTAGATTGTCATACTTGGCTACCTGGGAGTGGTGCTCATTTGTTTTACCTGTATAGGAGTCCTTAGTTAGTTTGAGGTAGCTCTTCTAAGTTGGATACTGTCTTGACCTGTCATAGACATACTGTAAGCCAAGGGTTTTTAACTTGAAGCCCATGAACTTATTTAAATTTTTTTTTGATAGCTACATTTCAATATAATTGGTTCTTTTGTAATCCTGTGTATTACATATAGTTAAAAACATTCCAGGGGCAGCTAGGTGGTGCAGTGAGTAGTGCACTGGCCCTGGAGTCAGGAGGACCTGAGTTCAAATTTGACCTCAGACACTTGACACTTACCAGCTGTGTGACCTTGGGCAAGTCACTTAAACCCAATTGCCCTGCCCAAAACAAACAAAAAAAAAAATTCTGAAAAGAGGTCGAGCTTCACCATATTATTAAAAGGATCCATGACACAAAAATTAGTTAAAAATCACTAATAGAAAACAGGCTGTCTCAGTTAAATCTAAGGCACCCCATCATCATTATCAACCAATTCCATACTTGTGTTCTATGTGCTTCTAGGAAATTCACCAGCTCATATATAGACAAGCAAGATGAGCTCAGAGGAAAAAACATAAAATATGCCCTCCTGGTGGAATTCCCTGAAGAGAAACCTCCTATCAGAGCATAGAAACAAAAGGGAAAGTGCTAGGGGCCCCTAGACTTTTGCAATTCTGCTCTCACTTTGATAGTGGCCCCAACCCTGCTTCTAATCACTCTCATCTCACACTCAATCTGCATTTTCCAATTCTGAGGCTGGTTTAAGGCAAATCTCTGCAACATTTCCTTGTTCCTAATCCCCAAAACTGGCTAATGTTACCACTTCCTGGACCAGTGACTATACATGCTTCCTTTCTTACCCAATGTAGGGTAGAGAGGCAGCTTGCCTTGTCGTGCTAACAATATTCCCTGCTCTTAGGAGCTTACTCTTTCTGTCCTCTCTCACCCAATTCTGAGGAAAGCACAGGGAGCTTTTTTTGGTAACTGGTGAAATCATCTCACCAAGACAGAGATATGGATATCACTCATTCCCATGTCCAGGCCTTCAGACCATATCCTTTCTGCTCTCTCAGGTCCAATAAGTGCCCAATTCCTTTTTTCAGAACAGAATCTCCTATTCCTTATACTCATCTTATGAACACACTCAGAAAGGAGCTGGGGGTTTTGTTTATTTGTTTTGTTTCTGTTGTGAAAACATCATTAAGAATAACACCTTAAGCTAAGAAAGATGAAAAGCTGGATTAATCTTCTAGATCTCCTTGTACCCTATCCCCACCTCCCTGTAGCCAGGTTATGTCTCATTGTAAATGGTCCTGAATATCAGTCCACTGAGGCCAAAGTAGGACACCAATATAAAAGGATCTATTCCAACTAGACCTAGTCTTCTAGCTCAAAAGGGTCATGGGGTTCAACTCACCCTTTTTCTCCCCAACAGTTATTCCATTTCCATGATTAAAATCAGGCTGATTTGATTATCTGCAGTTGGTAAATGTTTCTCCCTACCACTCACAGTGGGGATTTCCTGCTTATGCTCTCTCCACACAGGACAAAGGATCGGAAATGGTGACTTCCTAAAGAATGAATGATTATTTTTGGCTGAGATACCAAAGTTGATTAGCCAGCCCAATTTATTGATAAAGTGGAACATAGTCCTCCAAAACCCTTGAATGAATTGCTTTGTTTATTCCTTATTTTTTTGCCCTATGGGATGATAGGCGCTTGTGAATAAGAATTGTACATCTAATTTCTTTGTAGTTCTTTCCAAAACTTGGTAGTAAACTGTGATCCCAAGTTTGAAACTTTCCCCTTTGGGGACTCAATAGGGTAAACTGCTTCCTTAAGGAAATGAATAAAGAAAGGAAGAAGGAAAGAAAGAAAATGCCAAGGTGTCCATTAAGGAAACAGATGGCATCTCCGGGCACCTGAGAAAAAAATAATCAACTGCCACAGTAAGTTATAGTGCCTTATCCCATTATGAAAGCTGTAACCACATGCACACTGGGGTTATGGAGGTATAGTGGCTGATGTCTTTATGGTTTCTGTCAGATTCCTCCTACTATCTATCAATCACAGTATCACATATAATGCTAGATATGACACACCCATTCTGGCCACCAGATGAAAACCTCAGTCCTTATTTTCCCATGGGAATACAACAGCATGCCCTCGTATCTAAAATGACTGAGTCTTACCACATATCTGCACCATAGCTGCATGTCTTTCTGATGCCAGCGTTAGCTTTTACTTTCTCCCTTCCTAGGTCTCTTCCAACTCTAAACTTTTGGAAAAGGCATCCAAAACTGTGTTCTCCATCCCTGGGAAAACACACCACACAGGAAGAAAACAAGAAGAACAGGAGGGCCTAATGTGTGCAGCACCTTAACAGCGTGTAAGCATCCTCTAAATAAATTCTTATCCTCTATCCTGGCTTTTACCTGATACTAGGCCCTTTCAAGATACAGCCGGCAGACCTCCAAGACTGCCTTAACTGCTAGAAACTCCCAGTTGCTGGTTTTTCTTTTACAATTTAGTTTCTTTTTGTTCTCATCAAGTATTTCTATAGCTAGTATAAGTTAAATAGGTTTTTTCCTCCAGCAAGTACACATCTACTGGGACTTCCAGACTTCCTTTCAGAGTGAAGGAAAGAAATGGGCTTGTGCTTACTTCCTGAGCTGACCTCATATCTCACCTTAAAGTCTTCTGCTGAACCAATTATAGTCCAGCACAACTGCCCCCAGGCCTCATCACCATCAATCAATCATTCAACAAGTATTTATTAAGCACTTACTATGTGCTAACCCCTGCTAGGATCTGAGAGAAGAGGTACAAAGAATGAAACAATCCCCATTCCCCAAGGAGCTGACAATCTAATGAGAGAGACAAGTATATATAAAAATATATACAACATAAATATAAAGGAAATCAATACAAATTAATTAAATGCAAGCTAATTTGGAAGGGAGGGCACTTGCAGTTGTAGTGATTAGGACGGGCTTCATGCAGAAGGCAGTGCCTAAGCTGCATCTTAAGGGAAGAGAGAGAGTCTGAGGCAGAGGTACCTCTTTCCCTACACCATCTTTCTCACTCCTACCTTCCTCAATCCCTGAAGGGCAGAGAACTAGACTTTTGGGGGGATGGGCCACTGCTTTCCTGGGATGACCAGTACCTGACTCAGTTGAAAGAATTCCTAGTTCTGGTTCAACTGGCTCAACTCTAAGATGTGTCAATTACCATGAATGACCTATTACTGTTAAGCAAATGGCCTCTGTGGCCAGACCTTCCTCCCACTTTTTCAGCTGACTCTGTTTCTGCCACTGCTGCCACAGAAGCCTTAGTTTTAATGGGTCACTTGGGCCAGAAGCTGAAACAACAGAGCTACTACAGATCATCTTTTCAGACCTAGGAAGCATCCCACTCTCAACTTTGCACAGGTAAGTGCCTTCTCCTTGAGAAATGGAGGAAGCAGGAGAGAAGCTCTATTCAATGCGAAACAGCCTGGAGCTATCACTTCAGAGCCATGATGCCTGGTAATGATCAAACCTGGCATTGTCTTCCCCTAGATGGGTCTATCACACTATCTGGGGTTAAGATAAATCCAAGAAATAACAACAAGGTCTGGTGGGTGACCTTCTGGGGTGGCTTTAGCATAAGATGGAGTAAAAGAAGCAACATCTTTTGTACTTATAACATGATCTGGCTCCCAATGTGAAAAGATAAAGGTATTTCTAAATGTGTCTCTAAATGCTCATTCGGAAGGTATGCCAGGGTATCACTGATCAGATAGATGCTAGAACTTTTCACTAGGGTGTTGACCAACTGAAATGTTTTATTTGTCAGTTAATATGCCCATGGTACCCACAAGAAGCCATCTGCCACTATCTTTGGCTCTGATTTGAACAAGATCTTAGACTGCACAGAATTCTAACTTGCTTGTCTCCCCAGAGTTCAAGTTTGTCTGCTGCTAAGTGAACGCACCTGGATGAGGAACCTGCAGCCTTGAGGCCAAATGTGGCCTTCTAGGCCCTTGAGTGTCGCCTTTTGACTGAGTCCAGTCATTTTATTAAGGAGACTTGTTCTGTGAAGTTTGGATTCAGTCAAAGGGCTACACTTGAGGACCTAGAAGGCCACATGTGGCCTCAAGGCTGCAGGTTCCCCACTCCTGGACTAGATAGAAACAGTGGAGAACTGTCAA
This sequence comes from Phalanger gymnotis, assembly GCA_028646595.1. Taxonomy (NCBI): domain Eukaryota; kingdom Metazoa; phylum Chordata; class Mammalia; order Diprotodontia; family Phalangeridae; genus Phalanger; species Phalanger gymnotis. The sequence continues at coordinate 516,740,595 of CM053622.1, forward strand.
CAATTGAAGTTTGGGCAGAAGATTAAAGAGATCATAGGATCATAGATTCAAAACTGAAAAAGACCTTAGATGAAAAACTGAACCTCAGAGAGGTTACATGATGTTCCCAGGGATGCACAGCTAGTAAATGTCTGGGGCAGACTGTGAATCCAGGTCTTCCCAACTCTAAGTCCAGTACTGTATCCACTACACCATGCAGCCTCCAATGCTACTGTTTTTTAATGTAGTTGCAGAATTATTGTGCCAAGTGAGAAAAACTGGGATTACAATTTTTAGATGAATTTAATTCTATTTGAATACTTGGTTGTTATGTTTACCTGACCCTTGACCATGTTGCTTATTTTGTGCTTTGGATGCTAACATTCTCATGCTGTCAACCTATAGTTCTGGACCTTGGACTTATCTCCAGTTACAAGAGGTAAAATCTTAAGTAACTGAGGAACAAAGGTTCGAGTTTCCAGCATACTGATTTATTAAGCAGTGCCTATCAATTGCATATCAAATTGGAACCAGGCCTCCTCAGGTTGGTGTTAGACCCCAAATAGAGACAGATTTTTATGCATTAAAAGAAAACAATTTAACAGGATATAAAGCAAGATACAAGATTAGGTAATCTGGTTTCTAATTAGAGAACAGATTAGGGGCTTTCCAAATTGGGAGGGAAAATGTGAACGGGTGCAATTTCCTGAAATCAGAAAAAAAGGTGTCCCACTCCCCGCAAGTGTTTATATTCAATAAAAGGGACAAGAAAACAGTAATTGATTGACCAATATTAGGTCAGTTTTCAGGCAAGACATATGGGTCACTTGAGATATATAATTTTGAGAAAACTCCTTGCATCAGTCTTTGGATCCGTTAGGTTTCTGGTCAGTATAACTTGGGTGCTTGGTTAAGATTCTCTCTCTCTTTCTCTCTCTCTCTCTCTCTCTCTTTCTCTTTCTCTCTCTCTCTTTCTCTCTCTCTCTCTCTCTCTCTCTCTCTCTCTCTCACTCTCTCTCAGCGACTTGCCAGATTTGAACTCAGGTCCTCCTGACTCAAGGTCCAGGTGCTCTATCTACCGCAACATTTAGCTGCCCCCTGTTAAGGGTGTCTAAGCAACAGGTAGAGGTGGTCCAGCTTCCCAAAAATACAGGGCAAGTTTCAAACAATGCAATGGCATTTTCTCACAGTTCCTAAAACTGAATAAAGTTTTCTCACAAGACAGAAATTGGACTGGACTGGTAATTGAGTAGCAAGGGAACTAAGCTAGATCCAGAACTGAGTCACAGGTTGGAATCAGTAGTGTTCATTCAATTCCCACAATTCTCTCAATTCCTCTGACCCTCGCCTTCCCTTAAAAAACAGTGGCAATTGGCCCATGGTCTTCTATAATGCTCTGCTTACTTCTAGCCCTTTACCATCAAACCTATTATTATCAATGGAATTCTCAAAGGTCCCTCAACAAGTCAGCAAGTCAACAGGCATTTATGAAGCATTTACTATGTCCCAGTCATCATGCTAAGGGCTAGTCTTGAATGCAGTAGGGAATAGATATTTCACTAAATCATTAAATATTCATGGATATTTCATTAATTCCATATAAAATAGGGGCATAATTCTCCCCATCTCCCTTCTTAGTTGCAAAGAAGAGCAGTGCTCCTGTGTCTGGCCTCCAAGGAAAGAATGAGTACCTAGGTCAGAAGCATGCAGGCTACCCCATAAATGGTGAGCCCTTTCCCCCCTTCCCTAGAAGAACCTCTAGATAACTCCAGAGTGACTGGCCTAAATGAGCACTGGAAGAATAGGACCAATGAACCTTGGAGGGAGCATGTTTATATGTTGGTCTTCTAGGGCTCTATGAAGTTGAGTGTCATACCTTAGAGATGCCATTAGGGCTTCACAATAGGAGACACCATTGGAACCAAACATTATACCTGTCCCTTCTTCCTCCAGAACACTGATTATTCTGCATCTATCCCTTGATATGGATCTATCAGAACTCTTAATTGTCCCTCTTCTAACTTTTCTTCTGCCAATGCCCATTTAGAAATAGACTTGTTCTAGAACCAGGAGAACATTGTACACAGTAACAGCTACAGTGTGCAATGACTGACTTTGATAGATTTAGCTCTTCTCCGAAATGCAAGGACTTAAAATAACTCCAAAAGACTCATGATGGAAAATGCCATCCACATCCAGAAAAAGAAATATGGAGTCTAAATGCAGATTGAAGCAGACTGTCTTCTTTTTTTGTTTTGTTTTGTTTTGTTTTTCTTTCTCATGGTTACTCCCATTCATTCTAATTCTTCTATACAACATGATGTTTAAACAATCCAGCTAGCAGCTGCTGTGGGGGGTGTAAAACCAACAGCAACCAGCTCACAGAACGCTGCAAACCCTGGTTCTTTTGATCTGCTTTACTAAGGAAAGCAATGTTAAGAGGTTAACAATCTCAGTTTAATCCAGCATACAAATATCATTCACTTAGTTCAGGGGAAAAAGCCAGCACCTTGAATCAGAACAAATATGACCAAATTACAAACAGGTCCAATACAATTCATAGTTACCAAGAAAACCATCAATATCTGAGTTCAGCCAGAAGGCCCTTACAGGGGCTGCGCAGAGTCCCACGCCTCCAGGAGTGAGAGCCTTAAGCAAATAGCTCTGTTCTCCCTTTTTATACAGTTTCGGACATCATCAAACATCATCTGAGCAACCAGAACTTAGGCTCCTATGACTGGCTCTTGTGTTAGCACCTCCCTTAGTTGGCCCTACGTGGAGCCCCACCTTAGTTACCAATTCACACCCAAATAGGCTTAGCACCTAGATAGGGGTTTGGGCCTAGGGCTTAGCACCTAGTAAGACTCAATCAAAGACACTGAATTAATCAAAGGAAACAAAGGCCAAACTCTTTAAGGATCCCCAATACACATGAGTAATGTGAAAATATGTTTAATAGGAATGTACACATATAGTCTATAGCAGATTGCATGCCATCTTGGGGAAAGAGAAGGGAGAGAGGGGGAGAAAATTTAAAACTTGTGGAAGTGAATGATAAAAAATAAAAATAAATAAATTAACTTCTTAAATTTTTTTTTAAAGAAATAGACTTGTTCTAGAGGGAACAAATGCCACTATAACCTTGGATGAAGCCAGGGGTAGTAGAGACCTGCTTTTTTTGGTTTTGATAGGGGATGTGAGAAATATCTCATGCTCAACATCATTCATTCTCTTGTATTTCCATTTATCCTAAAGACACAATTTACCCAGACATTACCTGATGATTTTGTTACTCTCAGCTAAGAGCTCAGTGACAAGGTTTCATAGTTGCTAGAGTTATTTCATCATCCCCATCAAAGCGGCAAGGAGTAGGGAGCCACCTCCATACTATTGTCATTCAGATGTTTTTCAGTTATATCTGACTCTCCATGTCTCCATTTCGGGTTTTCTTGGCAAAGACACTGGAGTGGTTTGCCATTTCTTTCTCCAGAACATTTATTTTACAGATGAGAAACTAAGAGAAACAGAGTTAAGTGACTTGCCCAGGGTCACACAGTCAGTACGTGTTTGAGGCGGGATTTGAAATCAGGTCCTCCTGACTACAGGCCTATCCACTGTGCCATGGTAGTACTGACTTACTGTCAAAATATTGCCATTGTGACACATGTGTGCACACACACAGACACAGAAATGAATACAGACACAGACACACTTGCCCTCGGTCACTTGGTACTAATCTTTTCCTCCCCATACTCTGCAATACTCTTCTCAAAACAGAACTAAGAGTAGCTCAAAAAGTATATGATTCCAATATTGTACAAGACAAAACCCACCTAACAGTCTTATGACTGCTTTTTTTTACTTCTGGTATGGGAAGTCGGGGCAAGGACCCAGGTTGCTTGCCTTATCCCTGAATATCATCTCTTCCAGAACAGGGTTTAGTGCCCAAGCTTGCTTTTATATTCACCAGCCTATTCAGTCATTCCCTCACTGTTCCATTTATATTCAATGAAATCTTCTCACTATGAACTCACTCTCTTGTTCTCTCATTCTTTCTAAGATCTCCCTCCCATAGGCCCTTGAACCGACCTGAACATGATAACAAACATTGTCCGCCCCATAGTCACTTCCTAAAGTTCTTCAGTAAACCCAGTGATTAGCCAGTATATGTGTTCTTCCTGGAGCCTAGTGCATCTATCTTGCCTCTTCAGATTGTTTGGCTCCATAGCGTACTCAGTTCTGACAAAAACAACAATTACCTCCATGACAATGATATCGTTGTACTTGCCATCTATAATCTCTTTAAAGGCAAGAGATGTTTCTTTACCTTTAGGTAACTAACATTCTCATCCTCATGCTACCTAGAATTTCCCATGTCTTCTCTCCCCAAGCAGAGTCTCTCTCTCTCTCTCTCTCTCTCTCTCTCTCTCTCTCTCTCTCTCTCTGTGTGTGTGTGTGTCTGTCTGTCTGTCTCTGTCTTTCTCTTTCTCTCTGTCTCTGTCTCTGTCTCTCTGTGTGGGTCTCTCTCTCTGTCTCTCTGTCTCTCTCCCCTCCCCTCTCTCTCTCCCCACCTCTCTTTTCTCTTTCTCCATCTCTCTGACTCTCTCTGTCTCTCAACTTAAAACTTACCTACACTATCTCTTATTCCCTCATTTAGTCAATTTACTAAGCATCTATCATGTATTCAATACCGTGTACAATTCAGTACAAATAGAAAGCATGATCTGTATTAGGGAGATGAAACTAACATGAAACAATAGTGAACAATATGATAATAAAGAATTTAACACTTAAAAGATGTGATACAGACTATAAGTGCTGTAAGAATTCAGACAAATGGGAAATCAATGTGAGCTGAAGTAGCCAGGGAAAGCTTCTGAAAGAAATGGGGCTGGGATCTGAGCCAAGATGGTGGCTAGAAAGCAGAGACTTGCTTAAGCTCTCCCCCAAATCCCACCAAACACCTGTAAAAATGGCTCTCAAAAATTCTAGAGCTGCAGAACCCACGAAATAGCAGAAAGAAACAGGTCTCCAGCCCAGGATGGTTACTGAGAAGGGTCTATCACACGGTGCTGAGAGCAGAGGGCAGCCCAGCATGGGCTGCAGACCAGACCCCGAGTCAGCCAGCCAGAACAGGCCTTTGGGCCATGAAACAGTGAGCTGTGGCAGTTAACAGACTTCTCAACCCACAAACGCCAAAGAGCAGGTTAAGGGGAAACTGTGGACTTGATTTCAGGGCCATCAGGCTGCCAGCTCTAGGGGTGGAGGAAGTGGTGCAGCGGTGGTGGTAGCAGCAGCAGGAAGTTCCTGAGGCTGCCTCTAGAGCACCAGCGTCACTGGCTTCCCAAGTCCCTGGCTGACACGGTGGGAGGAATCTAGCTGTGGATCAGAGTGGGAGCACAAGGAGTGCTTTTATGGGCACCAAGGCAGTTTCTCTTGCTGTGCCCTGCTTGGATCTGTATTGCAGTCCTGGTTGGCAGATCTTGGGGGAGGAGGAGCTCTGCTGTGACAGAGCCTGGGGTGACAGTGGAGTAGAAGTAGCTCTGAAAACAGCAGTGCTGGGACCCTAAAGCTGAGGACAAAGTACTCTCTACTCTACAAGCAGTCATTTCCTGACAAAAAGCTCAAGGGTCAAGTAGTTGGCTGGGAACATGAACAGGCAGCAAAAACAAACTCAGACTGAAACTCAGACTCAAACTCAAACTCAAGATTCCTTTTATGGTGACAAAGAAGACCAAAACATACAGCCAGAAGAAGTCAACATAGTCAAAGAGCCTACATCAAAAGCCTCCAAGAAAAATATGAATTGGTCTCAGGCCATGGAAGAGCTCATAAAGGATTTGGAAAAGCAAGTAAGAGAAGTACAGGAAAAATTGGGAAGAGAAATGAGAGTGATGCAAGAAAACCATGAAAAACAATTCAATGACTTGCTAAAGGAGACTCAAAAAAATACTGAAGAAAATAACACCTTAAAAAGTAGACTAACCCAGGAAGACGTTCTCTCTTTGGCCCATTCGCTACCAGAATGAAGACCATTCTAAGCAACCAGACGGTCAACATCCCAGAAAATGTTGACGTCTCTCTTAAGGGTCGGACAGTTATTGTGAAGGGGCCCAGAGGAATCCTCTGTAGGGATTTCAACCATATCAATGTTGAGCTCAGTCTCCTTGGAAAGAAGAAAAAGAGGCTCAGGGTGGACAAATGGTGGGGAAATCGAAAAGAACTTGCAACCGTGCGCACAATCTGTAGTTATGTACAAAACATGATCAAAGGCATTACCCTGGGTTTTCGTTACAAGATGAGGTCTGTGTATGCTCACTTCCCCATCAATATTGTTATTCAAGAGAATGGCTCACTTGTTGAAATTAGAAATTTCTTGGGTGAAAAATATATCCGAAGAGTGCACATGAGACCAGGTGCTGCTTGTGCTGTTTCTCAAGCCCAAAAAGATGAGTTAATTCTTGAAGGAAGTGATATTGAACTTGTTTCAAACTCAGCTGCCCTGATCCAACAGGCCACAACAGTCAAAAACAAGGATATCAGAAAATTTTTGGATGGTATCTATGTTTCTGAAAAAGGCACAGTGCAACAAGCTGATGAATAAGTTGGAAAAGATGCCAAAGGCCGTGTCCTGAGGAGTCAACACTTATTCAGATGTCAAAATAAAAGTACTTTTTGTCATTTGAAAAAAAAAAAAGTAGACTAACCCAAATGTCAAAAGAGCTCCAAAAAGCCAATGAGGAGAAGAATGCCTTGAAAGGCAGAATTAGCCAAATGGAAAAGGATGTCCAAAAGACCACTGAAGAAAATACTACCTTAAAAATGAGATTGGAGCAAGTGGAAGCTAGTGACTTGATGAGAAATCAAGATATTATAAAACAGAACCAAAGGAATGAAAAAATGGAAGACAATATGAAATACTTCATTGGAAAAACCACTGACCTGGAAAATACATCCAGGAAAAATAATTTTAAAAATATTGGACTACCTGAAAGCCATGATCAAAAAAAGAGCCTAGACACCATCTTTCAAGAAAATATCAAGGAAAACTGCCCTGACATTCTAGAACCAGAGGGTAAAATAGAAATTGAAAGAATCCACCAATCACCTCTTGAAAAAGATCCCAAAAAGAAATCTTCTAGGAATATTGTTGCCAAATTCCAGAGTTTCCAGCTCAAGGAGAAAACATTGCAAACAGCCAGAAAGAAACAATTTGAATATTGTGTAAACACAATTAGGATAACACAAGATCTAGCAGCTTCTACATTAAGGGATTAAAGGGCTTGGAATATGATATTCCAGAGGTCAATGGAGCTAGGATTAAAACCAAGAATCACCTACCCAGCAAAACTGAGTATCATGCTCCAAGGCAAAATATGGATTTTCAATAAAATAGAGGACTTTCAAGCTTTCTCAGTGAAAAGACCCAAGATGAATAGAAAATTTGACTTTCAAATACAAGAATCAAGAGAAGCATGAAAAGGTAAACAAGAAAGAGAAATCATAAGAGACTTACTAAAGTTGAACTGTTATGTTTACATTCCTACCTGGAAAAATGATGGGTATAATTCATGAGACCTTTCTCAGTATTAGGGGAGTTGAAGGGAATATAGATAGAGGGCACAGGATGAGTTGAATGTGAAGGGATGATATCTGAAAAAATGAAATAAACTTAAGAGGTGAGAGAGGAATATATTGAGAGAGGAAGAAA
>CM053622.1:516757663-516767750 GCA_028646595.1 Phalanger gymnotis
ACAGAAATAATCCTGATAAGGAGAGACTGGGAGAGTTAACAAAAAAAAAATGGGAGTACAAGTAGATGCATCATGTATAGACAGTGGAAGCAAAGGAAAGTCACAGAAGATGAGTAGAAAGTTTAGCATGGTTCTGTTAGAAGAGTGTTGAGAGTGTGAAGCTCAGAGCTACCTGAGAGGAGGCTGAAGACCATATAGGAAGGGCTGTTTTTGTTCGATTGTTTATCAGTATTGAAAAGAAGAGGAAGATCAGAGAAGGGATAGGGCTATTGCATGGTTGAATGGGATCATTGTAACAGAAAAAGAGGCAGAGCTGCTCAGCTATTTTATTTCAGTTTTCTTTGCCAAGGAGAATGAACTTTAGCTTCTGAAAGACAGAATTCAATTTAATTATACAGATAAATGTTAAGCTACTACTCTGTGTAATGTGCTGTGCTAAGTGTTTGGAATACAAAAACAAAACAATACCTCCCCAGAACAGAAATCGTTCATGAGGACTTGCTTCCCAAGAGGAATAGCGAGATAGGAAAGAGACACTTCACCACCATGATGAGTTCAAGTTATTTAACCATATGAGACAGGGGTGGCAGCAGAGTCACTGGCAGAGGGATCTATAAATTATGGAGAGAAGAGGAAGCTCCTGGGGAATGGCTCCAGTTTTTTTCAATGAAATAAGTTGCAAAGGGGAGAGTGAAGAGAGGGTGTGGGACAGGAGTTATGGGAGATTTGAAAAGGGATGAAAAGATTTAGAAGAGCGGCTGTAGTGTGAAATGAGTCAGTTAGGCATGGGTACAAAAGGTTGTCTTGCTTCATCGAGCCTTCAGGTGAGATTATGTGATATAAATTTGTAGTAGATCCAGTCAGCATGATTCTGTTATTTTGTCCAGCTTTGTTTAGCAGCATATGATTAGAAGTGAAGGCAGCAGATGGTGGGAGTAATCTAGGGCTGAGAGTTGGAAAGATTGGTGGTGTGATAAGGGGGGAGAGAATCAAGAGAAGAAGAGAGTGTGGAATTGAACTGGTTCATCAAAGTGTCTGGATGGGAAAGGGAGGACAATAATGCTGGGAAGGTATCCTAAGAAAGAAATGAGTGGAGAAATCAGAGGTCTCAGTGAGGATGAAGAACAGGGTTTGAGATTACAAGGCAGAGGGAAAAGTGAAACGAGAAAAGATTGTGATCAGATTAGAAAATTTCAGAGCTCACAAACACAAGAGTGGAACATTTGTTGGTGATGACAAGATCAAGGGTTTAATGACCATTTTTGTTTGTGACCGAGCTAAGGTTGAGGAATTAGTCATGGGAAATAAATTGAGGAACTGAAAGGATAGGGTATTTAGGGCAGTATCAGTATGTATGTTGAAATACTCCAGAATGCAGTCCGGGATTGGAGAGGAGAGAAAAACTATGGGCCAGACAGAAACGAGTGTCTTATAGGTTAGTAGATAATTGTGACCAGAATGATGATTGGGTGGTAAATATGGATTTAGTGAACTTCAAAAGAAGAAAGGTGATAGAGATAGAGGGGAGAGCTTGGAAGTGGTGATGGGGAACAAGGAATGTTCTGAGTACCTCATCTTGAGTCAAGGGGTCTGAATGAAACTATCACCACTGCTGCAAAGGGTAGACAGAAAGTCTGTGTCATTAGGAAGGAACCAGAATATTGAAGGAATGGGAAAGAAAAGGATTTAAAACGAAAGCAACTTGGGATATAGTGGGAGGTATGTAGCTTCAGAGTGGGACACTGAGAAAATAACCTTAGTTGATTACCCTCTTTAAATTTTTCTTTTTTTTTCCCTTAGTTTCCATGATATTATACTGTCCTGCTTCTCTTTTTAACATTTAGGCTTCTCCTTCTGTTTCCTTTGTTGCCTCTTCTTTCTACCCTCTAAATGTGGACATTAAGGTTCAGTCCTTGATCCTCCATACTCCTTCCTCTGGACATTTCCTCTTCTCCTATAGCTTCAGCTTTCTGTAATTATTTCTGAGATATCTATCTCTATCCCTGACCTCTTCAGCCCCACAATTTTTAACTACTTGCTGGATATTTCAGACTCTTATGCTTAAATGAATCTTTGATCTCACCAATTTGTTCATACCCTCTAAAAGTGCAGTTCACATCCCATCTATACCTTCTTATTATGTGTAATTCTTGTCTATGTATTCTGGTAAATCCTTCTCAGGAGACCTAGTCACTGTGCCAGGGAACTTCTAGGCTTCTTAACATTATGAGAGTACCCATAGAGCAACTGAGTTTTCCATCTGTTATCATTTGTTTTTGCTGCATGATTTACCATTCATATCTTCTATACATATTTTCCATCACTTCTTGTGCAGATTAATTGTTAGTAATATGTTGAAGCCTTATTTATGCCTGTGATGTATCTTTATTGACACTTAGAGTGATCTTCCCTTTGGATTCTTTGAGGATCCTAATATTCCAAAATTTTTAGGTGTATGACAATATTAGAAGAACATGTTAGGAGGATTTTTATTTCAGGGAGAAATTTAGGGTCGTTGAAAGTATCATGCAGTTTCCCAAATGCAATTCATCTCCTACTTTTCCTCCTTTTCAAATCTGGTCTGAATTCAATGTCCAGTGGTGGCATAGATTCGAGATTATGTAGTTAATTGGACCAGTTCACTAGGCTGCCCATATAATTGCATATTATGTTCTGAACAATAAACTTTCTTTACCCTCCTGGGTTCCCAGTATGGATTTTTATACTAATCTCTGTGTGATTGTGGATCTCATTCAGAAGTCTGTGCAGAATTCTCATAATTATCCCACTGTGATCCCCCATTCTGGAGGACCTTACTATCTAGAGGGGAACTCTCTTTCACTTGGACTGTGTACTAGATGTCCTCTATCCAGTAACAGATAACTTTGGAGGACAAATATTTTCCTGTTTTGTGCCTTTTTTGAAGTTAATAATCATAAGGTAGACCTACAAGTTTATCTCTATTGCATTTATTAGGAAACCTTATATCATCTTAGCATATTACATTGGTTATAGTTTATTGGAGGAAAGTCTTTCGACGTCACATTTTGTGTATTCGAATCAAACTCTGTTTTATAGTAAATAATAAGCATAGTGGAATTTTGTATTCTATTTACCTTTCCATCAGTTGTGTAATTGTAGAGATATGGTCTATTACGGATTATCATTTCAAATACTTGCCTCTTTACTGGGGCAGCTAGGTGGCACAGAAGATAGAGTGCCAGGCCTGGAGTCAGGAAGATTCAACTTCATGAGTTCAAATTTGGCATTGGATACTTACTAGCTGTGTGATCCTGGGCAAGTCACCTAACCCTGTTTGCTTCAGTTTTCTTATTTGTAAAGTGATCTGGAAAAGGAAATGTCAAACCACTCCAGTCAGTATCTTTGAGGAAAACCCCAAATGGGGTCACAAAAGTTTCAGACAAGACTGAAGCAACAAAAACCTCTTTGTCCAAGGTACCTTTGATATAGATGTAGATTATTCTCACAAAGATTTTGTAGAGGTGAGAAATTAGACATATCAGTTGGTAGCTATTAATATCCTCTAAGTTGCTTTTTCAAGTAGTAATACATATTTTTCCTTTTCTAGTAATTTATTTCTTCTCTTTTCAGATATCTTAAGAATCCATCTTTCAACACCATCAAGAGAAGATTCTCACCTTGAAAGCTGGACTAGACAACGTATATGTAGAGGAGGTTCATGCAGGAGGTGACATGAACTTTACAAGTTGTCCTCAGTTTATCTTTCCAGTCTTATCTCCTAATACTGCCCTCCACAAACCTTTTGCTTTCGACTATCTGGTTTATTCCTTATCCCCCAAACACATCTTCCTTCTTTGGTTTTCACTTTCAGGGTACAAGGTGAGGAGATAGGAGCAGGAAAAATCATTTTAGAAAGCCAAAACTGGATTAGCCAACATTCAGGGTTAGGTGGACCTTAATTATGTGTGGGCTCCACTAATTCTATCATCTCAAGAACTAATTCCAAGATTACATATGTAGTAAATTAATTCAGCTCACTCATTTAGGTCTTGGGTTATAAGAGTTCAAAGCTGTAGACCTTCAGCATCCATCACTTTATAATAGGCACACCCATTTCCTTCAACAAAGATGATGGCTGTCTTAGTGTTGCCATGCACTTTAAGTGGTCACTGCTGGTCTCTGTGTATAATTCAATATGGGGCCACGACTGAGAGAGTCAGGGCTGGCATCCGTTCTTTTTAAGGCATTGAGCCCTTCTTCTGGGATCTACCATTTAGGGAACTAGATGTGATACCAAGCATACAGTGTAGCAGTGTAGTCATGCATTTGGAAGTGCATGAATCATAAATTTAGTTTTAAATGGCCGTCTTACAGATAATCTTTAATTTATCAACATATCTTAGGATAGAAGCCATGGCAGTGTAGCAAAAATGGCCTTGGATTTAATAGTCAGAAGATCTGGAATTCCAGAGCAACTGCTTAGTGACCTTGGGCAAATGTCTTATTTACACATTATCCTCAGCTGTAAAACTAGGAGGTTATACTTGAAGAGAAATATTTCTTCCAACTCTAACTACTGCGAACCTCACATTTTCATATTCAAAATATCATTTGTTAATTACCAAATAATGCCCTTAAGAGTTTATTCTCTGATTTTCCTCCATCCCCTTCCCCTCCCTGACTGCCACAAGTGTTTTGCACTGTATTCCTGACTTGAGCTTCTTTCCATGCATCTTGGCCTATCATTTTAGTGTAATGTTATCAGTAACTAATACAAATGGCCTAAATCTGAGACGGTCCTCAAGTGCCTTCTAAAAAAACTCCTTATGTACCTCTAAGAACTCTCTGAAAGAGGTGATGATATAATCATTTTACAGATCAGTGGCTGGGGAATTCTGTGACTGCCCAGAGTTACAGTGTGAGGTTTGGGGTTTTTTGGGGTTTTTTTTGCAGCATTGTAGAAATAACTTTATTCTTCAAGTCCAAATGGTAGACTAGAGATAAACTTTAGAGAATTTGGACTCTCTCTGATGTGGGTAGGTACTTTCCTCTTAGGTCACAGATCTACACGTTGTCTATCTGAGGCAGTTAGATGGTACAGAGGATAGAACTCTGGGTCTGGAGTGAGAAAGACCTCATTTCAGATATGGCCTCACACATGTAAAGACTCTGTGACCCTGGGCAAGTCATTTAACTTCTATTTGCCTCAGTATCCTGAACTGTAAAATGGGATAATAGTAGCACCTGCTTCAAAGGATGCTGTGAGGATAAAGTCTGATAATACCTGTAAAATATATAAACACTTCTTGTTATTATTATCATCACCATCAGTATTGTTCCATCTTATGTTGCTTTCCTCCACAGTGTGTGTTCTCAGTGCCCTAGGGGATCTTTTTCTGGGTCTTTTGACAGCACTGAATGCAAAGGCAGCATGCCAGTTCTCCATCAGTTATCCCTCAGTTGGTACATGGCCAGATCACTTCTTTTTCTGATATGTTAATTTTTTGTTTGTTTAGACTTGTGATTTTATTAGTATAGATAAATCTTGATATGGAATCTTCCTCTTCCAAGACAGATCATCAAATCTTTAGTGATTTTTAGTCTTAAGAGAATTGCCCAGCACAACAAGAAGTTGAGCCTTGGCTGGGTTTATAGAGGTAATCTATGTCAGAGGCACTTCTTAAACTAGATATTTCTAACTCTGAGGCTATTCTTCTCCATTCCCTAAGAGACCAGTTACTTTTCTTATATAACCAGTATGTAAGCCTCTACCTCCAAAGGTCGTATTGATTTCACTGTTTATATTTGTCTTTGGAATGTATCATATGATATTTTGGCAGCATCTCGCTATTCTAATTATGTTTTGTTTGGCAGGTGTGAGTTAATTAGAATTCTCTGAGCAAGCACAACCAGATGGTTGGTAAGGTAGTTTGAAGTATCTTGAGTTATAGAGTAGGAAAGTCAGCTTGAATAAAAACTTAATGCTTACAGTTATTAAAAACTTTTTTTATGAAGGGAAATTTCAAGGTAGCTCAGATACAGTATCTTCTAACTGTATGTTTTATTGATTTGTTAATTGTTGAATATATTCTGCATCTTTTAATAAAAGGTTGATGATTTGTTTATTATCAATCAGTCCTTTATTATATAATCATTTACCTTTGTAAAGGCTGTCATATAGTGGTTTGCAGGTGAATGTTTAACAACTGACTCAGGAAAAAATGCATGTATATCTAAGATTATCATAAATTTTACTGAATAATACAAAGTGTACAAATAGTAATAAAATATATAAAACTCTTTATTACAAATTCCATAGAAAGTTGGTTCTCACAGAATGCTTTTGTTGATTTTTTGCCAAACTCTTGCATCAAAAGCCAACCTGTGGTTGCATTTCAACCATGATAACAACAAATGGAATTCCATTCCAGTTGATTAACTTTTTCCCTAATTTATTACCATTAAGTCTTAAATGATTTAATTAGATGACTAATAGCATTAAAGTATTTCTTACCCCGATGCAGTTTATATTCATTAAGCTGAAACCTCTTTCAACCTTGTAACTGTCGATTGCAATATTACTATAAATACCTTTTTAAATTTTTTTGTGTAGTTGTAGGGCTTGGAACATTGATTCTATAGTATTATCTACAAAATCTTAAAAATTGCTCATATCAATTTCTTGTTTTAAAATTTCACTTAAATGATGCATTTTTTAACCAGCTGTACATGGTGAAATTAGTTCTTGACAAAGCTAAGTAGATAATTCTAAGTCAAAGTAATTTTAAATGTTTTAATAATTTCTATCTGATAAAAGATATAAGTCAATCTTTCAAATTCTTTTTTCTAGTAATGTTCTTGGAAGAGCATTAGATATATTATTTTTATTCAATGAGGTATCATTAAACTTATTTGACTTAATCAGATCTTCAGTTTGAGATTCATGCTTTTCAATACCAATCTTTAAATTCTCCCAAACTTTCTTGGAGCATTTGATTTTTATGCTTGCTGGATGTTAGTTAATTTTGACTGTAATATAGCTGTCTTTTTTAGGAATGTCAATCATTAAGGCAAAGTATTACAAGAAACTAATGTTAGCTAATCTTTTTGCTAAATCAAAATAAGAAGAATGAGAGAAATGCACGTAGAGTACGGGATATGCACAGTATAGAGCAGTAGCAGTTTCTAAATTACACACCAGTCATCTTGGTCTCACTACTTAACTGATATTAATAATTTTAATTTCAAGTTCGTTAGCTATAGTTTCTTACTTGGTTTGGTCTTTTGTTAGATTGGCAAAAATAGAACGTATTTTATCCAGAAATATTTTAAAATGACTAACTTTATGTCGGATACTAAATTGTCATAATTGATCAATTGAATAATTGATAATTGAATCAATGATTTAAAATGGTGTCAAATAATGACTTTAGGAAATTTTCCTAATAACTTTGTAGCTACTCTAGAATTTATTCCCCAATATATATTAGCAACATCGAAACAAAATTTGATTGTTTGCTTTCAAATATTCAATATTGAAGTCATGAAAATATGCTCTGCTGTGCTTGATTGACACCAATGCTTTTATATCAACAAGTAACACTGCTGGTACAGGAACTGGTTGAACTTTGCACCAAATTCCTGAAAATTTAGCAATTTGTTCTCATGAGACAGTAAGTGCGGACTACAATACACTGTTCTGTCATTCTACTCTGAATTACCAAATAATATTTTGCTTCAGCAGTAAATTGGAAATTGTTTTAGATATTTAGGAATATGTAAAGTTGATATAGCTAAATACCATGATGTTCCACTTTGTTTTCTTAAATTGATTTACTTTGAGGCTCTTTGTATATTTGTCTGACAAAATATATTTCTAAGTTTTGATTTTAAAGAACTAGCTATTTTAATCTACCCATTTACATAGACTGGAATCATTTTTTTTTATGGAAGTAATCCCTCAGTTTTATAACTTGGAGTATTGCTTATTTAACCCTTAATTAATATCCTAAATCTTTCAAAGGCTAGTGCTCTTCTCTAAAATGATAATAATATAGTATTTCTTTTTAGTAAAAGAAGCAATATTGTGTAGTAAGGGGTAGGCAGATTATTGACCCTAAGCCAAATACACTGGCATTTACATAATGTATAAACATAAAAGCCATTCTTATCTTTTGAGCCATGGTTCGTCAACCCCTGGTGTAGTAGATAGAAAGCCAGAGTGGGAATTAGGAAGGCCTGGGTTCAAATCCTAACTCTGGGACATTAACAAGCCCCCACTGATGTGATGACTTTTCCCTTTGATATTTAGAATTGATAGTTCTTTGACCAACCAATTCTTTAGGATTATTATTTGGTCTCCAATCTTTAATTCTTCCATCAGTGACCCTTTATTGAATATAATTTTCATTGCATTATGGTCAGTAAAGGATGTGTTTTATGGTTCTGCTGTTTTGCATTTGTGATATTTTTATGCGTGTTTGTTACAAGGTTTTTGCTGATTTTATTTTTATATATTTGGAGGGAAGCTGGGAGGGAGTGAAGCTGAATTCGTGTTCATTTTTTTAAAGCAAAAACTCAAATAAAAAATATTCAGAACAGTATAAAATGGTTCCACTTGCAGTTGACTTAGTGAGAAGAATTGCCCATCTTCATTATGTCACAATCAACTAATTGAGAAACTGAAATATTCTGATTTTGGACAGCAAACAGATGAAGTAAGAGATGTGGTTTAAAATACTCATTTGATTTTATATATATATGCACACATATATATACACATTTGCATACACATACACACACACACATATACATATACACACATACACACACATACATATATACAGTATACTGAGTTACAGAGCTGTCAAACTCACTACCCACAACCAGTACTGGATTAAAATATAGTTTGGAAATGTTTAATGAAGTTTTAAAAAATATAATAAAAGTAGATAATTTATGGCTTTCTAAGTCAGTATGTTTCCAGGACCTGTAGGGATGCTTACGTATGGTTTAGTAGCTCCCATTTTGATTTGGGTTTGACACCGCTGTCTCGTGCTTTGCTCACAGAGGTTATTCAGTGTAAAGATGACATTTGAGTCTATTAATACCCATTAAAAATTGTAACCTCTCATGTAATTTGCATGTGAGAAGCTCCATACAAGAGTTTTTTACTTTATTTTAAAAAAATTTTATTTTAAAAAAATACAACAGTCCATTAACAAAAAGGTCTTTGAAAAACTGAGTGACTTTATAGGGGAAGAGCATAATAATACGAGTTCCCAGTGCTCTTCTCCTTTATTGTTGAAGCACATGCTGACTTTATTTTCCTAAAATACTTCAAAGTGTGTGTGTGGGGGGGACAGAGCCAAGATGGAGGCAGGAAAGCAGGGACTTCCTTAAGCTCCACCCCAAATCCCTCCAAACACCTGTAAAAAATGGTTCTGAACAAATTCTTGAGCTACAGAACCCAAGAAATAGCAGAGGGAAACAGATCTCCAGCCCAGGAGAGCCTGGATGGTCGCTGGGAAGGGTCTATCGCACGGTGCTGAGAGCAGAGGGCAGCCCAGTGTGGACCGTGCTGGAACAGACCAGACCTGGAGTCAGCCAGCTGGAAGAGGCCTTGGGGCCATGAAACAGTGAGCTGTGGCAGTTACCAGACTTCTCAACCCACAAACACCATAGAGCAGATTAGGGGGAAACTGCGGGATCGAGTTCAGAGTGGTCTGGCCACCAGGCCTGGGGGTGGAGGAGGTCCTGCAATGGTGGCAGTGGCAGCAGCAGGAAGCTCCTGAGGCTGCCTCCAGAGTGCCAGCATCACCAGCTTCCTGAGTCCCTGGCTCACAAGGTGGGAGGAATCTAGCAGGAGATCAAAGCGGGAGTGCAAGGAACACTTTGTGGGCACAAAGGCTGTGTCCTGCTTGGATATGAATTGCTGTCCTGGTTGGCAGTTCTTGGGGGAGGAGGAGTGCTGCTGTGACAGAGCGTGGGGTGATGGTGGAGTAGAAGTAGCTCTGAAAACAGCTGTGCTTGGACCCTGAAGCTTGGGACAAAGTAATGTCTAATCTACAAGCAGTTATATCCTGACAAAAAGCTCAAGAGTCAA
>CM053622.1:516768250-516793262 GCA_028646595.1 Phalanger gymnotis
TTTGT
Source organism: Phalanger gymnotis (assembly GCA_028646595.1). Classification (NCBI taxonomy): domain Eukaryota; kingdom Metazoa; phylum Chordata; class Mammalia; order Diprotodontia; family Phalangeridae; genus Phalanger; species Phalanger gymnotis. The sequence goes on from CM053622.1 coordinate 516,768,256, forward strand.
AATGAGTTCTAGTTTTTCCCCTCTTATCAGTGGGTGGGGGATGGGATTGAGAGGGAAGAATTTCAACTGAAAATAGAATAAAATTGTTTTTTAAAAAAAGAAATTCCTGCTCTCTGTCAAAGGCATTACATGTTTTATTCCTCCAGTCACCTAGATTCACAGTCTTCACTTCACATATACTATCAGGTGCTAAATCTCATTATTCTTTTTCTATAACACCATTCACATATTTTTCTTCTCCCCACTCACAGAACCAGTTCAGGTCTTCATCACCTTCTGCCTTGACTACTGTAAAAGACTTTTTAAAAAAGCAATCTCCTTGCCTCAAATCTTTCCTCACTCCTACCCATCCTCCACATAGCTACCAAAATGTCTGTCTAAAGCACAAGTCTTCCTAAAGCTCTACTCTCCATGAACTCCAGTGATTCTTTATTAACTCTAGGATCAAGTATAAATTCTTTTGTAATTTAATTTTTCAAAACATGATTCCTTCTGATTTTTTTAGTCATTATAATAATAATAAAAATAAAAATATCCAGCACTTCCATAGTATTTTAAAGTTTGCAAAGTGCTTTACAAATATTAGCTCACTTTAACATCATAATGATCCTGAGATAATCCTAAATTTGTGCTATTATATAATCCCCATTTTACAAACAAGGAAACTGAGGCAAAGAGGTTAAGTTATTTGCCCAGGATCATACAATTAAGTAAGTATCTAAAGCTGGATTTGAACTAAGGTCTGACTCCAGGTTTAGTGCTCTATCCACTGAACCACCTACTTGCCTCATTTGCTCTCACTTATGCTAGATACAGTACAGTCAAACCAGTCTCTCTGATGTTCCTCATAAATGCCTTTTTCACTGCCTGTCCCCCATGCCTAAAAAACTCACATCTTCTTCACTTCTACCTCTTGGAATTTCTGGTATCTTTCAAGACTCAGTTTACATATCACCTTTTCAAGAAGGCCTTCCTGTTAATATTTAGCGTTTTATCTCCTTTCCCTTAACTTTTTTTAAAAGAAAAAAACAGTAATCAACTTTCTATGTTTTACCCTTCAAAGATTTCAGTTTTAAGAATTCCTTCTTTATTGGCAGCTAGGTGGCACAGTGAGTAGAGCACCAGCCCTGGAGTCAGGAGGACTTGAGTTCAAATCTGGCCTCAGACACTTGACACACTAGCTGTGTGACCTTGGGCAACCTCAACTGCCCTGCCTTCCCTCCTCCAAAAAAAAAAAAAAAAGATTAAGAATTCCTTCATCGGGCTTTCTCTGAACACCAGTAACTTTATATATTCTATTGTTTGATCTCCATTAGAGATTACTGATGAAGTGGTTTGTTGTTAGAAACAGACCCCCCAAAACAAAAGGTTATATACCATAATTTTTTCAGGCATTTTCCTCTATTTACATGGAATTCCTCAGATTCTCACCTTTTGCTACCCCAAAGGGTGCTATAAATATTTTTGTACATCCTAAATTAAAATCTGTTTTGCTTAGGACTAATCCCTCCAAAAGTCTACCCTCCTAATCCCACCCCTCTCCTTTGCCTTCTATTTTCTTGTTGAGTGAAAACTATTTCTGTACCCAACTGTATCTGTATTTTTACCTTCTCTGACCAGTTCAAATGAGAATGAAGTTCAAGTGTCAGCTGCCTCTCCTTTCACTCCCTCTTCTTTAATGGTATAGATGTCTATTCCCTCTTCCTCTTTCCATTCTTCTCTTCAGATCATTAAGACCCAACAGAGCCCCTCCTAGTCCTTGTCTAATTAGACTCCATCTCTGACCCGTGAGGATAATAGAGTTCAGAAGGGATACATGTATCAACACTCCTTTTTTTGAATTTCAAAGTATCTATGTAACTCTGGTCTTTTCTTTAGGAATGGTTGGAAGTCTTCTATTTTATTAAAATTCCATTTTTCCCCCATAGGATTATGTTCAGTTTTGTTGGATAAGTTATCCTTGCCTATGGGCAAGAATTTTTTGCTTTATGGAATATCCTATTCTAAGATCTCTGTTCCTTGATAGTTGCTGTTGCTAAATCACATGTAATTCTGAGAATGGCTCCTTGGAACCTGATCCTTTCTTTCTGGATGCTTGCACTATTTTTTTTCTTTGACTTGGAAGCTGTTTTTTGGCTATAATGTTTCTGGGAGTTTTCATCAGGGTGCTTCTTTCAGGATGTGACCTGTAGATTCTGCTGACATTTTGCCCTCTGGTTCTAAGAGATGTGGGTAGTTTTCTTCTAAGATTTCTTGAAATCTGATGCCTAGGCTCTTGTTTTGGTCATGGCATTCGAGTAGTCTAATCCTTAAGTTTTTCCAGTGGATTTGTTTTCTAGGTCAGTTGTTTTTCTTACAAGATATCTTATATTTTGTTCTATCATTTCAGACTTGACTTTGCTTTAAAATTTCTTCTTGTCTCATAGAGTCACTGGCTCCTATACAGCCCATTCTCATTTTCATCGAGTTTTTTGCTTGGACAAGTTTTTGTACCTCTTGTGCCATGCTGTTAATTTCCTTTCTGATTCTTTCTCTCACAGGTCATTTCTTTTTCTTTTTTGCCTAAGTTTGTTGCAGTGGGGTTAGAGATGTTATTGTAGTATATATAAAAGAGTATATTGAAAAAACATTCACTTGGAGTCAGAAAAACTTAGGTTCAAATCCTAGTTCAAACATTTGGCAGATATTTAACCAGGATAAATCACTAAGTCTTTCTAAACCCTTTTAAAAAATTTATTTGTAAAATGGAGATAACATAAACTACTGCCTCAGAGAGTTTAGAGAATGGAAATGCTTTGTAAAACTCCAAGCACTATGTAAAGATGAATTATGTTTATTATTATTTACTTGCAATAAATGGTGAAACCATTACAGGGAGTCCACCTACACGTGGCTGGTTAAGACTTCAGGGAAGTGAAACTCAAGCTGGGCCCTGCAATATAGACAAGATTTAGATGGGTACCTACAGTGATTTTAGGCGTGCATGGGAGACCCTCTCATTGGGATAAGGAAGCTGCTCCCATTGGCTCTGTAAGGTTACCTTAAGAAGTTTGACTGAATGGGGAGAATCATTACAAAACTGACTATTCCCTGCTTTTATTGGTGGCTCTTTGAAAGAAAGATAGCTGATCCAAGGAAAATAAAAATAAACAGTTTGTAATAGCAATTACAGCTAAATATGAATGTACTTTCTGATTTGTTAAAGGTCATGCCTTGAAGGCGGAAAAAGAGCTAGTAATAGCAAGCTGATGGGCTATAGATGTGAAACGTTCTCTGACCCACAGATCTTGCTGGTAATGTTAGGTCTATTAAGAAAGGCAATAGGAATAGGAGTGAAAATAAGGCTTGTCAGCAGTGGCAAGAGCGGCTCAAGCGTATCCCATCTCTCCAGGGATTCTATCTCCCTGGGAATGACTTCCTCTATAGGGGGCTCAGGAGTTGAAGGATCTTTACTACACAGAACTTGGGAGGCTGCAGAAGCTTAAACAAAAAGCTAAATAACTCATCAGAACAAGGGCTAATTAAAGTGTGATCAAATGGGAGGAAGACAGATTTTGTCAGTTGCAGAATCTCATCTTTTGGAGAGCTTACAGTAGATTTGTACTTGCAAAGCCAGATGGGAACTTCTATTTGTTTTTTTGGTTTTTTTTGTTAGCTAAAATGAGGGAGAGGGATGGTTCTGCATATTCAGTCTCACAACAGTGATTTTCCTTTGTAGTGGTTCCCCATGAGGGATAGCGGAGAAGGGAGTAAATATTTTAAAACTGAAGGACTTGGGAGACTGGATTTGTGCCTTGTACCATGACTCCCATTCTCTGTCTCTTTTAGACACAGTAAGATCTTTTCGGGCAGAGCTCGACCTGAGTGGCTTCAGGCTTTAGCTGTGGGTTTTCTCCACAAGATGACCATACAAATCTGGACAGATCAATTCAATAAATTTCAGTGAAAGACTGAGATAGCCCGAGAAGCTGTCCTTCTGGGGATGAAGCTCTATGCTTGCCATCGCATTAGTTAGGCAGAGAGTAATAATGCCCTTTCTTATGAGAAGCCTTAGGTATGGTTTTTGAAACAAGACATAAACAAGATGATTGACAACATACGGGGATGTTAGTAAAATTATCATCTGGGCCAGGTCAGGAAGAGTCCTTTTGCCCTATCCTACACTATCTGACCATTCCAAACTAGTCAACTACACCTATAAAGATCTGAGGGACTGGCATCCTCGCTCCCTTCCCAGCCCGACCCTGCCAAGTCCCCAACCTGTGTCTCCATGATGTAGCCGCAAAAGCACAGGTATCTCCACCCGCCTTTACTGCAGGGCAGGAGAAGGGAGAGGAGGACGAGGAATACACGGAGCAGTGGCGCTCAGCATTGAGTCCAAGGGGAGCAGAGAACTCATCTTTCCTCCTCTCACGGAGTCTGGAGATGCCCTACTGCCCAATTTGACTCCAAGGCACTAGGAGCTGATCCCTACTCCCTGTGGCCCCATAAAGCCGTGGTCAGAACTGTCCTGTCCAGTCAAGGTCTATTTCTGCATCACGCTGGTGTCTCTCCTGAGCATCGATGGGTTAACCATAAAGACCCTGGTGCAGAAACTGGATAAGAACTTCACCATCTCTCTCATTCAGCTCATCAGTGTCGTGTTCTGCATTTATTATGTGACCGGAGAATCGCCAGGAGTTTGTGTTCACCTTCTCCATCTTGCTGGTGATGTTGTGATCCCTGGTAAACTTTCTCATGCTGACCGTGGCGGAGAAGCCTGCGAGGGAAGACCCTGTCATCCTGGTCTGGTTCATCGTGATCCTGTTGGTAGGCTTCTTTGATGTGATCTGTGCCGTGATCCTCATCTGGACCCAAGGCAAGATGGCCTTCCGAGTGGGCAGGGCCCTGGAGAGCCTGCGGGCTCAGGACTTCACACTGGATCTCTGCTTCTCCATGCTGACCTTTGATCTCCAACCTCAGCTCTATCGGTGTGTCTTGATCCTGACGTCTGGACTGAATGCTTCCCTCCAACATAGCCTCATGCTCATCATCAGCATCCTCTGGGCCGGCCTCAAGGTGACCATTGGCATCTTGGCCATTCTGTGGGAGCTGAAGGCCGTGGTGTGGATTTTACTAGTATAGAATATCCCTAAAGTGGCTTACCACTTCTATCTCCACTACACAATCAGCAGAGTGTGGGGCCAGGGCAGCTCCTACACCAGAGAGGCAGCCGCCATCTTGGGTTCCTGCATCTAGGTGGTCATCAAGTCTGTCTTGCTTTGGGCCCTGGTCCACATGTATCGAAGTTTTGGCCAGGGTCTGAGAGAGAGAATGTTTTCTTCCTATGGAAAGCCTGAGTCCTGAGCAGCCGCGCAGGGCCAGGAAGCTTCCCCAAGCCTTCCAGGGCTTGGATCAGAACTGGGCAGACACCTCCCCTTCCATTTCTGTCGCTCACTCACAGCAGCCCTCCTGGAATGATCACTCATCAGCATGGCCTCCAGCCCCCAATCCTCCCTGCATGTGGCAGTGACGTCTATCACCAGCTAGTCTGGTGCCAAATATGCCTTGGAGGAGCCGGGCTCAGGCTTTGCCCCCTCATCGGCAGGCTGAGGCTGCAGCCCTCCCTCCCTTGCAGGGCCAGGGCCAGGGCCAGCAAGCACGTCCTGGGGCAGGTAGTGCCAGGCCTCAGCCCAGGTGCCCTCCTGCACAGCCCAAGGGCCCAGTGCTTGTGGAGAGCAGAAGGGTACCAGGGCGCCCATGGGCCCCTTGAAAAGGCAGGCACAGTCTCCCTACCCTTCATACTTGTTGCTTCGATTTCAAAAGATCTTTCATACTAAAAAAACAAAGTTTTATTATTTTAACAAATGGAGCTTTGGTTACCGGCTTTGTATTTTTCAATAAAGTATGCAAGAACACACACATATCACACACACACACACAAAGATCTGAAGGACTGTCAGGATAAGTCACCTTAGGGCAAAAGCAGAGGTTCCCCAGAGACAAGGGTAGTTTTAAGTACTTGTACCCTGAGGGGGTGTATGTAAGGTGGATTTTAGTGTATGTAAGGTAGTGTATGTAAGGTAGATTTTTGTTATTCTTAGATTTTAGTTTCCCAGGATCCATGGCCATAATGATCTCTATTTCCAAGGCTCATGACTTGTAAACATTTCCACTGTGCTTGCGCATTATATAATGATTAATATAAACATTTGTGTTTAAACTGTAAATATCCACTGAAACTATGCAGTGAAATATAATGGTAAGATAATGTAAACTTGTAAGGCTATTGCTGGCAATATGCCTTCTTTGTCTATTGCCCTATAAAGCAGGTCAGCGAGTGGGGTACCTTTAAGGTGGAATGCACAAGCTGGAATGCTGTGTGTGCCTTGATCAACTTCCATCAAGGTTTTGGGGGTATCTGTGTTTGCCTCAACCAGCCCCCATTGAGGCTTGAAGAGACTTAGCGGAGTGCACAAGTTGTGCCCATCTCAATAAGTCCCACTGAGACATAGGTGTAGTTGCCCCCCCACCTTGCCAGCGCCTGCGAGAACGGTGATTAGGGAACCCTGTAGGAGTTACTAGCGACCCTCTTGTGAGAGGACTGGACTAGGATACAGTGATCATTAATCCCTCCAAAACTGCCTCCTTGTCTGACCAGATCAAAAGTGAAGCTGTGCTAGCAGCACTCCTGTGTGATAGTGTTATCTGTCTTACAGGGGGCTAGAGGGCATATGCCTGAATTATGATTGTTTGGAAAGGGAGTGGCAAATATATATGTAATGAGTTGCTGCCTCTAATACAACATATAACTGGCAGATAGCTTATTAATTATCAAGAGCCCTTGAAAGTCTAGTGAGGTAGTCTAATCTTGCTTGGATATTGGGTAAAGAGGACCTTAGTGATCTTCCCCCCTAAAAGAATGAACACATTTGCTCAGGTAAAGATGGGTAGAGGACCTTATATGGGCTACAACTGTGGTGGCTAATTGACAATATGCAAATCGTGGGTGTCGATATGAGCTCCTAATGGTAACTCCCTATATTAGCACTTACAGCAGCTATTATGGTGCTTATTAGGGGTACATCCAAATAGAAGCCCTTGGAGTTGCCTGAACCATCTCTGATAATTAATGATAAATAATATCAGTTCCTAGAGTGGGAGGAAAGATATCTCCTCCTTAGTAGTGGACATAAAAAAGGCTAGAGTATTCCATTACGCAGAATTCCCTTATAATAGCTCTTAGTGGCTAGTGAAAGTGAGCAATACTTAATTATTCACACCACAAATTTATCTCAATATATATTTATGCAAATATATAAATATCTAGACTATCTAATTAATTTTAATTCCTTTAAAAAGTAAAAATATACCCCAACATACCTGGGACCTCGAATCATATAAAAATAACTGAAAACATTTTGAAATGAACAATATTAAAGAGTTCACAGGATTCAGCTGCAAATCAGATGAAAAGGTCCTACGTTCCTTAGGATGCAGCACTAAATTGGATGGTAATGTTGCTTTTTTTTTTTAACTTTCAATTCTGTTAATCTCTCCTTTGATTTTTCAGGATTTCTATTTTGATGTTTAGCTGGAGGTTTTTAATTTCTTGGTTTGAATTTCAAGTGGTTTTTTCTTTTTTCAGATGATCTGCTCATTCCTTCTTTTATTGCTTATAAGCTAACAGGGATGTAAATTTTCCCCGATGTACTACTTTGGCTGCCTCCCACAAAATCTGGAATATTGTGTCATTGCTGTCGTTATCTGGAATGAAATTGAATATTTCTAGATTTGTTCTTTGACCCATTCTTTAGGATTAGGCGATTTAGTTTCCAATTGATCTTTAATCTATGCTTCCAAGGCCCAATTTTATTGAACATTAGTTTTATTGCATTACATACAGAAAAAAAGGATGCATTTAATAATTCTACTTTATGCTCTACTTTTCCACACTGTATACCATAAAAACCTCACAGTATGTATGAAATATATTACAAATCCTCCACTCCTTTATCATGGTAGTGGCTAAATCTTGTGCGTTCCTTACTATGGCTCCATGGAATCTGAATTAGTTCTTTCTGGCTGCCTTTAGTACTTTCTGATCTGGGAGCTCTGGATTTTGGCTATAATATTCCTAGGAGTGGGGAATTCTTTCAGCAGGAAACTGATAGATTTTTTTCAGTTTCTACTCTTCCTCTGTTTCTCAAATAGCTGGGCAATTTTCCTTTATAGTTTTATGAAATATGATGTCCAGGCTCCTTTTGATCATGGCTTTCAGGTACTCTAATCATTCTTAAACTATCTCTACTCAATCTATTTTCCAGGTCACTTGTTCTTCCTATGAGATATTCATATTTTCCTTTATTTTTTAACTTTTGACTTTTTTGTTTCTTGATGTCTCAGAGTCATTATCTTCCATTTGACCAATTCTCATTTTAAGGAATATTTTCTTCATTATTTTGTGTCTTCCTTTTACCAATCTGTTAATTCTCTTTTCATAATTTTCTTGCAGAATTCCTATCTTCCCAATTTTTCTCTACTGCTCTTATTTGGTTTAATAAAAATTTGTTTTGCTGTTTTTTAAAATCTCTTTTTCTAACTTGTCTCAGAATTCTTGTTGGGCCTCTGTCCAATCTGCATTTTTCTTTGAGGCATTGCTTGTAGTTGTTTTCAAGTCATTGTCTTCTGTCTTGATCTTCTTTGTCACCAGAGTAACTTTTTATGGTCAGATCCTTTGTTGTTGCTTTCTCATTTTTCCAGCCTATTTCTTGACTTTGCGCTTTATGTTGTGTTGGGTTCTGCCCACCTCTGGGTGTGTGTGTAGGGGGGCGGGGTGGCAGTGTCTAGCCTAAGCTTCTTTTATGTCCTTCTGCTCATTTCACTCCTCAATCTGGGGGCCTAGAAATTTTTTGGTGTTTCCAAATTGGTGTGATCTGGGGATTGGTATGGTCACTGTTCTACAGGTGTGTATCTGCTCCCTCATAACTGCGACCACTCCTTTGCACCCTGGAACTGTGACCCAGATCTGGGTAATGGGTCTCAGAGCTACTAGATGGCCCCCATTCCATCTCCCGATGCTAGTTCAGATTTTCTGTTCAGCTTTTCAGTACCCTTACTGTCCATCCCTGAACACTGGGCTGCTCATTGCCATTGCTGTGGCCTCTACAAACTGCTATGCTCCCAACTGTGGACCTGACCCCCAGTGTCTACAGATCTTTCTTTGTCTTCCTAAGCTTCTCTGGACTGGAAACATGATTTACTGTGACTTTTTCTTGACATTCCCACTCAGAGTTCAGTTTGGCATGTTTTTTATGTCATTACGAAACAGGTTTTAGGGAAGCTAAAGTGAAGTTGCTACCTGCTACCTCTCACTCTGCCATCTTGACTCCACCTCACCTCCATAATACCTCCTTGTAAATGGCATTTTCAAGGACAAACCTGCATCCCTTTCTGATGTTGAACCCTTTGAGAAAACCAAGGACTTTGGTGGCAAGAACTTTACTTTCTTTGTGTCCAATAGCTGTGGCTGCAGCCCCTATAAAAGCAGTTACCAGCTGCATCTCCACTGCTTCCCAGAATGACGACCAAGAGCACAGGGCTAAAAGCATTGCTCTTCTCGAGGCTCTTAGGTCCCGGGTTCTAGGCTGCCTCCACCAGCATCTGAGGGGAGATGCTGGTCGAAGCAGGAGTAGTTTGACTTGCCTGGAACATGCTGCTTTTTGTCTCTCAGGATGCCTTTTGCTTCAGAAAGGCTGGTTTGCTTACCCTGTGTGCGGTAGATAGTTCACAGTTGGTGGGGATGGCTGGCCTCTTTTCAACATGACTTGCTTCCTTGGATGATGACTATGAGGGCTGGGTAAAAGCAGGTCTAGTAGTCTGGGAGGTGCTACCACTTCAGATTTCTGTACCAATCTGCCTGTTTATGGCAGCTAGTCAGCAACTGCTGCTGGTGGTGATGAGGAAGGTGGGTTCCCTCTTCACAATGATAGGGAGCTAGGTTTACTACTATACCTTTAGTGGAATTATGAAATGATTCAACTATTCTAGAAAATAGTTTGGAATTATGCAAGAAGGTGTATTGGCAATCAAAGTAGGCTCTTAGCACTTAATTCAACCAAGTGCCCTTGAAGAGTTTGGCCTTTATTTCCTTGATTAGATTAGGAGTCCTTGATGACCTCCTTGCCTCAAGGGAAAGCCTAGTTTACATGGGTTTGAGTGACATGTTTGTGACATCAGAGGCTTTAAGACCACATGGGTTTAAGTCGCATTTTTGTGACGATTTTAGGTCACGTGGATGAGTCGCATGCGTGACTCACCCTTGACCTTAAAAAAGATATAAAACCAGAGGCTGGCTTTCTGTTTTTCGGAGTTCTGACCCACAGCAGTGGTGGTGCGCGTGACTCTGGGCCAGCCGTTGTTATGAGCTCCCAGGCTGAACTCAGATGTTGGTAACTAAAAATTGTATTTAGTCTGTCTGTCGATGTTTGTAATTTTTTTGTATTTGCTCTGAAGTTCAGGTTGCTGGCTTTTTCCCCTGAACTAAGTGAATGACATTTGTATGCTGGATTAAAGTAAGATTGTTAAGCTCTTAACATTGCTTTCCTTAGTAAAGCAGATCAAAAGAACCTGGGCTTGCAGCGTTCTGTGAGCCAGTTGTTGGTTTTTCGCCTCCACAGCAGCTGCTAGTCAGATTGTTGAAACAGAAGGTCACTAAAATACACATATCCTTCATAAGTGCTCACTCCAAAGTTACCAATTAGCTCTTAATTGCTAATTATGAAGTTGTTTCCTTGACCTCACTGCAAGATTTGACATTGCTGACTGCTCTTGCCTACTAGAAAGTCTTTCCTTTCTGGGTTCTCATGACATTGCTCCTTCCTGCTTCTCTCTGCCCACCTGTCTTATAGCTCCTTCTGTCTCTTTTGCACACCTATATCCCACTTCCTAACTTGGGTACACCCCATGGCTCTGTTCTGAATCCTCTTTTTTTCTGTATACTCAGTGACCTCATTGGCTTCTGGGGGAAAAATTATTATTTCTATATAGATTATTACCAGATCTATCCAGCCCTAGTCTCTCTCTGAAGTCTAGATCATGTCATCGACTGCCTTATAGACATTCTGAACTGGATGTCCTGGAAGCATCTAAAACTCTCCAAAACAGAACTGCTAATCTTTCTCTTTAAACTTTTCACTTTCTGTGAAGGGTACCACTGTGCTTCATGTCATCAAGGTTCATAACACCCTCAATTCCTCACCTCTTAACTATCCAGTTAATTTCCAAGTCTTGTCAACTTTACTTCCACAATATCTCATATACTATTCTTTCCACAAAAAGACCACCATCGTTCGGGGCCTTATAACCTCTTACTTATTTGAAGTAATATGAGCAATCCACTAATTGTTTTCTGTGCTTCAGGGCTCTCCTTCCTATCAAATTACTCTATACAGCTGCCAAAATATCTTTCTAAAGCACAACAATGTGGTCATTTCACTCTCCTGTCCAGGATACTAGAAGAGCTCTCTGAAGTGAGACATGAATTCGAATCTCCGCAATCACTGTGTGACCTTGTGCAATTCACTTAAACTTATAGGAACTCAGTTTCCTCATCTATAAATGAAGGCTCAGGACTAGACGGCCTCTCTGGTCTCTTCCAGCTCTACGTCTATTACTCCCTCATCCTACATCTAGGATAAAATACCAACTCTTCTGTCTGGCATTTAAAGTCCTTCACCATCTGGCTCCATCCCTCCTTCCTGACTTAAGTCACATCATACTACTTTGCACTGTGCTAAATTAGGGCTACTCTATACACCTGTGGGAGTACAGGTTATCTGTGTGAGTCATAATGAGTTGTAAATGAGGAGATTTGATCAGTTTCTCCTACTCATTCATATTTTTATATCCGTGGGTAAATGCCTCTTACCAGGTGAGTAATTATGTGATAACTCAATATCCACACTAGAGGGGAAAATAGGAAAAAGCCCCCACACAAGACTCGTATGTCCAAAGGAAATTTATTATAGGCTATTCTTTATAGCAGTTTAAGACAGGAGGGAAGCACTGCATTTCTACAAGCATATGCCCAGACTGCAGTGATATGATGGTGTAGCAGTTTCTACTCAGATGTCTTCCTAGCTTTCCCTTTCTGAAAAGTATAAAATGCCATCTATGACACGTATTAGGAATGTACCTTTCTTTTGGGGTATTCTAGGATGGTAATTTATATGGAGCAAAGTGTTATCTGATATTTATATTTAAGCTAAAAACTTTGGGATCTTTGAGCACAGCGATTGGTCAAGAGAAATATCTTGTTATGGGACTGGAATATTTCCCAATTTTCTTAAGGTAGGCTAACAAAGCATTTGATGAGGAGTTTATCTATTATTTATCTTAGGTACTATGGTGCTGTTTGAGCCCAGAAGAATGCTAAACTATGAAATACTAATATTGAGGAAATAGGATACCTTCTCAAAAAAAAAAAGGGAAAAAAAGCCATAAGTAACGAAATCTACATAAGTAGGTGATTAATGTGGATATGGTCTTCCCAGGGACTGCTACCTCTAAAACTGCCTAACTAGTACTAAGAGAATGAGTTGTCTTCTCAAAATGAGAACTAAAATCCTTATAGACATTCCTATGGCTCCTTTCCTGGGAATTCTACATTGGAATACTAACTCAGAGTGTCTATGTGAGGGAGGGTAAACTTTTCAGAACGCTAAAATCCTAACAAGGGGAGAAACACCTCAATTTTTAACATAACTTTTAATATATGTGTGTAGACATGCATATATTTTCTAGGAAGCAATATGAATTCCTTTACATTCCCAAGAGTTAGGCAAGATAGAATTTGCAGTTTCAAAACTGTAAGAAGAGAATACATACTTTTATACATATAATAAGAAAGATTAAGAGACTATGAAAGGAATCATAGCAGCTATAGTTTAAGAAGCCCTACAACATAGATATTCTATGTTCTAGTCATATTGTCCCATCTATGTTTCCCATACATGTCCCTTCTCTATGACTCTGCACAGAATGTCCATATCTGGCATCCTTGCCTTATCTACTTCCATCTCTAGCAATCTCAGGCTTCTTTCAACTACAGACCTAGGTGTCATCTCCTAAATGGGGCTTTTCTGGTCCTTCCAGTTGTTAATGCTGTCCACTCCACGCCACATTCCCCCATTTTTTGCAAAAACATAATGTCTCCTTATGTGGATATATATTGTGAATCAGTAGAATGAAAGTTCCTTGAGGACAGGGACTGATTCATTTTTGTCTTTGAATCCCCTTCATCAAGCACAGCACCTTGCACAAAAGGAGGCATTTTATAAATGTTAACTGAACTGAATTGAGAGCATGATCCTAAAAGAAGTTCAAAGGAATGAGATTCAAGAAAAAAAGGTAGAGGGGAGAAATTACTTCTAAGACAAATGGAATGGGTAAGACAGCCAAAATAGGAAAAAATAATATTTTAAAGTATGAGACAAGGTCAACGACTAAGAGAATAGCTTGTAGAAAGAGAAAGGAGGGCAATATTAAAGGCTCAAGCTTAGAATGTACCTGAAATACTCCTGAAAACCCTGACTTTTAAGAAATAGTCCTATATACTATTATTTTTCATCTATACAACTTTGAAAAAAAATCACGTTCAGTGATTTTTAATGGCTTATAGAACTTATACCTTTGGTTAAATTTGGAGTTACTGTAGTGTTTTTGATATCTGGAGTTACTGTTGTTTGATCAGTCTGCAGAGGGAAGTCAATGCCATGCCGAGGCGGTGGTGGTCGATTGAATTTTGGAGCGCGACCTGGGGAAAAAATAGTTTTTAAAAGTTTATTTCTTTTGGTTACATAATCTCAAATGAATTAAAATTAAAATCATTTTGGAATAGCTTAAAAATTTTTACAATCTAATGCCCTTATTTCAGAAAGGACCAAGTCTAAATATAAAAAAAAAACCTGCTAAAATCAATTACCTTTAAAATATACACACCTTTGGCTACATGTGAAGTGACTGTTGTGTTTCTTATGTCATTGTTGTTCCGGGAAAGTGGTGGCTGAGTTAGTTTTGGAGCACGACCTTGAAAGAAGTTTGTTATTTTTTAGTTTTTAGTTAAAAAATAAGGATTTTGCAAGAACTTAAAATGTTTTTAGAAGATTACAAAGAAAAATTTAATACTCAAAGGGAAACTTAGCAGAAGGATAAATGATATAGTTTACATACTATACAAATTCTAAATTCCAAATTTCTAAAGAGTGAAATACAATCTGGAGATCGTTATTTTAGCGCTACATATGACAAAATGGAAAAGTCCATAAAGCAATTGAATGCTCTGGATCTATGATTTCATTGTAGATGAAATCTAAAATGTAGAATTCAACTTACTCTCAAGTAAGCTTCCCACTGCCTCTATAAATGAAGATATAATCTTCAGAGAGTTCACTGGGACGATGAGTGGTCAAGTGACTTCCTCAGATCATACAACCAGTGTGTGTCAAAGGCAAGATTTGAACCCAGGTCTTCCTGACTCTAACGTTAACTATGTCTCCACTACATTGTGATTCCTCAGTTATTACTATCTGGAAAAAAATTAAGTTTCTAAGAGTTTTAGATATAAACTGTGATGCCTTTTTAAAACTTCATTTTAACTTCCAAGTTACCTGTCTTCTATAAGGAGGGTTTAGTTATTAAGATAACCAAAGGTGGAAAGAGTTCCCACATTTTTTAAAATGCAGATTTCTAGTTTGCCTGCTAATTGATCAGATACTTCTCATACAGAGGTTTTAAGTTTACTAAGAATTTAATGAGCTTTTTGGTTATGAAAATTTTCTCTGTACAGACTGTCAAAAGCACAGATGCAAATGGTAATGATACATGGAAAAAGTGGCTTAGTTTCTTCAAAACACATGAATATTGCCTTCTTTTGGGAACTTCAACATTACAGACATAAATAAAGGCTACACATGTAGGATGTAACTAAAACCAGAAAATGATCTATTTCTAAGCTTTCATCACTTAAGATTCCACCTCCCACTTTATTCTATGGTCACTTATGACAATATTTGAAAACTAGACATCTTGCCAATTGAGCTTAAAGCTCATAGGACAAAATGATACAATTTTACATCTGCTTAAGGTAATGCCTCAAAATATATATGCCCACAATGCCTCAAAACAAACTTTGGTAAGATGGGTCAAAACAAAAAAAAATCAATTTAAATACACATACAATACAAATATATACTACTCTTTACCTATAGGAATAAATTGACATCCAAGCAATTCTACTTTCATTGCAATTTTCTGCTGCCACTGTACGGGATGGATTCTAACAAAACGTGCTGTAATGGGTGGGATGAAGTTATTGCGTACATCCTGATGGTAGTCTGTGTTTCCTTGAAATATCTAGGAAAAGAACAAAAATTTGTATTTCATACCAACAACAACCAAATGTATTCCAAAGATGTGGTTTAATATATATTACTTTTTTCTCTATGTCTTTAATGACAGCTAATCAATAACTACAACCATAACTAAAAATAATTTTAAAAATATACAGAGAATCAAAATACTCATAATAGCACGTTTTGTAG
This sequence comes from Phalanger gymnotis, assembly GCA_028646595.1. Lineage (NCBI taxonomy): Eukaryota > Metazoa > Chordata > Mammalia > Diprotodontia > Phalangeridae > Phalanger > Phalanger gymnotis. Next base: position 516,783,837 of record CM053622.1, read on the forward strand.
TAGCAAACTGGAAACCAAGAAGTTGCACATTGACGGAGGAAGGCTAAACAAGTATGTCACAAGAACACTGGAATATTACAGATCCTTCACAAATGATGAACAGAAAGAATTCAGAGAAGCATGAAAATATTTATATAAATTAAGGCAGAGTAAAGATATAGAACCAGGAATCAATATACACCATGATTCCAACAATGTAAATGAAAAGTCAAAGGCAAAACTTAACACTGACTGGGCAATTATAATAACCAAGGTTGGTCCCCCACAAAAAAAGATTAAAAATGATCCCCCCTCCCTTCTATGCAGAGGTGGAGATCGTGGCTGGGGAACGTTATTTATACTGTCAGACTCATTTAATATGCTAGTTAATTCTGTTGAACTGCTCCTCCCACCCTTTTTTACTCCTTGTTACAAAAGATAGTTCACTGGCTAGGAAAAGAAAGAAGTATAGTTCAAAAGTGCAAGTGATACAAAACAAAAAATGAATAAAAATGTATTTCTTTAAACACTGAACACTAATAATTGGAACACTAGCAAGATGCTTGACAATTTATTTTTCTCAATATGGAATATGTATACTGTCTTCAAAAGACTCAAGAAATTAATGAAACTTTTGGACTGGCAGCTTTAAAGGTTCTAATTAGAAGGAAGAAGACTTGGAAGGAAAAAATACAAATATGCTTACAATAGCAATTTACGGGGACATAAACACATTAGTTTTAATTCTAAGTAATAGTTTACATAAAGACTAAAAGTCATGGGCAGGGAGAGGTTTGTTTGTTCATGAGCTTTTTTGTAACCTTTCCATATGAATTAAGAAAACTACAAGTGAAAGTTCACTCACATATACTAGAAAATGTCACCCCTTACAGGAACATGACAATCAAGACAGTTTCCCAGTCAATTTTTTAAAGGCTTAGCCAAAAGATAAAAATTTATTTCAACATTAAAAATTATAAAGAACATATATCATGTTGATACATGACTAATATCGATAGATGCAGAAAAGCTTTTGACAAAACACAAAACCCATTTATATCAAAAACACTAAAAAATATAATTTGCCAAATCTTTTAAATCCTATCTCTACATCTCTCACAATTATACCTTTCTTTCAACTTGAGACCAAAAAAAATTGCTAACATTTATTTAGTGCCTACTCTCTGCCAGGCACTGTGCTAATTTCTTTACAGTTATCTCATTTGATTTTCAGAATAACCCTGCAAAATAGGTGCTATTATCACCCTCATTTTAGAGATAAGAAAACTGAGGCAAACAGAAGTTAAGTAACTTGCCCAGGGTCACAGAGCTAGTATGTAGCTGAGGCTGGATTTGCACTCCACCTGGATGGTGTTATTAGGTAGTCTAATCTGTGGCAAGGGCAGTCTACAAGTAGCCTCAAGGAAAACTAGCTATTCAGGTGAGAATAAAGTTCTAGTTCTAACTGCACTTCTCAAAATTCAAACAATTCAACAGACACAGAATGCTAAAATTATCGTTAATTACAGATTCCACAAAGTCAAATAACCAACTCACCACACTTAGATTTCTTGAGATGCTAAACAAGGAACCTTGAAGAGTAGCCTAAAATCAATATGAAACACACTCTGTTTCAAAAAATACTGATGAGCCATAGAGCAGAGGATGACAAATAATATAATAAAGGGGTCTATGTTATGAGAACTGAATTGGGGATGTTTAACTTGTAGAACAGAGGACGTAAGAGGGACATGACAGCTACCCAAAGAATCTGAAGGATCATCATGTTTAAAGAGATTGACCTTGCTCAGCTTGGCTTTGGTGGGCAGAATCAGGAAGATGCAGATGAGGCAGTAGAGATACAAAGGCAAAAGAGAAACAGTGCCTCCACTTAAGAAACTTGCAATCTAACAGGAAAAACAACCTGCAGAAAAAACTACGAAACAGAGAGAGGAGAAGAAGGAAAATTAAGCTCTAGCATCTGGGGGGATTTAAGGTAGCATTTAAGTCAGATGTTAAAGGAAACTATAGAGAATGCAAGAGGTGGAGGTGAGAGGCAGGAAAGCAACCATCAGCTATGGGAAAAAAAAAATGCTCCAAATCACTAATAGCTAGAGAGATGCAAATTAAGAAACTGAGATTCTACCTTATCCCCATCAAATCAGCAAAGATGACGAGAAGAAAATGACGAATGCTCAAGGAGCTTCAGGAAAATAGTTATACCATCCCTCTTTTGGTGGAGCTGTGAATTGGTCCAGTCATTCTGGAAAGCAATCTGAAACCATATCCAAAAAAGTCACTGAACTGCCCATATCCTTTGACCCAACAATACCATTACCAGGCCTATTCTTCAAATAGACCAAAGAGAAAGGAAAGAGACCAACGCATACAAAAATACTTACTGCAGCTTTTCTTAACAGCTCTAAACTATTTATCAGGTAATGGATAAATAAATGATGGTAAATGTGTGTAATGGAATATTACTGAAGGAAGTGATGAAATGGACAGTTTCAGAGGAAAGCGGGAAGACCTCCATGAACTGAAGTATAGTGAAGTACGAACTAATGAAAACTGAACTTTGAAAGACTTTAAAACTCTGATGATGATTGCAATGAAAAAATCACCATTCCCTGAAGCCTGAGCGTGCAGGCTTCACAGAATATTTAGTCCTACTCCCTTCCTGCCAGAGAAGGGCTAGCCTTAAAATGCTATATGAGACATGCATATATTTTTAGACATGGCCAATGTGGGAAATCTGTTTTGCTATAAAGGTTTTTTTTTTAATGTTCAAATGGGGAGGGAGGTTGAGGGAAAGTGGGAAGGACAGATAATAAAAGCTTGCTAAAATAAATAAAAGTTTAAGGAAGGTGGTATAAAAATAAAAGATTTTTTAAAAAAACTGATGCAGCGTTTAAATATGAGATGATATGGGCAATCACTCATAGAATCAGAGAATTTGAGAACTGGAAGGGAACCCTATGACAAAAGGAATACCCTCTAAACTATATCTGATAATGGGTCATCCAACCATTGATTAATCAGGACATACTTTCATGAACAGTACCCAGCTTATGCACATGTTAATGTGCCAAACATTTATTTTACAGTAAGTCATTTGGAAAACATTTCTACCATAAAAACAAGGTTACACATGATTGAGTGGCTATTACTGACTAGCCTGGAAACCTATTTTCTCAGGATTTGATTAAATTATAGTGCTAGAGTAACTAATCAATATTTATGACAATATTTCTAAGAGCTCTAATTAAACACTCCCTCCTTTTCAGTAGTAGAAGGCAATAAAGTTGGGAAAATTGAATGCACTTTGAATCTAGTTTGAATTTAAATTTGAATATAGTCACAGTCATTATTGGTTGGCTGGCTTAACCATTTTCAAGGAAGTGGGAGAGTTTATCAGGAAGTAGCAATGAGCTAAAAGTAAAAGGCATCAATAAAACCTACTTTTAAAAAGTAAAGCATCACATTAGTTTGTTTTTTTTTTTTAAGAACACTGAGAGAAAAATATATTTAGAATTCCAATCTGGGTGACCAAGAACATGACTCTTGATATATAAGTCTTGGGAATAGAAATTCCCCATGTTCAAATCACTTCTATCTACTTCTTATAATATTTACAATTTCATAACAGTTTCTATGGTCTGGAGAAGGATTTGCTATGTTCTGGAGGATTTGGAGAGAGAAAAATCAAAAAGGAAATGAATACAGAGACAGGGACATGGGATCTACAAGAAGAAAGTGAAGAAATGGAAAAAAAGGCTCTAGCATCAAGGGCAAAGAGCAATTGAGTGAATAGAAGTAATGGGTGGAGAGAGGTATGAGGGCACTGGAAGAAGAGTAAGTAGCCAGGATGAAGGTATGTGGAAGATTGGGGGGGTAGGGTGTATAGCAGCAGAATAGAAAAACACTACTAATAATGGGGCCCTGTCTCTAATAATTTTTGCTGAGGTTGAAAAAAAAGTGTGGCTAAGGAGCAGGTGCCATGTTGAGGAACAGCAGGTACATTCACATAAGGGGATGTGTTAAATTAACTTTTAATAATACATATAAAGAATTATGAGACTTATATGCGAACCACATACACACATGCAGACATAAGAAAGAAAATATTTCAGACTCAAATCTTATAAATCCCCAAGAACCCTAGAAATCACCTGAGTGCAAAACCTTGAAGTAGAATTATTCTATTTGTGCAACACAATTGCTAATACAAGGTAAGATGGTAAAAGTCCATGAATCTATAGAGATAGACTAAATGTGGAATAAATGAGATAATTGAAACAGGAGTAGCAGTACAATAGAAAATATTAGAATGGGTATCAGATGTCAGTATGGTTTACAAAGAGAAGATGCAAAAATATCTTAATAATATAAGCTGGGTAGTCATTCAGTTTGTTACATCTTATATAGGCAGCAAGAGGCAGCAGTGGATAGAGAGCTGGGCTGGAAGTCAGAAAGACCTGAGTTCAAACCCAGCCTCAGACACTTACTAGCTGTATGAGCCTGGGCAAATCACTTAACTCATTTGCCTCGGTTTCCTTATCTGTAAAATGGGGATAAGCACCTACATCTACCAGGGTTGTGAGGATGAAATAAAATAATATTGCATAGTAAACTGCCTATTTAGACAGCTCAAACGGTCTTTCTCAACATGTCCAAAACCAAACTCACTCTTAAAACCCTGCTCTTCTTAACTTCCCTATTACTGTTGGCGATAACCTTACCTTCCCAGTTATCAAGATTTACAATCTAGGTATCATCTTGGACCCCTCATACTCTCTTATCCCCTCTATCCAATCATTTGCCAAGTCCTAACAATTCAAACTTCTTAACATCTCTAGTAAATGCTCCCTTAGACATAGGCCCTCATCGCCTCAGGTCTGGGCTACTGCAACAGTCGGCTGGTTGGTCTCCCTACCTCAAGTTTCTCCCCACTTCAATCCATTCTTAACCATCAAGCTCATCTTCCTTTAGTCACCCCCACCACCTCCATTCAGTTAATTTCAGTGGCTCCTTATTATCTATAAGATCAAATATAAAAATCCTTTGTTTGGCATTTAAAGTCCTTCATAACCTGGCCCTTTCCTACCTTTCCCGCCACCAGCAGCTGTGGTGCCAAATGGCCGGAGATGGCCGAATGCCACAGAGAGTGAAAAGATTACATGAGCCAGGCGGGAGAGTACACGACAACTCCATTTATTAAGCTGAAGAAAAGGGCTTATGTATCCTTTTAGGCAAGCAGATAAACAAATTCATGTGAGAGACATTCGTTATATAGCCTGACTTCCTTGTGCTTTGTCCTCCTTTTGCTGTAAACAACATTGTGTTAACAGCCCACAGGTGATATATAGCACACGTTGTGCTGTGTTAGGAGAGAGCATGTGTGTGCCGAGGCAGGGTTTGGAGAGCCCATGTGCTGAGTTATCAGCCCAAGGGCGAGAACAGGCTTCAGGGAAAACCTGGCCTGTATCTTATCCCAGAATGGACTTTCTCAGAGCTGGCCCTCTACATCTCCTCCTATTATTTTAAGATGGAGCTTAGTCAAATAATGACTTGTAGAAGACAGGGTCCTGTGAGACACAATAGTCTTAGGAAGGCAAACAAGGGAAGAAAGTGGCAACAATGTTGCTTTGACTTACTTTAGGAGTTGCCTTCAGGATCAATTCCTGGGGCTTTGCTGTGTTCAAGTAGGTGGGTGATAAATTCTAAATTACATTATGATTATGCCATAAATTTGTAGATACAAAGAAACAGGGATATGAGAGACAAACTTGTACAAAGTAATCCTCTTTTAAGTAAATATGGGAAGGATTGATTGACACATGGACAAATCAAAGGGAGCAGTCCCCTTTATGAATATAGATACAGAAAGTCAAAAACCAACTGTCTCTTTATGATTCAAAAAGTCCTTTCTTATACAGCTGCCTGGCAAGGAACATCGTCAATGAAATCCTCTGGTCCTTAGTATCTGTTCCAGCCATCTCCAGCACTGCATCTCAGCATCTTCTTCTTCTCTTCTTGTAGGAACCAGCTTTCTGTCCATTCTCCTACAAGAGTGATCTAGCACAATTCCAAATTACCACCTCTAATCTCCATATCCCTGATCTTTCTCACAAACTCAAAACTTGAACCATGACCAACTGTCATATTTAAGAAATTCACATCAAAAGCCAATGTCCTACACTCTACATTCATCCATTATTAATTTCCTCATCAGGAGGATGAGGTGGAAGCTAGTGACTTGATGAGAAATCAAGATATTATCAAACAGAACCAAAGGAATGAAAAAGTGGAAGACAATGTGAAATATCTCATTGGAAAAACCACTGACCTGGAAAATAGATCCAGAAGAGATCATTTAAAAATTATTGGACTACTTGAAAGCCATGATCAAAAAAAGAGCCTAGATATCATCTTTCAAGAAATTATCAAGGAGAACTGCTCTGATATTCCAGAGCCAGAGGGTAAAATAGAAATTCAGTACATACATAAATACATTAAATAGTCAATATTTAACACAATGCCTATAGAATCTTAACCTTTTAGGCATGTCATGTTTTTTGATGGCATTTATAAAACAAACCACAAACCATTTTTCTTTTTAGCATCCATTAATTGTAACAAGACTTCAGAATCAAATAACAAAATAACATTCTCACATTGCTTAAGGAATATTTACAAAGTGAGCCCTAAGTGGCTTGCATGCATTTTTACTGTTGTTTATAAAGCTTTACTAAGTTGGTAATAACAAAGTTTCTAGTTACTGCAGAATTCTTAGATGTCACAAAGTTTCCTAGGCAAAAAGGTGCTGTAATAGAATCTCACATTGGTAACAGTAGGAGACTGATCACAGGAAAAATACTGCTGCTCTTAGAAGCCTTTAAAACAAAGTGAACATCTTAAGGTGAGTCTTAAGCAGGTTGTATAATTTTGCACACATGTATTATTAGATTGCCCAGTAGGATAACACAAAAGAGCTCATATCTTATACTATTTGCTCTGATCATGGAAATTTGCTATGGAAGGAAAAAAGCAGGGACATGTGACATGCCAAATATGACAGGATAAAACATCCTTCGCTTTGTTTAAATTGAAATATAGTTACAGCTTTTCAATTATGTAGTATCTGTTTTCATACCCAACTCAGGAATAGTCAGGTGGGAACATTCCTTTTCAAAGGAACACAAGGGGAAACTGAGCCAGGAGGATTCCATCCTAGATTGAGACTAAGACTGTCCCCTCAACTTTTTCCCAAATGCAGACCTCCACCTGTTGACAGTAGAGGATCACATTTCCCTCTGAGTAGCTTGTGGCATTTCTCTCAGATACGGATTTAATGCAGACCCAAATTCAAACTCAAAGCAAAATTAGTTATGGTCCCAAGTGCCTTTTGCCCTAAACAGCAAGTTCCACCAATCACAGCTTAGAGCCAGGTACAGTTGCTTTTACTTTCATGGAGTTGCAATAAGCAATAAAGATTTGCCAGGACTCACCTACATATAAGGGATTTAATTAAACATCTTTCCTTCTCAAATTTAAACTTGTTCTGGTGTAAAAGCCAATCATTAGAATCTTTTCTGCAATTTCTCAGCAAGTCAAGCTCATTGTTTAGAATTTACATAACTCAAACAAGTTCGTTTCCCCGGCCCGATGACCTTGCCTGTGCAGATAGTTTCCAGGGGCCTTGGCAATCTGCAAAGTAAGGAGAATTAACATGGACCCCAGGAAGGGGTTAATGCTGGTGCCCTTTGCCTGCTGCCCTCCATACAGGAGGACTGTTCTGAATGGGCAGAATCAACCTTCTTATCCTTTTTTCCTGCCCACCTCCTCCTTTTGTTTTTCTAAGACAATTTTTAATGTCCTTGTTCCATCTTTCTATGATGGCCTGTAGCAAATTTTACTTGGGTAGTCTCAATATGTTGGATTACATCAACAGCATATTTGCTATCAGATATAATGTTAAATGGTTCATAAAAATCCCTTAATGCAGCTATTATCGCATACAGCTTATTTTGCTGTGTAGAGGAAAATGTAGTAATTATTTGCTTTACATTTGGTGGGGAGAAATAGCATGCTCAGTGGTGCTGAACTGCATCAGTGAATACTGTCCTAGCATGGAATATAGGGTAGGATTTAACAATTGTGAGAAATATCCACTGGTAAGGCGTTAAGAATTGGAATACAGGGTATTTAATTATTGAATCAGTGGGACCTTGATACATCATTAGAAAAGCTTGCCAGTCAAGGTCACTAGCTAGTAGAAGCCCAACTTGTTCTTTAGTATATGGCTGATGGACCCATGTGGTCTATGCTCTGTCAGCAATGTGACTCTGTTTATGCTTTTCTGAAGGAGTTGAGAAACCATTTGAGGGTAAAGAGAAATGCTTCTTGAGGCTTGAAATGGCAAATAAATCCATTCTATGATATCATTTTGTTGATTTAAAATACCAAAAGGAATTTTTGGTATAGGGAGAACAGTAACTTCTAGCTGGCACTTTTGGAGAGCCTCCTCAACTTTTGTCAGTTGTTGTGAGGCTTGTGGGGTCAATTGTTGAGGAGAACTGGGGTGTGGATCTCCTTTTAAGATGTTGAATAGAAACCAATTTATATTCCCAAGCAGATTTTGAAAATCATTGAATATCTTAAGTTCTTGTCTACGAATAGAGATTTTTGTAGGTGTTGCTGATGTGGGACTCAGTGTCTGCCCTAAATATGAATATGGGGGAGCAAGTTGCATTTTGTCTGACGCAATGACATGACGAGTCTGTAATTTTTTTTAATTGTGCCTCAGTTTCCTGTAAAATGAGGCTCAAAATCTCTGCCTGTGGATATGAGCACAGTATGTCATCCATGTAATGAATGAGATAAACTTTGGGATATTTCTCTCTTATAGGCTTTAAAGCTTGTGCAACATATTGTTGACACATGGTGGGACTATTTTTCATCCCTTGTGCCAGGACTTTCCATTGGAAATCTCTTGTGAGGTTCCTAGAGATTAACAGAAGGCAAGGAGAAAGTAAATTATTTATAATCTGTGGGATGTAATGGAGTAATATAGATAACAATCTTTTAAATCTCTAATCCATAAAGGCCAGTGCCTAGGTATCATATTAGGCATGGGGAGTCCTGGTTGAAGATTTCCCATAGTTTCCATTCTATCATTAATTTTTCTCAAATCGGCAAGCATTCTCTATTTTCCAGATTTCTTTCTTATAGCGAAAATAGGAGAATTCCAAGGACTGTTGGAGCTTTCAATGTGCCCCGCATTTAATTGTTCATTAACAATATCGGTAAGGGCCTGTAGTTTTTCTGATGTTAAAGGCCACTCTTCGACCCATACCAGGGGCCCATCCTTCCAGGTTATCTTAGGCACCCTATTCTTAGAATTTATGACAGTGGCCCTTCCTAAAAATCCTGGGGGAGGGGGGG